>OY856415.1:415070686-415799436 GCA_963693085.1 Alisma plantago-aquatica | reverse complement strand
CAGGGGAGTTTTTCCACCTTGTGGATCCGACCTGGTGAGGTTCCCAGAGCCCTGTGGGAGAGTCTAGAGGTCTGAGAAGACTGAAGTGCTCATTCTACGCTCGTCTCTTCAACATGCTTCCATTCCCCACCATCTTCCACCTCCAGTCTTAGATCTCCAAAGGCAAAAGATGAGGAAAGAAAAGACTGAGGATCCATCTTCTTCGAGAGAAGGAGAATGTCCACACCATCATCTTCCACCCCCATCCACCAACCAAGTTACTGTTCGGGGTGGATCTAGAGAGTAAGGAGGCTAAGGAGCCCAGAAGATCAAGGAGGATGACCCAAAAGACGAGATCCGACCTATACGAAGGCTAGGGAGCAAGAGCCACCTCTCCTCTATAGGCTAAATCTCTTCTTCTTCTCCTTTCTTCTACTGCTCTCCTTTATTTCTGTACAAATGATGTTCCTCCATCTTTGTTCGGTGCCAACTATGCTTGTCCATGGCTAGTTGTGCTCCTTCTTATCTATGTAGCCCGTTTTAGGCATATTTATGTACTTTTACCTTAAGCAAGTAACTTTATTTCAAATCTAGCATATTTTATGTTCTATCTCCTTTTTCTTGTTATGATTGCTAGTTTGGTTGATCTCTTTCTTGCTTGAACTGTTATTTCTGCCTACATCGAAAGATTCATTGTAGAAATATACAAGAGAAGATAGTTTGGATCAAAATCTGAAAGGAGGATGGTTCAAGGTCATCTGTTCCTAACATCCCAAAGTAATCTAGACTTGAGAAGGTATCTAGGATATTCTAGGATGCTGGTTTGTCATCCTCGAGAGAGGTTTCATATCATCGATGGGTTTTAGTCATGCTACGCGAGAGCGAGTGGGATGACCCCACAGGAACAGATACCATAGTGCGTACTAGGTTTGGATGTAGATTGCTTGCTGGTGTGTTCAAGGGTTGTCTAAGCCCAAGAAAGGGTGCATAGACTACCCAAGTTGTGGTTACATAGCCAAGAACTTCTTTCTCTCTGGTTTAGTAGAATCTTGTGGACTCTATTTTTTTTTCTTTTCCTTGTTTTGTTTTAATTCATGACAACCCGCTAGACTAGTTCTAGCTCCATACTTTTATCGACTATCATCTTGGCTTATCTGACTCAAGAACCAAATCCCCAACATCCTAAATGTCACCACATCCCTGTGTTCGACCCCGTATATCTACTTCGACCCCGTAATAAAGTTGTGGGTGTCCTTGAAGGTTTTGGGTTATAAATTTAAAGGTTCGATTCCTTCTGAATTCTCCTCCCCTTTCGGACTCGTGATTCATGCTGATCACCAAGGAAACCAACCAATGTAATAAAGATTCTCCCATGAGAAAGGTATGTGTATCATCTAACCATGATCCATGGCCTGCAGATTCAAAGGACAAGGGTTTGGAAACCCTATTCACGTGTTTGACGTGAGTAATACTATCATTGGTCGGGTTCACGATGGTAAACTGAGACTCTTGCTGGGAGGCAATCCAACCCTTTTCCTTTATTTTTTCTCTTTTGGTTTTACTTTTAATTTTTTATTCTTCTTTTCTTTTCAGAAATTTGCTTCAAGAAAGAGAGAGAGAGAGAGAGAGAGAGGCAAGTAGGGGAGGGGGAGTACTATGTCCAAGTCAATCTAATTGATGGATAGTCGGCATGGCCAACATAATCATGATGAAAATTCTCATCTATCCATCAATAACTCGCATGCCAGATACCCATTTTATAGGAAGAGATCCAGTGATCTTATAAAATGATAAAATTGTAGAGAGTGGGATACAAACCCAATAAGGATTACTCTTTTTTATTTTCCATAACAAGTTATATATATATATATATAATTTCCTTCTCTTAGATAAATATGTGTTTATCTTTCATGAGAAGTGTTATTTCTTGGAATTAGTAGCTTCTTTTATCTCACTCCCATCATCCACATTCACTACCATAATATCTTGATTGGGACTTTCCAGGAAGCGATTGACCTACAATACCTATGGACTAGGCATAATGCATTCATGTCTTGTAACTACCGACTTTTTGGGCATCCTCAACATCTCTTCTTTGTAGCTATAAAAGGGGTGAAACACAGGGCTTGGCAGATCCGTCCATACCCTCCATCTCCAACCCCACTACTCTCCATATCAAATTCCCTCTATATCTAAATTCTATCTCCCTGAGGATGGGCAAAATTTTAAAGTTGGGGGTGGAGGGTGGGAGGTACGTCATCTACACCACCTCAACTCTACCCTTTCCCTTTCTCATCCTCAAACACTTCTTTCTTTCTTTTCTCCATCTTTTATTTGCATCTATCTTGTTTTCTATTTTGTTTTTAATTTTTTGTGTGAGTTGTGGCATTTATTTAGCCGACCATTTTGATGTATAAAAAAAATGGAAATATATGAATGAACTATTCCCTCTTTTCTTAAGCTAACATGTGCAATAGGAAGTTTTAAGGAATGAACATATCTTTAATAGATCTAAGCCCTGATGACAACAATTGAGCATTTCCCCTTAGAAATGATAATAAGTAGAATGAGTCAGAAAGGTCAAGCCACATGTGCCTCTGAAATGACTTGCAAAGAAATGTGTAAACATTTATTTACCATACACTAATTAAATTAATTGATATAATATGATGATCAGATTCCAATGTAGAATTACAACAAAGAAGCACAAGTCAACCTCCTATTCATGCCCATCTTCCATCATTTTTTATCTCTTCACCATCCACAAAAAGGGAAAAATATATTTCCCACTATGCCAAACCCTAAGTCTGGGGTGTCATCCCTTCCATAATTATACCTCCTTGTCAACTTTTGTCTACAGACATGTCATAAATAAAAGAGACCAATGAGCCCAAAAGAAAACATGCGTTCAATGTAACCACAACCAAATAAAAGTCTCAAGTCAAATAGAGGAGAGACAAATAAAATAACTGAATCCCAAATAAGATCTTGATAGGAAAAGAGGAGAGACCAGGGAATCAGGTTTGAGCCATGTCTTTCTCTCCCTTCCGTCCAATTTTTCATGCACAGGGGACTTATCGAAATTATCCCCGAAATAGCCAATTAGCCCTGATTTATGCTCCCTTCTATTTGCATGGACAGATCAAGAGTATTATTAAGATGAAATCAGTTTTCCATAGGTTATGGAGTCTAGAGAATGGAGGAACAAGCTCCAATCAAGGGATATCCAAGTGTGGCTATGTGACGTAAAAGCACTAGGGTTGCTTGGTCATGTTTGGCATAAGGGGACCATGAAGTTTGCTCAATTAAGAAAGGAAATCTTAGATCCTAGTATCACTTGTTGACCTCCTTATTTTGCTTTACTCGGGACTAGCAAAGAATTTTTCCCGAGGTAGTTTGATGAGTATATTTATACCCATATTTGCATTCTATTTTACTCACTTTTAGGGTCAGTTGTGTTTCTATTTCCAAGTTTTAGCTTTATATTCAATTAAATACAGTTGTCTTCTGTTTTTTAAAATTTAATGCATTTTATATATGTTTTATGTAGAACCAGCCAAAAATGTATGACAATTCCCAGATGGACGATCAAGCCCTCATGATGCTAGCCTGAAGGGAAAGAAGGCCCAAAAATTTTACATTGTTCACCTTCCAACCACCTAATCAAGTAATCAACTTCACCATTCACCCAACTCAATATGCTCTCTACCTAGGGTCTTTGAGATTTTGTATTTTGACACATTCTCCCATCATTATGTCCAGTCTGATTCAATCCATGATGGTTTGTCAAGGAACTGGATGTGAGGTCCAAATTGTGTAACACATATGAGTTTCCTATTGAACCAAGTATGGGCCATGCAAATATCTACCTTCGAACACAAGTATTCATCATTAGGGTTTCAACAATGAGGAATGCATCTATAAAAGGAAGCCCTTATTGTTCATTCTGTAGGGTCTCTGATTAGTGATTAGATGTCACATTGTGTAATGAAAACCCTAGAGAGGAGTGAGGAGGTAGTGACTGTAGTGGAGAGTTTAGTCTTCCTACACAAAGTGCCATGACTCCCTCCATTGTTCTTTCTATCTTTTTACTATTATCTCTCACCATGAGTGAGTAGACGTTTGTGCTGGGGCCTGGGAACTAGCCCCAGCAATCTGTGTTTTATCCTAGCTTGTATCTAAACTCAACAATATTATTTTTAAATAAAGAATCATTCTTCTTATTTCCTTCCCTTGAAAATTGATGACTTGCTTTGCATATATGTTATAATCATGGATATGTAGGTTGTTGTGAGCGTGATTAGAACACCAGAAAAATCTTGTTATCCCCCTAAGGTGTCATCAAGGGATAGAGAGGTGATTGGGATATGATCTACTAATGTGCCAAGGATGGTCGATCATAAGTGAGGGAGTCCAGTTGGGATAAACATGGAACTTGGGTGCTGAGGATGGTCGGTTCTAAGGGAGTTTAGTCCAACTGATGACATGTATCCCATGAGGGTGCAACAACTAAGCCTCTATTTAGAATTTTCTATTGAAGAGTTAGATCACGTCAGGATAATTGTGCATGCATGGGTAGAAAAACCCCATGCCCTCATCCTCTTTATTATCTTTCCTTTACTACTTAATCCTAGTTTCCACCGAAAACAATTTATTTTTATCAATCAATCAACTTTTCAATGTTAAATATTACCCTTAAACTTCTAAATTTATATAGCTGCTTAAAAAGGTTGTCCTTTGGTTGTCCTTTGGGTTCAATCTTAAAGCATACTGTAATAAGTCTTCCACTCATGTGGAGTGGGGAATTAGTGCACTACTTTGGTTAAACCTAGGAGTCATTATTTTAGGATTTTTTGGTACGACATTTGGAGCCCATCAAGGTTGCAAAAATTTAATGAAATTCCATATCTTCAACTCCTAATTGATCTGGAAATCCTGACCTTGACCCTCCTATAGATAGAGGGGTACTCGAGGCTTTCATAAGACACAACAATAAGCTCTAACAGTTGTAGTCTTCTCACAATTGTGGTAACATGAGAACCTAATCGAGTCTTACCTATAAAATGGAGAGACAAAAGGGAGAGACAATGACGGAGAGCAAGTCGATGCTACATGTTGAATAGAAGGGAAAACTCTATTCTGTCTGTTCTCAAAGAATGACATGAGTTCCCACTAGTCAACTTGTCTAAGTAGAGGTGAGGAGGCTTTTGCCACCTACTAGGATGATGTCATCAACCTCCATCCATGGTGATAGACCAGGAGGTCGCCGCTGATAGCTGTCTAGGTTCTACTTGTGAAAGAAGCACATTGTAGAAATGATAGTCGCCAAACTTACTTCAGGACTAGGTATATGCCTTGAAACCTTCCCAATTTATACTTGTTGACACAATTTTCTGTCTGCAGGGAATATGACAAGTAAAATTTTCATTTCTACTGCCATACCGTATTTCCCTATAGTTGTATCAGATTCACATCAATTTACTATGTTTTGGGATTAAATTGATATGAATAGATTCTTGTTTTATCATTTATTTATCACATGTGATGCAAATATTAATATGATTAATGTGCATATCAAATTAAATATCACATTTGATCCCCATATATATAATATGATATATATGCAATTTATAAGCATCACCCTAATTTTTTTTAGATGGTGAATGTAAGCTTGGTTATGGCCAATAACCCCCTAAATTTTTGTGCTTGGTTGGATGGTTGTTGTTTTAATTTAAAATTTTGTTTGCTTTTCTAGCCTCTCTCTCCTTTTCTATATGTAAAAGTATTAATGCTTTCCTTCCTATACACTCCTCAAATGTAACTTGAGGTTTCACTATTACAATGTAATAAATTAAATAGGAATAAGAGAGTTAGTATTTCCTATTACGACAAAGAAGGTATTCTGCACTAGACGAACCGACTGACTCATAATTCAAACTAATTGACTGGAGGATTGAGGAGGCTAGACGATAGGAGGAGTCGGCCGATCAGTTGGTGGCCCAACCGATCAACTGAAGGAGTCCACATTTTTCCTTTACTGGAGACTAGTCGACCAAATTAAGAGACCAAACGACCGACCAAGAGGCCAACCAATAGGTTCAAGAGTTGAATCAATTGACCCAGACTGGCTCCAGCACAAATCTTATTCAATAACAGATTGCTACATATGATGTGAACCTTAGGTTGTATCAATTACTTGTGGCTTCAAGGAATTGCATTAGTATGGCCATAACCATCGCTCATGTTTCATAATTGGATATTTCATTTGTGAATATAGTATGTATATGATACATATAAGTATGTGGTGATTGGATATGTATAAGTATTTATATAAATATAAAATCCCTCAATCAAATATTAAGTCTTAGATGCTTTACATAATAAACATACTTGAAAAGCTTGATCAACTAAGCATGGACACACCAAGTGTGGCTCTCCATCCATCTTGTAAAAGTGTGATGGTAGTTATGTGGGTCTGCCAAGAAGGGTGCATTAGTATCATGTTGGCTTTTGGATCAGACTTGACTAGGTGACCTTAATGAGATTAAGTGCCTAGAAACATGTAGATGACTATGGCAAAGAGTTGTGCATTCCATCTATCCAAGAATTGCATGAGATGCAATTGGAAAAAATTGCCTACCTTAATAATTGGTAATGGACGCTGGTGTTGGTCGGGTAATAACTTAATTGTTTTTGGTCTTGGATCTCTAGAAGGTTGTATGTTTCAACCTTTGAATTGATATGTAAGGGCCATCAATTTGAACAAAATAGTGGGAGAGAGAATTAATTAAAGGACTAATTAAACATCATCTAATTTTATTTTAATCTAATCCAATCAAAAGTGTTATGAAAAGTTGCAAAATTTTCTTATACACACAAATGGCAAACAAATCAGGAATTCTTTATCAGAATCAGAGTCTTTTAATTGTTGTAATTAATAAGAAATAATTCCATGACTGGTTTTGTAATTTGAGAAGAGTTCCCAATGATGTTCAGAAGGTCTATGTCCCAGATGCACTAATGCCAGAAGAACTAGCTCCTGATGTGCCTAGGGCTGATTTGGATACTTTTTTTTTGGTCGGAAAAAACTCTGTTGCTATAATATTGTTCCAAAACTTTAGGTACAAAGGTGTGCACCCGTTAATCCTACAAAGAGGACTACCAGAAATGAACTAAAAAACTAAGGTCTTACGCAGAAGACCCAAAATAGAAAAAGAGGCTCAGCCTTGGATCAACCAAGAAGAAAATTTACAAACCATAACTGGTACAAACATATTCTACTTAGATGAAGAGCTCCACTATCAAAATGCTCACCCACAAAGTGTGGAGGTTCACTATCAGAAAAATGTATATCAGCTAGACCTATAATCATGCTCATTGTTGGTTCGGAAGCTGAGAACAAATTAACTGTCAAAAACACTGACACAAAGTAGCACCAACAAATGCATCTTCCTAGATCATCACCCAAAAACTTAGAAGAATCCTTGGCAATAAGGACAGCTACATCCACTGTTAGAGAAGCTAAATCATGGATCCCACTCGTACTGGCGTTAAGAACACATACAAAAATTGTGGAGGGAAAAAAAGAGGAAATAACAAGCCAACGGGACAACTAACTATAGCCTCAGACTCTAAAAAAAATCAGATGAGAATCAAGAACTCAACGAGTGATCATGAGGAAGATTTAACCTCCTTCCTTTTTTGTCTTGGGTGATTTTTTCCTCCTGTTTGGCCTGAGCTTACTGTAGTCCAGTGAGTCAACTTCCCAGGGATCAAAATCCAACTCATAATTCGAATCCATGTTGGACTCTTCATCATCTTCAAATAGCTTTTCATTCTCTTGTTGATATTCAACAGAGAACTCACTTCTATTCCATATCTTATTGACCTGCCACAAGGAAGAACTCATCGCACATTTAGTTCTTCTGCTTAGCTCCATCTCCCAATCTAGATTGAGACTCCCATCATTGAAAACCAGGGATGCCCCACGCATCTCAATTTCTGAGAAATAAGGATGGACTTGGAGTTGTTGCTCAGCAGCCATGGAGAGAAAATCGCCTCCTACCTGCTGAACAAAGGGACCTCGAAGATTAACTTCGTCCTCAGCCATAAATACAAACATGCCTTTCTCCAACTGAATGATGACCTTGTTTCCCTATCCCTCCTTAGATTTCTCCTTGGAGGTTACTTTGACATTATCTCAAACACTTGAATCCTTCCCCATCCGAACCTGTAGGTCCTTCCCTGGGGGAGGCCTTCTCGTCTTCAATGGACAAGAGGTGGCTTTGTGCCCAATTCTTTTACAGCTGGGGCAGATCACAGGTTTTGAGACCACCTCAACCTTCAGGGTTTTGAGCATAGAGTCAACATCCACTAATGTCTCCTTGGGAAACTTGGAGTCATAGCTCATTTCAATACAGACTCGGGCGGCATCTAGACACCCTGTAGCAACAGAGTCGTCGTCAAAGTCTACAGGTCTTCCTACGGTGCTTGCGACACTCGATATGTGTTTATGAGTCCAGGGAAGACCTGCATTCTCTATCATGAACCACACATGTACCTGATCGAAAGAGAGAGGTTGGAGAAGAGCTCCAGGCTTCCACGCATGGGTCACAATCAACGACCCATCAATGAACTAGGGAGCCTCTTCAAGAACCCTATCCTTGTCACCGCGGGATGGCATCTTGACGATATACCCATCCCTTTCCTCAGACACAACCTCAACCAGGTCTCTTGGTCTCCACAATCTGTGAATCCAACCGGACAATTGGCCTGCATAATGTTTTTTGCCCACAAATTGGATAGAGACGAACTCATCCCAGTCGGGGGCAGCACTGTCCTGACTTAAGATGGATGCACATCTCTTACCTTCCTTCATGATTGGCTTAGTGAACTCCATAAACTCAATATCGATCTCACTTCGATCCATCCTACTGATCCGCAACCAGTCTACAAGGCGATTTGGAAAAGATACTCCAACAGATCCACGGGGTGGAGCTTCTGGGGGGTTGGCGGAGGATGCGTGAAGTGCCTCCATTTCTTTACACGACAAATCCCTAGGTGCTTCCGGGGAGATCTCACAGATGGAAGTACCTTCTTATCCATTTGCCTCTGATTGGAAAAATGAAAGCATCGATGATGACTCGCCGATGTATCCCCATCCCCGTCCACACCCAAAGATTCTCCCTCACCCTCGCCCCTTTCCGCTCTGTCCGCGACCCATCCCTTCACCTTTTAAAATTGTTTTGATGCTTATTAGAAGTATGTCAATGATGCCTTAAACATTAAACACCTTATTCTATGGTATATTAACTATGAGTTGCATGAGAAACATGAAAACATGGGGATTCTCAAGATGATAACACATCTTAAGAACATTAACCAGAATCATGTAAAGAAAAAAAGGTACAATGTCTCAAAGGCTCTCTTTGAGTTCAAGATGACAAAAGGAGATCCGATAGAGACCCATCTGCTCAGTATGATTGGACATGTATAACATCTAGATAAATTGGGATTCCCTTTGATCCAAGAGTTGGCCACATACATGATTCTACAACCATTTCCTGAATTATTTAGCCAATTTATCAAGTTTTATTACTTAACTTGGCCAAACCACTATCAGAATTGCTTGGTATGTTGCTAAATACTGAAGCACAAATGAAGGACAAACCTGTGATGGTGATTAGTGGATGGAGTCCAATGATGAAAGAAAGGCAATGAAGTGTTTGGAGGCTAAGATGAAGTTCAAGTCTTCAACACCCAAGACAAGGAAAAGTGCAAAAGGAATCCATTCTTTGCACTTAAAGGAATTCAGGAAGATGAAGCAGGGGATAGATATCTCCATTTTAGGTATATACATTATTGAGATATATATGTCTACTTCTTCATCTTGGGTACTGTAATGACCCTGACCTGGGTTATGAGGTAACCCTATTTGTTTTGGCTAATAAAGTTTCTTATAACTTTAATATAATCCTCTAAGTGCTTTGTTATCATGTGACACACTTATGTTTCAAGTTTGGTCCCGATTGAATGTTGTTTGAGCAATTTTCCTTTGTTTTGGACCAAAGTGTAATTTACCCAAATTGAGGGGATATAATGCAAAATGTCACATGTTGAACATGCCTAATGAGTTTTAGCATAATTATAGAGAGAATTATGCAAGGTGGTGGCTTTTGGAAAGCCTAAATTCCAAGTTTGAACGTGTTTGAACAATGTTGGTGCATTGTGCACCAATTTTGGTACAAATTGTAATTTACCCAAGATGTGGGGTTGATATGCAAATTACCACCTCTAGAGTGTCCCTCCTACCTCCTAGTATCATTTATAGGAGATATAAATAAGGATACACCATGTTTGGATCAATTATGAATGATGATACTCTTGGTGATGAAATGACCAAGAAAAAGGGTTGAATTTGGAAGCTTAACTTGAGTTGTATCAAGTTGAAAAGATTATATATGAGTGCCTATCGGCCATGGAGCCCAAGGAGATGTCCCATATCGTTTTGTGAACTCTTGGCAAAGTCCATATCGTGAAAATAACCTCAAGGAGGTGAGGTGTCACGACCAACAAGTTTCCTTAGAAAAAGTGTATCGACTTGACTTAAAATAGTGATTAAACCAAGATAACTTATCCAAATGGATAAGTAATGGACGAATTTGCATCTCAAGATGATCCTCAATCGTTTTGCAATAAAAAATATATGTTGATGCATGCATGTACACGTGTCACCCATGCATGACACGTGGCACCTACTAGCTCAAAATGTTGACACCTCATTTTTGCCTTCCTTCATGAACAACAAGTATATATACCCCTAGTTTCACCCCTTGGTGCAATTTTACGACCCTTACCACCCTCCTACCCTGAGGTATCGTGCATAGAGCTCCCATATCGAGAAGGGATGTTGTGGTATCGTGCATAGTCCATGGGATATCACCCATGGCAAGAGCATATCGCCCAAGTAGGTGATATTGGTCAGATAGGGTGATATCGGCCATAGAGTGAAGTTTTGACTCCAAGTGAGTGTTATATCATGCAAGTGAGTTCCATATCGTGCAAGAGGGGTGGCATATCGTGCAACGACACTAGTGTATCGTGCAAAGGTGTTAAGGAGCAAGAAGGATCTCATACTTAACCCTAAGGTGGGAATAAGATCATCTTCAACCTTGATTGAAGCATGAATTTAGGGTTTTGATTTTCCTTTCTTTTCTTCTTCACCAATTGCTTATCCATGGTGATTCTTTGCATATAGAGGAGTTCTGAAGTCCATCCTCAACCTTAGGAACAGGGAGATTTGGAGATTGGAGCTTTGAAGTGGTTCTTAAGGCGGGTTATATAACTTGAACTCAACCATGTTATTATTCTTCACCTAAACTGTTAAAAATAGTGAAATACTTTTAATTCCAAAATTTCCTGAAATAGTTGATGAAATTATGCATTCTAGTAATTGCTTAGACCTGTTTCCATGAACTATAATAGTTAGAACAAATGTCTAGAGCTTGAAGATGATGGTATCACCTTATAAAAGTGATATCGTGTGCAAGCACACAAGAAAGCACCTTTAACCCGATATGATGATGCACCTACTTCACTTGAACGATATGGATATGAATGAATACATTGTTGCACGATATGGGGGTGTATTAAACACCTCTTGCACGACAGGGAGTCAAGTATAGACTCCATACACGATACAAGGTTGAATGAATACTTAAAGGTTGACATGAAACCGTAATTTGGGCAACCCGATATAAGTGAAGTATAACAAATGTTATTGCATGACATGGTTGCATGACATGGTTGCATGACATGGTTGCACGACATGGTTGCATGACATAGTTGCATGACATGGTTGCACAACATGGTTGCACGATAGGGTTGCACGATACACAACCCTAGATTATATGGTAACCCTAATTCGTCATGGCTAACCCTAGATGGTGACTAGCCCGATAGGGTGTTTGAATGTACTTCTAGCCCGACATGGTGATGGTTTGAAACCTCATAAGTATCATGGGCGACACATACATACACCTTGTGCTCGATATGAGGTCAAGAAGATACCTCATGCCTGATATGGAGACAAGTACAAATCCTAACCCGATATGGTGAGTGTTCATACACCTCCAACCCAAGACACCTTGTAAAGGTGAGAGTAAGACACTCTTAGGAGTAATGAGTGTAACACCAAGTAATGGTATGACTGATACCTTGATAGGTGAAACACCTAAAGTGGTTGATAATGGTTAATCCTATATCAACAATGCCTCAATCTGAGATGAGTCCATATCAATTGATGATGGTTGGACAATTCAAATGTATGACTCATGATCAATACACTACAGAATAAATGTGATGGGCTAGTGCATAAAGTATTAGGATGGGGAATACCCTAATACAAGATAAGTTGAGAAACCTAAGTAAGCTAAAAGTAATGAGGGAAGTGATACACCAAGTCATGGTAATTATCACATCCAACACTTTAAGGTTGTTACACCTTGATGCACCTTAAATCTAATATACTTGGATGAGTAACACATGATGTGTGTCATGTCAATTGTTACATTGAGATGGAATGCACTTTGATAAGTGTAGGCTATCATACCTTGAGAAAGGTTTAAGCCAAGTTAATAAACTATGATGTAATCATACCCTGATAAGGATGAGAGAGGAACTCATACCTTGTGTTGATGATTCATTTAATGATAAATGATGAAAATAAATAAGTATGATTGAATACTTATGATATTAATGTATGCTCTTAGATGTGTGGAGCAATGAATCAGGGTTTGGATGGATAATATGAATTTGAAACCCTATTCGGCTATAAAGGGAAACCCTAACCCTTATAGTTGTTGCCTAGTGAGAGGTGACAAGATGTTTAATGGGCCTTGTGAGCCATGTGAATAGTTGTTGCCTAGTGAAAGGTGACAAGATGTTTAATGGGCCTGGTGAGCCATGTGAATAATTGTTGCCTAATGAGAGGTGACAAGATGCTTATAAAAGTCTAATGTAAGGAATGGTAATGTGCAAAATAAACTAAGGGAAATGGAAACCAGTAACTTCATAATAATAATAAATGGTTATAATAATAATGAAATCTTGATCATACATGCTTTATGCTTATAGTCATATAAGGGCTATAGTGTTTTGAATATGCTTAAAGGAGATAAGAGGAACACTTGTAGTACGTAAAGAATGTGAATTGATATGATGGCTTGCCCCAAGATATAATGCCTAGTAAAAGGATGTGATAACCAATGATGAATTTAAGGGATTGATAGCCCATAACGAATGTGTAATCAGGAGTGGTTAGAGTCCACTGCCTGGCAGTGTAATCAGGTTTGGTTACAGACCAATACCTGGCAGAGGCGTGAAGCCTGTAATCAGGAGTGGTTAGAGTCCACTGCCTGGCAGAGGCATGAAGCCTGTAATCAGGATTGGTTAAAGTCCAATACCTGGCAGAGGCGTGAAGCCTATAATCAGGATTGGTTAAAGTCCAATACATGGCAGAGGCGTGAAGCCTATAATCAGGAGTGGTTAGAGTCCACTGCCTGGCGGTGTAATCAGGTTTGGTTACGGACCAATACCTGGCAGAGGCATGAAGCCTGTAATCAGGAGTGGTTAGAGTCCACTGCTTGGCAGAGGCGTGAAGCCTATAATCAGGATTGGTTAAAGTCCAATACCTGGAAGAGGTGTGAAGCCTGTAATTAGGAGTGGTTAGAGTCCACTTCCTGGCGGTGTAATCAGGTTTGGTTACGGACCAATACCCGACAGAGGCGTGAATCCTGTAATCAGGAGTGGTTAGAGTCCACTTCCTGACAGAGGCGTGAAGCCTGTAATCAGTATTGGTTAAAGTCCAATACCTGGAAGAGGCATGAAGCCTATAATCAGGAGTGGTTAGAGTCCACTGACTGGCGATGTAATCAGGTTTGGTTATGGACCAATACCTGGCAGAGGCGTGAAGCCTGTAATCAGGAGTGGTTAGAGTCCACTGCCTGGCTATGTAATCAGGATTGGTTAAAGTCCAATACCTGGTAGAGGCATGAAGCCTGAAATAACACAGGATTGGTTAAATCCCAATGCATGGAATAATAACATAGGATTGGTTAAATCCCAATGCCTCGAATAATGCATATGATTGGCATAGTCCAATGTTTGGACATGATATGATGATGTATACTCACATGACCGGTACAATTCAATATCTGGTTAGCAGATTGGCTGAGGCCAACATATAGAAATGAGAATGATTCATGGATGACATACTGTGATAATGAGCATCACAGGATAAGCTTGAGATAATACGATGGGTAAATAATATACATGTTCTCCATATTCCTTATAAAGTGAATAGATGAATTACTGCTCTATCATAGATAGCTGCCATGCTTTAAAATATGAGAATGTTCTAAACTGCTTATCCTCTGCTCAGTTTAATACTATTTAACTATGATAATAACATTGTTGGCGGAGAGTTATATCTCTCGCTGGGGCAATTTTTCAATTGTCTCACCCCCGTGGGATCCAACATTTTTAGGTGGACAAGCACGAAGGAGGTTGAGAACATCTTGCAGAGGAAGAACATCAGCAGCAACAGGGACAGCAGTGACAGCTCAGGTTGAGTGTACTGTCTGTCATGTTTTGTAGATAGAAGTCCTATGTGTCGTCTTTGTACTCTCAGGTCATGGGAGTTGGTTCGTTATGGTTTCATGAACGATCTAAGGTTTTTGGCTTGTAAGCCTCGAGGTTTTATGTTTCTTCATTATATGTTTTGACAAAGCAACTGTTATATGTTATCCTCGAGAAGAGATGGTAGAGTGAATGTACAATGTGAACAATGATGTATATAAGGTTTTGGACCTTTCAGTAAGAGTTTTCTTTGGAATGGATCTCTTTGAAAAATGGTTTTAATTTTTAGTGATTTTTGTTAATCCACTATTTATGTTGAAATTCCGCTTAATTAGTAATGATTTGTTTGTCGGTTTGGCGACTGTCGTTACAAGTACTACATACCGGATCTAGATCTCACATATGTTCGAATATGCTGGATCTGAAAAGAAGTAAGCCTTTAATAAAGGGTGAGGTTGAACTACACGTTGCAAATGGAGCAAGAGTTGCTGCCAGTATAGTTGGAATCTATAATTTATCTCTACCCACTGGGCTTGTAATAGAGTTAAATAATTGCTCTTTTGTACTTACCATTAATAGAAACATTATTTCTGTATATTGTATGGATAAGGATGGATATGAATTTCATATAAAGAATGGTCAATCTTATATTTTAAAAGATGAGATCTTTTATGGCCGTTCCCCATTGTCCTATCATATTTATTTGTTAGATCTAAAGATAAATGTTTGTAATGTAAATACCAAAAGATTAAAACTCAATAACTAAAAAAACATATTTTTGGCATTGTCATCTAGGGCACATCATTGAGAAACACATTTTTAGACTCCATAAAGATGGATATATAGACTCTTTTGATTTGGAATCAATAGCGACAAGTGAGTCTTGTTTGTTGGGTAAGATAACAAAGACTCCCTTCACTAGTAACAACGAGAGGGCTAGTGATCTATTAGGACTCATACATACCTTTACTGATGATTTCATAGGTGGGGTTATGTTTATTTGATGAAACATAAGTCACATACTCTTGAAAGTTCAAGGATTTTATGAATGAAGTACAAAACCAACTTGGTAAAAGTATTAAGGCACTTCATTCTGATCGAGGTGGAGAATACTTAATCCACAAGAGTTTGAGGACTTTTTGCAAGACGGTGGTATCATATCATAGTGGAATCCACCTGGAACACCAAAACATAATGGTGGGTTAGAAAGAAGATATCATACATTACTAGATATGGTGCGATCAATGATAAGTTTTTTTTATCTTTTGACTTCCTTCTGGGGTTATGCTGTAGAAACTACAATGTTTACATGAAATAATGTACCATTCAAATTGGTTCAAAATACACCATACGTGATATGGTATGGGAAGCGTCTCAATGTGTCTTTTATGAATATTTAGGGGATGTGAAGCTTATGTGAGAAAGAATTTTCCCGATAAGCTTGGACCCAAGTCGGATAAATGTTATTTTTTAATAATCCCAATGAAACCAAAGGATACTACTTTTATACTCTATCTAACAATGAAATGTTTGTCTCCAGGGATGTTATATTCCTAGAAAAGGAATTAATTTGTAAAGGAATCAATGGGAGGAAAGTAGAACTCAAAGAGGTTCGAGACCAACAAGAAAGCATTGAACCTATAGAGGTACAAGATGAACATGAAAGTCACAAACCATTGTGGAATCTCAAATTCCTCATGGAACATAGGAACCTCATAGATCTAGTAGGACATGCCATGATCCAAATATATTTGGTTATATTGTGACTCAAAAAGGAAACGAGTTGACCATTGATGATGAGACAACAACTACCTTGAAGCTGTTACGGGACCAAAATCTCAGAAATAGCTTGAGGCCATGAGATCTATGATTTAATCCATGTACATCAACAAGGAATGGACCTTGGTGGATCCACCTGAAGGGGTAAAACCCATAGGATGCAAATGGGTCTTCAAGAAGAAGACTAACATGGATGGTGATGTATAAATTACAAAGGGCAATTCATCACAAAGGGTTTCAGACAAATTCAAGGTGTTGACTATGACGAAACGTTTTCTTCAGTTGCCATGGTTAAGTCCATCAGGATCATGCTTACCATTGCAGGTTATCATGACTATGAGATTTAGAAGATGGATGTTAAAGCCACATTCCTTAATGGTAATCTTCTTGAGGATGTGTACATAACACATCTTGAGGGTTTTATAAATCCAAAGGATGCAAATTATGTTTGTAAGCTACAAAGGTCAATCTATGGATTGAAGCAAGCATCTCTCAGTTGGAATCTTTGATTTGATGAAATAGTCAAAGAGTCTATCTATAGTCAAAATGAAGATGAACCATGTGTTTATAGGAAGGTTAGTGGGAGCATGATTCTATTCCTCATATTGTATGTTGATGACATACTATTGATGGGGAATGATATCCCTACTTTACAAGTGGTAAAGACCTGTCTAGAAAATACATTCTCTATGAAGGACTTAGGCAAAGAATCCTATATCTTATGAATCAAGATCTATAGAGATAGATATAGAATGCTTCTTTGCCGAATCCAGTGGACATACATTGTCAAAGTTCTAAAAAAGGTTCACACGGAGAACTCAAAGAGAGGAAACTTACCCATGTCTCATAAAGTTAGTATCTCTAGATCTCAATGTCCTAGTTCTTGTGAACAACATGAGCAAATGAGTAATATTCCATTGGCATCTACAATTGTATCTATCATGTATGCAATGTTATGTACTCACCCTGATGTCTCATATGTCTGAGGATGACTAACATGTATCTGTCATACCTTGGTGAAAGTCATTGGATTTCCATAAAGAACATCCTTAAGTACTTAACAAGAACTAAGGACTAGTTCCTTGTCTACGGTGGTGAGGAATAGTTGGTGGTAAAGGGTTACACTAATGCAAGTTTCCAAACTGACTAATATGACTATAGATCACAATCTAGATTTGTATTTTGCCTTAACAATGGAGTTGTAAGATGGAAGAGTTCTAAGAAAGAACTAGTTGCTAATTCTGTAGTAGAGACCTAGTATATTACTGCATCTGATGCAGCAAACGAGACTGTTTGGAGCAAGAAATTCATTTTTGAACTTGGGGCGATTCTAAGCATCATCGATGCAGTAGAGCTATTTTGCGACAATAATGGAGCTAATGCATAAGCTAAGGAACTCAGATTGCATCAATGTTCCAAGAACATATAATGACATTTCCATCTCATAGGAGTGATTGTACAACGAGATGTGAAAATTTGCAGAGTACCAACTAAAAGCAATATGGCTGACTCCTTGAAATAATCACTTTCACAGTAGAAGAATGTGGGTCATGTTAGGTCACTTGGGATTAAGTTCATGGATGATTGGATATAAGTGCAAGTGGGAGTATGTTGGTATGTATGCTCAAAGAGCCAATCATATGATGATTGTAATGGCATATCTTGTAAATTATTTGATTAATAATAAAAGGCATTTTAGTTTATTCTATTTTATTTAGTCATGAGATAATGATGTAATAGAATAAATGTTTAAAGAATGATGATACTTGATTACATATGTCTTTAGCTTGAGGACTTGAACAATGAGATCATATGAATGAGAAGAGTACATACATTCTAGTTATGTCCCTAGTTTGTTGTTATTGTGCTAGCTCATAGACAATAATAACACACACAACTAGAGTGTGTGTTAGTTGATGACATAATCTCATTAATCATGATGTGCGATATCAAACCAAACACATAGATACTGTTAGAGAACAATTGATCAAATAAACCCACCTTAAGAGTGAGCATGGAAACCATTGAATGGTAGTGAGAATCAATTATCATAGTGCTAGGTGGTGAATATGGTTTTTAGACCTGAAATCACTACACTCATCACATATCGTTTAATGTACTTTGACATCATCCAACACGACCTTGAATAAGGGTTACCATAAAGGTGATGCTTGGATACATTGTGACACATGGGGAATGACTGTGAGTGACGAAGATGGGATTTTCCCCTCATATTGGAGATTGATATCCTGGCAACTTGATAAGCAAGATTGATAAATACATGTCCATGCTCATGTGAGTCAATATGTGATATTAAGCTCACATGTATCTCAAACAGTCTGCTCTAGTTCAAGGAACATGGATTAAATATTGAAGAGGATGATGATTCCATGCCTCAAGTTACATATGGATATCTGAGACAAAGGAACTATAGGATCACTATAACACTAATCACATATTGTAGTTTGAAGTTGTTGTCCAACTTTCCAAGTACTTGGGTAGCAATGATGTGTTTCTAGATACCGCTCATTACTTTTAACGTCATAAATTGGTTATGGACATTCATTGCCAATATAACTTGGGACCTACAGGGTCACACACATAGGATACACCTAGAAAATGAGTTTACTCATGAATGAAGTTTACTTGATTACTAAAAGTGTTTATGTATTCAATTTAAACAAGATTGGTCGTTAGAAATCTAAAGTGTCTAGTTCAACTAGTGAGCCAATAAGTTCAAACGTATGAACTGACTAGTTCGGGTTCTGAACTGCTCAGTTGTTGTTGTTATAGGCCAGAGAGCCAAACATACTATGATTGTTATTGGGAATTAGATACTTGATTTGATAATTAAGAAGGTAATTCCATCTATTATGTTTGTCTCAATCGTTAGATGATGACACATGCATGGTAGATGTTGAAAGAATGATGTTACTTGATGAAATATGTCTTCATGTTGAGGACCTGAACAATAAGATCATATATATGATAAGAGTACATATATTCTTGTTATGTCCCTAGTTGGATATTACTGTGGAAGAAAAATAGACAACAATAATACTAAAGACTAGAGTGTGTGTTGGTTGATGAAAAAATCTCATCAGTCATGATATGTGATATCAAACCAAACACATAGGTACTTGTTAGAGAATAGTGTGCTGGACAGAACCACCTTGAGAGTGGTATGTGGATAATATGGAATGGTAGTCAAAATCAACTCTCATAGTTATAGTGGTGATTGTGGTTCTTAGACTTGAAATCACTACTCTCGTCACATGTTGTTCAATGTATTTTGACATCACCCAACGAGACCTTGAATATGGGTAGCCATTAAGGTGATGCTCGGGTGCATTGTGACACATGGGGATTGAGTATAAATGATGTAGATGGGATTTGTCCCTCCAATAGGAGATTTATATCCTAGCCACTTGATAAGAGCGATCGAGAAATGTATGGCCATACTCATGTGACTAAATATGTGATATGTGAGCTTACATGAATCTCATACGATCCGCTCTGGTTCAAGGACCATGGGTTGAATATTGAGAGGATGACAATTTCATGCCTTGAGTTCAATCTGGATATCAGAGATATAGGAACTATACGATCACGGTAACACTAATCATGGATTGTAGGTTGAAGTTGTTCTCCAACATTCCAATTACTTAGGCAGCAATGATGTGTTTTTAGATACCGCTCATTGTTTGTAATGTCATTAGTTGGTTATGGATGTTTACTGCTAATTTGGGACCTATAGGGTCACACACATAGGATTCACTTGGAATAGGAGTTTACTCATGAATATGGTTTAAGTTGATTATGAAAGTGTTTAGGTATTTAATTTAAATAATAATGGTTGGAAATTGACCGACATGACTATGAACAGACAAGTTCAAGTATTGAACTGATCAATTTAAGTGTCAGGTCAATTTGAACAACATTGGTTGAATCAAAGACCTAAAACAATAGGTTCAGAAGTAAATGACCGGTTCAAATCCTGAAACAACCGGTTCAAGGTATGAACTGTGTAGTTCAATGATCAATACAATTGGATCAATGATTGATGCTGACATTATGTTGTGCATTAATCAAATATTAAAAGTCAGTATAATTGTGAATAGGAAACATAGTGAATTGATCGATTCAAGAGTTGAATCGTTCGACTCAAGTGTGAACCAATTGGTTTAGGTGTGAACAAACTGGTTCATGGTTCACAACTTCTAGAAAATGTATGAGATTTTGTCTCTTTGACTCCTAGTGCATATGGAAACCCTAAACTTGGCCCTCCTATAAATAGAGGGGTAATCAAAGATTTTAGAGATCATCCCAAATTTTTTCCTATCTATTTGTGGTAACTAGAGATCGTGATCAAGTCCTACCCATAAAAGGGAGGACAGAAAGGGAAAGATCACACGACAGAGTGAATGAACCCTAGCATGTTGACGTTCGAACAGACAACTCCTTCCTGTTGGCTCTAGTAGTACAACGTGGAGTTCTTGGTGATCTGCATGGACTAAGTAGAGGTCTGGAGGCTTTTGCCACCCACCAGGAAGACGCCGTCAACTACCGTCTGTGGTGTTGTACCAGGAGGCCATTGCTAACGACTGCTCTAGTGCTTCTTATAAAGAAGCACACTACTGCTAGGATATGTTGCTTGACTTACTCTAGGACTAGGTATATGCCTTACAACCTTTCCTTCCCAATTCATAGTTCTTGATATGATCTACTGTTTAAGGGGAATATGGCAGTAAAATTTTGTTTCAACTGCCATATCTGATGTGATATTTTCAACAGTTGGTTGATCAATAACACTAGATCAAGGATTGATGCTGACATCAAATTATGTATTATCTGAATACTAAAAGCTAATATGATTGTGAATAGGAAACATTATGAACCAATTGATTCAAGAGTTGAATCGATCAAATCATGAGTGAACCAGTCAGTTCAATGGTGAACTGATTGGTTCATGGTTTGTAGGTTGTGGAAAATTCATAAACTTCCATCTCTTTAACTCCCACTTGATCTAGAAATCTTGACCCTGACCCTCCTATAAATAGAGCGGTAATTAAGGCTTTCAGAAGACACAACAATAAACTCTGACAATTATTGTCTTCGCAAAGTTGTCATAACATGAGAAACCAAGAAAGTCTTACGTGTAAAAGGGAGAGACAATAAGGGAGAGCAAGTCGACTCTAGCATGTTGACTACAAGGGACAACTCCTTTTTGTCTGTTCAAAAAGAACGATAGAAGTTCCAGGTGGTCCACGTGGACTACGTAGAGGCAAGAAGGTCTTTGCCACCCACTAGGAGGACGTTGTCAACTACTGTATGTGGTGATAAATAAGGAGGCTTCTGCCCACAACCATCTAGGTGCTACTAGAAAAGGAAGCACACTGGAGAAAGGATGGTCGTCGGACTTGCTCCAGGACCAGGTATATTCCTTACAACATTCCTTCCCAATCTATAGTTGTTTACGCAATCTATTGTCTAAGGAAAATATGACAGGTAATTTTTTTATTTTCACTTCCATATATAATGCCAAATTTCCCTACAGAAATATTTCACAACACCATGAATGTTGAACAAGAAACTTCTTTTGAAGGGAGGCATGTAAAACATGCTTATATTATGGCTAATGAGGTCCTTACTGTTGTCAGCATAACATGCATCCCTTACTAATCCTCAAACTAGATTTAAAAAAAGATTTTAATAACGTGAATTGTTATCTCCTCATGCTTTGCATTAAGGGATTCAACTTTCCAAGTAAACTAAACAATCTGATTCATCATTGTATAAATTGTGGTAGTTTTTTGTTTTTATAAGTGATTCTCCATTCGATATTATTAAATTCTTCAATGTACTTAGGCAAGGTGACCCATTACCATATTATCTTTTTGTGATTGTAACATTCATACTAGCATTGATGTTTATGATAAGAGTGAAAAAGACTCTGCTTTCAAAGGGTCATAACTCGTATGATCAACAAAATATTTAGTTTGTGGAAAATACAACCATATTCAATAAACTTGATGATAATTTTTTAACACTTCATTTATCATAGTTATTTATCGACAACTATATAAATCAAAAATCAAGTCTTAAAAATTCTCCCTTGTTGGTGTGCATCTCTATGTGGCAACGATTTAACAAAGTATAGAAATTTGATACATTGTAAACATATTTTGCAACACAATCTACCTTCAAAGGCTTGCCAGCCAGTTCTGGATAAGATGTCCCAATTTCATACATATTGGAGGATGAAATTCCTTAATAAAGCAGACAGAGTTATGCTTATTAATTCACTTCTTTTGGGTATATTGTCTTTATTAAATCAACTATGTACCCTTAAAAATGAGTATAAGTTGGATCTTTCCTTTAGAAATTTCTTAAAGGTTAGCACAAAGGAAAATAGATGACACACAAAATAAATTTGATCAACCACATGCAAACTAAGAAAATGGGAAGATGTAGTATTATTGATTTCAAATTGCACTCCCAATATATGTCAACAAAATCACAGCTTATATATTGAAAAGAAATTTTTGGCTTGACTACATACAGAGGAAGACCACATAGCGTGATCTAATACCATGCAAAATACTCTCATTTCTGAATATGCCTCATTAAGAGCCAACCAAGTAAATGATACTGTCTAAGTTTCGACTCATATCAGGAACACTATGAAGTTTACAGATAGATGCGTGGTCATCCCTTAATCGATTATCACCATACAAAGCTCTCATGAGTACCTCAAATAGAATCTTTAATATGTCACTTGATAATGCCGTCAATCTAGTATGCTTAAATCAAAACAACTTTCTTAAACACAATATTTACGTGATAGGATTGGACATCACATACAATATGTTATTAGCAACATCAATAGACCGAATAAACAATAAAAAATGGCTTGGCCTTAGGGAAAGACATCTAGGGTAAATAGAGGTTATACATTCTTTATACACATGTCAAAATTTGCTTTATGAAAAATATTCGTGGGGGATCAAATGCCCTCTAAAACTTCACTTACTTCTCTGGTTACTATGATATAAGAAACTCTCATTGGTTCAATTTGCTTTAAGAGATGGTTGCATGGCCACGCATTTGTAATTTATATAAACAACAATCCAAAGAACATTTACACGTTTCTTTTGATTGTGACTTCGTAAGAAATATTTGATGACATTTTATCGGTTGAAAATTGAAGAAGATAACAACAACGTAGTTACATACAAAGGAATCTATTTTTCCAATTCATATTCCTTCATCTAGGCTTTACAGGAAGCATAGAAGTAATGATCTATTCTCAGCCATATGCTGGAATCTTTGGAAGGAAAGAAATAATAGGATGTTCAATAACAAGAAAAAAATGGCTATGACTATTTTAAATGATATCGATACCGATCTTCACATTTTTATCAAACTGCAGGAAAAATAGCAGGTGTTTTCCAAGAGCAATCAGGTGAAGGTAACTATGAAGCAGCGGAATCGGAAGCAGCTTTCCTATGTGATCTAAAAGCCATGGTGGACGATGAGACGGGTGTCAGTCTTGTGCAGCAATCATAGTGACGTTCCATCCCTTGCAAGCTCAGCACTATTAGTCTCATTTCCTAGTTTGCAAAAACTTTTTAATTTAAAAGAGGCTTGTCTTAAGGGGTACCTCCCCCGAGCTACTTTCAGCTTATTTTCCTTCCTCTACAAACTCTATGTTGTTACTTCACATTAGCAGGTCTTCGCTTGCTGATGGGCTTATTCAATATATCATTACCTTGCCTAAAAAAAAACGTAGTTACATACAACGTTCGATCATAGATGGGTTTAGATCCGCTGCGTCCGACCCAATACGTCCACTGACTCGAGGCGTACGCTCCTCCATGGACCCACAATACAACGGATGAGATCTCCCGGGCAAAGAGGTGGGCACAAATAGTCTCAGGAGATTTGGTCCAAACATACAGGCCTACTATTACCGCTTCATGCAACTTCTTTGGCGGCTTGTATGTTTTAGAACATATTGCTAGCCAAAATGATCGGGTCACACATCCCACCACCCCATCAAGTGCATCACATGGGGTGGATGGGTGGTTTTGTTGGGGGACAAGTTGATTTGGGGTGATGATGTGACATACTTTAATTGGATGTGTTGTTAGAAGTTATGTAATGGATAAATAAATTTGTTTTGCTTATAACTTTTGAACCGTGATGAATTTTTTGACGAAATAAAAATCATTAGATTCGTTATGAAAAATACATTCCAACAAAACTAATATTGATATATTTGTAAAAAATAAAATAAAAAATAATATGAATAGGTGATGTGATGAAAGAGAAAATTGTTTTGTTTATAATTTCTAAACCGTGATAAATTTTTGAGGAAAGAGTAATGTTGATATACTTTTGAGGAAAGAGGTAAAAAAAGAGGAGGGAAGTGATGATGTAAGATTTAAGAAGTGAGGAGTCCAAAAATTAAGTATTAGTAAGTATGCACCTAAAAATAGTTAAATGCGCCTAAAGATGACTATATAGCACCAAAAAATGATAGAAGTACCAAAAATGGTGATATGCCCACAAATAGCTGAAAACGTCAAAAATGACTAAATAACGTCAAAAAATGGCTAAATAGCGCCCAAAAATGGCTAAAAATCTTGGGTACCAAATAAACTTATTTGGGCGCCATTACATTACTTTTGGTTGTCAATGCCTTATTTGGGTGTCATCTTTATACTTCTGGGTGTCAATGAACTATTTTGGATGTCAATTAACCATCCTTGAGTGTCAATTAGTCATTTCTGGGTGCTATTAAGTTGTTATTAGGTGTGAAGTACTCTTATACCCTATTTAACACGTAAAATCATATTTGGGCTACATTAAGTTGTTCTTGGGTGTCAAACAAAACTATTTAGACGATGTTACATTATTTGTTATTGTCAATACCTTATTTGGGTGCCATCTTTATACTTCTAGGTATTAATGAACCATTTTGGGCGTCAATTAACCATCTTTGGGTGTCAATAGCGATTTGTGGGTGCCATAGCACCCAAAAATGGCTAAATAGTGCCCAAATATGGCTAAATAGTGCCCAAAAATGGCTAAATAGTGTTAAAAATTTGCTAAAATTCTTGGATGTCAAACAACACTATTTGGGCACCGTTACATTTTTTTGTTGTCAATACCTCATTTGGGCGCCATCTTTATACTTCAGAATATCAATGAACCATTTTGGGCGTCAATTAACCATCTTTAGGTAACAAAAGCCATTTATGGCTAAATAAAAATGGCTAAAATTCTTGGGTGTCAAACAAACTTATTTGGGTACCTTTACGTTATTTTTAGTTTTCAATACCTTGTTTGTGCACCATATTTATATTTCTGGGTGTCAATGAACTATTTTGAGCGTCAATTCCACTTCTTGGTGTCAATGAACCATTTTGGGTGTCAATTAACCATCTTTGATTGTAAATTACTATAAGTGTTTGGTTGTCAATTACCTTAGATGTGATTTAACATGTACAATATTTATTTGGGCATTGTTGACGAAACAAAAGATAGATTGAATGATAAAGTTGAATGTTGGAGAAAGGCATTGGAATCAAATGGTTTGATGATTAGCAGGAGCAAAACTGAGTATATGCATTGAAATTTTAGCCAATCTCGTAGTGTGAATGATGGAGCCAAGTTGGACGGAGTAGATATACCAAAATGTGACAAATTTTGTTACTTAGGTTCTATTATTCAAATAGACGGGGATGTCCAAAATGATGTTTTTCAGCGGATCACTGCAGGATGGTTGAAATGGAGGAGTGCAACTGGAGTTTTATGCGATCAGAAGATCCCTCTCAGGTTAAAAAGTAAGTTTTATAGAACAGTTATACGACCAGTCATGCTCTATGGGAGTGAATGTTGGGCGGTGAAGAAACAAGGTCTCAACAAGATGAACGTGGCTGAAATGTGTATGTTGAGATGGATGTGTGAGAAGATAAGAAAAGATCGTTTGAGAAATGACTATATCAGGAATAAAGTGGGGGTGGCGAGCATTGAGGACAAGTTGCGTGAGGGCCGACTCAGATGGTACGGACATGTGCAACGCAGACCTACTAGTGCGCCTATACGAAGCAATGCTATTGAGCCAAACACTATAAATAGAAGAAGAGGAAGGCCTAAATTAACATGGGATGAGCTTATAAAGAGAGATTTTGAATCTCTACATCTCAATCAGAATATGGCCCATGATAGAGCTGAATGGAAACGAAGGATCCATGTAGCCGACCCCAACATAGTTGGGATTGAGGCTTAGATGATGATGATGATGAATATCTACTTGGGCATCATTTGTATACTTTGGGTGTCAATGAACCATTTATAGACGTCAATGAACCATCTTTGGGTGTCAATTAACCTTCATATATCATTTTTTTATTTTTTTTCTCAAAAATATGTCAACATTAGTCTTGTTGAATTGCATTTTTTGTAACGAATCTAATAATTTTTATTTCATTAAAAAATTCATTACGGTTCAAAAGTTATAAGCGAAACAAATTTATTTGACTATTGTATAATTTTAAAAATTGCCCAATCACCATATGTCACGTGAATGTAGTTTTGGGGGCTGGTTTTGGTGGCACTAGTCACCGCGCGTGAGAGCGCATGAGCGCGTCCAAAATTTAACCCTATTGTTGGTAAAATATTATTAAATATTTTGAATATGACAACTGCTAGTTTAATGTTGTCATTTGCTAATATTTATATAGAATTTGCTTTTTGGTCAAATATCTTTCACTGGTGACGCATCCTGTACTCTTAAGAGGAAGCCTTCTTCATGTTCAATGACGATGACAGGTCTTACCTAGGCAGGCTTTATTAACTTTGAAGAGGATGCTGAGCTTATTGCTGTTAGCGAGGACCCTATGGCTACCTGATCATGATCGCTAATTACTGACTGCTGGATTTTTTTGAGGATGGTGAAACTCTGGTTGTTCCGGTTATAGATAGTTGGTATGTTCTAAGGAGAACGCTTTCCCATTTTCGACATTGTCTCTACTGATCTTGGTCTTTGTTCACCCCACTTGTGTACTACCGCACTTTGATTTGCACCCTTGTTTATAGTGGGCTGTGAATTTGGGGCTCCGACCCCCATGGTTTCTTTTTAGAACACCTCTGATGCTCTCCGCACTTAATCCTACCCTCCCAATGTTCCGCATGCACTGCTTTTATTTCAGTAATGAGAATGATGACGGGACCATCATAGAGTTGTCCGTGTGTGAAATCAACTCTTGACTGCTATCCACCAACAGAACAGCGACAACTTGAGGCTGTGGTAGATCATGAAAATGCAATTCGTTAGAAGCCTTGCTCGATGCTTGCAATGATTCCGAAGAAGCAAGATTTTTTTCCGAAAACCCCCCTCTCTTTTCTGTAAATTCCATAATCCCCATCTAGTTTGAAAAATACTAATAAACCGCCTGTTACCTACCGCACCCCGTAACACCTATCCTATGTGACCTGCTGATCCTTTTTTTTTTAAATAATCACAACCGGCTGATACTAATGCACGCAGCTTCAGTATGTTCTTGGTCTAATTATTTGTAAACATATTTGTTTATATTCTTTTTTATTCGCATGTTATACATATGTCTAACAACGGGTCGGCTTGACCCGACTCAAATTGGACCCTCATCTAGATAAATCAAACCCGAAATGAACCTGGATCCGAAAATGCTCGACTGAACTGGGACTCAAACATACCGGACCCGAAATCAACCGAACTTGATTGGACCCATAAATCATAAAAGATACTCTATTATAAAATTTTGAAAAAAAAAATGACAAACTCAAAACCAGACCCGTCCGGACCTAACCCAAATTAGATAAGACATGACTCGGTCCGGCTCAAATTAAAAATGGACTCGCACGGATCCGACTCAATATTGAATAGACGTGAAAAAGACCCAAATTTTAAATTGGAACAGACCGAGTCGGTAGGACAGGGTCAGGTACATATTTTTTTCCTCCCCTAGTTATTGAAAAATATTGGGTATGAATATGTTCTAGTGGGACAAGTATTTGAGTTTATGCACACTAGTCCAAGAAGGACCATTACGAGTGTGATATTTTTGTACAATTTACAACTAGTACCCAAATTGGATCTATAATTCGTAACATAGACACTCTCTTACTTATTTTGATTTTTCTGAAAGTTATTAGTTAATCAATATTGTAGATATCTAATCATATAATGTATTATTAGGGTTGTCAAAACTCCACATCCGCATTTGTTTTCAAAATTATAACCTTTAAGTTAGGTGTATCAAAAATTTTGAACTAGTATAACTCAAAACTATCTCGAAGTAGGATGTCTACAAACTTAGCACCTCATATTGTAAAAATTAGAACCCATAATCATTTTAATTTAAATAAATTCATATCAGCTCCATGTCAAAAGGTTATACGAAATATGGGCCATGTTCGATCATGAGGTCTAAATTATTTTGGGTTGGACACAATGATAAAAGTCTGAGCTCGTGTTAGTCCTATGTCTGACTGTCAGAATATATGATCTGTTTTTTCTGATCTAGATTGAACTCGAGGTAAGTAAATCTTGGTCTACACCGTAAAATTGGATTGGGTAGGTCGGTTTGATTTGATCTAGTCCTAGACCATTTTGAGTTTGATTCAATCAGCGGTCTATAAATTTTATAACTTCAGTCTGTGGTGTGGCCGGGTCCAATATCTGTCGAGCCGAGGACCGAAGCATGGACCGTGTACAATATCTTCAAACATGATGTTGTGTCATATAGAAGTAAAAACAGATCACATATTAAAACACTAATGGTGTAAATATTTGATATTTACATTAACAATAGTTAGAAATAATAAAAAATATGTGAGTTTTACTACTAAACATGTTACAAAATGATAAAAATATTTTGATTACCGGTCTCGGTCCGGTCCTATTCTGAAATATTCTCGTCTCGGTTCGGTCGCGTTTTACAGAACATGAACTCAAATAATTGTCCCATTGAAATATACTCATACCTAATATTTTTCTATAAATGAGAAAAAAATAAACAAATTAAATTTAAAAATGATTAGACCAAGTGCATACATGAATCTGCATTGTAGGATATAATTCGAACAAGAAAAACCCACTAGCCCATCACGTAGAATGGGTATTACCGGGTATGGTAGGTAGGAGGGAGTTTATTAGAATTTGTCAAACTGGAGGGGGGTTTCTACAATTTACAGAAAGGTGAGGGGGTTTTAGAAAAAAACCCTCAATAAATCCAAACCCTTCAGAATCACGCTTCTAGAGGGTTAGTCATCATGTGCACGTGAACAACTAATGAATGAAGATCCCAACACGCCTTTACACAGCGATGACCGTCCTTGTCGCATGAAGTTAAAACCCCAACTTCCTTCCCAATATTGTGATTGCTCGCAGAGCTGCTCGGCCACCGTAGCCCACCCAAACACCATTGCTGTTCCAGGCAACAATCAGCGAGTTTGATATGGGATTCTTCGTTCAGTAGAATTGAGCAAAGCCAAGTCCAAGGACGGTGCCAAAGGGCATAGAAGACAAATGGTAACAATATCGTGTAGGCAGTGATGTTGACTGCAGGTTATGCCATATGCATATGTATGAAATGTCAAAAGTCGTTGAAATAGTGACACATTCCGGATATCCCGTTACCATTTATAATCAAATACTTATCACTTTCCTTTCAAAAAATACTTTATCACTTTGTTAACAATAGGAAGTGTGTACCCAACTAATCATGCAGGAAACGTTAGAAGAAGAGACGTGCTCGGTGCTCAGGTGTCGTCCTCCCTTCCACAACCCTCTACTTAAAAGTTTTGTTAATAGCATTCATTAGGTTAGGTATCGTTCGAAGATAATTTACAATGCCTTCCATCTCCCAGACACGCACGCATTGTCAGGGCGTTATCCACCCACCACTTAAAGTCCATTCTATTGTATATATCAGAGAATAAGCAGTGTGCTGCAACAAGCGTGAGCATGCTCATTTTGAACGAATCAGTAGATCTAAAAGAACTCACAATATCAAAAGAATTACAAGAATGACCAAAACAAGAGGAAACATAAAGAAGTTAATTTTTGACCAAATCGTCGGAAAGCATGTTACTTATGAAAAATTTACGATCAGTATTGGTAAAGAGCATGCTGTTCTCTAAAGATCTAATTCATGAGTGCACTTATCGAACAACTCTGTCTTCCAAGCAAAACGACATTAATGAAGCATTATTGGAGCAACTCAATGGCTGTTAGGTATTGTCACCCAATAAACTACGAAATCACCAAATAAGAAGTGTAAAGCAGCCACGGTTTGAATAATAGAAGACGTCTCCTAAAGCAGCAAGAAAAGGCAGAGAAGGGGAGTTCAGATTTGTTATACCCAGCGTGAACAAGGTCCGCGTTACGCCTTTCGTTATCCTTGGACGTGTATATACAATCAAATATGTTAGTTCAGACTAACTAGTTGTGTACACGGCTTAATCTGATAAGTAGTGTATGCTATTCTCTGTTCACACGGGACTAGTAAATCTTAAGGATGAGAATGGTGAGTGCTTCAAATAATTTAAACGCGACACTTAAAGTTCATCATGAGAGTAAAAGCAGAGTAATTAAGCTAAGCGTCCAAGGGACTATTTATATATCACTACACGTGAGTAGTATTGTGTTATTTCTCCAATAATCAGAATCACATGATCACTCTTGTGTATGTAACAAATACGAAGAGTCTCATTCTTATTCAACTTGTTAGACGGTTTAAAACTAGAGAAGTTGAAGATTTAAAGACGATTTATGGTGTGATATGCACGTGTATACATGTGTATGGTCTGCAAACCCACCTTAAGTTCTTATGAATAAATACTCACATGCACTTTACATATAACTCTTGGTATAGGTATCAATTCATTCTTGTCATTCAACACCACATGGTTTCTCCCTTCTTCGGAACCACGCGTATGTACCTCGTACATGGAGAGTGAGAAAAAGGGTAGAAGATTCCAACACAAATTAGTTTACTCAATTCAAAAAGGACTACTTAGTTCATTTGGATTTAACCTTCTCTGCGGGTCTCTACAAGGCTTATAGTCTTCCACCATATGAATTTTGTGCATGCAAATAGCCTAAAAAACACTAGTGAGGTCAATTATATTTTATTGCCATCTACCTTTTCCTCAACCTAGCCAATAACTTGTCTTCCTGCTCTACTGTGAGATCAAGAATAATTATAATTGGACGATTTTGTAATTCATCAAGAAAGGCATACTTCAACCCTTCAGGAAAGGGTGTCATCCTCGACGCTTTAAGATATACTTTCTATTCTTCAATACTAAGTATAGCTTTCAGTTCTTTGACTTCAATTGTGGGTCATCTTCAAAGGTATTAATATGTTGAAGGCATTGTGCAACTTGTGCATTAGTGGACTCGACTGCCTCATGATCAATGAGAGATCTTTCTATAGGATCACCAAGGTCATGGTTGTCCTTCTTGAGTTGAGACATCTTTTTGATACAGTCTAACAAGAAGACCTCCTTCATGAATGATCGAGGCATTCAAACTACGGTCCAAAACTATGAATTCTTTCTGTTCTTTCCTATTCTCAGAAGCAATGTCTAGCGGGTAAAGTGGCTTGAAGCACGCTTAACCGTGTCGGGCAGAAGGGTGTAACAAGAAAGAGTATCACCGGACATGCCTGGCTCGCACGACATGCATTTCATGCGGCGCAAAGCGTGCTTAGGAAGGAAAAACACTTCCCAACGCAGTGGATTTGACACGTGTCCAATTTTACCTGATTTACCCCCGCTCGCATTTGCTATATATAGTAACTTCAGTTTAATCATGTCAGGTACTTGCATTTACTTTTCACCTACTTCCGTATCGTGCATTTTGTTCTCGCTTTGCTCCCATGCCGACCAGCCTTCCCGACTTCCCGTGTCGCCCACAACAACTCCGAACGATACCTTGTATCGGGCAAGACCCATATTCCCCAGTTTTGTTTTACAATGGAGATTTGACTCATATCACCCGATACTCCATCGTATCAGGCGACATATTTTCTCGTGAGTCTGTATCAGGGAGGGTTTGTTATGATAAGGTGACCCAATATCGGCCTACCCTATCGGCCAGACCTAGTGTCGGGCGACAAGCCTGTTTACCTATACACCCGATACTGATTTGTTTGTACCGAGTAAATCGTATCATGCGACAACACTTTCGATATAAAATCTGGACCGGTATTGGTTTTCTGAGTGTTGCCTATCTGGTATCGGGCGACATAACCCTATTTTTCTACCGCCCGATATCGAGCTGGGTGACCCATTCTGTAAACTCATTACTTACTTATTATTGTGTAAACATTGCAGACATGGCCCACACCAAGCAGACAGTCATCCAAGTCGACGAACACAGCCGAAGGATCAATCCTGAGGCTGCGACTGAAGCAACCACAATCGGGTAGAAGGGCCCAAACCCCAACACAGCATGGTCGTATGAGGCCGAGAAGCGGCCTAGAGTAGCAGAAGCACCAGCAACGACCTCAACTGCGATGGCTGAACCAACGCCCCTGGATCATTCACCAGGCTGGTTCATGCCCAGAGACGAGGAGCATAGCCGGAGGCATGCAGAGTTGGAAGCCAAAGTCTGCAGGCCAACCTGTTTCTGCCACCAGTCGTCGTTCTACCAAATAGACATTTTTGATAGGTTGGAAAATGTCTTAAAGGCTGACGGCCTGAGGAAGATATCCTTCAACCACACCGCCTCTTACACAGAACTCACGGAGTTCGTGTCGTCCCTCCACCGGGTGAAGAACATAGGAGAAGAAGTTGAAAGATACGGCGGGGTGGACAGACTACAAGGGCGGCTATACAACGTTGAGCACATGATATCTGAAAAGTTGCTCAACGAGATCTTCTCCTCTAGTGAAGCTAAGAAAGACCTACTCAACAACGGTGTTAGAATCACCGAAAGCAATAGGTTCAACCTGGTCGCACTCTGGGGGAGGCTCACCGGCGAGTCAATGTTCAAGCCAGGGAGCAAAATGGTGGTAGTGCACTCCTGCTTCTGGAGGATAGTGCATAAGATCATGTCGTGTCTGCTCTTCAGCAAATACAAATCGAGCAACTTGTACACTAAAGAGCTCCACCTCATGTGGCACATGATGGAGGGAAGCACGATCAACCTGGGGTGGTTCCTGCTCAACCGACTTCATCCAGTGAAGGATGCCACCAAGGACTACAACATGGGAGGGCTAGTGAACCTAATCGTGGTAGGGTTAGGATACCCCAAGGAATCGCGTAGCCTGTTTAGGACAAGAGGTGATAACAAGATCGACCTCAAATTCCTAACGAGGGCTAGCATCATCAAAAAGGAGGGACACTGTTACTTCTATTAGTTCGCAAGGATGAACACTCTCCTGCTGCTCCCACGATGCGCCAACTACGACGTAGAGAAGTTTGTCTTCACCACAATGGAAATCGAAGCTGTGCTAGTCGAAGACGCTTACACCGCCACCACAAGAATAAAAGAGAAGGTGGCCGCGACAGGAAGGCGAGTCCCCCTAGACGCTCGACAAGACAAAGCAGTGGTGGTCATCGCCCCCGCCGAGCCATCCACCGCCACCATGCAACCCACGACAATGACCCTCGAAGCCACGGTTGCCACCACTAAACCAGCAGTCGCCGCCCCGGAAGTCGTTGTTGCTACTCCCGAGCCGGCCGCGGCCACCACAGCAACAAGCGACGCGGCCACTGGGGAAACAACGACGATTGATGAAGTCGTCGATACTACCAGGGTGGATGCTATAATGATATCCCCCGAGGATGTTGTCATAGAAGAAACAACCGCAGGTCCTGAAGTGGTGGTGCCGCCGAATGCTAGTGATGACGCGTTCGCTGAGCTCCTAGAGGCGGAGCTCAGGGCTATGCAGCCAACGCTGACGCCGCCTCCAACAGCACCGATAGTTGCTACAGAGGAGGACACTGAGAGTCATATGGAAGATCATCATCTTCCTACTCTGCGCCCTTCTCCACCACCACAAGCTGACGAGGCAGAGGCAGTCACGAAGCAGCTGACGCCCCATCCTGAAGTAACACCCTCACGCACAATACAGATGTATTCGGCCCCACTTGAATATGCACACTCTTCGGGCCGAACATACAGTACGAGGAGCGTGACGAGGACCATAGGTTGATCAGCCGCAACCCCTCCAACACTAGGGTAGGTCCTCGGTTAAGAGTTTGACCACTTGCGGGAGGTAATAAGCAATCACTCGATTACTTTTACTTCCCTAACCCGCAAGTTCAATGTTTTCCAGAGGAGGATGAGCGAGCAGGAGCACCAACTGCTAACTCTAGTTGGCCTTCCTGGCCAACTAGAGGCATTGAATAACACGATGCCGCTGGCACTTCAACGCCTCGATGCCATCAAAGAGAGCCTGAACCGGAGGGACAACCACCCCCGCTCAACACAAACAAGGAGGTCTCCATCGCCTCCCGCCCCCCCAGCCATCATCCCCGGTGTCCTCCTTGGGAACATCGTCTTCTTCCTCCTCCAGTGGGCCCTCCATAATGCTCGAGGAAGAAACGACAAACAAAATTGCCGATGGGACTCCAGTAGGACAGGAGAGCACCTACGGCACTGATACAGCTCCTCCCTCGCCCTCCCTAGAAGTAGATGAAGACATGGATATATCAATCAGCCTAGAGGATGGTTCTTCTGGAGAATAAGAGGGAGAAGGGGGGACATATACTCTTCCAATGACAAACACCCCCCCTAGAGGAAGAAGCTCGACGACAATTGCATTTTCTACACAGTCGGAGATCCCCTCCTTCGAGATGGCATACTTTAACCGATGAGCCATCAGATACCTGACGATCAGAGACCAGAAGCTACTGAACAAGGTCCTAAGATCATAGGTAGATGGAGAGGACGTTGTCTGGAGCGACGACTACTTCGTTGTATGACTGGAAGCATTAAAGAGCATGTTCTGCTCCCCATCTGTCGTCGGAAAGATCATCTTATGGGTCCTGGAGAGTGCGATGATAGAGAACCTAGGAACCAAGATAGGCCGACAACCAATCTACACTGCCACCCCAGCCTTGGAAAGAAGACTGATGAGAGGGGCATATGACTCGATCTTGGTGGACAACATGTTGTAACACATCGAAGAACACAACCCAAACTTCGTGTTGGCTCCCTACAAGCACCAAAGAAACTGGTTCCTCTGTGTATCGGATCTCCGGCATCACGACATCCAGCTCCTCAAATGCTGCAACGAGGAGGTCCCACGCTCAGGAAAAATATTTGTACGCCCAGAAGACAAGCATCTCAGGCTTCTCCCACTATGTCTTCTCCGCGTGATCAAGTACGGAATACAATGCCACAGTAGCATTTGGAACTTCTTCACCCTCGGAGACTTCCCCGTACAAGAAGAAGCGGGAAGCAGAAATAGTGCCTTCATAGTCCTTCGCGCCATGGAGATGCTCCACATCTTCGGATACGTAAGGCAACTCCAAGGCCATAACTTCTATCAGCTCAGAAGCACCTATGTGTTGCTGCTAATTAAGGACATGTGCTATTTTTCGAGATGCAGGCATCCCAGAGAAGTTGTTGCACAATGATCAAGAAGACGAATCTTCCCCGCCCAGCAGCCTACCAGGAGAAGATGCTGAGATATCCACAAACATCTATGGGGCAGGCAAGCAGATGGACGTTCTGTGAGAAATACTCACCAACAAAGAGCCCACTTTGCCTGATATTTTAGAAACAATTATCAGCAATTTCGACCGTTCTGCGTGTGCTACACTAACTCAGGAATAGGTCAACATAATTCTCCTCAAGTTAGCCGATACTACCCCCACAAACATCATCTACAAGGCAGGCATCGTCATAGTCCCAATTGATGATCTTCAGGACTTAGTGAAGGAAGGAGGATGTATGGCGATATCGGTAGCAGCAGCCTACATCCAGAACCTACAGAAGAAGTGTAAACACGCCTATATCGCCCACCCAATGGTGTTCAACGACATCTACCTATCTGACGAGTCAGGAGTGAAACAACAATTTCTGACAGAGATACAAAGAAAATGTCGTGTATCATTTTCCTTCCAATACTGCACTATAATCATTGGATGCTCTTGACAGTGTACACTCGCCCACGAGCAACGATTTTCTACAACAACTCTGACAGCAACAAAGATCATCCAGTGCAGTGTACATCAACAATGTTGACACCACTCGAGCGCCTAGCAAGGAAATACTACATTGAGGTGGCAACGCTGATCCAGCTGTTCCTGGAGAAGAAGGTGAACAAATGGCACGAGCTTCAATTCTACCACAAAAAACTCCACAATCAAATGACTACAACATCTACGTGCTGGAATGGATCTCTAGCTCGGTAGCACTACAACAAACACCTGACAAGCTCCACCACATCGACTACCACAACAAACACGACAAATATGTGTTGGAGCTTCTATCTGATGGAGGCGTGCTCATCAGCTAAACCCTCACTGACTTATCAATACCCTACCTTATCTATCTCACAACTCTGGGATAGTGTGGGGTAAGTTTGGGGGGGACTATATATAAGTGAGGGAGGTACTAAAAATTCTCCCATTTTGCCTTTCTTCTTTTCCTATGTACATATATATACATGTCTAATACAATATAGTGCATATACAACTCCTTGCCTCTCTACAATTGTACAAAGACACTTTATAGTAAAAACTTGATACAACTTCTCCCAGCTTGCTTTCTCTATGTCTAAGGCAGTGCAAGTTTTTGTTATGTTCTTTCCAAAAATACAGTCTCAAATGACAAAGACTATAACTTTTCTACGATAATTTTGAAAAATAATATCGCAACAGCTAAGAGATGCACATGTGAAGGAAAAAGTTGCCCAAACAACCAACTCTCTTTTGTTTCCCTACCCATCAAAAATATAAAAAGAGAGAAAAGCCTTATGAGAGTGAATAAAAGCATGGGAGTTGTGCCAAATGAAAAAAAAAGCACACACTTGTCCTTCCAAAAGTACCCATCTTTAGGCATGGTAGATCTGGGGCAGTGGTACGTAGGATGTGAAATCACTGCTCTAAAGCCAACTGGCTTGGACTGCAGGGACCACTTGCCCATTAACGGACCCGTACATGGATGGACTGATGGGAAACAAGAAAAACCCAAAAAGCCTTAAGCCTACCCAAAAACCCAATTTCTTACCCCCAAAGCAGTTTGGTGTGAAAGCTAACTTCGAAATCATGCACCGAAGTCTCACAAAAACTGAAGAGATTTTTTTTTTGCTTAAATAAGGCATAAAAAAATAGCCTGTTGTTCGTAGCCAGACGTATTTCTCCTCAAGGATGTCTCAAAAAATCGCTCAAACCCCTTGTCTGAAGACTATGTCAGGTTACGTAGAAGTATCGCAAAATGAAGTTTTAAAATATAGATTGATTGAGGACAATCAAAATGCTGAGTTTGGGGGAGTTGATAACACCCATTTTAGGGCTATTTATGGCTCATATTTTGTTGTCAAACATGCCTTCTAAACTTTATTCCTCTCCGTTTTATCCTATTTTTGCATAAGAATAACCCACACTATGATCCTAACTCTTTTCCCACCTTTTGTAGAGTTTTCCCTCACTTTTCCACCCAAAGTCAGCAAAAAGGCCCGTCCCAGGCCACTTACAATGAGCACCTGAACTGACCCTTTACTGGCCACACGACACGCCCACTTACCCATCACATTCACTGCCCATCATGACAGCAACACGACATGGGTGTGTCGCTTGAGGGGCCCTGACGAGCGATACACATATACCCGACATGGAGCTTTGCCAGCCACAACTCACCCTGATAGAGTCTATCGCATGATGAAGCCACTCATCAGAGCAGCTGCCCGCTAGGGTCATTACCCGACACGTTCAAGTGATTTACTCGCAACCCGACATGCGTCGCGGCCATTCCGGGCGACAGACGCGTCGGTCCTCCTCTGAAGCCACGTAAACGGAGCCGATAAAGAACATGTGGCCCCACAAGAACCACAACCTCTACCAGCTACTGCTTATAAATAGCAGCTACAAGACTCTGATGGGATGCGTCGGAATCCCATGAGAGCTAACTCTGGAAAGACATCAGGAGCTAGTGTGTCGCATTCCAAGGCGTGCTAGGCGATACTAGGTGATCACACCCACAACCCGAGAGGGGCAGGAGGAGTTCACTTAGAACCCATCTCGACAGCTGCAGTAGCACGATACGACTAGGAAGGCCTCCCCTTCCAGGTCCCTAGATGGGCCTCAACCCAGGACGGCTCACCCCTCTATACCTGATACAAGGAACCTGAGAACCTAAGTGATTCCTAACCCGACACGATACCGAACCCGATACGGACTAACCGTTGCAGTATGTCGCCTGAGAGGGCTGGATGCCTGACACGACCGTATCGGGTAGGGAGTTCTACTCAATACACCCTGGCCATCACACCTGTTGCCTGAGAGGGTTGGCTGCCCGACACGGCCGTATCGGGCAGAGCTCCTGCCCGGCACCGGGTTAGAAGTCCCTTAGGGGTCCTCTATTGTATATTGACCTCCTAAATCAAGGAGACTCATGCTTATCTTTCCATGTTTACTGCATTTTACTTTCATTTCCCTATGCATTGTAACTAAACCTTTTTACTCTCCTTAAGCTTATGGGAATCTATGGAGTTTATCTCTTGTTGTTCTGTGTATGGTTCCTTTTTGTTGGATGATTTCTTTATAGCATCTGAACTCTAGTTTCTTCATTTGGACCGCACTTTTGACTAGGTATCAAATCGTGTTCCCATTTCGACACCCTTGAGAGGGGGTTGTCGCAACTCTAGAGTTTTTTCTGGTCCGGGTGTACGAGAGTACCTAGGATCAGGGCTACTTCAGTTTACCCTACCACTCTAATCTACGACCACTGCCCTTGAGAGAGGGAAATGGTGCATAGTTAGAGGTACCCTCTTTGAGAGAAGGGGTTGTAGGATGTCTTCCATTACTGCTTGTTATGCCTAAGTTTTCTTTCTTCATGCTTTACCTCAACGGCATTTTATCCCCTCAGATTCTATTATTTAAAACCACTATAAAAATTGTTAAACCCTAAAATCATAATCTTTCTCGTAACTCCAGTTGGAGATAGCCTTTTAGTTTAATTTCTTTACGGTGATTTCTTGTTACAACCAAACCTATCCTTTTACCTATTTGATGTGCTTAGACAAGTGAAACTCAAGTTCTGAAGAGCCATTCTTCCTATCCCCGTGTTCGACCCCAAACTACTTCGACCCTGTGCTAGTTGTAGGTGTCTTAAACATTTGGGTATTATAAATTTCTAAAGTCCGATAACCTAAACATGATTCCTTTCTTAGACACACATTTAAGGCTCGTCATGTCATCAGTCAATACACACCCTAGTCTTGTGTATTACTATCATCTATTTTGCTTCCACAGTAATATCTGACTAGGGACATAATAGGAGTGTATGTACTCTTAGCATCTATATGATCTCATTGTTCAAGTCATATACTTCAAGACATACGTCATTGAATAGCATCATCCTTTAGACATCTATTATGTATGTGTCATCATCTCATGACAGATACTAACATAATAGACAGAATTACCTTTATTATTATCAAATCAGGTATCTAATGCCACATACCAATCATCATATGATAGGCTCTTTGGGCATACATACCAACAGACCCCCTCTTGCACCTAGAGCCAATCACCCACAAATCTTATTCCAAGTGATCTTAACATGTCAATCATGTTTATACTGCACAAATGCTTTTGTAGTGGGTTTAGCAACATTTGCTTCCAGTCAATATTTTGCAAATTTCACATCTCTTAGTTGTACGACATCTCGTACGAGATGGAAGTGTTGTAGTATGCTATCTGAGACTCCTTGCCTAACCAATAGCTCCATTATTGTCATAGTATTTCTAATGTGTCATCAATTGTTGGAACCTCACACAAGTCCACCCATATGAACTTATTGATCCATACAATATCCTATTATTTTCTCTTAACACAGATATACTCGACTTCAATTATATATTTAAATAAGTATCATTAGCTCAAAACCCTTCCAGTTTACAATTCTCATTTAAGGTCAAACACAAATTTAGATTGTGATCATTAATTTTTCAGTTTGGAAGCTTGCATTGGTGTAACCTTTTACACCCAACTCTTCCTTATTACCATAACTAAGGAAATGATCCTTTTAGTGCTTCACTAGAACCCAATGATGTTCTTTATCGTAGTCTAGTGACTCTCACTAGCATCCGACATATACCCTCTCGTCATGTCCAATCCATACGAGATTGCTAGGTAGGTATATATATATCCTCTCATCATGTCCAATACATATGAGATGACTGGATATCCTCTTGTCATGTCCAATACATATGAGAGAACTAGATATCCTCTCATCATGTCCAACACATATGAGGTGAAGGAATGCATAATATTGCATTTGAGATAGATCCAATTGTGAATTCATATGACATCTATTCCATGTGCTCCTATTCCTCATAAGAATTGGGACACTAGGCTCCTGAGAGACTAACTCCATGGAACATGGACAAGTTTTCTACCATTGAGTCTTATATGTTGAACCCCTTCAACATCTTGCCAATTTATGATTTCTTATTTAGGTCAAGAATCTTTCCATATCAATCTATATAGATCTCAATCCCTATCCCATAGGATGTCTTGCCTAAACCATTCACAGAGAAAGTACTTTCCTTGCCAGGTTTTAATGTTTGTAGGATAAGGACATTATTACTCATCAATATGTGGAATATAAATATGCTCCCACTAAATCTTTTGTAGTCACATATTTCATCCTCATTTTGACTCAAGTCAAACTCTTTGACTGTCTTTGTCAAATAGAAGATTCCAGCTCTGAGATGCTTGCTTTAATCCACAAATTGACCTTTGTAGATTATGTACTTTATTTTCATTAATGGATTTATAAAACCTTTAGGTTGTGTCACATAACATCATCATAATTATTCCAATTAAGGAATGTCATTTTTAACATCCATATGCCAAATCAAACAATAATACTAAGTTGCAATAGTAAGCGTGATCCATATGGATTTAACTATGGTAACTGGTGAAAGACTTCATCATGTTCAACACATTGAACTAGTTTGGAACTCTTTGCAACCAATTTACCCTCCCATGTTGGTCTTCTTACAAAGACCCATATGCACCCTATTGGTTTTACCCCTTCAAGTGGATTCACCAAGGTCATACCTTGTTCATATAAATGGACTCCATCATGGATCTGATGGCCTCAAGACATTCCTCAGATTTGGGTTCCTCAATAGCTTCTAGATAGTTTGTTGACTCATCATCCATGAGAAAGTGACCACCTTTCTAATTCAAAAGATATCATAATCTTTCAAACTCAAGGTGTGTTATGATAGAACTATGAGTTCTATGTGTTATATAAGTAACTTGAGATTCCACAATAGCTTGTGATTCTCCTTGTTCCAATTGTACCTCATTAGGCTCAACATTTTCTTGTTTGTATCCAACATTTTGTGTTCTACTTTTACACCCATTGATTCCTTTGAAACTAAGTTGCTCCTCAGGAATACAACCATCCTAATCAACAAGAAACTTTTTTGCTGAATTGGGATAAGAGTAGTATTTCAACAAAGTAATGTTTATGTGATTTTGTGGACAAAGCCTTTTAAGATACAATTTTATTGTGTTTTTTTTTTTTCGGTAAAACTTCTTTTGCTTTTTTTGTATTTTTGTCTTTTTGTAATTACATAACTTGTTGGTCCCCAAATTAAAGACCAACTTAAAGGAAGAAAAGAGCTTTCTATACACCATATATATGACAATGAAAGAATAGGTGAAGGAAAGTCTGGATCTGAAGCATAGTTAATACTTGTGAGACCCAAGAAAAGGAGTCTCAAACCTAGGGAAGGTTTGAAGCTTACTATGAAGGGACAAGAAACCTTTTGCAAGAGCTCAACATGAAAGCATCAGGAAAGAATCATAAGGCATCCATCCAGAGATTCAACCAGAACACAAAGGGAGAAAGGGAACACCATTGCCATCAGGGAACGCCAGAAGGAAGCAGCCAGAAGTGAGCATACTCAACCCTCACTTAGAGACAAGTGAGAGGGGAGCAGAGAAGTGCATCATAAGAAGAACCATATTCAATCATTACAGCAACCAGAGAAACACCATGGTGAAACTACCATCATGAGAACCAGGTAAAAGGAGAAACCACAAGCAGTAAAATCCATACAGGAGAGGGAAAAACAGAACCAAGAGAGCATCTAGTAGGGAACAACAACATCCATGTATAGCTACAAGGACTGAGCAGCCATAGCACAAAGCTGAGCAAACAAAGCAGATGGAACTTCATCAAACACATAAGCAGACAGGAGAGAACAGACTTCTTAATCTTGGATAGGAAAGAAAGCAAGAAGTTCATCATTAATAATTTTGGAGATCAGTTCAGGAGATCTTGCTTTATCATCATGAACTCGACTGTTTCTTTCAACCCAACAGTGATAAAAAACAAGACTCATCAGACATATCTTCTTAGGATTAGTGATATCTTCAGCTGCATCCCATGTTTTAGGCATAGGAATGTTGAATAGGACCCAAATATTCTTGGTGAAACTGCAAGATAAGAGGATATGATTTGTATCTTCATAGTCATTAGTACACAAAAAACAAATAGAAGCAAGGCAAAGGCCCCTTCTTCTAGAGTAATCTGAAGTGGGAATCTTATTGTTTCTGGCCTTCGATAAATGAAGGATAGCTCATTTATGGATCTTTATTCTCCATATCCAATCAAAATTAGGAGTACCATCCATCTTAACTCTGATGGTATCCCAAACACCATGAAGATTAACCAACTTCAGGCTGGCAAAGGAGATAGAATCTTTATGTCCTTGGCGAATAGTAATAGAGTTAACCACATTAAAAATGTCAACCTGACCCCTGTTACTGGGTTTAGGCATAACCCATTTACCCTCAACAATGATGTGATTCAACTTGGCATTCAAGGGGACACCAGACCTGACAATACAGTCTTTGCCTACATAATAACTAAGAAAATTAGATCTACACCAGGGATCATGCCAGATGGAAATGAGACTACCATCACCTATTTCAAATCTGACATATTTCAGAATATGATCTCTAACTCGAATAAGATTGTTAAACATCCATGAATGATTAGAAGATTCATTGATAGTCCAATAGGAGAACTTCTTCAGGTATTTTTCATTAATCCACTTAACCCAAAGAGTGTCTTTCTTACTTGAAATATTCCAAGAATTGATGATAAGGAAAGCTCTAGAGACATCATTTACTTTATTCCCAAACCTCCATCTTTCTTAGGTTTAGTAACTATTTCCCACTTAAGGAGATGAAGATTCCTCTTAGAATCAATTTCACCCCAAAGAAAATCTCTACACAATTTATGAATATGATCCAAAGTAGAGCTCGGAATTGGGAAGGAAAAGACCCAATGCAAATGAATATTAGAAAGAGTGGACTTAATGAGCTCCAATCTAGCAACCATAGATAGGAGTTTTGACTTCTAAGAATGAAGCCTCATCTTGATCTTATCCACCAAGGATCCACGAAGCCTTTTAGAAAGTTTACCAAAGAATAAAGGAAGACCAAGATACTTCGATGGAAAACAACTTTCCTTTATACCTGTAATCTCAATAATAGGATTTCTATCAACATTCTTACTGAAAATGGTAGAACTCTTCCCATAATTGACACAAAGACTAGAGAAGCCTGCAAAAGAGTCAAGGATATTTCTAATAGCTCTAGCATCATCAACACTAGCTTTAGAAAAGATCATCAGGTCATCCACAAAAATGAGGTGGGAGATGCTCAAGTCTTTAGAAGTAGCAATAGGACTAATATTTCCATCATGAACAAGCTTTTTGAAAAGTTCAAAAATACCCTGCATACCAATGACAAAAAGGTATGGAGCAATGGGGTCCCCTTGCCTAACTCCATTCGAAGGTTAGATAATATTTGAGGGTTCACCATTGATGAGAACTTGATAAGAAGCAGTAGAGAAAATCTCTCTAATCCAATTAATCCAGATAAGAGGAAAACCCATGTGATACATAACAGAGAAAAGAAAAGTCCAATTGAGAGAATCATAAGCTTGAGAAATATCAGCTTGGATGCACATTCTATCAGGAGAATTTGATTTTTTGAAGTCACTAAGAATATGATTTTCTTATATAGTTATTCATCCCTAATCACTATAAAAGACACATCAGGGCATATCCCTTCCATATCTCATATGGTATCTTTTGAACCACATTTGATGGTACATTTTTTTAGTGTAAAGCATGTGCCCAAAAGAAATTGTAAGATCAACTAGATTTTATTTGATGATCACACCATGGCATAATAGGTGTGATACCTTCTATGTCATACACTTTCATGATATACTATCATTGTGATTCAGATGGAGTTCATCGTGATACATTATCACATTCTCTCCAAAAGTTCCTCAAACTCTTGGTTTAAAATATTTCAACATTGATCACATCAAAGTATCATAATACTTTTACCAAGTCAGTTATGTACTTTATTCACAATCTCCTTGAACACTTCAAGATATTCATACTTGTATTTCATTAAATACAAACTTCATATCTACTGACAACATCAGTAAATATGATGAGGTACTAGTAAGTACCTTTAGCATTTATTCTAAAAGGTCTATATACATCAATGTGTATGAGCCCTAATAGAACAATCACTCTCCCACTATATCTAGTGAAGATGTTTTTTTCATATTGCACGATAAATAAGTATGCATGTATCTACTGGTTCAATAACCAAAAGAGTCTAGATAACCACCATATGGATTCTAGAAATGCATTTCCCATGTATGCACTCTAGATGACAATGCTATAAGTGTTCATTGTTTGAGTTATCAGGTCATTCAGTATATGTGTCATACACATTTGTCTCTACAACGATCAAGTATAGTTTATGAGACACAAGGCATTGCCATAAAAGATCATATCTTTTAAAATGAAATCTAATATTCTTGTCACACAAGACATATGATGTTTTCATCATTGGCAGGTACACAATAGCAATTCTCTAATTTTATTGTGTGCCCACAAATGGAAATTTCCAACTGTAGTGGAAACAACCCTTACTCCATATAGTTCTATCTTACTTCTTCTCATGTCCTAAAGTAGAGATATATATCTCATTCTTCTTCCTTTGTTCCTCTAAGTGAAAAGGAATATTACTTTTGCATTTACCCTTCTCCATATATTGAGTGCATAAGACTTGGACTTCAGCTTGGCCTCAGAACTCTTCTTAGACTTGCCTTTTCCCTAGGGCTCACTTCTGTTGATCACCATCATGGATTTGTCCTTCTTCATACATGCTTTGGCATCAACATGCCAAGCATTTGATAAACTAACTATATGATTCACACAAAAATTTGTAGAATCATATCCATGGTCAACTCCTGACCTAAGAGAAATCCCAGACACTCTACATGTCCAATCATATTGAGCACATGGGGCTCTATTGGACCTCCCTTTGTCATTTTGCACTAAAATTGAACTTTGAAGAAATTTTACCTTATTTTCTTTACAAATTCTTTAGATGGTGTTACCATATCAAGAATGTCCATGTTGTCATGTTGTTCATGAAACTCATAGTGCATACAACATAGCATAATGTACTCAATGTCTATGGAATCATTGGAATGCTTCAAGTAAGCACCCATTTCAGCCTTAGGCGCATTTGGAGCGGATTCCTCTGGCTTTGGTCTTTCAAGGACATAGAGCTTTCACTCATGATTGAGAACACTTCTCAAAATCCTTAACCAGACATGAAAGTCAATCATGTTTAGTTTTTTTCCTTTTTAAGGATTGGTCACAATAACAATGTGTTTGTGTTTGACATTAGTTTCTACAAAGAAATATTGCAACTTTTCGATTATTTATTTATTTATTTGATTTTATAATTTAATGATATTAATTAGGCCTTTAACTAATTACTACTCCCACTATTTTGTTTAAATTGTGACCCGCAAGTATCAATTTGGAAGATTGTAGCGTAGAACCTTCTAGTAAGCCAAGATCCAAAATAATTCAAATATCACCCAGCCAATACGCCAACATCCTATTAGTCAATTATTAAGGTATGAAACTCTTGCCAATTGCATCTTATGCAACTCTATAGATGATATGCACAACTCTTTGTCATAATTATATGCATGCCTCATGGCTTAGACACTTATAGAATCACCAGTTAAGCCTGACCCAATAGCCAACACAACAGATATGCACCATGGGAAGGAAAAACCTACATATCTACCATCACACTTCCACGAGATAGATCGTACACCACACTAGGGTGTAACCTACGCTTGGTAGATCAAGCTTTTCATGTGTGTTTCTAATGGAAAGCATCTTAGACTTAATATTTTATTTAAGGGGTTTTGTATATAATTACAACAGATATGCACCATGTGAAGGAGGAACCTACATATCTACTATCACACTTGCATGAGATAGACGACGCACCACATGAGGGCGTAACCTACACTTGGTTGATCAAGTTTTTCATGTGCATTTCTAATGGAAATTATCTCAGACTTAATATTTTATTTGAGGGGTTTTGTATATAAGTACATATACATATCCAATCAAAACATACTTATAGTATGTATTCACATCATATGAATTCTTGGGAGCCATAAGAAATTACTACAACCTAGGGTTCACATCATATGAAACTTGTTCTTGATGAAGATACATGCTTATACCAATCTAGGTTGATCGGTTCAACTCTTGAACTGGTCGGCCCACCTCTTGGTTGCTTGGTTGGGATCTTGAAATGGTCATCTGGTTGTCAGGTCCAAATGGAATTTGGACACCTCCAACCAATCGATTGGGCCACCAGTTGATCAATTTGTCCTCTTGTCATCTGGCCTCTATGGTCCTCCAGTCAATCGGGTCATCTCACGAGCCGATCATTTTTCCTTTGTACATATCACCATCTCACATCAAAACATATATTAAAACTATCCTACTTATTATTACATTGTAAAAGGGAAACCTTGAGTTACATTAGAGGGGAAATAGGATGAAGAGAATTAATTTACATTTGGAAGAAAGAGAGAGGCTCGATACACATACCAAGTAACAATAGGAATAAACAACCACAACTATGCACACACAGATCTAGAGTTATTGGCCATAACCATGCTTCACATACACCATCAAAATCAATTTTAGGGTGACATGTATGAATTCCATATGTATCATATATCATATATATATAGTTTGATCGTATGTGGATTTTAATCATATATACACATTAATAATTTTAATATTCACATCGTATACAATGAAATAATGAAAAATAAATCTGATCATATAAATTTAAATCCCAGATATATCATAAATTAAATGTGAGTTTGATACCACTGTAGGGAAATCGGGCAAAGACATAGGCATCGGAAACAAAAAAATTAAATGCATGTTTCCCTAAATAGTAAGATCATGTAAACAATAATGTATCTTGGAAGGAAGGGTTGCAAAGTTTTATCTAGTCTTGAAGCAAGTCCAACGACATTACCCTTGCAGTAGCATCGTGCTTCTTCTTCTTTAGGCAACAACAACGAAACTCGAATAGTCGTCTCCACTGGCCTCCTGGTGTAGCACTATAGACAGCGAATAACGATGTCCTCCTAGCAGAAGATGATGGCATCCCACCTCTAGAGTAGTTTATGAAGACCACCAAAAAATCCACGTTTTGCTACTAGAGCCAACAGGAAGGAGTTCCCCTCCTGTTGACGTACAAGCCACCGACATGCTCTCCTACAACTGATCTCAGTTGTTCTCTCCCTCAGTATCCCTCCCTTAAATGGGTAGGACTTGCTTGGGCTCTCTATTAGTTATCACAACCAGAGAGGACAATAATTGTCTGAGCAATTGATTCTCCATTGTGTGTGTTGGGAAGCCCTCAGTGCCCCTCTATTTATAGTAGAGGCTAGGGCCAGGTTTCCTAGTCTGTGTGGCAGTAGTAGGGTCCAAAATCATGAAATTTCTAGAACCTACAAACGACAAACTAGTCGTCTCACATATCTAAACAATCGCCTCTCTTAGGAAAATGGTTGTTTCACAAAGTTTCCTATTCTTAACTAAATTCACAATCTATTTCCAATTAAAGCATTAAAGCCCAACATTAATCCTTTAACCAATAGGATTGAAGAAGTGAAACGATGCAACTATTCTCATGATTTAGGAAAATTACTAGAAGCTTCAGTTGGCTTGACCAAACCGATCGGTTCACTAGGTGAACCAGTCATCTCACCAACCTATCTTGATGGAATTGATCGATTCACTAGGTGAACCGGACATCTCACCAACCTGATCCAATCAGTTGGTGTCCTAAGTCATGAAAAATTCAGCCAATTCAATTTTCAATCAACCTGACACTCGAATTAATCAGTTCAACACTTGAACTTGAAAATTTTGAGTCGATTCAGTTGATATATTGTTTAATTGAATACCTAAACACCTTTAGTAATCAAATTAAACATGAATCATGAATATAATCCTTTAATCCAAGTGTATCCTATGCATGTGAGCCTATAGGCCTAGAATTACATTGGTGGTGAATGTCCATAACCAAGTATGACATCACAAGCAAAGAGAGGTTTCTAGTCACACATCATTGCTACCTAAGTAATTCATAAAGTTGGAGACCAACTTCAACTTACAATTCAAGATCAGTGTTACCATGATCGTATAGTTCCTTTATCTCTAATATCCAAATTGAACTCAAGACATGGAATCGTCATCCTCTCAAAGTTCAATCCATGTTCCTTGAACTAGAGAAGACTATATGAGATGCTTGTGAGTCACATATCATATAATAAATGAGTACGGCCATACATTTCTCAGTCTCACTTATCAAGAGGCCTTGGATATCAAACTCTTGTACGAGGGACAAATCCCATCTACATCACTCACACTCAAATCCCGATGTATCACAGCTACCTGATCATCACCTTTATGGAAATCCTTATACAAGGTAACATTTGATGATGTCAAAGTATACAGAACAACATGTGATGAATGTAGTGAATCATAATCACCACTATCACTATGAGAGATGATTCTTACTACCATTACATCGTCTCCATGTATCACTCTCACGGTGGGTTTGTTCAATACATTGTTGTCTAATATGTACCTATGTGAGTGACTTGATATCACATAGCATGACTAATTAAATTTTGTCATCAGTCAACACACACTATGGTCTTGTGTATTAATGTCGTATATTTTGCTACCATAGTAATATCTGATGGGGATATAACTAGAATTTATGTACTCTTAGCATTTGTATGATCTCATTGTTCAAGTCACGTACTTGAATACATACGCCATTGAGTAACATCATCCTTTAGACATCTAGTATGTAAGTGTCATCATCTCATGACTAAGACAAACATAAAAGATGGAATTGTCTTTATTATTATCATCAAATTATGTATCTAATACCACATTCCAATCATCATATTATTGGCTCTCTGGGCATACACACCAACAATCACCACGTTGGCGTTCGACCACCTCTCTTGCCATTATGGTGTCAAGTGCATCTCCAATGTCACATATGAAGAAACCCACAAGATACTTAAGATTTTATAAGAGAAATTAACTTGTGATGACTTGACCTGCACTGAGCACACCCACCTGTCATAAGACTGTCACAACCAAGGATGTTGTCAACACATTTAAGAGGTAGAGTAGGACCCAGTAAAACTTCTATGACTAATTCTTCTCAGTTCGAGTGTGAACCCAAGGTTAGGTTGTTGCTTTGCCTATAGTGAAATGTTACCTCTATGTTCTAATTGGTATTGTTACATGTGCTTTATTTTATATATTTTTATCTTGTGGTGATGTTATTGTTTGTAGATTAGTGCACATCTTCCCAAAGCTAAATGATTCTATACAAAATATTTTGTTGATGAGAAAAACCTAAACACAAACTATGGATTTGTACCTCAAGGATGGGGTCCAATTGGTTCTAAAAAAACTATACTCATGTCGCAAACTCGGCCCAACAAAAACATCACATTACGACATGAAAAACACCCAAAACAACCACAAATTCAGGAAATGTTTTAAATTATGGGTTTTTATAAAAAGACTCAAAACTAGTGTATCACATATCAAATACCATTCAACATTTTTATGAACATGACAAGTATTAAAACCCTACAAATTACCCAAAAATTGAACGTCAACAAAAAGTTAGAGTTTTGAGTAGATTTAGGGTTTCATTACACTAGAACCTCAATATAGTTGGGTTTATGATTAAACACAATCATTTAGTGCATCCTTTTACACATTATCCTTTTGAATATCAAATTGTAAGGTTTATAGACAAAAAAACTACAAATAGCAAACTACTCCTTTTGAATATCAAATTTTAAGGTTTATAGACAAAAAAACTACAAATAGCAAACTACACATGCAACAAAAATTACAAGTAATCCTTGAAAGATAATGATCTAACCTTAATAAAAAAATTATTTTACCATTACATAAGAAGCCTAGGTCTTCCCACCATAGATCTACTTGACCACTATATATAGGACATTATTGGACAAATGTGCCATTTGTCTTTTTTCTTCTTCTAGAATTTCTTAGCAAAACATCACAAAAGGAAGGAAATTTGTCTTTTTGGACATTATGTCTAGCTACATGGTGAATCGTTACTAGGTGATGGTGGGGGACGTGATAAATTATTATGATGGGGTCATATAAAGTGACAAAATTGGTTGAATCCTAGGACAAGGATGTCCAAATCAAAGGAATTGTAAGGGAAACAAATGGAATCAAGCTACATGTGTGTGGAGTTGGTGAAAATTTTCCATAACATATCAATGTTTACTTATGCTTGTATATCAAACCCATTCAAATAAAGTTAGATACGTTGGTTGTAAGTCATCTTCTATGATCAATGAGTTTATCAACTACTTCATTCTATAAAAAATACATATCTGACTACTCAATCATTCTCGAAAACATTCAGAGCAGAGACATGTACACATATCCCTCTTCCTATTACTACCCTCTCAAAAATCAGAACAAATGATATCTAATCATCACTCAAAATCCTTTTCCTTCATTCAACGTCATTTTTGTGATCACTTCCTATCTCCTAGACATATAATATGTAGGAGGGGAATTGAGTATGTTCCATATCTTTATGAAATTTCAATTTGATCAAATCCCAATCGCTTCTAATTGGTTATTATGATGACCAAAACATATCATAAGTGATCTCTCTACACATCCTGGACTAATTATTGGATATCGTAGTCCCTAAATATGATTATCATGTTGATCATTGTATTGAAGGTATTAAATGCAGATCCCAATGTATCTTAAGAAAATGATGTCCTCCTTCGTAGGCGTTGGCACTGATCATGATAGTGAGAACCCATCACATCAGGGTCAAAACCCCTAGGTATCTTTTTTGAGTGATCGTGATTGTGTTTATAACTCCTAACTATGATTCTAGGCGTTTTCTGGCCAAGGTGCTATTAGTGGAGATGCCGCTCATTTACCATCTGTTACACTTGAAAGGGATGCAATAATGCTTTTGTAGGCACTACATCTCATGTCCTTGGTGAATCTTGGTTGGTGGCGGGTAGGGTGTGGTATACGACTTTAAAGTGGTCTTTTTCCCTCATTTGGAGTTGATTGAAGCCAAGGTCACAGCTGGTAAAGACAACGTAAGAAAAAGGAATCGAATAGAAATGAAAATGGAAAGAAAAAGAAATGAAAGCAAGCCAGACTTAGGTGGTGATGGTGACTTTTGGTCATTGCATTTCCATATTTACTTATGCCTGATATCTCGAAGCCATTGAGATGTAGTTATGCATGCCGGTTGCAAGCCGTCTGGACTAATCAACTTCTTACTTCCCAATCATACATGCAAGCTTGTAAAGCGGAGACGTTTACAAATGCACATCTTCCTTCTAAAACCCTCTCCACAAAGGCGCAAAGATTCCTTATCATCACTCAACATCCTTTTCTTTCATCTAAAGACAATTTATTATGCACCTCCCGTCTCCCATATGCGCACGCATGGGTACGGCGTTATCCACCCACCGCTTAAGGTCGAGTCACCCTCAGTTACACTGACCTTTTGGGCGTACGACTGCATCACCCATTCCCTAAACAAAGAATGTCTTCCCTTGTTAGACTGTCACTGACCAGGACCAGATATATTACACTGTACACTTAATAAGATTACAAACACGGGTGCACATCAGATCAGGAGACGCATTTCCGTGATGGTATCAACTCGGGCCCTCCTACTCTTGAGAGGTAGGTCGGAAGGGGCTGTCTCTTCCAAAACTCTCCTTGTCACTATTGACCAACAACCAGCAACGACACTCCAATTAAATGCCAGGAGAAGTACAAAAGCGTCTATCGGGAGATCATGACAGGTTTTTTTAAATGATTCCGTTCTCTGAACATGTTCGGCCTGGAGTCGTCGACGTCGGCACGACCTGGTTAGGTTGAGGCTACGATCTCGATTTGGATACTATTGCAACAAATGATTCACACGATCCTTATTGTTCAAACTGTGATAAGACGATCGGTTCTTATAGCTTGTCCATTCTAAACTTCTGTTCAGGGTATATAGTTGCAAAAACATGAAAGTGACATATTTCTGCATCTTGGAATACATGCATGTAAAAGAAAGAACTTCCTTCTGTATGTTATTGTTTTGCATATTGGAATACATGCCGCCTAAAACCACAAAGCTTCTTCGTAGTTAAAAACAAAATCCATCAATCAAACATCCAATACAATCCAACCCTAGTAACGAAGGACTACATCTGTCAAAGGTGAGATGTGACTATAACATTCCTATTAAGATCTAACTGAAATCAGTATCAACGTTCCTCTCTCTCTCTCTCTCTCTCTCTCTCTCTCTCTCTCTCTCTCTCTCTCTCTCTCTCTCTCTCAAATCAGCTGAGATTAATATATAAGTATACAACACTTAACTTGCAAGGGTAAAGTGACTCTAATTAGTTAGAACAACATATTTGAAAACAAAAGTATTAATATTCCCGACATTTAATTTATATACTAATTATACTAAAATTCTCACATCTTCACTCTCATAAGCCCAGGATAAAGGAAGAATAGGAGGACATCTATCTACATGTGTGATCCACTCTTGCTAACAACTTCCTTTTGGATATTTATGTTAATATGTATGTGTCTGTAAGTTTGTTTTCATAGAATGTGAGCTATTGACTTGGTGTATAGAAATTTAGTAAGATGTAATAATAATTTAGATATAACTAATTTAGTTAGTTGTATAATATAAACAATAAAAGCATATTGATTCAATACTTGATTAAATAGGCAAATAATGCAAAATACAACATGGCGAGTTACTTAAGATGACTACAAGAAATATCGAAACATAGTAGTTGATCATTTTCCTACTCAATTCATTATACACTAGACTCACATCAAGTGTATCACAACATACAAAAGTATTGCAACAATCTACGATCTTGGCGTATAAGATTTAGAGTAGATTTAGAAATCTAAGCATGCTAGACTAGCACCCAAGCATGCAATGGCCAATGGGACTAGCCACGTCGAACCATGTATGTTATATCATATGGTCAGACAAATTGGAGCCCTCCTCTAAACCTAAGTACATAAAGAGATCGTGCTTGATAGATATAATCTCATGCACAATATCTGTACATTGTGACTACATCATGTTGGACTCTATCAGTTAGTATTCACGTTTATTTCTTCAAAGTACACACCTTCAGGATAAATTTTACAATGTACTAGACATGTAGAATTTAATGATTCTTTTGTTTCACTATATTATCATCTACTAAGCTTTTATTAGCTTAAACTAATATTTAACACATCAGTACCATTTATGTATCACGTGTTGTAGGAATATGGGAATAATCTGTGCATAATATATCAGCTTGCATTTATGAAGATACACATGCAATTTAATCATATTTCCTACACAATTTTGAAAATTTGAGTGTACTTGTGCCTCTCGTATGTGAGAGTATATTAGAATTTCATAAAATCTATAAATAAGCATTCTTAAATTGAATATATTCACATTCCACCAATATTGAACCATTGTAATCAATCATTCAACATATATCCAAAATTAAAGTCATTGGTTCTATAATAATAAAGCAGAGCAAGCATGAATTGTTTAATTTTTCACATTTTGTATTTATTTTTTCAAAACCATGTAAATTTTGGTTTTCCACTCTACTTCCTTAAAATCTTAACTTCATGTATAAACCATAATTGGACCTTCAACATAAGAAAGTTTGATTTTCACATTTATTGGATCTTGATCTATTACCTTTATATACCTTGATATTTGTTCAACATGGATAAATGAAACAAATCATTGAGATTTTCTAGTTCAGGTCATAGTTCAAGCTTGTATGTCGTTGGTATCCAATACTCTATATAATCAGATATAGACGCTTGTACATAGGACTTAGTGTTCCTTAATTTCTAAATCTATGAACACCATTTAGGGTGATACTTTCATATTAACTTCTTCTTCAATGTCAAAAATCAGTAGTTAGTACTTTTAAGTGTTATATCTTTGAATTGCTTCATCAACCAATTTTGGACCTAAAATTTGTCTTACACCAACTTCATACGATCAAATGAGAAATCTACATTGTATCCCATACAATATTTCATATAAAGCAAACCACAACTAGAATGGTGATTTTTGTTGTACGACAAACACCATTAGACTTATAAACCAATTCCAACTCTAATTGAACTTTAATGCACAAGGTCTTGACATGTCTTCTAGAGTATGAATGCATCATTCTAGTTGTATATCTATATGAGGATGAAATCTTGTATTAAACTTCAATACATGTTCCCAAGTAATGATATAACAAATTCTGATACCTGGATTTCAACTTGTTATCTCTATATGATATCATAGAGACCTTAATTCATGTAACCCTACCACTTCCTCTATAAGACTTTGGCTAGCTTTGGTGCATCCCATGTTGACTTAGCATGATGTGCTTAGTAGATTTTGTGAGTTCATGTACAATTACCCCTATGGAGACAAAAACATGTGATGAACTTATTACACACAATACAAAGTCCATGATAATATGTTCCCAAAGACAAATAAAATTAGAGAGCGTTATAAAGTGCATGTTGGACTCTAGTGTTTGGAATCTAAATTTTTGGCATACACTACACTAGGCTACATGCTCAGTCACATCTCTTCTCTTGATTGGACACTATGACAAATTTGTGAGATGTTTGTACATGTTGAACTATCTAGAAACACAAAATGTATAGAAGAGTATGACTTTTTTTAGAATTTTCGTCTTCAAATCAACATTTTTGGTACACAATCTCTCACAGGGATACTACAAACCATCATATAAATATCTAAACTATATTTTTTACCTTTTATAATATCATGCATAATTTGTATTAGTGTATAATCACTAGGGATGAGCATCGGGCTGGGTTATACCTGGTTTTGCCTGTCCCAAACCCAAACCCACATTTTAAAATGGGCCACGAGTCGGGTTCGGGCCTAGATAAAATTGAAAAATGTCAGCCCATACCCAGCCCATATAAGAATGTTGGGTTTCGGGCCAGATTCGAGTTTTCCCATATAACATCGAATGAGCATACCAAAATTTTCTAGATCTAACTTGCTAACATGAAAACTAAATTAGTATGATATGTATTTTGTGATAAACCTTAAAAAGAATGTATATACACTTTGTGATATGTAGCCAGAATATGTATACCTTAGTAGTGTGATCCTGTACATCAACAAAAAGAATATTGAAAGAGTAACAAATCATTTTCTCGTACATGTGAATGTATGAGACTTAAAAAATCAATGGAGTCCACAATGTTGTGCCTTTTTGCTTCCTCATCCTATATGTATATACAATGAAATGGTTTTGGAAGGGAAAAAGATCATTTGTCTCCTACATGTGGGCATATGAGCAAAAAGATGAGCATAATGTACTATGAACTGAGCAAAAGATCATTTATCTCCTACATGTGGACACAATGAGATCAAAACAAAGAAATCAAGTGCGTCTATTCATGTAAATAATGGTTATCTTACTAGTATAAATTCACTAATCATGTTGATTGATTACATAGTATCCATGTTGTCATTCGTTAGGTACATTCTACATATTGCATCAAGAAATTTGTATGCTTTTCTTCCAGGATAAAGATAGATGTATACGTATATAATGTACATAAAATCTAATCTGGGCATTTGGGTTTTTGGGCCTGGGTTTACCTCCGCCCGTACCCGGCCCAAATAAAATATGGGTTTAAATTTTAGGCCCGTCCCACCCATATTATAAATCGGGTTCGGGTCTGGATCGGGTTATGCAGGCTGGGTCGCGGGTCGGATCGGGCCGACCCAACCCGATGATCATCCCTAATAGTCATTGTGTTGGAGTTCTTTAATCTCATTAGAGAAAATAGGGTTGTCTTACATATGTGCAATTGTTCCACTTTTTATATACACAACTCAATGTTCATATCTATCATGTTTAGTAGTATATCGCTCTTTCTCTATATAGGCCACCAAATCATTTCTAGTGAAAATGAAGACTTACTACCCATAGGTAACATCATTACATTAGCCTTATGAGAATGATAATTATTTGTAGCATCAAATTATTTGATCATTACTAACCATAAACATTATATCAAGTTGATATTTGTTTACTAAAGAGGTACTTAAATCTCTTGTGATCTATAAATACCTCACATGAGTCACTGTTAGGATAATGATGCCATGTCTTCAAATCATGTGCAACTACTTTTGGATCAAAATCATGCACATGTTTGTATTCTTCATTCTTTTTTTTGTTGAATGGATGCATATGCTGCTACCTTGCTTCCATGCATAAGAAGGATACAAAACCTCTCTTAGGTTTATGAAAAAAATAACATACCCTTTGTCATTCTCAGATACTATCATAACTACTATTTTTTTATCTCTTTTTGAATGTCAATAAACTTCTCTTGCATTCTTTTAAGAAAAAATAGAACATCCTTCCTTACCAATCATGTAAGAGGTGTTGAGATCACATTGAAATTACTCATGAAACTCTTATAGCATTTTCTAGTTATATGAAATATATGATCTAGTGAGGTGTTTTCAGATGATTCCAATGAAGTAGATACCATCTTATGGAGATTGCCACTGACTCCCTCTTAAGATATAACATGTCCAAAAGAATAAAATCTACCTTACTGGAACTCAAAATTTCTAAACTTACCATATAATCTATTTTTCTCAACATATGGCATATGAATCATGGGATGACCACAATGAGGTAAAAGCAAAACCTAAACACAAAATAATCCTACTTACCATCATGAACCAAGTAGGGACTCTTATGGGGCAAACTGAAGAGAAAAGAAATCTACACCGTGTTAAATGGGAAAATGTCACTCTACCACCAAAATAAGGTGGTCTAGGGATTAGAAAGAGCAAGGAGATTGCTAAATATTGTTTAATCCTTAATGCCTGGGACATTTTTATCAAGAAGGATTCCTTATAGATTAAATGGGTTAGTGAAAAATATCTAAAAAAGATTTCTTTCTGGATGATTGAAGAATCATCTAACTATTCATGTCTTTTTAATAATATCATCAGAATCAGGGCTCTTCTTCTTCCTTTTGTTAAAATCAAGATTTGTTCGGGTACTTCTTTCGAGCTATGACAAGATCATTGGAGTGATTTTAAGTTTTTAAGTGAGTTTGCTATGAGACAAATGTTTATCAAGTCCAGTATCCCTTTTGATTCAAATATGAATGTTGTTATCTCTAACCAGGAATATCATGTTCAGGTTAGTAGAATCTCTGAGTCCTTGCTTAATTTTCTTAAGAGGTTCTCTCCTGAGTTTGAAGACAACGATCATCTTTTGTTCAGTGGTCAAAAAAAGGTTAACATTAAGTTGACTTGGGATAACATCATATCTAGAAAGCCTCGAGATGATGACTTTGAATGGTTTGGGATTGTAAATGCCAAGTGAATGCTCGAATTCATTTATGGAAGGACAAACTAATTAAACTGTCTACATCTGATTACATAAGGAGAAGGGGTATTGTAGTGGCTTTGATGTGTTTCTTATGTATGAATGGTTATGAGGACACTAGCCATTTATGTTTTGAATGTCATTTTTTGACTAATATATGGAACATGGCTTTACATGAGAACTAGGTGTGTTCCATTTCAAGATGTTGGAGTGAGTTTACGAGTATGAAGAGAAAAAATGCTAACATAATTATCCCTTTGATTATGTATCATTCCTAGATGGAGAGGAGCATTAGAGTACATGATAATGCTTTCATGGATGAAAGAGCTATTAGGGAAATAATTTTGATCAGTTTCCATGACCATGATTCCTGATTTGTTTATCATTTTCTACTTCTCATCCCATTCGAGGGTTCATAGTTGAGCTTCTTGACTGAAGATGGGAGTTCTTTGTCCATAAGGTTTCTTCTCTCATGCTACTAAATGTCTTCTATTTTAGATGTGTATAAGTTTTGTCAGGTTCTGAGATGATCCTAGTCTTTTATCCAGAAAGAATATGAAGCTGCTCTACTATTCTTGATGCTTGGAGGACCCTTCCATAGATGGTTTTCTGACTTATTTTCTGATATGTTGTTGGTTTTCAAGGATATTCCTTACTTGTATGAAGAGGGATGTTCTCTTGGAGTTTTTTTAACTGAAGTTTACCTTCTATTTCTATTGCAGTATCTTCTGATTCTAGAGTTTTATTTGATCTAGTCTGCCTATGAGAAGACCCTAGATCTTATGTTCTAAGAGCATCCATTCAATGATTCATTTGGGATTACTCTCTATGAAGTTTTGATGCAGAAGCTCAAGTTGATGCCCGGCTTGGGGCTTTCCCTATTTTGACCTGATATTACCCGTTGGTGATACTTCTGGCTACAATTTGTATATATTGGAGGAAAAACTATGTACGTTACCTTCTTTTTTTTTACTTATACATGTATAGTTTGTAATACCTTTTTTTTAAATACAAAAATAGAGAAAGAGGTTTTATCGACTAAAGAAACATCTTGAACCGAGAAGGAAATAAATGAAATATTTCACATCATTCACAAAAGGATCATAGATAAAGGCCCATATGTTCATATTCCTACATGTAACTATCAATTGTTCTCCTAAAGTTACCATGGTTCTATTGATACAAAAGATCAACATGTTCATATATAAGACATATGCACCGTAAAAATGGCATATTAGACAAAAAATGTGATGTCGATACAATTTGTATAAAAATACATATGAAGTTGAGTGTATTGATATGACTACAAAAACACAACTCAAAAAAAGTTCCCCACCTCCAAATTACTATTACCCTAGAAAAGATGGATCCACACTACTAAACCCCTAGGACATATGTTGAGAACATTAATGGAGTGAGAACCACAAGAGTGATACCAATTTCCTAGAAAGAGATATAATCTATCTATCATTTAAATTATGTTAATATACTACAAATGATGAATAAAAAATTTATAAGAAACAAGTTTTACAAACGTTTTTGAGAAATAGATGTTGTATAAGGTAAAGGCATGTCACATGTACAAGGAACAATATACCCATAAGATAATTATAATGTGAAATAGACAATATAAGTACACTAGTAAAGGTACACATCTTCATAATAATCTAATAATAAGGCCTAGGTAGTAAGTATGTACTAGCAAAACTAGTGGCCTATGATTGTGAATTCATGTAACCCATGTAATGTATCCAAGTAATATCCTACCTCATTAAGACCCCATGATTCCTCATTCAATATGAGTACTATAGTTAGGGGATCACATATATGCAACCTATATATAAACATTAGGGATTTTATTACTCGATCATGGCACCTATCATAATACATAGGCATTATTTTATGTCTATCATCATGTCATATTTTTCTCAATCACAATTTTAGGACTGCCATTCAAAAATAGTGATATGCAATCAAACACACTCATACAATATACTTTAGGACTTACGAGAGGATTTGCAGAGAATGTAGACACCATAGAAGTTGTTAATGTAGAGTTGAAATCCATCAACATGGTGATGGAACTGTCGGAGATGAATAACGTAGAACAAACAAGCATTCAATCAGACTCCCAGATAGCTGTAAACATAACCTGTAAACTGCTGCAGGAGAACCCTAGACATGCAAAGCTATTATAAAGGATTTGTAGTATGGATAGGGACCAGTGGAAGATAAAGTTCTCCCAAAGACTACATAATGTAGTTGCAGATGGTTTGGCTAAACTCCAACTTAAAATAGTACTGGGTACCAAGTGTACACCAACCCCCTGATGAGATCTTCAATCTCATAGTAGGGATTTTTGTAATGGTAGTAGTACTGGCATGTTTACTTATGTAGACTTAATCAGTGAATGTAATTTGTTTTTATCACTCTCTTGGGGAGGACGGGACGAGTAAGATGGTCTCCCAACTTACCTATATATACATTTACATATATATATGTATATATATACATATATATATATATGTATATGTATATATATATATATATATGTAAAGGTTCATAAATCATATGTATTATTGGTAAAACATATGTATATGACAAAATATAACTCCTAGTACCTTCTCACAATCCAAAGATTTTTATCAAGGATACATATTTTGATATTCCAACTGTAGAACACTAGGATATTTATACAATCACAATGGCCTACGAAAATTACATTTTAAATAATCAATTGAGACAATTACATAGCTTTCATATATCTAGTAAGGTAGAATTCTGATTTTGATACTAGTGTATGAAAAAAGTATGGCATTAAAAATAAGAAGAACTGATTCCTACTCATGATGCACATATAAATGCATAAATTATGCCATTTAGGTCATGCAATGGTCATCTCATCATAAGGGGTCAATAGCCATGTTTTCATGTTGAACTCTCTACTTAAAAGTAAGCAAACACCATGCTAAACGTTCTTCTGATATTTCATTGTATGAGTTGTGAAAAAAGTAGTAAAAAATTCTAATTTAGAAATTTTATGGTAGCATACATATAGAATTCAAAATCTTCAAAGACATGGCAGTAACAAGTTCCATTGTTTCATTTTTGAACATCACATAATATTAAGAAAGATTACGTTCCTAATTTTTCCCATATCATAAACAAAAATTCCATAAAAATGTCATATATATATCATCTAACATGTAACTATTGAGATTTAGTATGTGCATCTATAGATTTCACTAAAAGAGTACTAAAAATAGGTTAATCACTCACCTTAGTTGAAGAGTATGATCTCCACCCAACAAGCATGAAACACTATCTCCGATCTTCACTAAAAAACCAAAAACCATCTAGTTAAACTAGCTCTATCTCTAGCTAAGCTAAAGAAGGTAAAAGGAAGAGGTTTTAGGAGAAAAGAATCTATATTTATAAAAAATAGTTGAGAACTTTGGCCAAGTGGTTAGGACAGAGAAGAAACAATGAGAAAATATGAGAGTCTATTAAGAACTTACATAAATTTATGCAAAATGATATTTGGATGAGTATTCTGGACTTTGATATTCCAAAGGAAATAAATCACCAACATTAATATGCTCCAACTCCATTGTCATTAGCTCCAAAAACATTCTACATCTACAAAACAATTGAAATGATCCCTAGGGTCAAAGGGATCATTTATTTATAGGTTGCATTAAGAGGAAATTACATCTCATCTCATTAAAAACACACTTCAGGGTCCCATTTTGGCCAAAGTGGCTCAAAACAATGCATGAAGAACCCCTTCAACATCTAATAACACACATTGATTAAAACATTGGGCTCCCAACCTAGTTGAAGTACCCAAAAACACATTGATCAACACATTGGGATCCCAACATAGTTGAAGCACCCAAAAGCACATTGATCAATACATTGGGCACTTGACCTAGTTGAAGCACCCACTATGATCACCAGTGGCACATATAGGATGACCTACATTCCAAGGTGTTCACTCAACCCACAAGCATTGATCAATTCCTTTGACTGATGAAATCACACATCATTATGTTTTTTCTAGTCACAAATTCAAAAGTTTCACATGACGAAATTTGAGAGCATCATTTTTTCGCCATTTAAATCCTCTGTGTGCATGATCACAAAGAATGTTTTTTATATTTAAATAGATTCAAAAAGATACATACCAACTCAAATTAAATTATGTAAATTATGCATTTAAGCCTAATAAATCTTGACTAAATTAGACATAGGTTCACTGCCTTACATATCACATATATCCTAATAAGATTTTCCCGTCAAAATCATATGCATAGAGAGATACATTGAATCTCCTTCTCTAACTCTTGTGTAGCTCCCTCAACACCATGGTGAAGCAATAACACCTTCACCAAAATGATGTCATTATTCCTCATTTATTTTAAACACCTATCAAGTATATGAATTGGAACTTATTCACCCTATGATGACTCAATGACACATGAGTGAGATTATACAAAACAAAGTGCAGAACATATACTAAAGATCCATATTACCATAAAACATGGTAAATTAAAAACCGATACCATATAATTACAAAAGAGGAAACCTATTACATCTCAGTCCACAGAGAGTTCCACCTATATCATATATCATGCCAAAAGATATTACATATCACTGTTCATCTTGCCATCTTGCCACAACCTGTTACATTTGATCACTTGTTCATGTATATGATCCATATCTATACAATCATGGCATACTACCAAAAACCTCGTAATGATGTATAACATCTACAAAACACCCCCAAGGACCTAAGAGTACATGGATGACACATAGGACTCTACTAAAAAACACTAGCAACAAATCCAACCTTCAACGACTACTGCTCCTCTTGCTTCTCAGCCTTAACCACACAATACTTACCTCGTCGTGTACGGCCACCTAAAAGATGTGGTGTGACATCCCCAGATTTTATAAAACTTAATCTGATGCGTGACGTCCAAATTGAAACCCTCACCTCAGCGAGAATCCCAATTTAAACATCCCACACTAGGCTAAGAAGAAGAAAATCAGAGGAAGTCAGAAGGAAACAATCAATAGCACATGTACATGAACAATAATAAAACCATACACACATGTTCACCATTCAACATATAATTACAACATGAATTGTTACAACATTTGATATTACATATTGAACAACAAACTACTAAACATATACATGTACTACAACTAAACTATAGGATCTTAAGACAACAGGTCCACCTGAACATCAGCTTGCCACACAACTCTCAACTATCCAGGATCTTCGAGAGCATAACCACAACCTAAACAAAAGATTACATGCGGTACACGTCAGCACAATATTTCATGAATATTGTACTGAGTACGCCTACGTGTATTTTAAATACCTCTCATCATATCTTGGCAATAAGATAAAACTAATACTTGGTAGCATTAAACAAAATATAAGAAAAGGTGTATAGTTGCACAAAGATATTTGTTACCAGAAGAGAACACATATTTTAGGCACATTTCCATCATATATCGCGTACATCTACCCCCAAGGGATTTGATGTTTTTAGGCCTTATGATCTACTACCAAAGAGTTTGAGATCATATAACGTGTGATCTACTACCAAAGAGTTTGAGATCTAACACATGTGATCTACTACCAAAGAGTTTGACATCACTTCAATGCACTGTACTACCAAAGAGTTTAGTGCTATCATATGATGGATTCGATATCTTATGTTTCATGTGTTCATAGCCATAAGTATGGAAAATCAAGCAAGATATCATACAAGAACAATCATATCATCCAATATCATATGCCAAGTAATTTACTACACATGTAACACAAGCATATTGTATAATAAGCCAAATAAGAGGTAATGGCGTACCTTCCAAAGAGATAGATCATTCTAATCACATATTCCTCATGTCATCTATAACTTTGTTAAACCTGATTAAGACAAGATCATGTACTATCATCATATTCCCATCATCATACATCTCATCTTAACCCTAATTGTATTCATTAGGGTTTTACTTATTTCATTATGGTATTCTCATGATTACTTGTATTCTTGCCTTATATTTATATTACTGATGTCATATTCTAGATTATGATTCATCATCTGAACATTAGGTTCCATATTCCTTTTTGTGCACATATTAACCCTAGTTACATGTATTACTCGAATTAGGGTTTCATCGCATGTTTCAAGGTTCATCTTAATATAACAGAGATTGTATGCATCATCTTGATCTAATAATTGAAACTGGTGTTCCATATACTGATATGAGCTTACTCTGTAAATTTCATCATATATAGAGAATGTATGTATTAATTGCATTATCTTTAGTGTTATTAGCCCTAATCATCCATATTAATCAAATTATATACTTTCATGCATCAACATGACCATATCTGATATCATATACATTCTAAACATCGTTATGGACTTATTGACATTTTTCCATGATTTTATGTCATCATTTGCTATTTATTATCCATTAAACGAGTATTTCACAACTAACAAGATATTATTGATATTCGTGCATCAAAAGCCTGATATTATTATTCTATGTTGTCTTACATATTTTTCTGAGAATTTCGGTACCTTATTTGTATTGTTCTGAGCATCGAGCTAATTATTGTGATTTAAAGAAGATCTGAGCATTATACCTTTTCTGGCCAACCGAGGGCTGCCACGTGGCTCTAGGGCTGGTGTGCACCCTTTACTTGCTGCGCGCCGGTCCATGATTGGTTTGTTGTTAGTTGGGCGGTTCAGGGGCCGGTTCGCTTGGTTGCGCCAGTCCGGTTCAGTAGCTGGACCAACCGATCCTTCTCCTTTCTCTCGCACACACGAGGCATTACCCTATTCTCCTGTAAATAGGTGTCGTCGTCATCTGGCGTCTCGCGTGCGTGTGCTCCAAGCTTCTGCCCAAGCCGCCACCGGTGCAAGTGGCTCCGACGAGAACACATCAAGGCTTAGAGATGCTCGGTCGGCTCCTCTGTTCGCATCTGGGTGTGCCTAAGCGCTGAGATCGCTCTCAAGCACTGCTGCCACTGCTGTGTTCTCGGGTCCATCGGCACCGCCGCTGGGATCTAGCATCCTCGACGTCCATTTGCTCTCCTCCGCGGCTGCTGGACAACTGCCTCCCTGCTCGACCGGTCGACGCCAGTGTGTGTCGTTTCCAAGAAATGACCGCCTCCGTTACACAACTCCGACGAGGAAAAACCTATGGTTTCCATTCTCCATGCTAGTACCTCTACAGACAACAACTCCGGCTGTGATTGCTTCCTTCCTCCAAGTCGCTACAGTACTGCATCTCCTCCTCGACGGCAGCCTATGTGAGACGGGGTTCCTCCGTACGCCATCGCCACTATCTCTAACCTCTGGCCAGCACTCTGTTGCGATCTCCTCCTCCTGGACCTCTTCAGCTTCTCTGCGTCACGGAGCCGCAGCCACATGGCTCCTCCCCGCCTGACACTGCAGGCTAGAGCGTTGCCTCACGACAGAACGAAGGCAAGGAGTCTTGCGATCCCCAACCTTCATCTCCTATCCATGGTCGGATATTGATACTCATCACTGCTCTCGTACTCTCCCTGCGACTGCCAATGGAGAGGTTGGCTAGAGGCATGATGTAGCAGTCTCGTGAGACCTTGAACTACAGCTCTTGACGAGGAAGTGGTCTCGCTTTCCACTCACCCCACAAACACTGATCGTGGCTGGAGTGGAGAAACACTCACGTTGTTGCTCTAGTTAAGCGCATGGCTCCATGATATTGGAACCGTTTAGAAGTAGGTGATATACTTTCCACCGTTAGATCATAAGCAAGGACCTGGATCAACCTACTGTCTTCTTGATCTGTGGCTTCTTTCGGGTATTGCTGTGACCATAATGAATAGGGTCGTGACACTGTATGACATCCAACACCTAGATCAAAAGTCATTACTTAGCTACATCAAGCTTGTACATTATTTTCCAAATCTAAACCTAAGTAACTCCTTCTATAAGCATCAAAACCTCATGCAACATTGTTCATAGCTTTATTATCATCCAAGCTATCTCCCATCCAACTTTGGTGTCAAAACTCAACTACGTGACCAATAAATTAAGTTACTCAAATAGGCATAAACTTATGGATATTAATCATGATATTAACATCAATCAACCAACCTACTTTATCATGAGCTCGGAACCCTCAAGATAACTCAACTTTTATGAATTCTCTCATTTCATTGGACATTTAGGATTCCCAAAAGTCCACTCCATCACATCCTACACACCTTAAAAGATATTTCGTCCTCGAAATTAATCTTGAAAACCCACTTTGTCACATCATACACATCTTAAAAGAACTTTCGTCCACGAAAGTAAACCATACTCGTACTCCAAGGAAAACTACCATGTCTTCCTCCACATGTACGCACTATTCTATGTGTAACATATCCACAAAAGTTACCTAGAACCATGTATCCAAAGCACTATTAGGAGGTTTACAACCATCTTGGGTGCACAAACACTCCATAGAAGGCTCGAACAAGGGTTTAGAAGCCCTGATTAGGTCATAACACATCTCATATGTTAGATTTGCTTCCTTATCTTAACTCATGTATTAAGATTCAACATCATACTATCACGTTCAAGGAAGTTAACTAAAGTTAGATCATTATATCAAGGTGTCATCAACATTTTATTGAGCAAATTATTAGAACATGTTCAACGTTAACATATCTCTTTTAGGAGGGAGTTAACTAAAGTTGACCCACTTTATCCATCTGGATCATATCAAGGTATCATAATCATTATGCTATGCTAGTTGTCAACTATGTTTTTCATCTTTATTAGCACTATGATTAACACCTCTTATGACATGTTTCATTAATGTGATCTTCTTCCATTTCTCATAATAAATTGCAACATTTATTAATGAATTCATCGCAAGATTAACCAACACTATCAAATTATCATCATTATTCATGTACATGGTTAACCATTTATGCATTGATATCTATTAAACCATCTCTAGGTTTCCATCATATCATGTCTATATATCATATCTTGAGATTAGATCACATCTTATGTATATTATATCATGGCTGTTTTAGCAAACTTATACAAGTGGCTCGTGAAACATGTATCAAAACTTTATATAGTCTAAAAGAGGTTCCTCTAACCCATACCACGAGGGTAGTGCCATGCTCAGTGTCTCTAAGATAACTCATCTCTGTGAGTATCTCATATGCACATACTTTATCCTCCCTCCTTGGTCTAGGGTTCTTTAGGTATACCTCATTGGCACTAGAGATAGCCTTACAAGCTCTCGCCACATAAGCACCAACCAAACATGTTGTGACGTTCTCTTCATAGGTCTTCTACCCATGAAGCATCATACCCAGAGCTCTCTTATATACACCACTAGATTCCTATGTGGGAAACCACCAACCCAAGCATGAGGCTTCTCAAAAACTAACATAGCTACCTCCTCCAGGGTCTTGGGCTCTCTCCCTCACCCTGATGGCAGGCACTCATATTCTATGATCACATGTAGACGTATAGATAGCCTCTCTCTGTCTCTAGGGTTTGGTCCTCCCAAGGACATCTAGGATTCAACAAGACTATAGGAATCATACATAGAGCGACTCAACTCAATCACTCAGGAGTAGTCTAGTTTAAGACATATCATATCACATATCTCATATTTCTCATATTGTGGAGTCTAGGTTCTCTGGCCTTCTCCGTGTGGGTCTTGCTCTCTCTTGAGCTAACCCCAAAACTGGTCCTAACACTAGAGGTCCTCCTTTGTAAAAGAGCTTGAGGCTCATGCTGATTCACAACCTTGTCTTAACTTAACATATCTTATCTCATAAAAGCCTAGTTACTTGCATCATCAAGACTTATCTCAAAACTTCAAACTGAACCTTAATCCTTAAAGACAACATAGATCATCATAACCATCTTATGTCATCTCTGTAAGACTTATGTCACATCATCAAAACTTATATCATCTATTCCATCTATCATATATATCAAAAAGGCTCTAGACATCTAATCTAGAACTACGCTCTCTTCTAGACTGATGTCATTCACTTTCACTTAGGTTGCATGACCACCTCCTACTCGTACATGTGTGGGGACACATTTTTGTAATACATATACATATTAAAATATTATATAGTTTTTCTCCGATAAAACAAGCGTCAGAGAAAACTATCGAGGATCGATTTGTTTGGAATCAAAAACCAAATCCAGAAATGAGTGTCCCGTACATAGTAGAGAGTCCAGTGTCATGAAAACTAGTGAAAAGGGTGAGAACATGGTGTAGACTAGTGTAGCTACTCTAGACAACGTGTGCAATATGTCTAGGGTTTCTCTTCCCTTGATGCACGTCATTTCCAAATAATGCAACGTCCCATACCGCTGCACTATAAGGAAAGAACGACATCTAAGGACTTGCTACTCAACAAGCACCAGTCTAGACCTAGTTCTTGGACATCTAGGTGCTAACCTAGAGGCTAGGTCAGATCTAGTCTCTAAAAGATGACTAATCTAACCCTAAAAGATTATTAAGTTCAAGGTTCTTTAGTTTTTAGTTGCATAATGAGCAAATGTCAGGCTTTTCTATTGTTCATGCTCTAAAACCACCTGTGACGTCCCCGGATTTTATAAAACTTAATATGATGTGTGATGTCCAAATTGAAACCCTCACCTCAGTGAGAATCCCAATTTAAACATCCCATACTAGGCTAAGAAGAAGAAAATAAAAGGAAGTCAGAAGGAAACAATCAGTAGCACATGTACATGAACAATAATAAAACCATACACACATGTTCACCATTCAACATATAATTACAACATGAATTGTTACAACATTTGATATTACATATTGAACAACAAACTACTAAACATATACATGTACTACAACTAAACTACAGGATCTTAAGACAACAGGTCCACCTGTACATCAGGTCGCCACACAACTCTCAACTATCCAGGATCTTCGAGAGCATAACCACAACCTAAACAAAAGATTACATGCGGTACACATCAGCACAATATTTCATGAATATTGTACTAAGTATGCCTACGTGTCTTTTAAATACCTCTCATCATATCTTGGCAATAAGATAAAACTAATACTTGGCAGCATTAAACAAAATATAAGAAAAGGCATATAGTTGCACAAAGATATTTGTTACCAGAAGAGAACACATATTTTAGGCACATTTCCATCATATATCTCGTACATATGCCCCCAAGGGATTTGATGTTTTTAGGCCTTATGATCTACTACCAAAGAGTTTGAGATCATATAACGTGTGATCTACTACCAAAGAGTTTGAGATCTAACACATGTGATCTACTACCAAAGAGTTTGAGATCACTTCAATGCACTGTACTACCAAAGAGTTTAGTGCTATCATATGATGGATTCGATATCTTATGTTTCATGTGTTCATAGCCATAAGTATGGAAAATCAAGCAAGATATCATACAAGAACAATCATATCATCCAATATCATATGCCAAGTAATTTACTACACATATAACACAAGCATATTGTATAATAAGCCAAATAAGAGGTAATGGTGTACCTTCCAAAGAGATAGATCATTCTAATCACATATTCCTCATGTCATCTATAACTTTGTTAAATCTGATTAAGACAAGATCATGTACTATCATCAGATTCCCATCATCATCCATCTCATCTTAACCCTAATTGTGTTCATTAGGGTTTTACTTATTTTATTATGGTATTCTCATGATTACTTGTATTCTTGCCTTATATTTATATTACTGATGTCATATTCTAGATTATGATTCATCATCTGAACATTAGGTTCCATATTCCTTTTTGTGCACATATTAACCCTAGTTACATGTATTACTCGAAATAGGGTTTCATCGCATGTTTCAAGGTTCATCTTAATATAACAGAGATTGTATGCATCATCTTGATCTAATAATTGAAACTGGTGTTCCATATACTGATATGAGCTTACTCTGTAAATTTCATCATATATAGAGAATGTATGTATTAATTGCATTATCTTTAGTATTATTAGCCCTAATCATCCATATTAATCAAATTATATACTTTTGTGCATCAACATGACCATATCTGATATCATATGCATTCTAAACATGGTTATGGACTTATTGACATTTTTCCATGATTTTATGTCATCATTTGCTATTTATTATCCATTAAACGAGTATTTCACAACTAACAAGATATTATTGATATTCGTGCATCAAAATCCTGATATAATTATTCTATGTTGTCTTACATATTTTTCTGAGAATTTCAGTACCTTATTTGTATTTTTCTGAGCATCGAGCTAATTTCTGTGATTTAAAGAAGATCTTAGCATTATACCTTTTCTGGCCAACTGAGGGCTGCCACGTGGCTCTAGGGCTGGTGTGCACCCTTTACTTGCTGCGCGCCGGTCCATGATTGGTTTGCTGTTAGCTGGGTGGTTCAGGGGCTGGTTTGCTTGGTTGCGCCAGTCCGGTTCAGTAGCTGGACCAACCGATCCTTCTCCTTTCTCTCGCACACACGAGGCGTTACCCTGTTCTCCTGTAAACAGGTGCCGCCGTCATCTGGCGTCTCACGTGCATGTGCTCCAAGCTTCTGCCCAAGCCGCCACCGGTGCAAGTGGCTCCGACGAGAAAACATCAAGGCTTAGAGATGCTCGGTCGGCTCCTCTGTTTGCATCTGGGTGTGCCTGAGCACTGAGATCGCTCTCAAGCACTTCCGCCACTGCTGCGTTCTCGGGTCCATCAGCACCGCCACTGGGATCTAGCATCCCCAGCATCCATTTGCTCTCCTCCGTGGCTGCTGGACAACTGCCTCCCTGCTCGACCGGTCAACGCCAGTGTGCGTTGTTTCCAAGAAACGACCGTCGCCGTTACACAACTCCGACGAGGAAAAACCTATGGTTTTCGTTCTCCATGCTAGTACCTCTACAGACAACAACTCCGGCTGTGATTGCTTCCTTCCTCCAAGTCGTTACCGTACTGCATCTCCTCCTTGACAGCATCCTATGTGAGACGAGGTTCTTCCACACGCCGTCGCCGCTGTCTCTAACCTCTGGCCAACACTCTGTTGCGATCTCCTCCTCCTGGACCACCTCATCTTCTCTGCGTCACGGAGCCACAGCCACCTGGCTCCTCCCCGCCTGACACTGCAGGCTAGAGCGCTGCCTCACGACAGAACGAAGGCAAGGAGTCTTGCGCTCCTCAACCTCCATCTCCTATCCATGGTCGGATATTAATACTCATCACTGCTCTCGTACTCTCCCTGTGACTGCCAATGGAGAGGTTGGCTAGAGGCATGATGTAGCAGTCTCGTGAGACCTTGAACTGCAGCTCTTGATGAGGAAGTGGTATCGCTCTCCACTCACCCCACAAACACTGATCGTGGCTGGAGTGGAGAAACACTCACGTTGTTTCTCTAGTTAAGCGCATGGCTCCATGATATTGGAACCGTTTAGAAGTAGGTGATATACTTTTCACCGTTAGATCATAAGCAAGGACCTGGATCAACCTACTGTCTTCTTGATCTGTGGCTTCTTTCGGGTATTGTTGTGACCATAATGAATAGGGTCGTGACACTGTATGACATCCAACACCTAGATCAAAAGTCATTACTTAGCTACATTAAGCTTGTACATTATTTTCCAAATCTAAACCTAAGTAACTCCTTCTAGGAGCATCGAAACCTCATGCAACTTTGTTCATAGCTTTATTATCATCCAAGCTATCTCCCATCCAACTTTGGTGTCAAAACTCAACTACGTGACCAATCAATTAAATTCCTCAAATAGGCATAAACTTATGGATATTAATCATGATATTAACATCAATCAACCAACCTACTTTATCATGAGCTCGGAACCCTCAAGATAACTCAACTTTTATGAATTCTCTCATTTCATTGGACATTTAGGATTCCCAAAAGTCCACTCCATCACATCCTACACACCTTAAAAGATATTTCATCCTCGAAATTAATCTTGAAAACCCACTTTGTCACATGTGGAAACCCACAGGGCAAGACCAACATCCTGACCAGAGATATAACTCTCCGCCAACAACTATTATAAGCATAAATATACTAAATCAAGAAGATATCATTATTATCAAGATGAGCAGATTCAACTTAATGATATGGACAAAGTAGTTAATATTGTTTTAGCAATTTAGGAATCTACAACTGAGTAGTATAACATCGTATATGTTTAGAAGGAATATGAAGAACATGTATAACAATTATCAACTAAACAATACAAGAAACAAGACAAGGGGTCATCCAATGTGAATCGTGTTTGACCCTAAGAAAATATACTACACGACTATGTTATGTCTTTTATTTTCCCTGATGATTTGAGTCATACGACCCAAATGCAACTAACCACTGTGAAGTCAAAATCAGTTCCATACAAGATCTATGGAAGAGTCAAACTTCATGATCTTCCCACAATACTCGGTCAGTTTGAGTTTGCACCGCAGGAAATACTAGTCAAAATCCAAAACAATGACTTATAGCCAAAGTTGTAGCCCTATAAACATATAGTCAAAGCTATAGTCCTGTAAGCACCTAGCCCTCCTTAGTATAGGTCAAGATGCTAGAAACTAGGGTATATAACCCAATCACTGAGGTACAACCACAGATGTCCTCTATCACATCATATCACATCACATCACATCATCACTGAGAACCGACTGCACTCATTCTCAAAACACTTGGGATCAAGATGTCAAGGACGCATAGTCACTAGCACCTCACATTCTCAATAGTATGCGCTCCAAATTTTCCTTTAGGAGTACATGTTTCAACATCTAGCAAAGTTATGACTTTGGAATGGATCTATGGCACATGGAACTGCATGATTAGGGTTTGACTTTATTAGTTATGCCAATTGGTTATCTTTTTAACATCAATCAAGTTACAACGTACAAACCATAAGAAAATTCTACAAATAGGGGTAAATGTATAAATCCATAAGATATAAAACGTATGAGGTATAAACTTGTCCCATCATCACTTGATATCACTGCTATACAAGGCCATCCACATTATCACATCACTTAGGGGATAACAATCCCTCATCTTATCATTGGAGGATATCACCTCACACCAGTCATTGAGCCTTTTCCAAGTCATAAGACCTAATCACATAGTTGCTTCACATCACCAATATATCATCATGCCTCACAAGGATCATAATCATCACCTTGTGTCACATCAAATGCACCATAGAAATGACTAGCTATGATATTCATTCCACCTACAAGGTTAGGGTTACACAAGTAGGAGAGAGAAAACATCAACTCATGCAATTCATTCAATAAATCTCAAAAGTACATCATACACTTGGAATTAGGGTTAGGGTTTCTCATATAGATGATTAGGGTTTCCATTTCAATACTTGTCATTAAACCCTAGGTACATCATCTCCAACATATTTAGAGCACATTAGGGTTAAGCATCATAGTTATGATAGATCACTCATTCCCAACAGCACTGTATATCAACCATTCAAGAGCCAAGTTGTAGCGTCCGTCACTTACTTAAACATGTGTAGAAACCTACTAGGTTAATATATTGTAGTGACCATACTATCAACCCCACAGGTGGTGACCATAGGAGGTTAACACCTTTCTGTGATCAACTAGTTATGTGTAGCAACCAACCAAACAAAAGAATATGTTGCAACTACAAGAAGACCACATGTAGTGACCCTTGTAGGGACCAAACTGAGCTCAAACATGTGTCGACCACCCACTCAGGGTTAGGGTTGTTGTGCCCACAAAATTTCAACAAACATGTAGAAACCTCAAGCACCAAGGTGAGTGTAGTGACCTCAAGGTTAGACCACTCTAAAATATCACATAATCTACTTCAAAATAAAGAAACACCTTGATCAAAACAGATGATAAATATCAAGGAAACTAAACATCGTCAAGGGGAAAAACCCCAGGCAAGGATGAACATCAAAACCCTAAAACCGATCACCACCAGAATCAACAAGGTAACCATGCTTCGAGAAGAGAAACTATCGTCTCACACATGCTCATAACAACCAAAACCTTCATCTACTACATGATGGTCATACCATAACATGGTGATAAAACCAAAGATCAAGATGCATGTAACAATAACTACTCCTTCATCACTTAGAATTCAGGTACATGAAAAATTAGGGTTTAGGAGAAAGAGTAGTATATGCAAGAACACTTCAAAATATTAAACCCTAGATCGTGATAAAATCATATAGGATCTTAGGATCACATTTTAGAGATAAAACAGTGGCATGCAAGCAAGAATGTGGTGTAATAATAGTAGAGTGGAAAGTTATATAACCCGCATTGAAGAAGATCAAGCTCCAAAGCCACAAAATCCAAGAAAGAGAAAGAAGATCCAACTTGGATTAACTCCATGGCCACATGGTCATCTCAAGAAGAGAAGAACACACCAAGGTCAAAGGAAATCTCAAGAATAATAAAGCTCAAACCCTAGGACGAATAAGAGAGAAGAAAGAAGAATGAAGAAAGAGGAGAAACTTTATCTCACTTAGGTACTAGCATGGTCAAACCATAGTCTCAACCTTTGTGGGGATAATTTCCTCAAGATAGACACCATGGAAGAACCATAGTCTCACGAACAAGAGTGAAAGGAAGAAGGTAGGGTTCAAGGGAAAAACAAGATCAAAGGTATAGAACCACTTACCAAGAAAGAAGAGCACCAAGGATCACCACATAGAAGATGATCAAGATCAAGATAACCACATGCAAGAGAAGATCATCCACCAAGGTCTAAGATCAACACCTTTTCTTGCTCCACCAAGCTCAAGGCCGAACACAAGGGGGAAGAGAGGAAGAATAGAGCTAAAAGATAAACTTGCATGTGAAAGAGACGGCTTATATACCCAAGGGTAGGAGAGAGGTAAAGATCATGAGATGTTAAGATATTAGAGCCCCAAAAGGACACATGTACACAAAACCACAGCCATCAAAGCACTCTATAAATGGATGAAAGAAACAATGATATGAAAAGGTAGTATAGCTACTAATTAGGTCCACTACACCTCTAGGTTGAAACAAAACTAAGGGAACACCATGTAGTGACTGCTACAAGATGTCTCTCAACAAAATAGGTCACAACACCTATCAACTCAACAAACCCTAGTGACCAAAACCTAGGGTAAGACACCTAGTTCACAACAAACTTCAACCAAGAGAGTGTTGTCGTTGCAACACCTCAAAAAACAACACACAAGGTCGAAACACCATCAAACTCAAGCATCCATGCAAAGCCATGCAAACCCTACTATCATCTCATGATGCCACCTCATCAATCAAGGTCCAACAAGGTACCCCAAAGCATCATAATCTCTCTCCTGATACTAAGGGACAAATTACATGTGTAAAATTGCAAGATTAACCCTCAAAATGGGTAAATTACAATTTGTTCCAAAACAAACATAACTAGCTCAAGCATGAACCAAACAGGACCAAACTGAAAACATAAACTTGTCACATGTTATTAAGGAATCTCAAGAGATTACATTAAGGTTAAATAACCTCATAAAGAAAATCAAGCACAATCAAGCACTAAGTCGGGTCAAGGGTCTTACACAACCAAACATCCTCTAAAAATTGGATATCTACTGTAGTAAGCATTTGTTATGTATCACGGTGGTACTTTCTCAATATGGACATATGGAAACATCATGGAATTTGGTCAACTCTAGAATTAACTACAACATGTAAGCTACCTTAACTCATTACATAATAGGATAAGGCCCCATGTACTTGGAAGCAAGCTTACTCATCTTCTCAAACCTCAACACACCCATACAGGATGAGAAAATCATGGCAACTTGGTCTTCAACCTACAACCCTAGCGGCCTCCTGTGATTATCTACATATGATTTATTCCTATGTTGTGTTTATTCAAAGGGTGATTGATAATCTGTATCTTCTAAGGAGTTTGTTGCTTTAACTCTAAATCTAGAAGAGGATATTTTCCTATATCTTACCAACAAATTGGTGCTCTGCAATGCCTACCATAGAGCTTCATGCTACGTCATGTGTATACTTCACTAATAGTTGTTGTTGTACGTAGAATGTATTAAACTGGGGTGTACATCCCATATACCACGAAATTGAAGTATGCAAGATCTCATAAGACCTTCAATAGTTTTAATCTTTATCTCTTACTGAGCATATTTTCAGGTAAAGCACCACACTAAACCTCAAATGTGCTCCGAATGCATCATGTAGATTGTCCTAAAACCTTTTTTTAACTGTATTCCCTCTATGTGGAACGACTCTTGATGGAATACCATGAAGAAATAATATGTCATCCATGTAGATTGGATCCAACTTCTCTACTAAGTTGGTAGTTTTGATCAACACATAGTGATATGACTTAGTTAGATGGTCAATAACTATCAAAATGGAATCATATCATATACTTGTTTTGGGAAGACCAACCACATAGTCAATAATTCCACATTATAAATGGTTGCAAAAACCCTATATAACTTTTATGTTCTTCCATTACTATATTAAAAAAACAATTCTTAGAAACAAAGTCAACTACATCAAGCTTCATACCTAGATACCAATACATGTCATGTACATTCTTTTCTCGAAGAATGTTCATCATATTTAAAGTGTATATACCATATATCAAGAATGTTCCTTCTCCAACACCATATCCCTCAAACCACCCACCTCAAGAACAACTAGAATGCCATGAAAGCAAATTGATCTATAGATACTTTGTGAACACTATGTTCATCATATTCATGTAAAATTTAGGTGTTGTGGTTAGATCAAACCACGTAACTATGAAATAGTTGTGACAATATCTAGTCATGAAGGTTTTTTTTGGTATGCCATTTACCTTGCTTATCAATAAATGGTATTTTTATCTCTTAAATATCTTAGGAAACAATATATATCTCTTCAACTAATCAAATAGGTCATATATCCTCAACAAAGTTACTTATTCCGCACTATCACTGTATTAAACTACATGTACTCTACGAATGACCTAATGAGTCCATCCTTCTTCTTAAAAATAAATATATCACCCCAATGTGATGTGCTCGACTGATAAGGACTTTGTCCAACAACTCATGTAGCACATGTTCAACTCCCACATCTATGTTGGTACCATTCTATATGTTGCTTTGGCTATAGGTTGGGTGTAAGGTATTATATGGATCTCAAGCTCAATCTATAAAGCAATGAATGACATGGAAACTCTTTGGGAAACACATCTCCAAACTCCCTTACTATAGGAACATCTCCTATTATAAGACTTTATGCTTGTATATCTATGATGTGTGCTAGAATGGTTGCACATCCCCACTTCAGTAACTTCTATGTTGTGGTTGTAGATAGTAGACTTGTAGGAAAAATATTCCTATCTCCTTGTAAAGCCCAAGAGAGTTGATCATCTCAAAACTCTAGAATCTTGGACCTACAGTACCAAACCACCTTATACTTATCCATGCTATCAATTATTAAGATAACATCAAATCCATGAATCTCAATGGTAATAGATCCACTTCAATGTTGTGTCACAAGAAACAAAGAACACGAGATGAACACATATCCATAAAAATTGCTATAGATTTTGATGGAGTCTCCAAAAAATCTCATTTGGGGTAACATCTATAAGAAAACAATATAAACATATCATCTCTCCAATGACAAAAGAGTGTGTTGTAAACAAGTAAATTAAAAATGATACAAAATACAAATTAGTTATGTTTGAATATATTATTTTCATATAACCTATTAGGGCCCATTCGAAGATGACTCCTTCAGGTTGATTCATGGCATAGGTTTTTCCTATTTCCTACATGTGGGCACACCCTTAATTCATGGATGGTAGTCATGCGACCTTATCTCTATTACATCTTCTTCTTTTGTAACTGTAGGACAAATGTATTGATGTGCCTAAACTATCCACATTGGCATCACACATTATTCTCATAGTGATACAATAATGTGTGTTTTTATTGTACACTATGCACTACCTATCATATTTTGGACTTGATAGTCTTGTCACTAGCATAAGTCATGCATTCATCACTATATAGGGTGGTGAACCTCTTTATTACCCTTTCTAGGTAATCATTGGGACTAAATTTGGCTCATATATTTACATAATGCATCTTTTTTATGATTTTTTTGTTTTACTATTCAATACCTCAACCTCATTAAACTTCTTGATTTTATTTTGTGGGGTTGAGTTGACCTCTACTAGGATCCAAAATCATGAAAAGTTGTTGTCATCTTATTAGTCTTTATCATTGGCCCCATGAAGGTTAAGAACTTCTCATTAGTCCTCAGAATGGAATATGTTGCTATAGTCCCAGTTCAATTTCTCATGAAATTGTCAAATTCTCTCATTATCTATGGGTCTATGGGATCCCATAGTTATAGGTAGGATGCAAAGAAATTGTATGTCAACCCATCAATAACTTGCTAAGGGCTTCCAAATGGATTGAAGTAGCTAAAATCTCACCCAAAGGACTCACTTTGCATCTAGAAACATGTGTCAATCACCAAATCATGCATCAAGCTCCACAACTAGATCAAAACACCATGTCCACTACTAACATCTATCAACACACATTTAAACACTTAACGCCATAGAGTGGTCGCCTCAACATAGCCACCCAGCCCAAAGGGACTGCATTGGCCTAGACCCTGTCACACATTGGGAAACCAACACAACCTGATATGGTCAGACCACTCTATGCACTTCGCCTGAAGTGGCCCGTCTAAGGCTCACATGGAGCCAATGCACCCATTAAATAATGCAAGCATAGTAAAGTATGTTTTCTTAATCCACAACAACAAATATTTACTCAAACAAATTTAGTCTTATCATATTCCCATCATTTTAAAACATGTGTGAATTTTCATGAAGCATAATCTTTAACATTTCAATCCAAATTAATTATATTAATCATGCAACAAGCTCAATTAAAGAAAATATACATTCAGGGAGATATATATAAATGTAGTGTTATCCTCGTTGCTCATTTTATTCTACATTGTTGGTGTACACATAGATATCATTAGAGAACACCACTATGAACTAATCTATATAAGGTTTGGAAACTATATTCAACATATATATGAAGGATGTATGATCATATATCATTATAAATGACATGATCACATATTCATAATTCTCATCATGTTTTAGAGGATGACTTGTGTACATTTGATGCTTTAATCCTTGATTGAGGGTATGCATATGTGATATTTGTTGGTTAGGTTTCCTGAGAAACATCATGTGATGATTTTAAAATGAATATTTTGTACTTGATTTATCTATTAATAGAAGGTAGTTCCACTTATAATTTTTGTTTTAGTATTGAGATAATGGATAAGCCTAATAATGTATTAAGTATGTTTTGAATCAATGACATTTGTTTTGGATTGAGGATCTAAACATGAGATCATACATATATATAAGAGTATAATTTCTTGGTAGGTACCTAATGTAACACCCCATACCTGGGTTATGCTTAAACCTAGATGATTTTCTTAATAAAGTGGATTATATGCTTTCTCATATATTTTGAAAAGTAATTAAGGCTCAAGAGGAACTTACATTCAATTTTTAGTTCGTTTTGAACTATGTTGAAAATAATGTTTTGTTTGTTTTTGACTAAAGTGCAAATTACCGAAGTTGAGGGGTTAACTTGAAAATTGTACATGATACAATGTTCCTCATGTGTTGAAGCATCATTTGAATGAGTATGATGCAGTAGTATGGCTTCTACAAGCCTGAATAACAAGAAAGAGCCTGTTGAGCAATGTTTGTGCATTAAAACCTAGTTTTGGTGTAATGTGCAATTTACCCCAAAATCTAGGGTTCAATATGCAAAATACCACTTCAAGAGGGTCCCCCATGATTCTTGGTATCAGGTAGAGAAATGAATTTGAGAGGGGCGCCTCATTTGAATCATTTTGAAGGAGAGAGAATCTTGATATTAAAATAATCAAGATTTAAGCATAATTGAAACCCTAATTCAATTTAATGCAAAAATAATTACATTAATTGGATTGCCCTTCAACCAAAACTATAATGGTTGAGTTTGGTTATGTGTGGTCGTCCTTGTGCCTTGCAAAGGCAAAGGAAATATCTACATGAGTGGAGAACCCACTCACATTAAGAAAAGAGAAAGAAATATCCACTCACTTATGGATATTACTATAATATGATTTAAGGTGCTTTGTTTGTTTTCCTTAAAATCGTGGATAATTGAGAGGAATAAGAGGAAAATAGGATATCCTCGTCCCTAAGGTAAAGAAGGGGGCATATGGCAAGAAAGGTGAGGAGATAATTTCTACCTTCTCTCTCTTAAATGAATTTTCATTAAAATTCATATATAAGCTCCTTTATCTTTGAGGTGAAGGGATAATTTCGAATCCACTTTAACTTCTTGCTTGCAAAAATGACCAAGGGAGCTTGGAGCAACAGAAGGACGACCCCCAACCTGTTGGTAAGCTTCTTGACCTTCTTTCACCTTGAATTCATGGTGGAAATCACAAAATAATGCATGATTTCTTCTCTATTTCACTCCATCTTCAATCCTAGCCAATCTTTTCACTCCAAAGCTTGAGGATGAGCCTTGGTAGGGTTGCAAAATCTTCTTCCACCATTGTTGACATGAAGTTCCAAGCTTTAAAGCTCAATTGAAGGTGGGTTATATAACTTGAACCCTTGAACTTTGTTATTGATTCCATATCACCATCAATTGTTGATTCTTTCTTTATTTCTGAAATTTTATTTGGTTGATTGAAGCAATCGCCATAAAAATCACAGAAGGCTTCATGGGTTTATAGCTTGATGATGATTACATCATCATAAGCACAAACCTCCACAAATATCTATTGCAAATGGTTTCAACATGAGGTCCAAACGGTTTCACCAAACCGTTTGGTGACCAAATGGTTTGCAAACCGTTTGGAGGTTTGAGTTCCAAACCATTTGGAGTGGTTGACCATTTGAAATGGTTGAAGATTTGAGGAAATATGCTTTTGTACTTGGATATTGATCCAATGGTTTCAATTGGTTTGATTTTGAAGGTTTCTATAGTGAATGATTCCTTTAATGCAAACCCTAATCGGGTTGAGTGTGGAACCCTTAAGCAATTGAATCAATTTTTGGGGTTGACTAGACCAAACAATCTCAAGACCATTTGGAGGTCACCCAAATGGTCTCAAGACCATTTGGAGGTCAACTAAGACCGTTTAGAAGCCTATGGTTGAGTATGCTTGGATGGTTAAAGATCTAGTGACTTCAAATCAAAATACAATCGATGGCTCAATTGATGATTGAATCAATGATGCAAACCCTAATTAAATTTCATAGATTTCAATGGTGGCTTGAGGCAAACGGTCTCAAGACCATTTGGAGGTCATCCAAACAACCTCAAGACTGTTTGAGGTCAGGTCATGACATAGATAAGTGGTTATTCAATGATTGCAATTGAATTAGTTCCACAATGTCAATCATTGATGGTTCTTCGATTTCAATACCCTAATTGATGGTTTCTTGATTATAAACCTTATTTCAATTGGGTTCAAAACCCTAGTTGAAGGTCCAATTTAAGGGTGATTCGATGGTTCAATTGAACAATAAATCAATGGTTCAATTGATAGATGGTTCAATGATTGAAATCCTAAATTGACTAAGTGATGGAAGACCCTTTTGGTCCATTCAGTTTTGAGAGAGTTGGGACCAAACGGTCTTAAGACCCTTTGAGTCCAAACATTCTCAAGACCGTGTGGGATCAAACGGTCTCAAGAACATTTGGGACCAAACAGTCTCAAACCGTTTGGAGACCCAAGTTCATTCAGTTTCAATATGTTTTTGTTTAAATGGTTTCAAGCACCAACCTTGCTAAACGGTTTCAAACCGTTTGAACTTAATTGGTCAAGACCGTTTGAGGTCTAAGTGACCAAGACCATTTGGGGTCTAAGTGACCAAGAATTTTTTTGAAGTTCAAAATGGTTAAACCATTTGGACACCTAATATGATTAAAGGTCAGTTAGCTACTTGATTGATAATGATGTAGATTAAAGGTGATCATAATGGTTAACCCTAACTGTGTACTTAAATGAAAAGCTGACCTAGATCAATCTTGGAGTACTTAGCATCCTAGAGTGGATGAGAGAGAGAAGGAGAGAGAGGAATGCTTATATAATTAAGCCCTAATTCTCTCATTATGAATAAATATGTAATCAAGGTTTGATCCATAATAATGAGATCACGAAACCCTCATTGAAAAGATTAATGAGCCTTGACCCAAATTTAGGGCAAAGCTATGTGAAACCCTAAATTAGGGCGAATCCAGGTGAAACCCTAATTGAGGGAGATGTCAAGTGAAATCCTAATTTCAAGTAATACTAAGTGAAATCCTAATATAGAAGGATGTTATGTGAATCTCTAATGAAGAGTGATATTAGGTGAAATCCATATATATGGGAGATTCTATGTGAACCTCAATTTATAAATATGGAAAATCCTATTCCTAATAATGGAATAGTGATTAATGTATTGACAAATGTAACACCTAGAGAGGTTGATAATGGATATCCTTATATCAATAGTTCCTAATTCAAGGATGAGTCCATATCATTGACAATGGTTGTATATTCTAAATAAGTGACTTATGACCAATACATTACATGATCAATGTGATGAACTAGTACATAAAGTATTTGGATGAGGAATACCCTATTACAAGCTAAGTGGATGAACTCAAGTAAGATAAAGGTGATGAGGGAAGTGATACATCAAGGTATGATAGATATCACATCCAACACCTCAAGACTGATATACCTTGATGTGTTTTAAATCCAATATATTTGGATGAGTGACACATTAAGTGTGTCATGTCAATTGTTACATTGAGATGTAATGCACATTGATAATTGTAGGCTAACATGCCTTATGAAAAGGTTAATCCAAACCAATAAACTATGATGCAATCATATTCTAGTAAAGAAGAGAGAGAAACTCATACTTTGTGTTGATAATTCATTTAATGATGAATGATGAGAATAAATAAGTATGATTGAATACTTATATTATCCATATTGATTCCTAGATGTATGAAGCAATGAAATAGGAATTGATCATTAATAATATGATCTTGAGAACCTATATGGTTATTTATTAAAAACCCTAATCCAGGGTGATGTTATTAATGTTACAGTAAACCCTAAATTGGGTAAAAGGACATCATGAACCCTAATCTGATGTGAATAGTGCATACAAACCCTAAATTGGGTAATAGGATATAATAAACCCTAATACAGGGTAATGCTATGTGAAACCCTAATAAAGGGTGATGCTATGTGAAGTCTTAACACAGAGTAATCCTATGTGAAGCTCAAATAGAGATTAATGAGTTATGAATGTAATAAGAAAACCCTTGTATTGCATGGTATTTATATATAATTGTTATCGTGAGTACTAATCATGCAGGTATGTTTAGATGATGAGCATAGCCAAGTATGGGACATGATGCTCTATTTATTAAAAATGTTTTACAGACCTTATAAGCCTTCATATGCTTTGTTGCTCAGTGAGAGGTAATCTGAAAATTAATGAGCCCTGTGTGCCATATGATGTTTTAATTATTGAAATTGTTTATGGGCTTCAAAAGCCATAATATGACTTTTTGCCTATTAAGGGGTAACAAGAGGTGATATGAGCTTTGTGAACTATGTGGAATGCTTTGTGTAGCAAGAATCATAATGTCCTTGGTCAGATGACCTGAAGGTATTAAGTTACCTAATAAGTGGTAACAAGTATTCTATGATGAGTTAAGGGTTCAAATACCCATATTCTATAATCACGATGATGAACTTGTTAAGAAATGGAAATGTACTTGATGAGATGAGGGATTAAGATTCCAATACTTTGTTAAAAGAATATGGCTACAGGCCATGACTCCACAAAGACAATGCCAGGCATTAGCTATGTGATCTAAGCCTGAAGAGAGTATATGTTGCGGTTATAACTATATAGTGAATAAATGTTATACATGTTCTTCATATTCCTTAATGGATAAGTGACATATTGCTCTATCAAGTTATAGCTGCAATGCTTTAGATAAGAATAATGTTCTAATCTGTTAGACAATGAAATAATTGCTGTTAAACAATTATGATTCCCCTATCCAGGTTTATCCTATTAAATTGCAATAATAATGTTTCTGGAGGAGAGTTATATATCTCACTGGGACAATTTATAATTGTCTCACCCCCGTGGGAATCACATTTTTTTAGGTGAATGCGGATGAGGAGGCAGGGATCCTTCAATAGGTGAAGGACAGCAACAGCAGGGACAACAGTGAATTCTCAGGTGGAGACACTGGCTGATATGCCTTGCATAGATGTACATAGAGTCCTATGTGTCGTCTCTGTACTCTCAGGTCCTCAGAGTAGTAGTTAGTGCTTTCGAGATTTTGGCTCAGTGCCTTAAGATTTTATACTGCCTATGTTTAGTTTAACAGGGCAGTTGATGCTTGTAATTCTCAAAAAAGGATGATACATGACATGTACTTGTGAACTAGTATGTAAATAAATTACTTCAGTTCTTTATGAAAGAAGTTTTTCCTATGTGTGAACCTCTCTGTAAAATGGTTTTAATTTTTAGTGATTTTCAGTAATTTGTTGCTTAGTGAATGCTTCCGCATAAGTAATTGTGTTTTGCGATCAGTGCGTCACAATTTAGTGGTATCAGAGAGCTAGGTTCGTTGAGTCTACAGAGACATAGGACTAAGATGTTGAGTCTGTTCTAGTGTCTTCCAGTTCATCTGATAGTGACTTCTTCTCATATAGGAGGAGAAGAAAAACTTGAAGATGTCTGGAACACACGAAGAACATGCTGTTGATAGCAATGTTGCTGCACCAGGAGGAGGTGCAAGAGACCAGAATGGGGAAGGGCCTGTACCTAAATAGCCCCAGATTGATCCAGCTGTGATAGAAAACCCAGCCCTCCCTGCTCTATTTGAGAAATTCCTGAAAACCATGACATGTATGGTAGACAGGATGCCACCACCTGCACCTAGGGCACCAGCCCACCATGAGGGATATGGAGCTGGCAAGACTTTTGAGAGGCTTCATCGGGTTGGAGCCATAGATTATGTTGGTACATCTGATCTAGCAGATGCTGATTTGTGGCTGACAGAGCTGGAAAGGCTTTCAGGATCCTTGATATTCCTGAAGCCGAAAAGGTAAGACATGTTGTGTACCTCCTAAAAGGGAGTGCTGGTTACTGGTGGATGATAGAAGAAGATAAGAGACCAGGTGAAGAAATTGGATGGGAGGTATTCCGACGAGAATTCGTCTGTAGATACTTCCATAAAATGTATCTAGATGAGAAGATCTCTCAATTTGAGAGGACCATACAAGGATAGATGAACGTTAGTGAGTATGAAGCTAAGTTCATGGAGCTATTGCGGTTTTGTCTGCATATGGCAGTTAATGATGAGGAAAGAATTCATCATTTTGAGAAGGGATTAAATGCTGAACTGACCACTCCTGTGTCTTCTTTAGAGAACAGGGAGAGGTTTGCCACCTTTGTGGAGTCAGTAAGGAGGATAGAGAAGTCAAAAATCGAGAAATGATAGGCCAGTGGTAAGAAGGTGTATACTCAGTGTCAAGGACAAAGATCTGAATGTTTTAAGAAACTGAGATATTCTACATTGGCAGCACCATTGAGATTCCATACCCAGACGCAATGGACTTCAAGTAGGGGTAGGGATCATAGTATGGCTCCAAGTAGATCCCCCGGCATAGCATCAACACCGGTGACTGGATCTCACAGACCCTATTTTGCGCCCAGGGTTTGTTACCAATGTAAACAACCAGGACATTTAGCAAAGGATATTCCAGACAGGAATTTGATGATGACTCTACCTCCAAGATAGAGTCAACAAGGCTCACAAAGGAGGTAGTTTTCTAGTAATAATAGAGGACATGGACGAGCGTCCCAAGTTGGTTCATCAACACCTAATAATCAAGCACAGGGTCAACAACAAGCAACTGTTAGGTTCTATGCAATGAATCAATCAGATGCAATAGTCAACCCTCGGGTTGTGACAGGTCAGATGAAATAAATTCATTCTAATATTTCATTTCATAATTCTATGTGTTAAAAAGAAGTAGTTGTTTTTGAACTTCCTCTGACTAGTCCTATAAGGATACACAGAAGAAGATAACTTACATTTTACTCAGTATTCCTTAAAATGCTTTATAATCTCTCTTATATGTGTGATAAAAGATGAGATATAGAAGTGATTCCTGAAGAAAATCTAGAAATGAAAAATCTTGTGTGTATAATGATATGAAAAGTGAGGAACATGATAGTAAATAAAGTGCATACTACCTAATATCGATACTTGTATACCCTGGCCAGGTATATGATTATTGGAGATAAGGCAAGTATGGAACTCTTAGATTGTTATCTTTCTGATTACTCTGATCAAGTAGTCATTCTGAAACAATCTAGAGAGTATAATGAAATTACATAGGGTTTGCTAAGTGAACTTTCCTAATTAAATAGGAATGGCTAAGTGAACTTTCCCAATTAAATAGGAATTGCTAAGTGAACTTTCCCAATTATATACGAATTGCTAAGTGAACTTTCCCAATTAAATCGGAATTGGTAAGTGAACTTTCCCAATTATATAGGAATTGCTAAGTGAACTTTCCCAATTATATAGGAATTGCTAAGTGAACTTTCCCAATTAAATAGGAATTGCTAAGTGAACTTTCCCAATTATATAGGAATTGCTAAGTGAACTTTCCCAATTAAATACGAATTGCTAAGTGAACTTTCCCAATTATATAGAAATTGCTAAGTGAACTTTCCCAATTATATAGGAATTGCTAAGTGAACTTTCCCAATTATATAGGAATTGCTAAGTGAACTTTCCCAATTACATAGGGTTTGCTAAGTGAACTTTAATAATTACATAGGAGTTGTTGAGTGAATTTCCCGAATCACATAGGGATTGCTAAGTGAACTTTCCCAACTAATGAGGAATTGCTAAGTGAACTTTCCCAGCGACATAGGGTTTGCTAAGTGAACTTTCCCAAACAAATAAAGGATTGCTGAGTGGATTACCTCTGTCTAATATATATGTTTTCTCTTTGATAAACAACCTTGGGCAATGATAGGGTGATAGGGGTATGTTCCTTTATGTTTCTTCCTTTCATTAACATGACAATCAAGTAAGTATTATGACATTTGATGCTCATGGATTAGAAATAATCCGTTGATGGATACTTAGAAAAGTATCAGTTTGCTTTGGACTTTGGTTCCAAGATAATGATATATGGAACAAGAAATGTCCTAAAATAAAATAAATACCTTGTGCATGTGTACCTTTGGTGGTAATAACAGAGAAATGAATATGATAAGGATGATATGTGTTCTCAACACATATGATGAATACCAAAGTAAGGATTATGGTACCCGAGAAATAATATATGATTATGTTGGTTACCTGTGTTGGCCAACTATGAAATAAATCTAGTTACATAAAACAATATGGACATCATATGTTAGGTGTTTATGCTCTGCATAAACATAAACATTGATAAGGTTGAACTAATGAAATGAATAGTTGTAATTGGTGGAAAAGTTTATCAAGCGAAAAATATTTCCTTAGTATAATCCTGTGTGGAAGAACTTTGTGTGGATTAAAGATCTATTGTTCTCCATGAAATTAAGATGTTATGTGGAGACTTGATGGTATGATAAATGAGTAAAATATGTTTCTCCTTTTTCTTGGGATTTCGGGGATGAAATCCTAGTTAGGGGTTTATAATTTGCAACATCCCTGACTTGGGTTATGCTTAAACCTAGATGTTTTGCTTAATAAAGTGGATTATATGCTTGCTCTTGTATTTTGAAAAGTAATTAAGGCTCAAGAGGAACTTATATTTCAATTTTAGTCCATTTCAAACTATGTTGAAAATAATGTTTTATTTGTTTTGGACTAAAGTGCAAATTACCCAAGTTGAGGGGTTAACTTGGAAATTGTACATGATACAATGTTCCTCATGTGTTGAAGCATCATTGGAATGAGTATGATGCAGTAGTATGGCTTCTACAAGCCTGAATAACAAGAAAGAGTCTGTTGAGCAATGTTTGTGCATTAAAACCTAGTTTTGGTGTAATGTGCAATTTACCCCAAAATCTAGGGTTCAATATGCAAAATACCACTTCAAGAGGGTCCATCATGATTATTGGTATCCGTTAGAGAAAGAATTTGAGAGGAGCACCTCATTTGAATCATTTTGAAGGAGAGAGAATCTTGATATTAAAATAATCAAGATTTAAGCATAATTGAAACCATAATTCAATTTAATGCAAAAATAATTACATTAATTGGATTGCCCTTCAACCAAAACTATAATGGTTTAGTTTGGTTATGTGTGTACGTACTTGTGCCTTGAAAAGGCAAAGGAAATATCTACGTTAGTGGAGAGCCCACTCACATTAAGAAAATAAAAAGAAATATCCACTCACTTATGGATATTATTATAATATGATTTAAGGTGCTTAGTTTGTTTTCCTTAAAATCATGGATAATTGAGAGGAATAAGAGGCAAAGCGGATAGCCTCGTCCCTAAGGAAAAGAAGGGGGCATATGTCAAGAAAGTTGAGGAGATAATTCCTACTTTCTCTCTCTTAAATGAATTTTCATTAAAATTCATATATAAGCTCCTTTATCTTTGAGGCGAAGGGATAATTTCGAATCCACTTTCAATTCTTGCTTGACAAAATGACCAAGGGAGCTTGGAGCAATAGGAGGACGACCCCCAACCTGTTGGTAGGCTTCTTGACCTTCTTTCACCTTGAATTCATGGTGGAAATCACAAAACAATGCATGATTTCTTCTCTATTTCACTCCATCTTCAATACTAGACAATCTTTTCACTCCAACACTTGAGGACGAGCCTTGGGAGGGTTGCAAAAGCTTCTTCCACCATTTTTGACGTGAAGCTCCAAGCTATGAAGCTCAATTGAAGGTGGGTTATATAACTTGAACCCTTGAACTTTGTTATTGATTCCATATCTCCATCAATTGTTGATTCTTTCTTTGTTTCCGAAATTTTATTTGGTTGATTGATGCAAACACCATAAAAATCATAGCAGGCTTCGTGGGTTTATAGCTTGATGATGATGACATAATCATAAGCACACACCTCCACAAATATCTATTGCAAACGGTTTCAACATGTGGTCCAAACGGTTTCACCAAACCGTTTGGTGACCAAATTGTTTGCAAACCGTTTGGAGGTTTGCGTTCCAAACCGTTTGGAGTAGTTGACCATTTGAAATGGTTGACCGTTTGAGGAAATATGCTGTTGTACTTGGATATTGATCCAATTGTTTCAATTGGTTTGATTTTCAAGGTTTCTATTGTGAATGATTCCTTTAATGCAAACCCTAATCGGGTTGAGTGTTGAACCCTTAAGTAATTGAATATATTTTTTTGGTTTTGACTAGCCCAAACGGTCTCAAGACCATTTGGAGGTCAACCAAGACCATTTGGAAGCCTATGGTTGAGTATGATTGGATGGTTGAAGATCTAGTGACTTCAAATCGAAGTACTGTCGATGGCTCAATTAATGATTGAATCAATGATGCAAACCCTAATTGAATTTCATGGATTTCAATGGTGGCTTGATTCAAATGGTCTCAAGACCATTTGGATGTCATCCAAACAACCTGAATACCGTTTGAGGTCAGGTCATGACATAGCTAAGTGGTTATTCAATGATTGCAATTGAATTAGTTCCAAAATGTCAATCATTGATGGTTCTTCGATTTCAATACCCTAATTGATGGTTTCTTGATTATAAACCTTAGTTCAATTGGGTTCAAAAACCTAATTGAAGGTCCAATTGAAGGGTGATTCAATGGTTCAATTGAAGAATAAATAAGTGGTTCAATTGATAGATGGTTCAATGATTGAAATCCTAAATTGACTAAGTGATGGAAGACCCTTTTGGTCCATTCAGTTTTGAGAGAGTTGGGACCAAACGGTCTTAAGACAGTTTGGGTCCAAACATTCTCAAGACCGTTTGGGATCAAACAGTCTCAAGAACGTTTGGGACCAAACGGTCTCAAACCGTTTGGAGACCCAAGTTCATTTGGTTTCAATATGTTTTTGTCTAATCGGCTACAAGCACCAACCTTGCAAAACGGTTTCAAACTGTTTGAACTTAATTGGTCAAGACCGTTTGAGGTCTAAGTGACCAAGACCGTTTGGGGTCTAAGTGACCAAGAATTTTTTTGAAGTTCAAAATGGTTAAACCATTTGGACACCTAATATGATTAAAGGCCAGTTAGCTACTCGATTGATAATGATGTAGATTAAAGGTGATCATAATGGTTAACCCTAACTGTGTGTACTTAAATGAAAAGCTAACCTAGATCAATCTTGGAGTACTTAGCATCCTAGAGTGGATGACAGATAGAAGGAGAGAGAGGAATTCTTATATAATTAAGCCCTAATTCTCTCATTATGAATAAATTTGTAATCAGGGTTTGATCCATAATAATGAGATCATGAAACCCTCATTGAAAAGATTAATGAGCCTTGACCCAAATTTAGGGCAAAGCTATGTGAAACCCTAAATTAGGGCGAATCCAGGTGAAACCCTAATTGAGGGAGATGTCAAGTGAAATCTTAATTTCAAGTAATACTAAGTGAAACCCTGATATAGAAGGATGTTATGTGAAACTCTAATGAAGAGTGATATTAGGTGAAATCCATATATATGGGAGATGCGATGTGAACCTCAATTTATAAATATGGAAAATCCTATTCCTAATAATGGAATAGTGATTAATGTATTGACAAATGTAACACCTAGAGAGGTTGATAAAGGATATCCTTATATCAATAGTTCCTAATTCAAGGATGAGTCCGTATCATTGGCAATGGTTGTATATTCTAAATAAGTGACTTATGACCAATACATTACATGATCAATGTGATGAACTGGTACATAAAGTATTAGGATGAGGAATACCCTAATACAATCTAAGTGGATGAACTCAAGTAAGATAAAGGTGATGAGAGAAGTGATACATCAAGATATGATAGATATCACATACAACACCTCAAGACTGATATACCTTGATGTGCTTTAAATCCAATATATTTGGATGAGTGACACATGAAGTGTGTCATGTCAATTGTTACATTGAGATGTAATGAGATTTGATAAGTGTAGGCTAACATGTCTTATGAAAAGGTTAATCCAAACCAATAAACTATGATGCAATCATATTCTGGTAAAGAAGAGAGAGAAACTCATACTTTGTGTTAATAATTCATTTAATGATGAATGATGAGAATAAATAAGTACGATTGAATACTTACATTATCCATATTGATTCCTAGTTGTGTGAAGCAATGAAATAGGACTTGATCATTAATAATATGATCTTGAGAACCTATATGGTTATTTATGGAAAACCCTAATCCAGGGTGATGTTATGTAATGTTACAGTAAACTGTAAATTGGGTAAAAGGACTTGATGAACCCTAATCTGATGTGAATAGTGCATACAAACCCTAAATTGAGTAATAGGATATAATAAACCCTAATACAGGGTAATGCTATGTGAAACCCTAATACAGGGTGATTCTATGTGAAGTCTTAACATAGAGTAATCCTATGTGAAGCTCAAATACAGATTAATGAGTTATGAATGTAATAAGAAAACCCTTGTATTGCATGGTACTAATATATAATTGTTATCATGAGTACTAATCATGCAGGTATGTTGAGATGATGAGCATAGCCAGGTATGGGCTATGTTGTTATGTATATTAAAAAAAAATTATAGGCCTTATAAGCCTTCATATGCTTTGTTTCTTAGTGAGAGGTAATATGAAAATTAATGAGCCATGTGTGCCATATGATGTTTTAATTATTGAAATTGTTTATGGGCTTCATAAGCCATAATATGTCTTGTTGCCTATTAAGGGGTAACAAGAGGTGATATGAGCTATGTGAACTATGTGGAATGCTTTGTGTAGCAAGAATCATAATGTCCTTGGTCAGATGACCTAATGGTATTAAGTTACCTAATAAGTGGTAACAAGTATTCTATGATGAGTTAAGGGTTCAAATACCCATATTCTATAATCATGATGATGAACTTGTTAAGAAATGGAAATGTACTTGATGAGATGAGGGATTAAGATCCCAATACTTTGTTAAAAGAATATGGCTATAGGCCATGACTCCACAAAGACAATGACAGGCATTAGCTATGTGATCTAAGCCTGAAGAGAGTATATGTTGTGGTTATAACTCTATTGTGAATAAATGTCATACATGGTCTTCATATTCCTTAATGGATAAGTGACATGCTGCTCTATCAAGTTATAGCTGCAATGCTTTAGATAAGAATAATATTCTAATCGGTTAGACAATGAAATAACTGTTGTTAAACAATTATGATTCCTCTGTCCAGGTTTATCGTATTAAACTGCAATAATAATGTTTCTGGCGGAGAGTTATATCTCTCACTGGGACTATTTATAATTGTCTAATCCCCATGGGAATCACATTTTTTTAGGTGAACGTGGACTAGGAGGAAGGGATCCTTCAATAGGTGAAGGACAACAATAGCAGGGACATCAGTGAATTCTCAGGTGGAGACACTGGCTGATATGCCTTGCATAGATGTACATAGAGTCCTATGTGTCGTATTTGTACTCTTAGGTCCTCGGAGTAGTAGTTAGTGCTTTCGAGATTTTGGCTCAGTGCCTCAAGATTTTATACTGCCTGTGTTTAGTTTTACATGGCAGTTGATACTTGTAATTCTCAGGAAAAGATGATACAGGACATGTACTTGTGAACTAGTATGTAAATAAATTACTTTAGTTCTTTGTGAAAGAAGTTTTTCCTATGTGTGGACCTCTCTGTAAAATGGTTTTAATTTTTAGTGATTTTCGGTAATCTGTTGCTTAGTGAATGCTTCCTCTTAAGTAATTATGTTTTGCGATCGATGTGTCACACCTAATAAGTTATTTTTGGTGGATGTTATGGGACAACAATGAGTACTCGTGATTAGCATGAATAATGAGTGATGACTATCTCTCTTTATTCATGATATTGGTTATAAACTCAGATGTGTAGGTACTTGCTAGAGAGCAAGTGTATTGGATAAACCCACCTTGTGAATGACACATGGAAGTTATATAATGACAAGACATAGTGAATTCAAAGTGAAAGTGGTGAGTATGATCCCTAGACCTAAAGTCACTACAATGATCACATGTTGTTCTTTGTACTTTGACACTATCCCAATGTGACTCTAAACAAGGGTTTCTAGAACGGTAGTGATCGGGTGCATTATAACACTAGTGGATTATATGAGTGGTGTAGATGGAATTTCCCTCCCGGAGTGATATCCCAACCACTTAATAAGCGATATAATGAAAATGCATGTCCATGCTCATGTAAATCAATATATGACATTGAGCTCACAATATCTAAAAAATATTGCTCTCGTTCAATTAACATAGATTGAATGAATAGAGGGGACATTTTATGCCTTAATTTCAATCTAGATATCTATGGAAAAGGGATTATGTAAGACCCCTGACCTAGCCTTATGCTTGGTCTTGCTTTCTTAACATAATTAGATTCTTAAAAACCTTAATCTAATGATGTGACGTGCCTTAATAACATGTGACATTCTTATGCCTTTAGTTTGGTCTAGTGTAAATGATGTTTGAGCTAGTTAGGCTATATATGTGTTTCTTTTGGGCCAAGTTGAAATTTACCCTTATTTAGGGTTTATCTTGCAATTTTTAACATGTTTGAATTGCCTCTTATGTCTTATCATCATGTTTGAGAAAGTGGTGCATAGGGATGCCTTGTTGTACCTTGGTTGAGGAGGTGATATCATGAGTTGATGACTAGGGTTTTGCTTAGATGCCTTGTGTAGATGGTTGACCTTGCTTGTATGCTGACCCTTGAGTTTTGGTTTTCAGTTACAACTTAGAGGTTACTTCAACCTTTCAATATGTAGTTGAAAATGTTTGGGTGTGCCTTGTGTTCTTTGTGACCTATCTTCCTTGTTGTCTTTGACCGTTTGCCTTTGAGCCTTGAGTTCTCTTAGACCGATGACGTCTTACACCCAAGTGAGGTCGGTGCATTTCCTTGGTTTTCATAATCCTAGTTGCATGCATGTTCTTAGTTCTTGCATGGACGAGTTTTGAGAGACAAGTGCACTTATATCCATGACACCTAACCCTATTTACCTCCCTTGCTTCTCTCATACCATTGGATACATATACCCCTCTCTTTGCATGCAAGTGATCTCTTTGCACCCTCTTGGTCTCTCTCATTCATTGATCTCCTCCCTTGAGATCGTGGTGGTGGAAAAGAGCTCAACCTTGGAGAAAGGTGATCAAACCCTTGTATGTGTGATTAAGGGTTGGAGCAACTCATCTTTGGTGATCCTTTAGTGCTCCTTGATCTTGGTAAGTACTCTATCCTTTTGATATTCTTTCCTTGCAACCCTACCCCCTATCTTCTTCATCTTGGCCAAACCATGGTCCTCCATGGTGGTTCCTCTTGAGGAACTCCTCTCTTCTCGACCAAATGCATGGTTTTTCATGGTAGTGTTGAGTTGAGTTGGAGATCTCCTCTCTCTTTCTTGTCCTTTTTTGGCCTAGAAGCTTTGTCTCTGTATTTGTTTTTCTTTAACCTAGGGTTTTCTTTTCTTTTGAGGTGGTGACTAGCTTTTCCATGGAGGTGATTAAGCTAGGTTTGTTTCTCTTCTTGGAGATTTCTTGCTATTTGGGCCCTCTACATCCTAATCCAAGGCGAGTTATATAACTTTCCCCTCAATTATTGTTGCACTCATCTTGAACATCAATGAGCTACACTAAAAATGTGATTATAAGTAGTTTGGTGACAATATCTATGTTCTAGGGTTTGATTTTTCATGTTGATCTTGAGTAGATATTCTACCTTTTTAAACTTTAATCTGTGTCCAAATTCTTGTTTGGTGGTGGAAGTGGTGATCCTTTCAAGCATGTGCTTAACCTTGGATTTCTTCCTCATAATCGGGGTTTTGTCTTTTGCATAATGATGGAGGTGTTGATTCTTACATGCATGTGTTAACAATGGTTTCCCTCTCAAACGTGGTTTTTCCTAAGGCTTAATGATGATTGGTTTTAGGGTTTGGTGATGTTTACCTTCATGAGGTTACATCATGATGGTTCAGTTTCCTCCATGATTGATGGTTGGAATTAGAGTTTTGATGATGAACCTGCCCTGAGTTTTAATTCTTGTTATTGTTGATCTTATGGGGGTGATCATCTTGATTATCTTGTAGCTGATAAGTTTTCTCTCTCCTCATGTCGTCGCCAAGTTTTCCATGATAGTCGATGAGCTTAAGTGCCATTTTAGGTCACTAAGAATGCACCTACTTGTGTGGTCGCTAAGGTGATGTCTTCCTCTCCGTCAATGAGGGTGAACCACCTCTTTGACCGATGAAGATGGCGAGGTCTATTCCTTTTCATTCAATGATATTTCCTAGACACATGTTTGCCTCATGTGGTTGACCTTGTTATTCTAATGGTTGACTCCCTCTTTCCTAAGAATGTTGGAGATCTTGATAACTAGGGTTTAATGTCAATGTTGTTTTGAATCTCTAATATGGTTACTATGTCGAGACCCTAACCCTAATTTGAGTACATGGTGATAATTCTTAGCTTGCTTGAGTAATTAGCATGTGAATGAAGTATTTTGTCTCTCCAGATTTTGTAACCCTAGTTCGTTATCTTTTGAGGAACATAGTTCTTAATTTTAGTGTTATGTTGAGCTATGTATTACATTTGTGGTGATTTTGAACCTTGATTATGCATGGAGAGATAAAGATGCAGGGAATAATGTGAATGGTCTTATGACCTTGGTAGAGGCTTAGTGCCTAATTGAGGTGATATCCTTTATGTGATGTGATAAGGGATTGATATCCTATGACAATATGCTAGTGGTGTTGGCCTTATGCATGGCATTGAAATAGTATCAAGTACTGACATGACAAGTTCATATCCTATGCATTTTATATCTTCTAAAGGTGGAAATCTACCCTAATCCCTGTAGAATCTTTTTAGGGTTTTCTTGTAACTTGAATGATGTAGTTAAAAGACACCCAATAGGCTTAACTAATCAAGTAAATCCCTAATCATGTAGTGCCATGTGCCATAGATCCATTGCAGTGTCTGAACTTGTTGGATGGGGAAATGAGTCTTCCTAATGGAAACACGGAGCACATATTATTATGTGAGGTGCAAGTAACTGTGTGTCCTTGTCATTTTGACCTCAATTGTTTGACAATAGATACGGTCGTGTCTTGGTGATTATATATGTGTGAGATGTGATTGAACGATAACTACGGTTGTACCTTAATGATTGAGTTTATATACCCTAGTTTCTAGCAGTGTGACCTATACCAAAGTGGGCTAGGTGTTTTCCACTTGACTATAAGTCATTATTTCCAGTTGCACTGATATGTCACTGCGTTGCAGACTCGTACTGACCGAGTAGTGTCAGAGAAGGTATTGGAGTTCAGCTCTTCCTTGACCTTGTATGAAACTAATTGTGACCAAGTGGTGGTCAGTTGGAATTCGGATGGTACGACTCAAATTGCTCAGGGTTTAATAAAAGATGTAATACAACCATGTAGTATATTTGTTTTGGGTTAAACACGCTCCACATTGGATGCTTACCCTTTCCTTCTTTCTTGTATTGCTTAGTTGTATTGTAATACAGTAAGAGAAATCAACTGTTATACATATTCTTCATATTCTGTCTAAATGCATATGATGTTCTACTTATCTGTTGTAGTTGCTTAACCTACTTAGTCTAAGTAACCAATTTTAAGTTATTTTTTTAGTTGAATATTCTCATTCTATTTAATAATGTTATTTCTAGCTTAAGTATAATTTGTGTTTACAATAGTTATTGGTGGAGAGTTATATCTCTTGCTGGGACATGGGTCTAACCCTTGTGGTTTGCCACATCCTTTTAGTTGGTTGTGCATTGCGTGTTAGAGATCGTGCTATTAAGGAAGAGTAGCTCAGAGATCAATGAACACAAAAGGTTGAATAGCTTCTATTATTGTAGTAGAGTCATGTTTGTCATACCTATACTCTCGTGTCCAGGAGGGTTGTGTTTTGTATATGATATATACCTTGATACATGTTTCAGCAGTATGCCTTGGCTGTATATAGGGATTGTACATGTGAAAAGTTATCTTTTGTAACAAGTGTGTCGCAGTTAGCCACTATACAGATGTACATACATGTCCAAATATGTGATATGGTACAATTTGTGGACCTTGATGTAATATGTTTCCGCACATAATGGTTATATGAATTTGGTTTTATTTTATCCTATTTTATGGTATTGTGCTTGTTCGGTTGAACCACATACCTGTTCAGTAGATTTCTCAAGATAATATCAATTCCAACCAAGAAAGCCATCCAAGCAAGTAGTTCAACCACACAATCAAGAATCCTAAAAAACACATGTACTCTATTTACTACACACTTTATCAAGATTCTTTCTATTCAACTTGAAATTGATTCCTATGGTTTCCTTATCCATTATAGGGTTTCATTAGGGTCTTTCTTTACTTTTCATCATTATAACTACCAAAACCCTAAAAATAGTAATATTGAGAGCAAACCCTAAGTTCTTCTTTAACATCTTCCTAATAGGCTTAGGACCAAATTAATATTACTTTTAAGCAAGACATCTCGATAACATCTCATTAGAAACCATTATTTACCTAGATTAGGATTTCTAAGCCCATTGTTGCATATTAACATATTAAAACCTTAAATCAATGTATTTAGCCCATGGATTATCTACTTAGATCTTCAAATCCTATTTTTATCAATAACAAGTTAATAGGCTTGTAGATTATCCATATAAAACATCCCAATTCATATAATCACCAAGTTAAGGTTTTTCCCCGTTATAAAGCATTAAAGTTATCAACTTTGACTACTTTTCGAACTATGATCAGATTCAGGCTATAAAACTATTTTTATTGGATTCCTTGTGTTCTTATGATCAATTTTCATATATAGTTCTTCTTAATCTGAGTTACCAATTATTTTCTAAGAATTAAACAAAATAAGAACTAACTGACCAATAGGCGGCTGCCACATCATCTATTTACCTAGTTTTGTCAATGCAGGCGGCCGACTGAGATTTAGTGCAGAAATACTAATGTGCCCTTGCGAGTCATGTACATAAGGAGGGACATTTCAGTCATTTTTTTATAACCCTTCCCCTACCTTTGTTGTTTCCCTTCTCACGAATCAGCCCTCCCACCGGCTGTTGCAAGTCGGCTCCCGACGAAGGCTTGGCAAGCGGGGATCCCATACCCGTGCTCCCTTTCTGTCACACCCAAGCAGTCTGTATGGACCAGCCCTGCCAACTGGATCATGCACTAACTAAAGCATGCGCCTATGGCTGTGGCTTCTTAGCAGTGAGCCTGTCGGAGGTGGTCGCTGCCTGTTCCAGAACAAGTGAGGAGGTCGAACCCAACTAAGGGGTGACGACAAAGAAGAGGACCCAACTATTCTCGTTTATGAATATGGACCATTCTGTAGCATGCAACTGCATCTATACTTCAGGTTTGTTCAGAACAGTTCAAAGCTAGAAGAGTCATGAAAGGCTCTAGATCATCATGGTCAGGACTAGGTTCTCTTCTCTGGTCTTGCCTCCTTGGGATTAGCCGTGGCCAGAAGAGACTAGGTGCCCTGGTGCCAGATCGAAGTTGGGACTCCAAGGCCTATATATATACTTGTCTAGGAAGAAACCCTAGACATTCCTACGTAGATAGATGAGAAGGGGAAAAGGGAGAGATATATAATCTCATACCGCTTGAGTCATTAGGAAAGGGAGGCGATTCCCATACTTCAAAATCCGATTGCACCCCTTCCTTCCATTAGTCACGATTCTAACCTTAGTGCAAGTCCTAAAAGGATAATAACACATCTTACCATATTGGCATTAACGAGTTGTTGCCCCTTTTATCCATTATTAATGCACATGTGTATTCGTCTTGGGCCAAACTATCATCTTTTTCTTCTTTATTCCTTTACTAATATATTTCCTAAATCTGTTAACCATAATTCACTCTAAAAGAGGTAAAGGAAGACACACCCTTACCTGGCTCTTAATAAGAATATTTTCTCTCTCCTTGTTTATTATTTTTCACTCAAAATTTAGAGGAAACTCTGTCCTGGCATTATCTACTTGTATATTAAATTTGAAACCCAATTCCAAAGGAAAAAGGGTGTTTCCTTCATATGCAAGTTATTCATTAATAAAACCAAATTAATTGATATTTCCTCTTTCTTTTTCTCCATTGGGGCTCCTTGGACTCCAAGAAACTATAATATTTCGAAATTCCTTTTTAAGGATACTCATTATCCTTCTACATGCATTTATGTCCATTATTTCCCATTATCTTGTTTATTTCTTATTAAAATAGCTCTTTTTGAGGATTTCTCTTTATTTCTCATTTATTTTCCTCATTGGTATTCCTTTTAACATTAGGAATCCTTGGGATACGAAATCCCACTAAGGATAACTCAATTCCACCTTTTTCCACTTATTTTCTACATTTTATCATTGTTTTCAATTTCTTTCTTAATAAAGAAATACTTAATTGATCTTTTCTTTTCTTATTGCATTTTCTATGCAACTTTGGACTCCTTGGAACCCAAGGAACCCAACAAGCACGAAATCCATCCTTGGATTACATTCTTTTGCCTTCCAGAGGTTTCCACATCATTCTTTTCTCAAAAACTCAATTATTCATTTACTAATTTAATAATGAATTCCCTTTCTTCATTTCCTTATTATTGGGCCCAATAGCCAATAAAGCCCAAAACACAATCATCAAGTCTATTGTAAACAAAATCCATTTATTCAAAACAAATTACATCATTATTTGTTCAATTATCTTTAATTTGAGAAATTACATTTCTCACCAATTGAACCCAAAAATTGGGGTTGTAACTGATTGGGCCTCTAAAATAAATGACGCGTTATGGGCCTACATGACTGCCTACAAAACTCCCATTGGCACTACACCCTTCTGGCTTGTCTATGGAAAATCATGCTATCTCCCCATTGAACTTGAACACAAGGCCAGCTGGGCCATCAAAAGCTTGAACTTTGATCTTGCCGCCACAGGAGAAAAACGCCTTCTCCAAATAAAAAAATTAGATGAACTTAGGATGACTGCGTATGAAAATGCAAGAATCTACAAAGACCGTACCAAAATGTGACATGATGGTCATATAAAATGCAAGGACATCAAAGAAGGTGATTTAGTTTTAATGTACAACTCCAGGTTAAGGCTTTTTCCTAGAAAACTTAAATCTAGGTGGTATGGGCCATATACAGTGAAGTCTACTTACCCAAATGACACATTTCTCCTCTGGGATAAGCATTTAGGTGAATTCAAGGTGAATGGGGCATGTCTCAAAAGATACTTGACAACCAAAGATTTTCTTGCCTCTAAAACAAATAAATGTTCTTTCTTGGATGATCTCACCTTGACCGATCCACAAACCACTTCTGAACACCAGCATGAGACTTGAGTTTTCTCATGTCGAGCCTCGATGTTAAACATGGTGCTAGTTGGGAGGAAACCCAATGCTATCTTTCCTTCCAGCTATTTCTTTCCTAGTTTTGCTTTTGTTCTGCTTTTCCTTTTTTTCCTTCCTCTGAACCACATCTATCTCATGCAGCACTCGCAGGAGTCTTGGCATATAGATTACGGCACTACAGTCCTAGCCGCCCATCATATGAGGAGTATGGGGGCCAGTAGGCTTACCCAGATCCCAACTCCCCTTACTGGGGAAACTACTACTCCTCATACCCACCTCGTCCACCTCCGCAGCAGTGATCTTTTTCCCTCCATCTCAGCCTAAGGGTTGCTCGGGATGAGCAAAACTCTAAGTTCGGGTGGGGGTGGGTGGTATGTGATCCACCCCATTATCTTCCCTTTTTCCGCATTTATTTTCTGTACATTTTATTATATTGCATGTACTTTTATTTTTCTAGAAATTTTGGCCTTTGCCTAGTCGGCCAATTGTTGTATTTTCTGCCAAAATTGAATTATAAAGCAACTTTCCTGCAAAACAAATTGTCACCAAAACATCTACGAGCTTAAATTTGCATGTTCCCCGTGACCTAAATTAGCAATAGATTTGGAAAAGATGGCAAGCCTTAGAGTATCAATCAGAATCAAATGCAAAATTTTCATATCTTTAGCATTGATTAACTGATCATTTCTGTTTATGCAATGTATCTTCATGTTCTGTCTTACCAATGCTTCAAAAAAAGTTTAAAATTCACACATGGGGACAAATAAATCTGCTTTCCAAACCCTAAGTCTGGGGTGGCAAGCCCCTTCTCCTTCTCTCTTCCATACCCCTCGTAAATGTAATAGGGGCATACCGCCAAAAGATGCCAAAAAAAGAGAGTACATAAAAAATTGTGGTCAATGTAACCGCAAGTCCATAAATAATATCCCAAGTCGAATAGAGGAGGGATCCATCTTCCACACTCCCACTTCTCTCGTCCCTGTGAATGAAAATTGAAAAAAAAGAAAAAAATTTGTTGAAGCAGAAGTAGGATGAAAAATAGTTTTTACAAAGTGTGGACTTAAAAGAAAAGTTATGAAAATTGCTATCATAAGAAATATAGAACCTTGCATTTTGTGATTCTAGGAGATTTGGTTGCTTGACCATGAAAAGGATAGAAATCTTTGCTAATTGTAGAATATGAACATGTTTCTTTTATAAACAGATGTTTTGTGATTTTATTTGCTTGAGGATAAGCAAAATCTTAAGTATGTGGTATTTTGATGCATTCCATTCTGACATTAATTTTGGATAATGTTGCAGTCTTGATTTCATATATTTTCTTTATTAATCGACTAACATGCAATAAAATAACTTCTACCTATCTCTATCACAAATAAATTGTACTTTGATCCTCTCAATATTATATCTCTTGAATTCTAATAATATTTCCCTCAATTTTCAGGAATGAATGAAGATAAGAAGAGATCAAGGTAGGAGGCAATTCAGTTTCCCGCAGTGATAACTTAAATGCATACCTTGCACCAAAATTGGCATAACTCTCACATCCCAAGGTGGAATTTAATGTTCAAATATTTGGAAAGGAAATTCAAAGGCCTACAGGAAAATCATATTTTTGGGTGCACTTTAAATTCTCTTAACAACGGAAATTCGCTCAAAATCGATGCTGTGAGAATCTGCATTAAAGAAAGACAATCAAGAGTTTGTTGACTAGATCTAAAAATTCAAACTGATGGTTCCCCCTCTTTTTCCCCCATATTTTGAATAAAGCCTACCCTCTCCTTCTCCTATAAAAGGAGGGGGGTTCTCCATCTTTTGGCATCTCGGGTTTTCTCTTGTATTAGCATTCTGGAGCAATCTTCTTGTATTCTTCTAGTTCTGAAATAAAGTAGCCTTGCAATTTTGTTACATGTTATTATGTTATTCCATTGTGTTTTAGATCTAGTATTTTCTTTTCTCCTCATCCCCTCTCTTGAGAAATCGAGCAAGGTAGGAAGAGGCAGCCATCTTCATTGTCTCTAATCAAGGATCAGTAGTTGTAAGACTCGAAGATGGCTAGATCACTTCCTCCCTCCGTCTCTCTTTGATCCTTCTCCATGAGTGAGTAGTTCTTTATCGAGGTAAGGGGAATAACCCCTTATCCATGGCTTTATCAACTTTTCCTTAAAAAATGATTCTAGATGGCTTTTGGGTTTGATAACTAATTGATCTATCAAAGTAATTAATTGATTTGATCAAACGTTAATCTGGATGGATATGACCGTGGAAGTTCAGATTTAGAACAACAAACCCAATCGCATAGAAGTTTTGAAATGACTGTGGATATTTTTCTTTTAGGATGGTGTACGAAGAAGCATGAGCACCAGGACCAATGGGCTCATGTGGAGTCCATCTTTAGTGGATTTTTATTAATTCACTTACCTTCATTGAATATGTCATTTTCAAAGGATTAGTTTGTTTTTGCCTAGGCTAAGGTGGTGAAAACCCCTAAAGCCTCGATTCTCATCTCTTGATCTAATCACCACTTGCTTTTGCTTTCTCTATAGTCCTTTCATTCACAATAGTTTTTCTTGTGCTAACAATAATCTTAATTTTCCTTATGACAGGGAAAATTTACATTCTTATTAAGTGCATTACATACTTGCATTTCTTTCCTTAGTGTTAATCATCAACCCCCAAAACTCGACTTTTACTTTCTGTTCCAAATCTAAAAAATACCAAAAACAAATAACAAGTTCTTCAAAACAATTGGGATAAAAAGAAACAATCTTAAAAAGTTGTCCTGTGGGATCAACCCTTTCTATACTAGCCTTAATCGGAAAAGTTGAAAAAGGATTAAACTCTAGGATAATTATCTTAGTGATTGTAAGTACTAAACAACGCATTAATAGATGCCACATTTGATGAACCAAAAACTTTTATTCCTAAAATAAAATCATTAAAAAACTTTGGAACCTAATGCTAATAAACAAATGAACAAACAAAAAAGATAATCATTGTGGTTCTCTAAAAGAAGACACTACCGATATTTGGGAGAGCAATCCCAAGCCGTGGGGAAGGAATCTTGGGTTATCCTCTTCCAATTCAACCACATCTCTGTAACCTTCTCAAAAACCTTTTGAGAATCTAGCACCATCTTCTTGAAGATCCTGGAAAGAGATTCAACTTGATACATAAATTGTTGACTATTGAATTGTCACAACACTGATACTTATTAATATGTAACACATCCCTCTATACCAGGAAAGATGATCAGCCACTAAAAATGAAGGCATGTGCATGCCATGGGCCAAGTTATCAAGGTAAAATTCTATCCATCCCCAACGCATGTCTACAACCTTCAAACCAGCAAGCCAATGAGCTAGATCTCCATGAAGTAAAAGAGGATCACCTATTTGAATGTGCTTTGATAGAAACTCCTACACCATGCCATAATGAGGATTTTAAGATACAATCTATCTACAAAGACCTATGTGCATTCCTAAATAGATCTATAGAACCCTGAAGGGTCCCCTTATCTTTTTTGTTGTTGTGCTTCATCCAAGTAGTTATAAAACTAAGTTGGTATCAAAGGAACAATGGTTTCCTTTCTCCAAAGAGTGACCACGACTCCTAAAGAAGAAACAGTAAAATGTCCATCATTCTCTGCAAAGGACAGCTCCACCAGGATGATTAAAGTATACACTCGTAGGAAAGGCATATCAGGAGAAGCAACATCACAACATGCCTCATTGTTAGACTAATCCCATAAGGATCCCATTTGAATGAAGTGATTATCACCAGTCAACCATCAAACTGCTTGGGATTTCTTCACACTGAAAATATGCCCCAACTCAACACCCCAATTTTATTTCCTTAGTATCACAAGACATCGTCCATGAGGAGGAAACTGAGTGATCTTAGCCACATCCTCTAAGGTTGGAGTTATAATGATGTCACTAAAATGGAAGGTTTGATTCAAAGGATCCCAGAAGAGAATCATCACCTACATCAAATTGCTTATCATTTCGACTTCTTCAGTCACAAAATGATCAGCGATGCAACAGCACACCAAGGACAAGTTTATGGGAGGATGCCACAAAAGTGGGATTTCCCATATTTCCTTCTCTCTCATGATCCATAGTCATGATAGATTAATTGCATTGAAAAGATGAGGGGTATAATTCTTTATAGGGAAAACTTATCTTCAAAAATAGGGGAATATGTGTCCTTTTCCCTAACAGAATCACACTACATCTGTAGTCAATGTTGACTCCAATTTTGAGTTATGGAGGACTCTAAATCTAGGCCAGTGGATCATCACAATATTCCACCTCAGATCAACATATGGAACAAGGCAATTTGTTGATCAACCAATCATCTTCTAGAGGTCAAACTCAAAAATTTGTCCCCAAATCAAAGATTACAAAAGCTCACAATCACTTTTAAACTCAAATTCAAAATTTTAATTAAACTTGGAAGAGTTTAAAAATAAACATCATAACTAACACATGAATTTTCTTGGAGGAAAGAAAAGTACATCATGAAATGGAAATGCTAAACAACTACTTCTTCATCTTCTTCTTCAGCCACTCAGTGAAACACTTGGTCAAAGGTTGATGATTAATGGAATAAGATCCTACAAGATGACACTCACTGCTCATGCCAGAGTCAGTTTTGTTAGTAGACCATTGATAACCAGAAGAGGAACTCCTAAAAGTCACCTCGACAACTAGGGAAACATCTCTATGCTGAAAAGAACATGCCCCTACACTTGTTGTAGACAGATCTACACCCTAAATGAGGATGTCTGAAGAAGGGATCACAACATAAAAATGTCCTCCAAAGATTGACTATGCCCAGAGTTTAGTGGGATACTCAAGACGAAGACTCTTTCTGCTGCATACATAGCCTCATCCATCTATGTGGAGGACAAGGTCTAGCAAAAGTCATCCAGGAAGTGACACAAACATCCAATACCAAGACCTCAAAGTTATTATAACTCAGGAAGTACTCAAAGCCATGAGCATCAAACAAAAAAGAAGGTGGAGCCTCAAGAGAAGAATCTACCTCAGGTGAAGAAACTATCTCAAGAGGGGGTGGATGAAAAAACTCATACCCCTAATAATCCTACTCCTCATCTGAATCACAATAAATCAATTGCAAGAAAATGCATGTCAATGCAAGAAAATACAATATGCAGCAGGACTCAAACACTCGCTATAGGAGATGTTAGAAACAATCAAACACCTTTCTAGAAAATAAAATGGGCTCACCATGTGTGAAATACCACCTTAGATATTCTTCATGTGTAGTATGCCCATACATCAACTCTCGAGCATCCTAAAAAATACCAAGTCCAGAAGGGACCAATCCGGGGAAAGGGTCAAAAGGGATGTGTCAGTAACCATCCCATTAATGAGAAACATGCTCTCCCATATATAACACGCCCCCAGACAGAGACTCAAACTGGATTCGATAAGAATCTAGAGCCAACGCCTCAAGCTAAGTTGCACAAGATGTGGCCACCTCACCATGGTGAAACATAGATAAGATATTGGATTGGACCTATGAAGAACAATGAATTGGAATCAACTAAAGTATAGTTGCACAATATAATATAGTATATAAAGTTATACGCATACCTTATCTATGACCATAGTCTCCACTTCACCTATCCACTGCTCATATGACACCAAACTGGCATAGCCATCCCAATGGAGACAAGTGGGAAGGGATGCATAAAAATAGCCTTCTAGGTCACTTAAAGTAATGGGTCTATGTAGTGAGAATTGGTTATAACCCCACATTTGAAAAAAGAATCAGAGAAAATCATTTATGACAGTTATTTCAAAGCATAAAATGCAAAATTATGCATAAAAGCTCACCACAATCAATCCTACAAAGCCTCCATAACTTTTGTAGCCTGGACTGTCTCTCCTTTGAATTCGCCCACAAGTCATCTCCACAAGTGCATCAATAGATGAGCATACATGATGCCCCTCTAGTCAAAGGAAGAAACTACATCCAGATCCAGTAGAAAGGAGAACCAATGAACATCCCCTTTGTTCCCTAAGTAAATGCTAAACAAGTAACTAGTGATTAGGATAAACATGAACACCTAGACCCTCATGGTTGCATAGAATGGATCACCAACACCTCATTGATTTCCCTTACAATGGAAGGTGGGCCTCATCCATGTAAACCTAACTTCATACTTCAAGACCATCTCAATCTATCCAAGATTCACTCCTAGAATCCCAGCCAGGCATGGGAAAACCCATTCCTATGGGTCAGGTAGAGAAATAATGGGAGTCTCGTCAACCCTTAATCAAGTCATCCTGACAAAATCACTAGGGGTGTGATGGACAACTTGCCAAAGGAAAAATGAAAAGTATTGGTCTTTGGACGGAAGTGTTCAAGCAAAGGAATGAGATAGGCTCTATCTATGGTTCTATAGTGACTAATTCTACCAAAGCTAGGGACACAATTCCACTTCCTCAGCCACCAGGATCTCATGCAAGTTTTACAGTTCATTCCAATGGGTTATCTAGTAAATGTTTGACAATCTAATACACTAAAGGTATAAAGCATTAACAAAGTCAAAATCATCGCTACATGGCAAAAAATCCCAATTCAAGCTCGATAATGAACAACGATAAAAGTTTTTGAGTTATACCCCACCGCCCGCTTGATGGACTCAATGATGCATATTCATCCACATCATGCCTGAATGATGGATGAATCTCTCATAATGGATCAGTTCCCCCTCGATCCTTCTCACACTACTAAGATGGGTGCTCAAGGAATCATTTTGGTCAGAATATTCATAAAGTATATACAAATGAAATCAGAATGGTTGCCCCCCCTCAATCCTACTCACAACAATACCTTAAAGAAAAGTCAAAATCATTGATACATAGTGAAAAAGCCCAAGTCAAGCTCGACAAAGTAGACAGAAAATAACAAGGAGCAAAGTTTCCAGCTTATACCTCATTACCAACTCGATAGTTTCGATGATGCTGATTCATCCACAACATGACGAGATGATGGACAAATATCTCAACAAGGAGCAGTTCACCCTTAGTCCTTCTTGCACCTCCATGACGCCTACTCAAGGAAGATTTTTGTTAGAATATTTGCATAGAAGATACAAATGCAATCATAATGGTAGATAAATATTGTGGATAAGCCTTAGCCCCAACATCATCAACTTTGTCTTTTATGTCTAAGAGAGGATTTGCCTCATTGTAGTCTAATGCAACCATAAACATGAACCTAACTGCAATGTCAAGAGCTTTCCACAACATTTAAAATTAGGTTGATCAGACAAAGGATGACTGAGAAAATGAAAAGACAAACAAAAGTGTGTAGATTGCAAAACATAACACACATCCAGGTCATGTTCAACTTACATACTGTGAAGAATGTTGAAAAAGACAAAAATCAGGTTTCACCATCAAGGGACAAAATGGCCAAACCAGAGTGCAAAATAAAAATCTATACCTTCCCTAAGGAGAACGGAGATTGAATCTACACAAAACTCTACTAAAATATGTGGTGCAAAAGCTTTGTCACCGCCAACATAGAGAAGCTCATTGCATAGCTAGGACTACTTGGTGGAATACACATGGTTAGAGGTGGTGGATCGACATGATCTGCCAGCATAGTTGCTCCCTTCTCGCCATAATCTCCGCACTCATTTTCTCAAATTCTCTCATCGCACAAGCACCATTGCTCGAATAGGAGGAAATAGGAAGGCTGCTTGACCCTTCCCCTATTCTCCTCTTTCAAAGAATGAAAACTAATGCAGAATTGGAAATCAGGTCCCTAGTTATTTTACAGAATTGCCAGAATCCTAAAAAGTTCATAAATATATTAAATAATCGGTAAAATTAGAAAATGTCAAATCTTGAATCCAAAACAAAAAAATATCTATTTTTTTCAAGATATTCACCAGATTTGACTATAATATTTTGGGGTTTCGTATTATGACCTTAACTTAATCCAATGATATTTTCAATATCCATATCTTTTAATTATCATGGCTCATGATCTTAAACTAAACCAAGTAAAATAACATTTCCAAAAAAAAATTAGGGTCCTGGTTCACAAACTTTAACTATACCACGTCAAAATTCATTCTCAAATATTTTTAAGGTCCTAGTACTTGACCTTAAACTGATCCACATCAAATCTCCAATCCAAATCTTTTCAGGTTCTTATACCAAGACCTAAAACTGGACCAATGATGCACATCGATTTTTAGATCATTTTAGGGTCCCAGATCATGACCTAAATTGAACCAGCTCAAAGATTCATTTCAAATCTATTTGGATCTTGAACCATGACCTAAAACTAGACCACAAGCCTCAACCTGAATAGGCTCCATGCCTTTCTTTTATTTCATTTATTTCATATCCATCTAGAGTCTCTACTCATAAGTTACAACTGGAACCTTGAATGCCTTTCAATACAAATTCATTTGGATCAATCATAGATTGCAACTAGGTTTATTAGCTCAATTTCATGGACACATATTTTGACAATCATAGATCATGACTTGAACCATATTGCCAACCCTACCTCATGACCTAGAGTTATGACTCAAAACTCTTAATTCTTGTATTAATACCAAGAGAGTCGAGGAGCATCAACACTCTAGTGGACAGAAGATGAAACGGCAGAGGGATACATCTTGGAGGCTACCTTTCACTATATAATAGTCTAAACATACAATCTCAATTCGCTCTCAGATGCCTTAATTAATCAGATAACTAATTGAAAAAGTTACAGGCCAGAAAGGTCATTAATATGCATATTTGATATCAACTTCAAGATAACTTTTGGTTACATTTTCAAGTCAATTTCACCCAATATTCATTCATAATCATGCTAAAAATTCCACTTTATAGTTAAATTTACTTACTCCATGGTTTGGATTGTAGATATAATATTTTGGCATCAAAATGGGAAGAAAACACAATCATACCATCCATAAACACATTTCCCAATCATCTAAACATCCAGAAAATCAATGTTGTTGAAACTAACAGTGACACACCGTATCCAGATAGTGGCATGTCATGTCCAGACTTTAGACATGCCATGTCTGGGTTTTGGATCGCCTTGTCAGAGTCCAGAACTTTGATTCAGAACTCCCTAATTACAACAACATGTTGTGTCTAGAACTTGGCATGTCGTGCCTCAGTCCAAAAATTGAATCTAGAACTCCCTGAATTATAGTAGCACACCTTGTTTTCCCAACAACATTTCATGTCACATCATTGATCGGGGAAATTCTACAATAGTTATCGCATCGACATGTCATGTTGGCCATCCAATATGGTGTGTCACCAACAAATTTCATTCAAACGTGAATTTAACAGCCCCACACTTATATATACGACTCCAAGTCATCTTGTGATAGTAAGCATGGACTAATTTAGACCATTTGGAGTAGGACTCAAGAACGGGAAAGTTAGGAGGATTTGGAGAAGTTCCAAGGGAGAAAAGGTGGTTTCTCAGGGGGAGACTTCTTCTTCTTCCTTCTTCTATGACAATTGCATTAGGGATATCCACTATTCTCTTCTCTCCACTCTAGAGTGAAGTTTTTTGAAGAGTTTCTAGTAGTAATGATGGAGTTTTTACTCCTTGACCAGAGTTCCAACTCTTCCATACTACTTCTATGGACATCTGAGTTTATTTCCTTCTACTAGATGTCTGGCATTGTTTTCTACTTATTATATCTATTTTCAGCATCCATGGATGAGTAGATATTCTTTTCTTGGGCATGGGGGGTAACTCCCATGTCATTCTTTGTAGAACAATAGATTTTCTTGCTTAATATTGGTTTAATCATTGTTCTATGGATGCATTGGTGTTTATTTCACATATACGCTTGATTGGCTATCTTGTATGTATATCTTATGCATCTTGTGCATATAGGAAAGGTGTACACTGAAGTAAGGAGATGTTTTCTTTAGATTTGTTTCCTTTACCACATGAGTGTCTAGGAAGTGAAGGGGATTCTATGGTTTTTGATGGTTCAATTCAGAGTATATGCATGGTGTTGCTTAATAAAGGTAGAATTATTCTACACTACTGGGAGGGGTGCAGACTCGAACCTCCCTTTTTTATTTTACTACTTGTGAATTTTTTGTTGTTTCATGATATGATATGATAGTGAAACCCTATCCCAAAGAATTCCTAAACCAATTTGATCCTTAAAACTAGTGATTTATATTTTAGTTCATTTTCTTTTAATTGGTTAGTTAACATGACAAAACCTCTCTAGTTGAGAAGAACTAGATGGTTGAAGTTCAATACTCTTGTGCCTAACTATACCCTACTCCTTGGACAACCTCGATAGTACTACATGCACCCGTATACTTGCATGGTAGTCTTTGAGTTTATAAATTTAAAATTGGCACACATAGCTAACAAGTTTTTGGCGTTGCTATCTGGAAGCATCTGTATTTTTATTAGAGTGAGAAGTTTTAAATAGTAAATGAGACTAGATCACACCACCACCTACCTTATCTGCCATCATTTTTTTCATCATGATCATAATCATTAGCATATTTTTGTATCTTAAATTTGTGTGCTTGTACTTCAGTCACCTTCTTTACTTATAGTACTATTTGAGGCGATCCACAAGGGGTCTTGAGCCTTCCACATTTGTGAACCCCAAATTTGATCACAATGTTAGAAGCATTCATAATGAAAGGAGGAGTAAACCTCAATCCTATTTGGAGGAGTCAAAACATCCATCACCTTCATCACCACCAGCTTCACCCAAGCATTCAAATGAACAACAAGAGTCAATCATGGAAGATGATCGCCCCTTAAATGACATTTTTTTCCAGTTGCTAAAGACATCAATGGGGCTATAAATATTCCATAAATCAATCCAAATGCTTTTTCTATTAGCCCCCTAATTATAGAGATGGTATAGTAGAACCGGTTTGTAGGGACACCAATGAAAGATCCAAACCTCAACTTTGTTGAATTTCTATAGTATCTTAGTAGTTTCAAGATAGGTGGTGTTCCTACTGATGGGAACTGCCTTCTTCTTTTCCCCTTCTCTTTGAGAAACAGCTCCAAGGTGTGGCTCTATTCTTTGCCAAGAAACTCCATCAACATATGGATGAACTCCTTAGAGTTTTCTCAGCTAAATACTTTCCACCAAGCAACACTGTACAATTGAGAAGTTGTCTCATCAATTTTTCTCAAAAGGATGGAGTGACCTCATATGAAACATAGGAAAGGTTCAAATACCTTCAATGTCTTTGTTTGCACCATGGTTTAAATAACTATCATCCATTGCAAACCTTCTATATTGGCTTATTCTACAATATGAGTGTATCTATTGATGTTGTTGCAAATGGTGCTTGAATAAACAAATCATACAGGGAGGCTTATGCAGTTATTGTAGACATGTCAAAGAATCATTGACAATGGAGTACTGACATGAGAAACAAACCTTCTTCCTCATGCTCTATTTCTAGAAAGCAAGCCGAAAAACACACTGTTGATGTTGTGGACTTGATTGTAGCAAAGTTCGATACTTTATCTCAAATTTTGAGAAACTAAGCACTCACCCCTATCCAAGACACCAAAGTAATTTGTGATGCATGTAGAGCAGTAGGACGCACTCCTTCATATATTATCACAACATCACAATATGCAGAGACACTGAAGATTAACAAAAATATCACCTGCAATTTCATCCAGCAACAACAACATTTGCGGCCCAAGTCGAGTTTGATGTCCATGCTTGAGACCTTTGTCTCAACTCAAATGTAGCAAAATAATGAGTTCCATCAACAAAGGCAGCTTCTAAAGGATGCTTTTATATAACTTTCTTCTCAGGTAGATGGAATTGTCACTCACATTAAGATGTTGGAGAATTAAATTTCTCTTTCATACAAGTTGGTTACCTTGAGGAGCGGAGCTTCTATAGGAGAATCTTCTTCACCAACAAATACAATATCATATCAAGTTGTTGACTCTAATGTAAGCAATCAAATTGAATCTCAAAGGAAGAATTTTTTTTTGCACAAGCCCCACACGATGATCATTCAAGCAAGCCAAATGCCCCCTCGCAACATATCTTTGGCAAAATGCTTGGTGATGAGAAAATTCTCTTTAAATCTAATTTTGATTGTTTTGAAGAAAAAAATGAAGGGACAAACAACATTGAAGTCCAGAAGACTATTCCAATTGCAAATCATAAGCATACATTTTTGTCCCAAATCAAAAATATATTGACAAACATGAATTGATCCTTGGAACAACAATTTCCAGTATCAAATAAGAGCACAAGATCTCCAATTTGAAAAATCCTCTGTGATGAGGTATGTGGTTGTTATTCTCTTTGTTTGATTGCTATAGTGAGGACACTACATATTTCAAGCTTAGGGGAGACCGGCTGATAGTTGTAGTTTTGTGTTTGTTTTTATTATTTTTTTTTATTTTTCTTTCCTAATTGAGCGAAAAATCTATGCATTACCATGATGATCAATACTTATTTGGGTAAAAATTGAATCCCTTCTATCTAAACCATTATACCCATTGAGATAATCGATGAAGAACCCTAGCATGCAAATTCAACATTTTAAAGAAAACAATTGGCCAATCACTCATTTTTCCATGATATTTCTTCTCTAGCATGTTTTTCATTTTTCTCACTCTCAGATCAATGCATGTAGTGATTCAAATGCTTTGGTTTAATCAACTATAAAACCTTGTGAAACATTTTTGATGATTTTGCCAAATATGTAGTGCGTTTTTACTAGCCTATGATGAAAATTTTTATAATAAAAGAATTTTTTGTTTCGAATCACGTATTTGCATGACCCTTCTACTCTTTGGATATTTAACTAACCTAAGACTACGAGGTTCTAAAGCGGACCCAAGTCATGTTTAAAAGGGATATTTGTTTGCTCAAAATAAAAAAATATGCATCCCTAGAAATGATGGCTAAGTCGGCCATGTAATCTCCAAACCCAATGAAGGTAGTGAATTAGATTATAAAGAGGGTCAATGAACCCCAAACTACATTCCACATGCACGTAAGCCAACATTAACAGTCGATTGTCATACGCAAAGCTCTTAATTTTAAAATCTTAATGTTTATGAAGGACTCATTGCAGATTCATTGACGGCAAGCTGAAACTCTAATTTTATTCATCCTTATAATCCTAAGGGTTTGGTTGTATATACACTACATTTTTTGCTTTTCAACATAACTCTATTCATTACTACCTTTTTTATTTTTACAAAGCAATTTGACCACCTTTTTTAACTTAACTCTCAATTATGAGTGATTGAAAAGAATTCATGTTTAGTTGCAATATTTTCAAAATTATAGGCATGTTATGATTAGATTCATCATTTAATTAAATTGACGTCTGTGCCATGCTATTTCTCCAGCTATGTATCTTTCCTTATTTTTGCTTGATGACAAGTAATGGTTTAAACTTAGGGGTATTTGGTGTGCATATTTTATATCATCTTTTGGACCACCTTTGGTTGCATTTTTGAATCAATTTTACTGAACATAATCATGCTAGATTTTCCACTATATTGTTATATTTACTTACTCTATAGTTTGGAATGTAGGTACAATATGTTGTCATCAAAATGGGGAGAAAACACCATCATATCATCCATCAACACATTCCCCAATCATCTAAACATCCAAAAAATCAATGTTACTAAAACTGGCAACGACACCCCATCTCCAAATAGTGACATGTCATGTCCAAACTTCGGACACACCATGTCTAGATTTTGACACTATGTCTCACATTCCATAACTTTGATTCAGAACTCCCTAATTGCAACAACAAGTTGTGTCTAGATTTTGATACGCCATGTCTCAGTCCAGAAATTGAATCCAGAATTCTCTAAATTATAGCTACACATTGTGTTTTCCAAACAATGTGTTGTGTCATCATTGATCGAGGCAGATCTGTAGTAGTTATCGCATTAGACACATCATGTTGGCCATCCAACATGTCGTGTCACCTACATATTACACTCAAATGTAAATTAAATTGCTTGACACTCATACATATGACCCCAATCCATCTTAGGACACTAAGCATGGACTATTTTAGATCATTTAGAAAGGGATTCAAGAATGGGAAATCTAGTAGAATTATAGGTGTTCCAAGGGAGAAAAGGTAGTTTCTTGGGAGGAAAACTTTTTTTTCTTCCTTCTTCTTTGATAATTGCACTAGGGATCTCTGCCATTCTCTTCTCTCCAAACTAGAGTTAGTATTTCTGAAGAGTTTCTAGTAGCAAGGATAGAGTTTTGACTCTTTGACTAGATTTCCAACTCTTCCCTACTTCTTCCACGGACATCTATGTTTATTTCCTTCTATTAAGATCTCTAGCGTTGTTTTCTACCTTTTGTAACTACTTTCTATAGCCATGGATGAGTGGAGCATCTTTTCATGGGTATGGGGGATAAATCCCATGTCATGCTTTGTAGAATAATGAATTTCCTTTCTTAATGCTAGTTAAATTACTATTATATCGACGCATTGGTGTTTATTTCACAAATATGCTTGATTGACCATCTTGTACGTATGTCTTATGCTTCTTGAGCATACTGGAAAGGTGTATGTTGAAGTAAGGAGATGTTTTCTATAGATTTGTTTCCTTGACCACGAGAGTGGCTTAAAAGTAAAGGGGGTTCCAAGGTTTTTGATGGTTCTATTCAAAGTATATGCATGGTGGCACTATATAAAGGTAGAATCATTCTACAATACTAGGAGGGGTGTAGAACTCCAACCTCCCTTTGTAATTTTACTACTTGTGAAATTTTGTTGTTTAATGGCAAGATATGATAATGAAACCATATCCTCAAGAATTCCTAATCCAAATTGATCCTTCATACTATTGATTTCTATTTTAGTTCATTTCCTTTTAATTGCTTTATTAACATACAAAACCTCTCTTGTTATAAAGATATATATTGTTGATGTTCAATACTCTTACGTCTAACAATACCCTTCTTCTTGGATGACCTCGATAATACTAGATGCACCTCTATACTTGTGTGGTAGTGTTCAAGTTTATAAATTTAAAATGTGTGCACATTTCTAACAAGTTTTTGGCTCCACTTGTTAGGGAGCATCTGTATCTTTTATAGAGTAAGAAGTGTTTAATAGTAAGAGAGACTAGATCACCCACCATCACCTACCATATCCACCATCTTTTTTTCATCATGATCATCACCATTATCATATTTTTGTGTATCCATTTACATTTTATGCTTCAATTGCCTTCTTTACTTATAGTATTATATGGGGCGGTCCAAAAGGGGTCTTGAACCTTCCACATTTGTGGACACCGAATTTGAGCATAATGTTAGAAACCTTCATAAAGAAAGGAGGAGTGAACTTAAATTATATTTGGAGGAGTCACAACATCCATCACCTTCATCACCACCTACTTCACCCAAACATTCAACTCAACAACAAGAACCAATCATAGAAGACGATCACCCCCTAAAGGACTTTGTTGTTCCAACTGCTATAAAAAATAATGGGGCTATAAATATCCTACAGATCGAGGCAAATGCTTTTTCTATCAGGACGTTAATTATATACATGATACAACAGAGTTGGTTTGGAGGGAAACCAATGGAGGATCCAAATCTCCACATTTTTAAATTTATGTACTATCTTATCACTTTCAAGATAGATGGTGTTCCTATTGATGGGATTTGCCTTCTTCTTCTCCCCTTCTCTTTGAGAGACAGAACCAAGGTGTTTCTCTATTCTTTGCCAAGAAACTCCATCAACAGCTAGGATGAACTCCTTAAAGTTTTCTTAGCTAAATAGTTTCCACCAAGAAGGACTACACAATTGAGGAATCCGCTCATCAATTTTTCTCAAGAGGTTGAGAGACCATGTATGAAACATTGGAAAGGTTCAAAGACCTTCAACGTCTTTTTTCACACTATTGTAAGAAAATATCTTCTATTGCAAACTTTTTATATTGACTTATTCTACAATACAAGAATATGTATTGATCAACTACAAATGGTGGTTGAATGAACAAATCATACATGGAGGCTTATGCCATTATTGAAGACTTGGCAAAAAATTATTTCCAATGGAGCTCTGACATGAGTAGCCAACCTTCTTCCTCTAGCTCTATTTCTAGAAATCAAGCCGGAAAACACACGGTTGATGTTGTCAACTTGATTACATTAAAGTTGGATGCTTTATCTAAAATTTTTTAGAAACTAAGAACTCAACCCGCCCATTCCGCCAAAGTAATTTGTTATTCATGTAGAGAAGCATGGAACACTCCTTCATCTTTTGCCACATCATCACAATATGAAGATATTGGAGTTCAACAGCAATGCCAACTGCAATTTCATCCAGCAACAAAAACATTTGCATCCCAATTCGAGTTTGTAGTCCATTCTTGAGACCTTTGTCTCAACTCAAATTCAGCAAAATAATGATCTCCATCAAAAATAGAAAATGTTAAAGGATGCTTTTACCCAACTTTCTTCTAATGTAAATGGAATTGTGAATTACACTAAGATGTTGGAGAATCAAATTGCACTTTCATACAAGTCGGTTACCTTGAGGAGTGGAGCTGCTATAGGAGAATCTTTTTCACCATCAAATACAATATCATATAAAGTTGTAGACTTAAATGTAGGCAATCAAAATAAAAATCAAACAAAGAAATTTGCACATGTCCCACAGGATGATTCCTTAAGAAATCCAAATGCCCCCTTGCAACAAATATTTAACATAATGCTTGGCAATGAGAAAAAATCTCTTTGAATCCAATTTTGATTATTTTGAAGAAGAGAATTAAGGGAAAAACGTCATTGAAGTCCAGAAGACTATTTCTATTGCAAATCATAAGTATATATCTTTTTCCCAAATAAAAAATATATTGACAAAGAGGTGTGAATCCTTGGAACAACAATTTCCTGACTCAAATAAGAACATAAGACCTCCACCTTGACAAGATAAGGTACCTGGTTTCTATTATGTTTGTTTGATTTCTACAAGGACACAACATATTTCAAACTTAGGGTGGAGCAACCGTCCCATAGTTGTAGTTTTCTATTTGTTTTTCTTTCCCAGTCAAGTGAAAATTCTATGCATTATGATGATGATCAGTTCTTATTTGGGTAGAAATTGAATCCATACTAGATAAACCATTGTACCCATTGAGATAATAGTAGAAGAATCCTAGCATTCACATCAAATGATTCAATGAAAACAATTGGCCAATCACTCATTTTGCCATGATATGTCTGCTCTAGCATGTTTTTCATTTTTGTCACTCTCAGATCAATGCATGTAATGGCTCAAATGCTTTGGATTAATCCACTTTACAACCTTGTGAATCATTTTTCATGATTATGCCAAATATTTAGTGCATTTTCTATCACCCCTATGATGAAAACTTTTACAAGTAAAAGAAATTGTGATTTTAAATCACCTATTTGCATGACCCTTTTGCTCTTTGAATATTTGACTAGGTAAGATTGTGAGGTTCCAAAGGGGACTCAAATCATGTTTAAAACGGATATTTGTTTTCTCAAAATTTTAAAAAAAAATCTATGTCCCTACAAATGATGGTTGAGTCAGCCACGTAATCTCCCAACCCGATGAAGGTAGGGAATTACATTAGAAACATGGTCAATGAAATGACATTCCATGTTTGCATAAGCCTACATTTGCATTCGAATGCCATATCTATAGGTCTTAATTTTAAAATATTAATTCTTATGAAGGAATCGTGCACATAAAATTGAAATTCTAATATTATTCATCCGTATAATCATAATAGTTTGGTTGCATATACAATACATTTTTGGCATGTCATCACAACTCTATTCATTACTATATTGTTGATTTTTTTCAAAGCAATTTGACCACATTTTATAATTTAACTCTCAATTTTCAGTGATTGAAATGAATTCATGTTTAGTTGCAATATTTTGACAATCACGGGCATGTTATGATTAGATTTATCATTTCATTGAATTGATGTATGTGCCATGTTATTTCTTAAGTTATGTATATTTCTTTCTTTTTGTTTGAGGACAAGTAATGGTTTAAGCTTAGGGGATTTGATTTTTGTATTTTATATCATCTTTTGAATCATTTTTGGTTGCATTTTAAAATCAATTTCACCTAGTAATCACCCATAATCATGCTAAATTTTTCCACTATATTATTATCTTTACTTGCTCCATGATTTGGATTGTAGGTACAATATTTTGGCATCAAAATGGGGAGAAAACACCTTCATATCATCCATCAACACATTTCCCAATCATCTAACCATCCAAAAAATCAATGTTGTTGAAACTAACAACGACACCTCATATCAAGACAGTGAAACGTCATGTCCAGACTTTGGACACGCCATGTCTACCATTCTAACACACCATGTCATAGTCCAAAACTTTGATCTAGAACTCCCTAATTGTAGAAACACGTCCTGTCTATATTTTGAAACACTGTGTCTCAGTCTAGAAATTGAATCTTAGACTCTTTAAATTACATTAACACGCCATGTTTTCTAAACAAGATGTCATGTCATCCTTGATCGAGGTAGTTCTTCTTCAGCTATCACATTGGACACATCATGTTGGCAATCTAACACGCTAAGTCACCTATAGATTTCACTCAAATGAAAATTTAATTGCCCCTCACTTATATATACAATCTCAAACCATCTTAGTATAGTAAGCACTAACTATTTTAGACCATTTAGAGAGGGACTCAACCAAGGGAAACCAGGAGAGTTTGAGGCATTCCAAGGGAGAAAAGGTGGTTTCTTGGGAGGAAAACTTCTTCTTCTTCCTTCTTCTCCAAGAATTATAGCAAGGATCTTCGCCATTCTCTTCTATTCACTCTAGGGTGGAGCTTTGTGAAGAGTTTCCAGTAGCAAGGACAGATTTTTGACTCCTTGAACATGGTTCCAACTCTTCCCGTATTCTTCCATGGACATATGAGTTTATTTCCTTCAATTATGATGTCTAACACTATTTTCTTCTGTTATCTACTTTTTATAGCCATGGAAGAGTGGAACTTTTTTCGTTGGCATGGGGCAGTAACTCACATTTCATGCTTTGTAGAACAACAAATTTCCTTGCTTAATTTTTTTTAATCACTGTTATATGGATGCATTGGTGTTTATTTCATATATATGCTTCATTGGCCATATTATACATATGTCTTATGCTTCTTGTGCATACTGGAAAGGTGTAGATTTAAATAAGGAGATGTTTTATGTAGCTTTGTTTCCTTGATCATGGGTATGACTTGGTAGTGAAGGAGATTCTGAGGTTTTTGATGTTCTATTCAGAGCATATTCATTGTGGTGCTATATAAAGGTATAATTGTTCTACACTACCAGGAGGGGTGTAGAACTCAAACCTCCCTTTGTGATTTTACTGCTTGTTAATTTGTTGTTGTTTCATGGCATGATATGATAGTGAAACCCTATACTCAAGAATTTATAACCCTAATTTATCCTTAATGAAAGTGGTTTTTGTTTAGTTCACATCCTTTTCATTGCTTAGTTAGCATAAGAAACCTCTCTTGTTATAAAGATCTAGATTGTTGAAGTTCAATACTCTTGCATCTAACAATACCCTACTCCTTGTATGATCTCGATAGTACTACATGCACTCGTATACTTACGGGATAGTATTCGAGTTTATAAATTTAAACTTGCACACATAGCTAACAATCACCTTACATCTAAAAGATTTTATAAAATCCAAACACCTTGACAGTCCAATCCCTATCCTGATATGGAAAATTCTCATATTTTTCCTTTATGAGTTCTAGTCCTAACTCTAAATTGACCCACTTTGAAGAAAACTAAAACTAAAGATGCATAGGAAAGAGGATGACTACTCTTTCTCCCAATATCTATTTTTTGGAAAAGAAGTTACCACTATTTCTCAATGAATCACAGACTCCTAATCTTAATGTCTCACTAACAAACCACACCTACATTTGCTTTTTCAAAGTCACCTTTGGGAGAACCATACATGCGATGGTTGTGGAGCTGGATCTATGATGGGGAACACTCATCAGATCTTTAGGGGGTTGAATGATTGGTCAGATATAAGAAACTACATATGTCATAGGTTTCCCTTACTCTAGAGAAATCATTTATTTCTAACATTTTCCTCATGAATTCAACTTTATAAGGAAGAGACATCACATTCACTTTCCACCCTCCATAATGTTTGTTGGAACATCCTTGATGAGTCCAACCTTTTGGCCATTTGTGACCAAAAATGGGGGTCATATTTGGCTCAAGCTTATGGTTTTCACTCTTATCTTGAACCTTTCCTTTAGAGGGGCAAATGGTTGAGACCCCATTTTTGCTCGCTTGGCAGAAATTCTTGGTTAATCTCAATTCACTAGATCATGATGGAATTCGTTCTGCATCCTACCCAATTTCCATTTTCCCACATATTTCCATATTTTTTGGCCTATTTAAAACACCTTTTTAGGCCACTTTCACCCAGCTTAAGAACTTCTACAAAGGAACCTTCTTTCATATGGAAAGTACAGTTGTTCTTCAATTCTTCCTTAAAAATTATATCTTTTTATATATTGCCAAGTTAAATTATATGCAACTAAATATTACCTTTCCAACTACCTTTTCAATAAATCTGAGAGAGAACCCCAATTTATCTTTTTGTGTAAGTTTTCTATAATTTTTTCCAGGATATTCCTAAAATTATTGGGAAAATGAGAAATTTCCTTTTCTTTCACCGTTGTACACCGAGTGGGACAAAGACATTCGTCGGTGTCGTGTGGGAGAATCACCTCAAACCATGTGCCTTGGGTGGCACATCAGTATGATCTGTTGCCTCTTCTCAAAGATTCTGGCCAGAATCTCGAACCATAATTTTAGACTATAAATAGACCCCCATAACCAACATATTCTAGACCCCTTTCATCTCTCCTAAATCCATAGAAATTACTACCTGTCTTTTCATTTTCATATTACATGTGATCATAGGATCCTTCCTCTGACACCACCTACTCGGTTGGATCTGTAGAATGGTAAACTACTCTAACGGCTAGATCTATATAATGGCAAACTGCTCTAACTACTAGATATTTAGTTTCTATGTAATCTATAATTGATTCACCTGATTTGATCTACTATTTCATTTGATATGTTAACTGCAATAACTGCTTTGTTCCTCCTATAGATGTCTCCTTTTTAATATTTCTAAAAGAATAAAATTTAGTTTTCTATGCATACTTGTGCTAGTCATCATCTAACATCCTACACATCGGCCCTGGTGACTAATGATGGGTCTCCACCATGGGAGGTTTTGAGGTGATCAAGACCATAAAACACCTAAAATTTTGGACTTTTAGGGCCATGTCAGGAAAGTCTTAGACATCTTGAGCCTCAAAAGCCCACCCATAATAAAATTTACATGTTATCTTGGTTTCATGTTTTCTTTGACTTAACTATCCTGGATCTCTCAATTTCCATGCAACCCAATAGCATTTTGAGTACCAGTTTATCAGAGGGGATGGGGTCTTAATCCTTCCCCGTTTGTAACTAGATCACTGGATCTAGTCTCTAGTTTTGTAATTATTTTCTATTTTGTTATCCAACATAGATAACCTCTCAACTTACACCGTGGTTCTCACAATACATCTTTTTTGCTCATTTTTCATACAAAATGTGGTGATGAGTCCAAACAACTTTTTTTAAATGTGACATTTCACTACCTAAAAGAGAAGAGCATTTTTCTCCAAATAAATCTCTATTTCCCTTTTTTGGGGTAGGGTGTGAGACCAACCTAATAGACAAGTTGTGGGCAATCATCCAAAGATGACTCTTGTCTCACTAGAAGGTTGTGTGATGCAAATCTTACAAAATAGTGATGTTTGTTAATTTGAGATAAAATAGTGGGAGCATAATTAACCAGATTAATTTTCTAAAAATAAGATTTTTGAAATCAAAAATAACTTTTCAATTCAATTTATTAACTCACGCAAAATTTTCTATGTAGAAAAATGACAAACACAAACAACCTATTTTCACCATGATTGGTCCTTGAAAAGGAAAAACTAAATGGGAATAAGTTCAGTGACTTCTTTGGGACACTAAGATTTTTTAGTCACATGTGAGCTTAAGCTCTATGTCCTAGACATACCAATACCTAATGATCCAACTCTAGATGCACCTAGGATAGAAAAGGAATCCAAAAAGAAGCATTTTGATGACACAACAGATGTCAAATGCATTATTATTAGCTCCATGAATTATTAACTTCAAAAGCAACATGAGTTTATGGATGTTATTGAGATGATAACACATATCAACAACATGTATTAAGAACATGCAAGGCAAGAAAGATATGATGTATCCAAGGCACTTCTTAAGTTAGAAATGGTCGAAGTTATCCAGTTGGACCATGTACTCAAGCTAATGGGTATGGGAATGCTTTGCAATATTGGGATTACCTTTGGGTCAAGACTTCGCCACATATCTGATTCTACAAAATTTGCAAGAGTCAAATAAATAATTTTCATGGAGAACATACAATAAGAAAAAATATGTTAAGTGATTAATAGAGCTACTTGGAATGTTGAGAACATATGAGGGGCAAATGAAAGAAAAGCCCAATTCTATGATGATGGTTAGCAAAGGAAAAATAAAGTCCAACAAAAAAGGAAAATCTAAGAAATTTTTTGAGGTCGATTAAAAATCTACTACACTTAAAGCCAAAGGAGGAGTGGCGAAGGGAGGCAATTGTCACCATTGTCACCGGGTTGGACATTGAAAAAGAAATTGTCCTCTCTACCTTGAGGAATAGAGAACAACAAGAAGAGGATAGAAATATCCACTTAAAGTATATTATTAGAATAAATATATCTACTAATCTTACATGGGTATTGTATATCATATGTGGATCTCACATATTCCCTAATAGATAGGATTAAAAAATAAGAAGACCCTTGAAGAAAGAGGAGGTGGAGTTAGTCTTAGAAAATGGAGCAAGAGTTTTTGCCCTACTTTAGGAACCTAATGCTTTTCTATGCCCATTGGGCATGTAGTAAAGTTAGATAATTTCTATTATGTACCTACCATAAATAGGATCATAATATCTTTTCATGTTTGAAAAAAATAAAGTTTTGAATTTCTTATCATAAAGGTTAACATTTTATTTCTAAAGAAGAGATTTGTTATGGTAGTGATGACTCAAATGAAACTTACCTATGGAATTGTCATCTAGTCTGCATAAATTGGGAACACATTTCTAGACTTAATAAAGATGGATACATAGACATTTGATTTTGAATCAACTGAGACATGCAAATATTATTTATTAGGCAAGATGACAAAAGCACCTTTTATTGGAAACATTGAAAGGGAAAGTGACTATTAGGATTGACACATATTGATGTAGGTGAACCTTTTAGCAGAATTGTTATAAGTGAGTTACAATACTTAATCACATTTATTGGTGACCATGGTAGATTTGGATATGTGTATAAAATGAAACACGGGAATCCATGGAGAAGTCAAGGAGCTCAAAACTGAAGTACAGAAACAATTTGGCAAAAGAATTGAAGCACTTTGATCATATTGAGGTGGAATACTTAATCCAAGAGTTTGAGATTAAGGGATTGTCATATTGTATGATAATGGACTCCACTAGGAACACTAGAACATAATGGTGTATTTAAAAGAAGGAACTGTACCATGTTGTACATGGTGTGTTGCATGATGAGTTTTGCAGTTCTTACAACTTTCTTTTGGGGATATTTTCTAGAAACTATAGTGTTTATACTTAACCTCATACTTTATAAATTGGTGTATTTGACACCATATGGGATATGCAAGGAAATATCCCAATATGTCAATTATGAAGATTTGAGGATGTGAAGCTTATGTAATGAAATATCGTTCTAAAAATCGTGGATGCAAATATGAATGTCATTTATTTGGAAATCCTAATGAAACCAAGGAATATTACTTATATTTTCCATCCGACAACAAAGTGTTTATTTCTAAAACTATTGTATTCCTCAAAAAGGAGTTATTTCTAGAAGAACCAATGGCACGCAAATTGAACTTGAAGAAGTTCAAGTCCAACAAGAAAACACTAAACATATAATGTTGCTAAAGAACCAGAGGAACCACAATTCTTGTGGAATCTCAAGTTATTATGATACAAGAACCTCAAAGATCTAGTATACCACATCTTTAGCCATCGATATACAAATTCTTGTGACTCAAGAAGAAAATGTGTTGGTCATTGATGATGATGAACCAACTGTCTACAGCAAGGCTACTAAGGGGCTATAATGCAAAAAATGGATAGAAGCCATGAAATCTAAGATGTAATCCTTGTATACCAACAATGTACGAACCTTCGTGGGTCCATTTTAAGGGGGAAAACCCATAGGGTAAAAAGGGGTCTTCAATAAGAAGACCAACATGGAAGGTAATGTACAAACCTACAAGGTTGATTGGTAGAAATAGGTTTCTAACATGTTCAAGGTATTGACTATGATGGATTTTTTTCACCAATTGCTATGGTTATATCCATCAGGATCATGCTTCACATCATAGTTTATCATATTTATGAGATCTGGTGATGGATGCCAAAACCACATTCCTTAGTGGAAATCTACTCGAGGATGTGTACATGACACAAGATGAAGGTTTTATCACTCCAAATGAAGCCAGAATGGTATGTAAGATACAAAGGTCAATCTATGGATTCAAGCAAGCATCTCAAAGCTAGAATATTTTATTTAATGGCACTATATAATAGTCTTTTTGTATCCAAAACAAAGATGAACCTTTTCTATACAAGAAGGTTAGTGGGATCATAGTTTTATTCCTCATATTGCATCTAGATTACATTTTATTCATTAGGAATGACATCCCTACGCCACAAATGTTTAAAACATGGAGGTGAAATACCTTCTCTTTAAAGGACTTAGGGGAAGCTTCCTAAGTAGTAGGAATCAATATATACAGAGATAGATATATAAGGATTCTTGGTCTAAGTAAAAGTATACTCATTAAAAAAATCTTGAAAAGATTAACCATGCCAGAATATAAGAGAGGAAACTTACCCATATCTCATGGAATATATATCTCTATAGCTCAAAGTTCCAACACTCCTGAAGAGAGAGAACACATTAATAAGATTCCATATGCATCTATAATTGGATCTATCATATATGAAATGTTGTGTACATGTCATGACGTCTCATATGTGTTGAACATGACGAGTAAGGACCAGTCTGATCCTTGTGAAGGTCATTGGATTGATGTGAAGAATATCCTTAACTACTTGATAAGAACAAAGGATTAAATCCTCATTTATGGTTTGAGGAAGAGTTGTTTATAAGAGGTTACACCAATGGAATCTTAAAATTGACCAGGATATTTACCAATCACAATTGATGATTTTTTTGCCTTAATGACAGAACTATGAGCTTGAAAAGTTCCAAGAAAGATACAATAGTTGATTATACAACAAATTTCTTCCTACAGGTAGCAATGGAAACTTCTTGGATCAAGAATTTCATTAGTGAACTAGAAGTGGTTCATCCATTTAAGGTGCAATAGAGATCTATTGTGATAGTAATGTTGTAATTACACAAATCAAGGAACCTATATATTATCATCTTCCAAGCATATATAACACTACCATCTCATATGAGTAATCATATAGCAAGGATATGTGAGGATTTGCAAGGTACCAATTGAAAGCAATGTTGTTGATTCCCAAACTATTGTACTTACAAAGTAGCCATCATTTGATCATTGTTAAAGGGATATTTTGTACTTTGATTTGATTAGTAATAAAAGGCTATGCCACTTCTTATGGTTGTTTCAGTTGAGATAATGAATAAACGTAATAATTTACTAAGAATGTTTTGAGTCATGACATCTTGTTTGGGTTGAGGACCTAAACATGAGATCATTTGTATGTATTAGAGTAAACATTCAGATTAGGTCTCTAATCAATTATTATTGTGGATATTATGAAACAAAAATAATACACTAAATTAGTATGTATTCTAAGTGATGAATATTTGTCTTTAATCATGATATTGGATATCAACTCAAATGCATAGGTACTTGTTAGAGAACAAGTGCATAGGACAACCCACCTTGAGAATGACACATGGAAGTCATATAATGACATGTCAGAGTCAAATCTCAAAGTGATAATGGTGACTACAGATCCTTAGACCTAAAGTCACAACAATGATCACATGTTGTTGAGTGTACTTTGACACTAGTCCAATGTGACTTCAAATAAGGGTTTATAGGAAGGTAATGATTGGGTGTAATATAAAACTTTAGGATTAATGTGAGTGATGTAGATGAAACTAGTCTCTCTTTTTAAGTGATATTGCATCCACTTGATAAGAGAAACTGTAGAAATGCATGGCTATGTTCATGAGTCAATATTTTATATTGAGTTCACAATATCTCAAACAGTCTACCCTACTTCAAGGTACATCAATTAAATGATAATAGTATGACATTCTATGTTTTAATTCCAATATGGAGATCTATGAGAAAGGGAGTATATGATCATTGTAATATTGATCACAATACTAGGTTGAAGTAATTCTCCAATTTCTCCAATTACTTGGGTGATAATGAAGTCTTTCTAAATACCAATCATTGTCTATGAAATTGTAGTACGCTTATTGATATCACTACCAACATAATTTTGAGTGTATATGGTCACACACAATAGAATGTATCGGGAAGATGAGTATAATCATGAGCATATGATTAACTAATTTCTAAATGGTTGAGAAATTAATTGAATCATTATTGGACTGAGTGAACCAGGATGATCATATGACCATACGTCTGGTTCACTGGTCAGACTATGTCCAAAAAATTGGATGAGCCAAGCCAATCTGTCGACCAGATAGTATGACCAGTTGTCTAGCATCCCAACTAGATCATATTGATTGGCTGACTGGACTAAGTTTGGTTGACCGACCAGACTGTATCGAGTACTTTAGTTGGACAGGCTAGTCGACAAACTAGACTGAGTCCCATCACTTAACCAGACTATCCATGGGTGGATATTGCTAAATAGATGTTGTGCCTTTTTGCTTCTTAGGGTTTATTAGACACCTTACTTCCCTGTGTTTCCTATATATAGGGTTATGATGGACATGGTTTTGGTCACATGTGTATGACACCCTTTTGACAACTCTTAGGAGGCCTTTGACCAGCAGTCATTACCATCAAGGAAAGAAGGGGAGAGGAGAGGTTGTGCAACACTAGTACATTACCAACAAGAAGGAAACTCCTTACTCATTGGCTTTTGGATCACAACTTGGAGTTTAGTATCATACATGTGGACAACAAAGAGACATGGAATCTTTAATGGGCACATTACGAGATCAAATTTTTCATTGTCTTTGTTCTCTATTCTTATGAGATCCATATTGCATATACTTTGTGATAAATATATAAACTCACAGACCATCCTTCATGGTATATCATTGTTGACGAGATCGATTGATGGATGGAAATGTGGAGAGACAAAAGTGTTGACCTAAGAGTTATACAATGTCCATATTTTGATAATGACTTAACCATTCCATTCATATGTATCTAATTTGTTTATTTGAGATTGATTTCAGGTATCCGGGTGCATGAAAAGCATCAATTCAATCAAGCCCTAGCTTGATCTAGTTCAAGTCAAAAGCAATGCAAATGCAATATTGTGAAAAACACCCTAAACCCTTAGAATGATTTTCATAACCATTTGAATTGATGTTAAGACTTGTATATAAGATGAGAAAAAATTAGGAGCATTTAATTCAAACAATTAATCACTCTAATGTCATTTTCCAAAATTCATTATAGGTTTTTTTGGGTAGAGCTTTACCTATGACAAACTTGACTGACACCCTTGATAAATTTTGGGAATATCGAAAAAACACTAGAGGGGGGGTGAATAGGGTTTTATGATATTTTGAAAATTTATTCATGCAAACAACGACAAAATGTTGGAGAAGGAGACAAGGCATTTAGAGTGGTTCCACCCTTAGCAAATACTAAGGGAGTCAGTCCACTACTCAATTGTTTCCAATAGGGATTTTGAAAGCAATTGTATTTTATTACCTCGCAAGGATGTTACATAAGATACAACTACCTTCACAACCCTTTGGACAGCCTTCACCCCGAAGTCGTCTCACCAACCTTGAAGCAACCTTCACTTGAAGTAACTTCAAGCTCCCCCTTGAAGTAGCCTTCCTCCTTAAAGTAGCTTCCCATTGAGACCTTCTAGAAGTATTCCAAAGTCACACTGAGCTACCTTCACCACCGAAGAAGCTCCAACAACCTCCTTCCTACAACCTCCAACCTAGGAGTAGCAAAGGAGAACAAAATACAATAAAAGGAACAAGATTGGAAGAAAGAAACAATGTTACCAATTAAGTATAGCGCTTTGATCCTATATCAAGTGTATTGATCTCCTATCCACTGTGGATGAACATGCTAGTGTGGTGGCTAGGAGATGCTAAGCTATAGGACACTAATGTAGAACATATTGCAAGTGAAGCTCAGCTTGTTGCTCACAAAGGATGATTCTCAAGTGTAATTGTATGCACAAGTGATGCCTTGAGTGTCCTATAGCTTGTCCTATTTATAGGAGTGGTTTGCTAATGCTTGGGGATGTTCTAGACACCTTCTAGGGTGTTTTTAGTGCTCAACTAGCCATTATGTATCCACTAACTACATTGTAACGGCTAGTTGTTTAATGCTGAAAAGTGTAGTCTAGAACCTTTCTCGGTCGAGAAGTTTGTTGACCGAGAGTCTCTCGGTCAAGGAATTTGTCGACCGAGTGGGAGTCTGAGTCAATATATTGTAACGTTCAATTCCAACTCCCAACCACTTTTCTAACTCAATCTAACGGCTAGGAGGGTCTATTCTCGGTCAAGGACTTTGTCGACCGAGAGTGTCTCGGTCAAAGTTTTTATCGACCGAGAATATCCCTAATTCAATGTATTTATTTACTGAGTGTGTGTATCAATGTGTAATTGTGATGCTAACTTAGGAGATGACCTATCTAAGTGTTGTGTGTGGATAGGGAAGATCTAAAATCTTGATTTACATGATATCTAAGTACTTGTATATTATATACTTGTGCGTGTTTTTACATTTGATTACAATCATGAAAATAAAGCAATTTTAGCAAGTTGATCTTCCAAGTCTTTATTATCCACCACCTTATATGCTTGTCCCTGAAACACTCAAATAGCAAGTTAAAACCACAAGAAAGAAATGTTTGTCATCATTAAAATAAAGGGATTATATTAATGTCCAATTTAGCCAACAATCTCCCCCTTTTTGAAGATGACAAACATTTCCAAAATATAAATCAAGGAAATAAAAATCATATGAGTTTCATACCTGAAGTTTACCTTTTGCAGCCATTCTCTTGTTTGTAAGTATGTGCTACTCGAGAGATTATGAAACTCATTTTACTTTATGTTATTGATTTTATATTATTTCTCCCCCTTTGTCATTTCAAAAAGATAACCAAGCTAATCATTAAGTATGACTTTTATTTTTCCCCTTTAATTTGATACTCAATTATTAAAGCAAGGGTAATCAACATAATTTAAGGCAAACCACTTATTTTTATGTCAAATTTAGCCACAATTTATTTCTCAATCATTTGCAAAGGATGTTAAGCCTTTAAATGATATGAGATCCTTTTAGATTCATGGCATATGTGTTTTGATTTCTCATACATTTTATAAGGGATGTTACGCCCCCAAAATTATATGAGATCCATTTAGGCTCATGATGGATACATAAATTGATTTCCCATCCATTTTACAAGGGATGTTAAGCCCTGAAAATGATATGAGATTTTCTTTACGGTATAGTAGGATCACGAAATATATCTCTAATCAATAATGAGGGATGTTAAGCCCATATTGATATAGAGAGTCCAATTTAGATAAAGATAATTTAATAATCCTAAGGTCATAGCAAGTTTTTAAAGTTTGATTTGATCAAGATTTATCATAATGTTTACAAAGTTTTGTGAGCTCCTTCTTAATCTTATAGTCAAGATAGTTTTTGTGAGCTCCCCCTTAATCTTATAATCAAGATAATTTAAGGATTATAAGGTCATAATAATCATTAGATCATAATGAGTTAACCTTTTATGAGAGCTATGCACTAAAATCTTGTTTTCAATATACTAAGATTGAGTGCAAGTAAATGATTTACAATTAAGTATTTTGTCAAGCTTATTTTAGGTCGACCTTGACTTCGACCTGGGTGCCTCTCGGTTGATTTTTATTTTGACTGAGAGGCAATTTCTGTAGATTTCTAGTTTAATCATTCACAATGATCCACTTGATTGAATATTTGAAACATAACTTACAGAGTATCATATAAAAAGTATTCATGTATAACAAGGATGATATCATTTTCCATAAGCTAAGTATAAGATAATCATTTAACTAATATGTCAAGATGCATTTGTGCCATAGAGATTTACCTTAATGCAAAGATGGCATTTTCAATGATAACATCATCTTTATGTGTACTGAGCTGAATCACTATGATAAATTTGAAAACAATATCCATTTATGGTTTATATATAGTTCAAAGATTATTTTAGGAAATCCAAGTAAAAGATGAAACACAATGATCATGGTGAAACAGTAAAGGCATATCCATAATACAATGATCGTGATAGAACAATAGAAGCATATCCATAATTTCATGATATACAATGATCATGATCATTTAAAAGCAAATTTCAAGACACATGATTTCTATATATATAAACTAAGGAATACTTAGGACAAACCATGTGGATTATGATAAAATAGTAATTTTCTTGATTAAATCAACATGGTTCATAATTTTTTGTTTTAAGCCAAACCATGTAGGAGATGAACCAAAATAATCTCATGAGAAGCAAATCCATGATTTTCTTGATTAAACTAACTCAAATCATCACATTTTTCAGTTTTAAGATATACAATGTAGAGAATCATACCTTTTAAGGAAGATTTATCAAGGCAATATCTTTTTCATGATCAATAATGATTCATCAATATTCAAATTTAAGACAAACCATGTAAATGAACATGCTTAATCATTTCAAGAGAAATAGCAATTGAAGGCTTTACAATGTGTGCATTGATTTTAAAAAAACATTTCTGATTTCTATTTGCATATAGTTTTTTATCACATAATTAGTAAATTTACAAAATGTTTCATAAGGATATCAAGAATCAACATATAGATCATGATGCAAATTATCAATATGTGATTTGAGAGTTGTCTCCAAGATTTATGATTTATTCATAATTTCCAATCAATTTTCATTTATACCAAATTTATAGCAAGTTTATAGCAAACTGAACCAGTTAAATAGGTTTTATAGAACCTTATTCGGTTGAACTCTTTCTCGACAGACTTCTTTTTGGTCGGCATTCTTTTCGATCAAGAAGATTGATGTATCTCCAGTTTTATTAGTTAAAATTCAGTCCAATAAATATTCGATCGAATTTATCTCGGTCGAAGTCATTTTCGACCGGCGTGGTTACTATTTTTCCAGATTTCTATAGGTTAGAGACATAAACTACTTCGGTCAATAATTTTCTCGACCGACATTGTCTTCGTCAAAGATGTTGTTGACCGAGATTGTTTCTATATTGTTTTCAGTAATCTATTTATGTTAGTTTTAAACTTGAGTTATTGCAGTTAGATAAAGTACCAGTCTATTTAGTTGAGATCAGACATTAAGATATTCAAATGATGTTTTATGTCAAATCTCAACTTAATTATATTCAAATTTGCTAAGTTTGAGGTCTTAGGACCCAAACTAATTCAACATCCCTTTTCTTGTATGGGCATGAAAAAGAGTAATGTCCAAGACGCAAGCAATAGTGACAACAAATAGAATCAATTTCATTTCTTTTTGAATTGTTCTTGGGTACATACATGATCTTGGTCTTGGGTGCTTGTGTTCTTCAAGGTTTAGGTTGATAGGATTTCTCTTTTGGAACATATCCTAAACCTCTCCTTCCATTATAACTAGAAGAATTTTTCATAATCTTATCAAGAACATCATTGTTTCTCAAGCTACTAATTTCTATTTGTAATTTAACAATCTCATCCATTTTCTTTTTGATATCTAACTTTGCTTGATCTAGATCAGATGATAAAGTATCTCTTTCTTTAACAATAGCATCATAATCTAGATGAGTACACAAGATAGGTTGTGATTGAAGATCATTCAATTTTGCAAGCAATTCAACCTTTTCTTGACAAAGCAAATTATGATTTGTCTCAAGAGTAAGCAATTTTGTATTGCAATCATTAAAAGATGATTTCAAGGAAGAATTTTCAGAAATAATACTTTCCTTTTTATAAGCAAGATCATCTAATTGTGCATACAAATCCTCATTAGTTTTAGTAACTCTTTTTAGTTTCCTTTTACAATCAATATATTTATCATGTAATTCCTCAATGCTAGCAACTAAATCCTCTTTAGATAAATCAAAAAGGCTTACCTCTTCTTCATTTGTTGTAGAAATAAGGCACTCTACTTCTTTTTCTCCATCTTCACTATCATTACTTGAATCATCCCATGTAGCTTTGTAGGATTTTTCTTTCTTCTTGTGAGATGATTTATTTCCCTTCTTAAGTTTGGGACAATCACCTTTGAAGTGTCCCTTTTTACCACATTCAAAGAACCTAGAAGAAGAAACACTAGATGTTTTGTTAGTTTTATAACTTCTATATTGCTTACCATTTACAATGAGAGTTTCTTCTTCACTATCATCTTCACTTGTGTCATGACTAATCTTGGTTGATGCTTGGAATGAAATATCCTTTCTTTTCTCCTTCTTGTGCTCAGCCGCCAATCTTTCTTCTTCCTCCAAGGTTGCCTCATGTGCTTCTAAGTTGCCAATGAGTTGCTCCATCCTTAGTTGAGTGAGGTCATTGGCTTCTTCAATTGCAGTCACTTTTGGTTTGTACTTTGGAGGCAAACACCTAAGGATTTTAGACACTTGATCCTCTTCACTAATTGCTTTACCTAAAGCATTCAGACCATTAACAATAGAAGAAAACTTTGCATACATATCACTAATAGACTCATTTGGTTCCATACGAAATTCTTCAAACTTTTATTTAAGCATACCAATTTTGGAATTCTTCACTTGAACAGTTCCTTCATAAGTAACAGAGAGTCTATGCCATATTTCATATGCAGTTTCACAATTTGATATTCTATTAAACTCACCAACAGAAATTGAACAATAAAGGATACTTATAGCTTTTGCATTCAATTGGGCTAGCTTTACCATATTAGCATCCCATGTAGCATACTCCATTTGAGGAAGAGTGTAATAATTTGAAACTATTCTCTATAGATCCCAACTTATCCCTTAAAAGTAGAATTGCATCCTCCTCTTCCAATAGGTGTAGTTGGTGCCATCAAATGGTGGAGGCCGAGCTACAAGTGTTCCTTCCAAGTTGAGGTTGTTTAGTACCCCATCACCCATTTTCTTCAAGACTCTATTAGAGATCCTTGAAGCCTTCTCTGATACCAATAGAAAAACACTAGAGGGGGGTGAATAGGGTTTTATGATATTTTTAAAATTTATTCAAAGCAACCACAAAATGTTGGAGAAGAAGACAAGGCGTTTAGAGTGGTTCCACCCTTAGCAAATACTAAGGGAGTCAGTCCACTACCCAATTGTTTCCAATTGGAATTTTGAAAGAAATTGTATTTTATTACCTCACAAGCATGTTACATAAGATACAACTACCTTCACAACCCTTTGGACAGCCTTCACCCCGAAGTTGTCTCACCAACCTTCAAGCTGCCTTCACTTGAAGTAACTTCAAGATCCCCCTTGAAGTAGCCTTCCTCCTTGAAGTAGCTTCCCATTGAGACCTTCTAGAAGTAGTCCAAAGTCACACCAAGATACCTTTACCACCGAAGAAGCTCCAAAAACCTCCTTTCCGCAGCCTCCAACCTAGGAGTAGCAAAGGAGAACAAAATACAATTAAGGGAACAAGATTGGAAGAAAGAAATAATGTTACCAATTAAGTACATCGCTTTGATCCTATATCAAGCGTATTGATGTCCTACCCACTGTGGATGAATGTGGTAGTTTGGTGGCTAGGAGATGCTAAGCTATAGGACACTAATGTAGAACAGATTGCAAGTGAATCTCAGTTTGTTGCTCACAAAGGATGATTCTCAAGTGTAATTGTATGCACAAGTGATGCCTTGGGTGTCCTATAGCTTGTCCTATTATAGGAGTGGTTTGCTAATGCTTGGGGACATTCTAGACACCTTCTAGGGTATTCTTAGCACTCAACTAGTCATTATGTGTCCACTAATTACATTGCAATGGCCAGTTGTTTGATGCGGAAAAGTGCAATCCAGAACCTTTCTCGGTCGAGAAGTTTGTCGACCGAGAGTCTCTCGGTCGAGGAATTTGTCGACCGAGTGGGAATCTGAGTCAATATATTGTAACATTTGATTCCAACTCCCAACCACTTTTCTAACTTAGTCCAATGGCTAGGAGGGTCTATTCTCAGTCGAGGACTTTGTCGACCGAGAGTGTCTCGGTCGAAGTCTTTGTTGACCGAGAATATCCCTGATTCAATTTATTCATTTACTAAGTGTGTGTATCAATGTGCAATTGTGACGCTAACTTAGGAGATGACCTATCTAAGTGGTGTGTGTGGATAGGGAAGATCTAAACACTTTATTTACATGATATTTAAGTACTTGTACATTATATACTTGTTCAAGTTTTTACATTTGATTACAATCATGAAAATAAAGCAATTTTAGCAAATTGATCTTCCAAGTCTTTGTTATCTACCACCTTATATGATTGTCCCTGAAACATTCAAATAGCAAGTTAAAACCACAAGAAAGAAATATTTTTCATCATCAAAACAAAGGGATTATATTAATGTCCAATTTATCCAACAATATCTAGGTTCATTTGAGTTTCCTATACCTAGAACATCAATCCCTGCACTGACAAAAACTGATTCCAGTGATATCTTGAGTTTCATCTAGGATAGACTTGACTTATGCTTCAAATTAGCTTTATCACATAGTGTAATTGGTGGAGTTACCTTTATTGAAACTCGACCGACTGCACTATACAAAAATGTAGAAAAAGTGATTCTAGTTGTTGGAGTGTTACAAAAATTAAAAATAGATTTGTTGCAACACCCCAAATGAATAGAAATTGTTACTAAGTGTTCCTAGACACTAGTGGACATCCCCAACTATAAATAGGACCTCTTGGATTTCATTCTAAGGTTTCTCCTTCATGCTATTCAAGCTCCTAGCTATAGTTGAGTGCATCCAGTCCACTAGAGCCCCTTTTTCTCTCTTATTTACAAAGGTAAACGTCCATATTATTGAGATAGGTTGATTGTGGGAGAGATATTGCATTTTACTATTATAAAACTCTCAAAGTGTCCCTTTCCTAACCCCTTTCTCCAAGTGCTAATTTGGTGAAAGCTTCTTCGAGTGAAGGAGAAAGTGAAATCTTCTTCAAGGTGAAGAATAAGGTGCAAAAATCTTCTCTAAGGTGAAGGAGAAGGTCAATGATGAACATATGTGAGTAGAGTGGGTAATTCCTTCAAGGCAAAAGACTCGATGCATGAAGGAAATCTCCTTAGTGAAGATCTCCAGCTACTTGCAAGAGTGGGTAAGACCTTGTAGAGGTAGAAGACTTTAGCTCAACATATAGGTAAGTCCTTGGTTTGTTTATTGCTCCTTTTGGTCCATAAAAGGAGGTTGGGTATCCTTAGCCCAGAAAAGGAAGGTTGCCTTATATTTATTATAATGGAATATAAATATAGAGTGCTTGCAAAATACTAGAGCTTGACCTCTCTAGGTAGTGAATTGACTTTCTCCTAGTTTGGAGATTGGAACCACTCTACATAGATTGTTCTTGTGCTTGATCAATCTCTCTCACCCTTGCTATGTATGTTTAGATTGCAATTCAAATTCCCCATTTGAAATAGTGCTTGTTGAAGTAACTTGAAGGTCTAACAAGTTCTATTTGAGTGTTTTAGCTCTATTCACCCCCCCCCCTCTAGAGCCCATTTGATCCAACAAGTGGTATCAGAGTCATGGTCTTCTCCAACACATCTTCTATGAGACGAGAAGATGGGCAACAACATACTGGGTCTCTCAACTTGGAAGGTGGTTTCTCCATGAGATCCCCAAGTTTTGATGACACAAACTTCCTTTATTGTAAGAGAAGGATGAAGTTCTACCTTCAAGAGATGAGCTATGACATGTTGAAGGTAGTCATCCTTCCATACAAGGAGTTGGTGGATGATGTGACTACTTGGGATCAAGCTATACTCAAGAAGGCACAACTCAATGCAAAGGCAATAAACATCATCAATGCTACCCTCACTCCCTCCAATTTCAACTGGATCTCATCTTGGGACACAACCCATGATATTTGGAACAAGTTGTGCATCACCTATGAAGGCACAAAGCAAGTCAAGGAGCCCATGATCTACATGCTCAAGGGGCTCATTGAAAACTTCAAGATGGGCAAGAAGGAGAAGGTGACCAAGATGCACATAAGGCTCAACACCATCATCAATGGACTTGCTTCTTTAGGCGACACCATGGATAGAGGGACCATCAAATACAAGATTCTAAGGTATCTTCCCAAGATATGGCAATCCAAGGTGACTTCCATTAAAGAAGTTAGAATTATTGGTGATGTATTCACAGAAGATGTCATTGGCAACCTTCAAGCTCATGAGATAAGACTTGATAAGCAAGAGGAAGATGAAAAGCAACAAAGAAAAGGAATAAAATAATATCAAAGACAATTCCTTCAAAGTTCAAATGTAGGCAATGATTCTCTAACAAGAACTTGCTTGTCGGTCCTATCCTCCCTCATCAACTGAAGATGAATCCCTTAGTCACCATGAAGAAAACTACTCCAAGGGAAAACACTTTAAAGGAAAGTCTTCCTCTTCCTCTGCTCCTAGATGTTATGAATGTGGTCAAAAGGGGCATTAAAAGAATGATTTCCCCAAGGCAAAGAATTCTTACCACAAGGGAAGCTACAAGAATAAGGAGGACTACAAGAAGGAAGGCAAGTACAAGAGGAAGGACAAGAAGAGCGAAGATGCAGCCATGCTCGATGGGAGGAGTCATCTTCTAGTGATTCCAGCTCTAATGAGGGAGAATGTCATCTTGCATTCATGGCCTCTACAAGTGATTACATTGGTGAGGTAAAAGGAAAATGGATTGTTGATAGTGGTTGATCAAAGCATATGACAGTTGAAATCAGCCACTTCGACCAATTCACAAATAAGAAAATAGGATCGGTGATAATTTTGTGACAAAAATAAAGGTAAAGTAATAGGTGAGGGTGATTTAAGTGATTCACTACGAATCAAGAATCTTCTTCTTGAGGATGGCCTACATCACAATTTAATTAGTGTTAGTTAATTATGTGATAATGGCTATCTGGTTATTTTTACCTCGCTAAAATGCTTACTTCTAGATTCCCTCTCCTAAAATGTTATTTATAAAGGAACTAGAAATTGTAATTGCTATGTTATTATTCTTAACTCTATTAAGCCTGTTGTTGGTAGATGTCTTGTTATTAACTCCAATGATATCTCTTTGTGGAACCATAGGCTTGGTCATGAAAAATGCATCAGTTGAAGAAGTTGAGGAAAAAGGAATTGGTAAAGAGACTTCCTAAACAGATTTTGGGAAGGATGAGGAATGCCAACCTTGTACCTAAGGAAAGAAAACCAAATCCTCCTTTAAATCCAAAGGAGTCCTTAGTACCAAAAGAACTCTTGAACTTCTTCATTTTGATCTATTTGGATCAATAAGAATGTGATTGCTTTGTGGTATCAAGTATTGTATCGTGATTGTCAATGACTTTTCTCGCTATACTTGGACCTTATTTCTTGTTTCAAAAAATGATACTCTCGATGTTTTCTTGACTTTTTGTAAATGAGTTGGAAATTAAACTTCTTGCTGGATCGTCTCTATCCACAGTGACCATGGGGAAGGATTTGAAAATAACTTGTTTGAACGATTTTCCATAGATGCACATGACTTTTATTCTCCTCGAACACCTCAAAAAATGGGGTTGTAGAGAGAAAAAATAGGTCTTTACAAGAAATGGCTAGGACTATGCTTCTAGAGTATGATAGTCTAAAGAAGATTTGAGTCGAAGCCATTAGTAGTTCATGTTTTGTGCAAAACTAGGATTTCACTCGGCCATCTTTAAAGAAAAGCCCCTATGAGTTATGGCATGGTAGAAAGCCTTCCATCAATTTCTTTCATGTTTTTGGTGGTCCTTGTTTTGTTTTGAATACCAATGATTCCCTTGACAAGTTTGATCTAAAATCTAACAAAGCTTTCTTTCTTGGCTATAGCACTACTGGAAAGGCTTATAGAATATTGAACATTGAATTGTCTAAACTTGAAGAATTTATCAGTGTTAAATTTGTTGAAACTAACCCCTCTATTCCAAAGAATTTTTTGAATGATGATTTTGCAGATCAAGTGATCCCTCACTTGAATGAGCTCAACATCATTGATAAAGGAAAAGATGTGATAGTTGATGAAGAAGAGAAACAAGAAGAAAAGAAGGATCCAACTCCTCTCTCTACAAAATGTCATCCTAAAGAGCTCATCATAGGGAATCCTTTTGAAATGGTGAAGACGTGGTCTGCATACAGCAAAGAACAAGCCGACAATGCCTTTATCTTTCAACTCGGCCCAAAGAATGTCAAAGAAGCTCTTGGAGATGATGAATGGATCCTAGCCATGCAAGAAGAATTATAAATGTTCAAAAAGAACAAAATGTGGACCCTAGTGCCAAGACCAAATGACAGAAAGATCATTGGCACCAAGTGGGTTTACCATAACAAGCTAGATGAAAGCAGAAAAGTGGTAAGAAACAAATAAAGGTTAGTTGCTCTAGGCTACAATTAATAGGAAGGTGTCAATTTTGATTAAACATATGCCCTTACTGCTAAACTTGAATCAATTAGAATGTTACTTGCATTTGATAGATAAAAAATTCCTTGCTTATCAAATGGATGTTAAAAGTGTGTTTTTGAATGGTTCAACTGAGGAGGAAGTTTATGTGTCTAACCTCCTTGCTTTGAACATGTTAAATTGCCTAACCATGTTTACTTATTACAAAAAGCTCTCTATGGACTCAAACAAGCACCTAGAGCTTGGTAAGAGAAGTTAAAGAATTTTTTGCTAGACAATGGCTATATCATGGGAAAAGTTGATTCTACCTTATTTCTAAAACACACTTCTAGAAACTATTTGATCATCCAAATTTATGTTGATGATATTATTTTTGGCGGAACTAATCTTGATCTTTGTAAGGAGTTTAGTTATCTTATGCAGAGTGAATTCAAGATGAGCATGATTGGGGACCTTACTTTCTTCGACGGCTTCCACATCAAGAAAACTAAGGAAAGTAACTTCATCAACCAAGGTAAATACACAAATGAACTTCTTAAGTGCTTTGGGATGGAGAACACCAACATAATGGACACATCCATGTCAAACACCACCAAGATTGACGGATATGAACAAGGTGAAAAGGTGTATGAGAATCTCTATAGAGGTATGTTTGGAAGTTAATTATATTTAACTACCTATATACCGGATATAATGTTTAGTATTGGCTTGTGTGCTAGATTTCAATCAATCCCTAGGAAATCTCATCTTATAGATTTTATGAGGATTTTGAGGTATGTAGCCAAAGCTCAAAGTTTTGGTCTATATATCCCAAATCAAGGGACTTCACTCTTACTTCTTATAGTGATGCAGATTATGCATGTTATAACCTCAATTTTTGCTTGTTTTTAAATTGATTTCATTACAATTTTGCAAAAAAAAGGGACTTGAATTTAAATTTGTGTGCTTTGCTTTTAAAGTATGGTATTCTTTGCAAATTGCCCTTGTATGCCTGGTTTTGAGGTTATTATTGTTTTAATAAATCCAATGATGGATAAAAGGGAAAAAGGATAAAAGAAATCTCATGGTAAGAAAAAGGAAAGAGGAATAGAAGATATTGTGTGCATATGTGAGAATTGTGAAGAATTATTTAGAAAGTGGCATGGATGACCACTATTGATTATTTTTTAGTTTCAAATAGTTTCTAATAATAAAAGGAATCAAAATAAAGAAAATAGAAAATAAATAAAGAGAAAAAGATGAATTTTAATGCATAATATATGCCTTATAAGTGGATGACTTGCATATGAATAAAAGTCTCTTTTATTTTTTAGTTTTGGTTCCAATCTTTGCACATGAGTAGCTTATGTTTTGAAAGACTTACCCTTAAAATTTGGGATTAAAAGGATGCATGGTTTGAGATATATGGATTTTTGCAAATTCCTAAAGTGAATGAAAAATCATTGAATGTCACAATTTCCATTTATATTGGAAATCCTAAGTTTAGCATTTTATCATGGCATAGGGGATGTGGACCGTCAGATTTCAGATACAACGACATGCTCTCATCCCATTCCTCAATCAAGATATGAAACTATGACCTTTAACATATTGATTTTGAGGCAAGTTTCCCATAGTTTTAGTGCATGAGCATATGTGAAATCGATCCCAATGGATTCAGGAGACCAAACCGAATCGATCTACCCTAAGTTTCACCTAGGTTTGAGGTCTCTAGAAGAGTCGCTTAATTTGTAGCCACCCATGGCTGACCCCCAACTATAAATAGGGAACTACAGACCATCTGCAAGGGAACCAATAGATCTCAGAGCACCAGTTAAGTCCCGCATTTATTTTTGTATCTTCAATTTCCCTATTAGTCATGATCTTGACCTTGGTCCCTCTCTGTTTTTTTTTTGCTGACCTCTACCTCTTCATCCCATCAATAGAGATCTATGAAAAAGAAATTGAGAGTGCCAATGAATTAGACAAGGTGTAGCAAAGGGGAAGGTAGCCAGAGTTTGCACATTTAGTAACCTCCTCACTCGAGTCAACCACGTTGTTGACTATCTCACCTATGCGAGAGATCAAATAGAGTTTGAATAATACAATCAAGGAAAAGACTCTTCTGCCATCATCTCTCTTATGAAACAAGTAAGACCTTTTGGTCTTTTTCTTTGTTCTCTGACCTAGTCCAGTGGTCTTCACCACACGAGCACGAGAGACGAGTTGGCTAGAGCCCATTGGCTCAGCCCAGCCACATTGGCAAGGCAGCTCTCAATGACCCTCTACTTAGGTGGCAGTCTACGATTGGTTTAAAAATGATTCATTTATAAAAGTCATAACTAATTGTAGGATTATCCAATTGGAACAAAAAATATATATGTTTTTTTCTCAGAAAAATCCTTAGAATCCAATAAAAATATAATCAGAGTCTAGTTTTGCTTCTAGTTTGGAAAGATGCATTAAGTTGTTATCTTTAAGATGGTTAATGAACTAGAACCCTAAGTTAGAGGTTTTGATTATTCTAACATATTCAACTGACGTTTATGATGAAATATTGATCTTTAATGAATAAAAAGAGTAACTTTAAATTCATATGAACTTAGCAAACCATTTTTTGGATAATTAGGGTTTCCTTGAAATAAAAGGCATAATTAATGATGACTTAGGGTTTGTAAACCCAATGGGCATAAAAAGTGGCAATTAGGGTTTGGAGAACCAAAACCCTAGCTAAACCCTTAATGTTGACCTAAAAGCTCTAACTTGGGACCCAAGTCAGTCTTAGTGATGATTTGGATAAAATAATAATGCATGATTGTACTGCATTAACTTTTAGGATAACTTGCTTGGTTGATTGGTTGATTTCTCTCTCTTGGACATCTAGAACTCATGAACAAGGTATGTGGTTACACCTGTGACTAATCGCTCTAGTTTCCCAGCGATTTTTGAAGTTTTATGATTGCTTGAAATTAAATGCTTGGATGAATTTTATTTCCTAAAATCTATAAAGTGACTAGGTCTATCACAAAGTATGATTATAACTTGCTCAAACCCATAATACAAACTCTAGAGGATTGAATGAAAGGAAATGAAAAGTCATGGCTATAACCAAAGACCAGGCCCCAGATTGGGAAGGTCCCATGAGATCAGACCAAGCCTCAGATTGGGAAGGTCATCTGAGGTCAGGCCCCAAATTGGGAAGACCAACATGGTACTTGGGCTCCATATTGAGAAGGTGGCCTTTTTGTCTACTACAGGGACAAGACCCTAAAAGGGTATACCAGAGGCTAGGTAAAAATGGTTGAGAAGTTATCAAGAAAATGTAAATTTTGATTCTATAACGAAAAATTGTTGTGGTTACATTGTTACAATTATATGAGAGCAATTTTGTTTCCCCCCACATACCTATATAACTCGTTATAATGACCAACATTTTATTTTTCAGCATTTTAGGGTCATATTTCGTTCTGCAATTATGATGAAACTGGACATCTAGAAAGAAGGCAAAAGATGAAGAAACATTAATGTAAACATCGAGGTTATAGTTAGTTAGATTTATTTGATGTTACAACTTTAGAAATTTTAGATCATGTAGTATCATTCTTGTACCAATCTTATTCTATTAGTGAAATTTATTAATTATTTCCCGTTAATTGCTAAACCTACGATCTTGTATTATTGATAATGGTGTTTTTCCTCTCAGCCCGCCTAAATAGGGGATAACAGGGGGAGGGGGTCATAAGATTTGGTATTAGAGAAGGGTTTACTCTTTAACGTCTAATAGTTATTAAATTTTACAAAGCCTGCAGGGCCCAAAGGGAATTATCATAGTGTTTTCCAAAGGCAATGGTGTCTATAAAGGGCCATGACCGAGGGCTGGTAGTATTGTCCTCCACATCGCTAGTCATCTTACGGGGACTCCCGGACCCATTCTTCCTGCCTGGCCAAAGTATGAGGACTTTACTCAAAATAATATACCTCTATAATTTCTCATATATCTTCATCATCTCTTTGCCCCTTTCACTCATGAAACCTTGGGTGCCTATAACTGCTCTCTGCACCTCTTTTTGAGTGCTTGGGTTATGTAATAAGGGGTTAAAGCATCCTTCTCCAAATGGTAAAAATCATGTAATAAGGATGTCATGTACCTAATTTTTTATGATGCTTTAATATCCCAAGTATGAAACTAAGGTTAATAAAGTTAACTTATATGGAACAGCATGGCCTGCACCAGGATCACAACCATCTATGACCACCATGAGGAAGGCCCTCCTACCATGAGAGTATGCCTCCAAGAGAAATGTCTGAAAATGAGACTACCAAGAAATGGAAGAGGCTACCACTAAGGAAGGCATCAAACCCAAAGTTGCCCCCTCTGACACCCTAAACCCTATGGATAGTTTAGACCCTACGTGCAAACCTAGGAGGGTAGATGAGTCTAGGGATGACCCCATTCATGATACCATTTTTGAACCCATAGAAAGGCCAGTTCCTACCTCAGATGATCTTCGGCTAGGAAAATAGAAGGAACTCACAAAGATGACCAGTTCCCTTACACCCAAAGGTGTTGCCAGAAATGAGGATGGAGAACCCCTAACTACTCTCCTTCATCATGAAGTCATCATCCTTGACTTATTCTAGTTGGATATAGAAAAATTTTAGGCCTAAGAAAGCTCTGAGGTGGAATCCTGGCTTCATGCGGTAGAAAATGGCTTTCATATTCTGGGAGTGCCACCCGACATGAAGGTTCTCTTTGGAACTCACCTACTTAAGGAAACTACAAACCTTTGGTGGGAAGATTATGTCACTGGATGAGATTTGAGCATGGAACCAATGGCCTGGAAGGAATTTTGTACCATCCTCTGAGCTCACTTCACTTGGAGAATGGAGAAGACGGATGTACATGTGCAACATCTACCCAAAAAATATATCATTTTCACTAAAGGTAGCGTTGGGCCAAGGAATGTTAATAGGAAAGCCCTATGTCACCAACACGGTCAGGGTAGGAAAAAAGGAAAGGGAAAACTTCACACCAAGCGTCACCCCCAAGGTGCCTCTTCTGTGGGAAGACACACCAGAGCAAGTGTCATTTTGAGAAGAGGGTGTTCTACCTCTGTCAGCAAAAAGGATGTAACTAGGCTGACTATCCTTTCTCTGATCCTCGAGGACCAAATCCAATAATAGCTTAGACAATGATTACAACACCACACGGGGCACTCCTAGTTGATGAGGAATGCCAACAAGGTCCAAGTTGGTACCACTGATGATAAGGGAGCTTAGTTCGATGCAAACCAACTTCATGAAGGTAGTAATACACCTTGCACTAGAGAATGTATGGCACAATAAAATAACATTGTCTTAAGAATGAGGAATGTGAAGTATTGGATCTTTTAATGAAAATTCTACTCAAATCTTGAATGATAATCCACATGGTATGGTAGCTCTCAAAAAGAAAATGCATGATAGAATGTATGCCTACCTTGGATTCAAGTATGCTTTTTGTATAATCTTTAATACTGCTAAGCATTAGTTATATCCCATCCTGTGTGAAGGACCCGTCCTAAAGGAGTGAGTTCATAGATTTGTTGATAATTACGGTGACATTCAAGGTCACATAGAAACTTGAGAGATTAAGTGCATGAAGCACAAAAGCACATAGATCAAGTATGATTATTTAGACCCAAGTATGATTGTCTCTAAGGGACATGAAGAAAAGTCACTGGTTGAATGGGGCCAGGCCCAGTTAGGTAGGTCGACATGTTTCCCATGAAGGGACATAAGTAAAATTATGAGTGCCCTGAGAGATGAAGGAAATATGGGTTAAAGAGTTACAAAGGATATAATGTGCTTGGATATTATTAAAACAAAACTCACCAAAAATGCATTATTAAATATAATAAAGTAATGATAAGAACACTAAGTCAATCCTAAGGTCAAGAAGGGATGAGACCAGTGGGAGTAGGAGTTTATTGTTCCCTAAATGCACGAGACCATAGAGTCGGGAGGTAATGGCTATGTTTTCCCGAGGCCCATGGGTTAGGAGGTTGGCCACCTTCATGAGTTCATGTGGTCCAAAGGGTAAATGTGAGAGGCACTCTCTAGATGCATGAGGATGAGATCACTCCAAAAGCACAGACACCCTAAAGACTTTGAGGAAATGACTAAGGATTGTAAATAGGAGTTGTAATAGGACTCAAGGGTTAGGAGAAAAGTTTTCCTATGTGTATACATGGAATTAAGAGAATGGTGGTATTAATGGTTAGGAGTCATATGGACGTTGATTCAATCTAGACTTGAAAATAAAATGGTGATGTGTGATGCACCATCTCTACTCTTGGAACACGATGAGCTTTGTATTTGGACTGTATCCAAATGCTTATTTCATCTTGTTATGAGTGAGAGAGATGGAACAAACACATTCCATACTAGGAATGGAACTTATATGAGGAATAAATACTTAAGGTGAAATTGTTTTGTGATAAATGAGAATTAGAGGGATTACCACACTCTTAGGAGAGAATATTGGTTAAATGGTTTGGAAGACAGGGTGAGCAAGGTAATTACCAAATTTAGATTTCAAATGAGGATATAATTATGAAGTGGAGTTTGGTGATCATAATAATGGATGCAAGAGTTTAAGTACCAAATAAAGGTAAATCAAGCCTGACTTGCTGACCAAGCTTGTAATAACCCAAATGAACCATAGTTAGTTGAGATGAAGGATTTATGATGTTCACTGACGCATCAAAGATGGGGTTTGGGTGTGTGCTAGAGAAAAATAGGCATGTTGTTACTTATGCCTCCAGACAGCTCAAGCTGAATGAATTGAACTACCCAACACATGATTTAGAACTAGTTACGATTATACATGCCCGAAAGATCTGGCGACACTATCTTTATGGAGCCACTTTCAAAATCCTCATTGACCACAAGAGATTGAAGTACATCTTGACTCAGAAAGACCTAAACACAAGACAAAGATGATGAATGGAATGTATGAAAGACTAAGATTTCACCATCGCCTATCACCTTGGAAAAGTTAATGCAGTAGCAGACGCTCTTAGTCAGAAACAGCTTAGGTGTGCAGCTATATTATCTGCCCAGTGGAGGCAAGGGGAAGAGTTTGCTAGGTGGACTTTGTAGTCATTAGAAGACTGGATCTGTGTGGCTAACATTCAGATAGAACCAAACATGTTGACTGAGTTGGTAGTTGCCCAAATAGCCAGCCCAGAGCTTGAAAAGATGAAAGATTTGTTGGAGAAACCTCAAATACATCTCTTAGTGGGAGTAGATGGTGCAATCTATTAGAAGAGTCATATTTGGGTTCCTGAAGATTCTCACTTGAAGAATCATATCTTACAAGAATCTCATGGCACTACTAAGATGATTAAAGACTTATAGTGATATTTTTGGTAGCTTATAATGAAGAGAGACATAGCAACATATGTAGCTCGTTGTCTCACATGACCATATAGTGAAGGTTGAACACCAAAAACCCAATGGGTTACCACAACTAATTGATATTCTTGAGAGGAAATAAAACTAGAACACCATGGATTTTGTAGTGGTTCTCCACCAGACAAAGAAAAGTCATAGTATAATATGGGTTGTTGTAGACCACCTAACTAGGTTGGCATGTTTTATCACCTTAAATATTCCCACCAAGGTGTCAAACCTAGATTTGAACTATATGTTAGAGAAATAGTTCATATGTATGGTATTTAGAGTTCAACTATTTCTTATCGTGACCCTACGTTCATCTCCAAGCTGTGGAAGAAAGTCCATGAAGAACTCAGTATTAGATTGAAGTTTGGCATAGCCTATCACCCCTCAGACTGATGGATAGTCAGAAAGGATGATCCAGACTTTAGAGGATTTGTTGAGAGAATGCATGCTCGACTGGAGAGGATTATGGGAGTAGTACCTGCCCTTAGCTGAGTTTTCTTACAATAACAACTACCAAGCTAGTATTGGGATGTTGTCGTATAAATCTCTTTATGGGAGGTCGTGTCAGTCACCACTTCATTGGGATGATGTCAGTGAGAGAACCTTGTTGAGGTTAGAGGACCTATAATTTTATGTTGATAAATTATCTTTGATCAAGGCTGAAGAGAGCCCAGGATCAACAGAAGTCGTATGTTCATGTGAAGCGGATTGACTTGCACTTCAATGTGCGTGAGCATGTATTTTTTAAAATCCGACCCCTCTGAGCTATAGCTAACAATAGAGGAAGTTGAGTACCTGACATGTGGGTCTGTTTGAGATTTTGGAACAGATTGGTGAAGATACTTATCGTTTATCCCTACCCCCCTCAGTATCGTATGATGAATGATCTGTTCCATGTGTCCAATCTAAACCGTTATGTGAAGGATCTGAGCCATGTGTTGAGCATTGAACCTATTGAACTCCAAGGTAGGTTGACATACCTTGAGTCACCTATGAGGGTACTAGATACCAAGGTCAAAGAGCTTAGGAGTAAAACAATAGAGATGGTAAAGGTTCTTTCGAAGCACCATGGAGAGGATGAAGCCACATGGGAGCAGAATACGAACATGGAAAAGTCCTACCTGAGTTGTTTTCTTGATTAGTCAAATTTTGAGGGGGAAAATCCTATAATAGGGGAAGGATGTTATAACCTCAATTTTTGCTTGTATTTAGATAGATTGAAATACAATTTTGCAAAAAAAAGGGACTTGAATGGAAAGTTGTGTGCTTTGTCTTTAAAGTATGGTCTTCTTTGCAAATTACCCTTGGATGCCTAATTTCATGGTTATTGATATTTCAATAAATCCAATGATGGATAAAAGGGGAAAAGGATAAAAGAAATCCCATGATAAGAAAAAGGAAAAAGGAATAGAAGATCATTGTGTGCATATGTGGGAATTGTGTAGAATTCTCTAGAAAGTGGCATGGCAGACCACTATGGATTAGTTTTCGGTTCCAAATAATTTCTAATAAGAAAAGGAATCAAAATAAAGAAAATAGAAAAGAACGAATGAGAAAAATATGAATTTTAATGCATAATATTTGCCTTATAAGTGGATGACTTGCATATGAAGAAAAGTATCTTTCATTTTGATTTTTGACTCCAATATTTTCATATGAGTAGTTTAAGTCATTAAAGACTTACCCTTAAAATATGGGATTAAAAGAATGCATGGTTTGAGAGATATGGATTTTTGAATATTCCTAAAGTGAATGGAAAATCATTAAATGTCACAAATTCTATTTATATTAGAAATCCTAAGATTAGCCTTTTATCATGGCAAGTAGGTCGTGGACCATCATATCTAAGATCCAATGGCACATGCTCATCCCCTACCTCAGACATGAAAGGAAACCATGACCTTGAACAGATTGATTTTGAGGCAAGTTTCTCAGAGTTCTAGTGCATGAGAAAATGTGAAATAGATTCCAATGGATTTGGGAGACCAAATCGAATCGATCTATCCTAAGTTTCACCTAGGTTCGAGGACTCTAGAAGAATTGCCTAATTTACAGCCACCCATGGATGACCCCCAACTATAAATAGGGAACCACATACCATATGCAAGGGAACCAATAGTTCCCAGAGCATTGGTTGAATCCGGCATTCATTTTTGTATCTTCAATTTACCTATTAGTTGTGATCTTGACCTTGTTCCCTCTCTATTTTCCCCACCGACCTCTTCCTCTTCATCTTATTAATAGAGATCTCCAGCAAAGAAATTGAGAGTGCCACTGAATTCGATGAGGTGTGTGGAGGGGAAGGTAGCCTGAGTTTGCACATTGGTAACCTCCTCACTCGAGTCAACCACATTGTTGACTGCCTCACATATGTGATAGATCAGACAGAGGTTGAAAAAGACAACCATGGAAAAGACCCTTCTACCCTCGCCTCTCTTACAAACCAGGTAAGACCTTTTGGTCTTTTTCTTTGTTCTCTAACCTGGTCTAGTGGCATTCGCCATGCGAGCATGTGAGACGAGTTTGTGGTCATCTTTATGGATGATATCTTGATATACTCTAGGAATAGTCAGTAGTATGAGCAGCACCTTCGTTGGGCATTGACGTTGTTGAGGCAGCACTGGTTGATGCCAAATTTAGTATGTGTGAATTTTGGTTCACCGAGGTGTCTTTTCTTGGTCACATCATATTGGCTAAGCGTGGTTTTGTGGACCCAACCAATTGTATGCCAAGTTTAGTAAGTGTGAATTTTGGTTCACCAAGGTGTCTTTTCTTGGTCGTCATATTGGATAAGGGTGTTTGTGTGGACCCAAAGAAGGTAGAGTATGTTCTAGAATGGAAACAGTCTACGAGGCAGACAAAGTTTGAAGTTTCCTAGGTTTGGTAGGTTATTACAGGAGATTAACAAAGAATTTTAGTGTTGTAGCATTACCCATAACCAAGTTGACTAGAAAAGATGTTCCTTTTGTTTAGGATGATAGGAGTCGGTGTTCCTTCCATTTGTTGAAAGAGAAGCTAACTAGTGCTCGGGCGTTAGTGCTTCCAGATCAAGGGAAAGGTTACAACATCTTTTGTGATGTTTTGAGAAATGACTTGGGATGTGTGCTGATGCAGGACAAGAAAGTGATTGTTTTTTGCTTCACAATAGCTTAAGAAACACGAGTAGAACGACCTGACTATTGATCTAGAGATAGCAACCATAGTTCATTCCCTAAAGATTTGGAGGAACTATTTGTATGAGGAGAAGTGTCAGATCTTCACCAACCACAAGAAGCTTCAGCATATCTTCTCAAAATAGGAGTAGAACATGAGGCAGAGGAGATGGATGGGGATAATCAACAACTATGACTACATGATAGATTACCATCCAAGGAAGGTGAATGTGGTGGTTGATGTGTTGAGTAGGAAGGCATATTTTTCATCATCTGTAGACAAGGAACAGTTTCACTCTGTGGTGTGTCATAAGTAGGATATGTTGAATCGCTTCACCAGATGAATCTATGGTTGGGAGTATCTCTATTGGCATTATTATTAGCACAGTTGCATGTGAAGCCTACTTTGATATAGTAGATTAGATATGATTAGAATAGTGATGTTAGGATACAAAGGATTAGATTAAAGTTTGGCAATGGGAAGCATGATGACTTTCATGAGTCAGAGGATGGGACAATTTGTTTTCATAATTGGATAGTGGTTCCAGATGTTGAGGGCCTGAGGAAGATGGTTCTTGAGAAGGCTCAATGCACCATGGAAGTACCAAGATGCACCATAATTTGAAGGATTTGTATTGGTGGCCATGTCTAAAGTGCGATGTGGTAGGGTTCGTTGCTAAGTATCCAGTTTGTCAGCTGGTCAAGGTAGAACATCAGAAGCATGCATGGATGTTATAACCTTTACTGATACCATAGTGGAATTGGGATCATATAACCATGGACTTTATGGTTGCTCTTCCTAGGACAACAAATAGTTATTATTCCATTTGGTTCGTAATTGATAGGTTTACCAAGTCAATTCACTTCCTCCCAGTCATGAGGACATATACAACAGAGAAGTTGGAACATGAGATAGTTTATTTTCATGGTATTCTAGTTACCATAGTATTAGACAGAGGCCCACAATTTACAAGTAGGTTTTGGGAATGTATGCATATAGCTATTGCGACACACCTGAGGTTTGACACAACCTTCCACCCACAGATAAATGGTCAGTCAGAAAGGACCATTTAGACAGTAGAAGATATGTTGAGAGCATGTATTTTGTAGTTTCTTGGCATTTGGTATGTACATCTAAGTTTGATAGAGTTCTCCTACAACAATAGTTATCATATAAGTATAGACATGGACCTGTAAGAATCATTGTACATGAGACATTGTCGGTCACCTCTTTGTTGGTATGAGATATGTGAGTATTAGCTTTTGGGTCCTAAGCTAATGTAGCAGACTACAGAGAAGATCAAGGTAATACAACAACAGTTGAAAATAGCTCAGAATAGACTGATAACCACCACAAACCATTAGGGTTTCTAGTTGGAGATAGTGTGTACCCTAAGGATTTCCCTTGGAAGGGTGTGTTGATGTTTCGTAAGAAGGGTAAGTTGGATCCTAGATTTATGGGACCATACCCTATCTTGGCATGTGTTGGAAAGGTATCATACAAGTTAGAGTTACCGCCAGAGTTTCATAGATTGCACTATGTCTTTCATGTCTTCATATTGAGGATGTGTCACCTAGATATTGTGCAGATGCTACAACCAGTAGAGGTTGAGTTGGATGAGGATGTTTCTTATGTTTAGGGCCCTTTGTTGATCCTGGATAGGAGAGTGAAGAAGTTGAAGAAGAAGGATATGTCCTTAGTGAAGGTTTTATGGCATAATCATGGTTTGGAGGATGCCACATGGGAGTTAGAGGATGAGATGCGTAGGAGGTACCCATGTGTGTTCGCATAGGATTTTGTAAGAAAAATCCATGTTAGGGGTTTATGGTTTGTAAAACCACTGGCCTTGATTTTTGGTTAAACATGCTTTCTTACCTTAAATTAGAAGCTTAAAACCTTAATCAAACCCTAATATGTTCTGTGATATCATGTGACAAGCTTAAGTTTCAAGTTCAGTCCAGTTTGGACAGTGTTTGAGCAAGTTACACAAATTTGTGCTTATTTTGGACTTTTATGCAATGTACCCATATCTATGGTTTCTCTTTCAATTGGTCATATGTTGGTGTTCCTCACAAGTTTTCATATCATGTTGATATAGTTGTGTCTTGGGGCGCCCTATTACCCCTTGGTTTGAGCAGTGACATCTAGCCTTGTGTTGAGATTAGGGTTTGCTCTCATAGATACCTTAACTCGATGGTTGACCTTTGAGTGTTGGGACCTGATGGGACACCTAGTGTTGATGCTCGATTGGATTTATGACATGTCTTAGTCTCAAATATTTCTATGTGTTTGATTGGATTTCTGATACATCTTAGTTGCTAAGATTTTTATGTGGTCGATTGGATTTCTGGCACATCTTGCTCGCCAAGATTTCTATGTGGTCGATTGAATTTCTGACACATCTTAGTCACCAAAATTTCTATTCTCTCGATTGTATTTTTGACACATATTGGTTGCCAAGATTTCTATGTGGTCGATTGGATTTCTGACAAATCTTGGCCGCCAAGATTTCTATGCGGTCGATTGCATTTCTGACACATCTTGGTTGCTAAGATTTCTATGTGGTCAATTGGATTTCTAACACATCTTGGTCACCAAAATTTCTGTGTGGTCAATTGGATTTCTGACACATCTTGGTTTCTAAGATTTCATGTGGTTGTTTGGATTTCTGAACAACACAGTCAACATGGTTTCATGGACAAGATGTTTTTGACCTTGGACTGATGGAATGCATGGCTAGTCACCTCTCCCTTCCTCTCTCTCTCTCTCTCTGACACCCTAAGCTTTATATATGTTACACCCTGATCTCACAATTTCCACTAATCATGACATTAGGGCATAAATTGAGGATTTAACATAATACAAAGATCACCCTTAACTTTTTCTTCTTTTTCAAACTCTTTGTTTTCTCGCATTGAACCACATAAACTAACTTTAGAAGGGAATCTAAACATTGATTTCTCTAATCTAATTTCATTATTAAAAATGTATGTATGAACATTCATTATGTTTCTCATACTTTTAAGCACATAAGACTTTCTGATTCGCATATATTACTAAAAGAGGAATAATGTTATACATCATCATTTACAACTCTCTCTTATTTCTTTACAAGGACCTAGAGTGACAAGGACCGACTGAACTTAACTATACTTAGACTTAACTCTTGTGGAAGATCTACTCTGATGCAATGATATCTTCAATCCCCACGGTTTCCCTAAAAATTTTGAGTAGAGGGGTGAGCCTACTCGCTCAGTGAATGAGTAAAGCAATAATGCAGTCTAAAGTACTGAATCAGATATTTATCATTCTTGGATAATTGAATTAAAACAAGATAAATTTTTTAATTTAAAAGACTAGATATTAAAAAAAACTTACTAATAACATTGAAGCTTACATTATTAGAAATAAACAAGTATGGAAATATAATCCTTACTATATTCAATATTACATTTAAAGAACAACTACTATGAAACTGAAATCAAATCTTTCTTAACTCTTCTTACTTATAAGAAACCCTTTAAACTTATATTATCATATTTTAGCTTATGCCATGATCATATGCAGTGTATTCTACATACGAAGACTCGTAGTGAACTATGATCTCACCATACAAGACTTAGTTGACACCCTAGGATTGCTAAGCCTGACAACGTCACTGGTATGCAATAGGAAAAATGGCATTCTGGCCTTGGCATACCTGTGGGTTGTAAAAATGGATTCCTCCTCTAACCTAAGCACACAGGCGGAGAGTCAAGCTCCCTATTGACTTTTTTGTACTCTAGTGCCACTAGGACCTCTGGTTGATGATGGAAACTACATGATGTATTTTAAGGAGACTTCCACTAGGGCTTCGTCCCCCATACCACCTGTTAGTACGTTCCGACCCCCGTATACTAGACACTGCCAGGGTTAGGTCGTTTCATCCCTAAGGTGCAAACCTCTCATAGGGAATCTACGGTGTTCAGGGCTCCTGAGTCTATTATTACTGTAGCTTTGATTATTTCTTTCTCTTAGACTGATCTCTTTTAACTCTTTATATTAATGACTACTCATACTATCGAATTGAAATCACGGATGATACTGAACTGAATGCTTAACATATTGTGTACCCCTTTCTTAGGGTTTCTCCTTACTCATGCACATATAGAACTTCTCATGTATTCAAACATATATCATGTCTACAAATATAAATATTTTCACTCAACATTTCTCACATTTATGCATGGCATCGATAACATACCTATCTAGGGCATGTCATATATCCACTTGCAATAGCATAACAACATATGCATTTCATGACAAGTATTTAAGTTAGAAAATCTGAATCTCATAAGCAAAGCATATATGCATATAAGATAATATTCAGATAAAATCCCACAATATCACATGAATCATTTCAATCAGCCATTTACTACTAAATTAGATATGAATACTTGTAAAAGCATACTATATTGGGTTTCCATCCTTGATTACTTGCTATTCAAAGGATATGTATTGTGAAAATCAGAAACTCTATTTGTCCATATACCAAATGAAACAGATCAAACATGTATAATTATATGCACTAGGTACATAAGTAAGATCATATAAACATAAATTCTAATTTCAGCTATAATGTTGTTCAAGCACCCCAAATAACTTGAAAATTTAGACCTTCAGAAGATTCTCAATAAACTTATTAATTTTTTAGTATTCAAGATACATGGATATATATATCCATGTCATCATATAAATGTTTTCAGATCATAGTTGGAACATGAATTGTAATATTCTATAAATTGAAACTCAAGAACAGTTCTTTTCATTTATTGTCATCTAGGGAGAAATCAAGAATATAAATTAAAACCATCTAATTGATTACAATTGACTCAAATATTCTTTTACCCACTCACCTTAATCTATAAAACATCTTAAAAACATATCCCATATCTAAAAATCTCAAATACATATCAAAACCCTAGCAATCACCACTTTTTTCTTCCTTTCAACTTGGAAACCCTAGAATTGAAGATTAGGAGAGAAAGAGTGAGAAAAGGACTTGATTTGATATGATTTAAAATCCAATAAGGGGAGGAATGGAATCTTAACATCTGAGAGAAGATTTACCATGAAACTATATCCAAAGAAGCTAAACTTACATGATTTCATCATTCCTCAGACCGCAAAACCCTAGGTCAGCATCTCCATCACTTTCTCTTCTCAAACCCTAACTCTCCCTCTCTCTCTAGGATTTCATTTATATGGATTGAATCACTAATTATGAGAGCTTCTTGTGTGTTAGGTTGACCATATAGAGTAATTGAGTTGCTTGGGTGAATTGCACATTGACCCCTCACTAAACGTTTTCTTATTTCAGCAGATTTTTCTGTCATAAAAACGTTACTGTAATTCGTGTATTTAAGAGATCCAAACTTATCCAAAAACTATGAAAATTTAGTATGTTGTTTTAAATTGAGTTATTAATATTTAGTTAAAATTTTATATCATTTGTAGTTACCAATAAATAAATAAAAATCAAATACTATACTACTATATTGCAGTCAGCAGCATGGTCGGTCGAGTTTGTCCTTCATTGAACTCGACCGACAGCCCTCTCTGTAGAGATCAAAAATCATCCAAAAATTACACCAATTTAATAGAGTGTCTATAATGGAGTATAACAATTACAGTTAAAATTTGAGATCAATTGGAATACCAATAAAAAGATAAAATTCAATTTCCACACTGCTATATCAATCTGAAAATATGATCGGTCGAGTTTGAAACTCGACTGACAAATAGGTCAGAACATTCTTCAAAAATTCTGATATTTTTCAAGAGTGTTCAAATTTGATATATACAAATCATATAAAAATTTGAATTAAATTATAAGTAGACATAAAATACTAAAAATTATTTAGTGAGACTCTATACTTATCAAATTTTGTATTCATATGTCATCAAAACCCTAATTTGGGTCGATTAGGGTTTTTATTTTCTCAAACCCTAATTATACAAAGAGATAGCATACTTGGGGTTCTCATTAGGTTTAACATATCATGATTGAGATATCATCATTAATCATGTTTAAGTAATTATCAATCTAGTAATGTATGTAATCATTCACATAAACCCTAACTTACTGATTAAGTTCAAATACGGTCATAACAATTCTCCCCCCTTAAAAAGGTTTTGCCCCCGAAACATAAATATGTAAACAAAGTAATTTCAACGTTTATTTTAAGCTTCTGAAATATTACATATTATTATATTGTTGTATTTTATACATGACATTAGTTTTCAACATTAAGTCCTTCATTTCTTTTCTAATCACAACATGTTTGAAACAGTTCCCAATGATATCAAATGAATTCTCTATGCCACAATCAATCATAGGATAGAGAGAGAAACAACAATTTCAATATTTTCATACTCTTGAGGTGTTACCTCAACATTGATAATCTAATCCAACTATCTCAATTCATACGGCTCAAAATGTAATATTGTTATGTACTACCTCTAAGTCACAAAAGAGAGTTCACCATGTTGTTTTGAATTTTTTTTTACTATTATGCTACTCAAATAGCAAAACAGCCTTGAGTTGGAAGACTAGATTCAACAACAATTGTACAATACTACTCACAGCATCCCCATTGCATCATGGATGCATAAGGTGAAGCATTACCATCACATTCCATATTATTCTCAAGTATGAACCCACACATAACTCAAGGTGCAACCATCGGGTTATAGCATACTAGGGTTTCAACAATAGTAACAAGGTACTCCATGATTGTATTAGTCATTGAAGGACTATTCATACCCAATTACCATCACTTAGTTATATTAAAGCTAGGTATAACAAGCTATACCTCATTATGGTTACATATCAATACAATATGGTTATCATCCCTTCTATTCAGATGAGTGAAAAGGTAAGACTACCTTATTCAGGGTAATCCTTCATTTGTTCCATCATCATTCTACCCATATCACCATACCACATTTGTACAATACTAAAATGGATTACTGGTATGAATAACTACAACTATCAGACACCTTTAATTAGCATATTGCTTGCACATGTACAACTGAAATCATATGTAAGACAAATTTACATCCCTTAGTATACCTTCAACAAATTATACTTCTAAAAACAAATTCACATATTACTAAAATCCATTTTTATCTCTTATCTCTCTCCTCATTCATTACTACTTACTTTTTTCTACGTATCCTTCTCATTTTAATCATGGAGATTAAACATTCCTAAAATTGAAACATACAAGTTACAAATAGATTATTCATCATTCTTTCTATCACTACAAGAATTTATCTCATACCGCACTTCACTCATATTGTATTTCTCCTTTTGTTCAAAACACACTTGTTACATTTCAAATTTATATCTTACTCTTTGCTCTGAATCATTTCCATATTATTTATCTACCTTTCATATTAGCTATCTTTAAACCCTGGATTACTATCAGTGCTAGTTTACTTTTCATAGTGAAAATCTCATGATCTTGTTTTATAGAGATGCTAGTATTCAAGGTCAAATCACTAGTGACAACCCTTGAACTACTACAACTCTAAACATTCTAGGGTTTGGTCCTTATCAGTACCATGACGTTATTATGGTGTGACTTTGCTCCCTTAATTTGAAATTCAAACTTTGGATCTCACAAGTTTTACTAAAATCTTCCTTATCTTATCAATTGAATTTCCTTTCTCTTACTTGGCCATTCAGATAGATTACATTATAAATTTACCCTACTAGGGTTTCATCATCATATTGTATTTCATTATTACATTCACAAGATGTCTCAACTATGGTGGTTATGCATCATATATGATTCCTTTTCATATCACTTCATTCCCACATTGCTCTCATTAAGGAAGATATGAAAGAGAAGATAATTTTGAGACTTAGAATTCTTATCTTCAAACATTCATTAATACATTTCTCATATGTATGTTTAATTAATTATCAACAAGGATACTTGACTAACTAGCACTTTCTTGAATCTCGCAACCTCTTTCTTTTATAATCTATATTACTCCATTATGTTTCAAACCCTTCTTTACTTTCCATAATCCCCTTACCATATACTACTATTCCACATGTCATCTTTAACTTCTAGTTTTCTCTTATGATTATGTTGCTTCTTTTATGTGTATGATCATGTATACCATGTTGCATATATTTCTTTTTATCCTTCTACTAATGTGAAGTTGATATTCTAAATCAATAATCTCTCTACTAGTTTCAATTCATGTTTAATACATTACATATCCTTCATTTTAAATCAAACGGCTCATGCATGGGTCAAACTTAGTTTCTCTTTCAATCAAGTTTTTCCTTTCTGAATATAGTCTACCTTTGTATGACTTATTCATTTATTTAGCTACACTTTTGTTCTTCTTTTAGAAACTAGTTTGTTGTTCTATAGAGACATAGAATCCAAAGGCAGTAAGGATGAATGTATTAAACTTATTAATGAAGGTATACATCACATGCTCTCAATTATATCATAACCCTCATTCCTTAATCAAGCTCATTATTTCCAACATTTCTCTTTATTTCAACTAAGTTTCTTATCCTAGTTTTATGATTTGCATGCTCATCTAGTTCTCTTCACTTTAACTCTTCTGGAGACTCTTCACTTTTATGTACTTATCGTATACTTAACTATTTTATTCTATTTTCCCTTTGCTTTGGAGTACATAAAAACATTGTACTCGATTATATAGTCCATTCCTCATGATTGATTCTTACTATCTTGGCCCTTACATACTTTTCTCATTTTTTTTTCATATTTCATATTTAGAGTTCATATAATACTAATAATTAAACTTAATCTGAACCTTATGTCATGTTCCTTTATTCCCAATTAAGGGTTTCTCATATGAGGCCCCAAAGTTGGATCTCAGATATTAGTTCCAACTAATTCTTAGCTATTCTAATCTTTCCCATATGTTTCAACATCTTAGTGTAGTACATTCTCACTATGATGTGGGTCTAATTTATTCAGAGTCTACTCTTATCATATTGTTAATAGGAGCCATTAGATCCCATTAACACATCTTGCCAGTCGGACCAGGCTGAACCTATAGTCCTGAACCCAAGAGCTACTCAGGATTAATCAACTCCTATTAATCTCAAACATGTAGAAAGAATATCCACTTAGGGAAAACTCATTTAAACATAAATTATGGTCTACTTGATACAAAGAATATAAACAATAATTGAATCACTTCATGATACACAACAATATAAAAGAACCATATATATTCTACAAATTGATAATCTGAATTCATACATATAAGAGTATTTCTATTGATCTCTAATCAAAGAAGCAATATAGAAAAAGAGTTGCATCACATTCTATTCTTATGCTCAATCCATTTAATTCTTTCTAGTCTTCTAACCCTAATATTTCTAGGGTTTCTCTCTAGCCCATCCTTGCACTGCATGCCTGGCCAGGGCATTCAGAGAAGAATAGATAGAGACAACTTGATACTGGTCAACCTAAGTATTCAGATATTGAGCCAGGGTATCTAAATACTTAGACCTCCCAGAGCTATAGACACATCATCTCCTATCTTCCACACTTATAACTCTAACTTTCTATCCTAATGGCCCCTGACGACTCAGCCTAAGCTCTGATACCAAGTTGTTACACCCCGATCTCACAATTTCCACTAATCATGAGATTAGGGCATAAATTGAGGATTTAACGTAATACAAAGACCTCCCTTAACTTTTTCTTCTTTTTCAAACTCTTTGTTTTCTCGCATTGAACCACATAAACTAACTTTACAAGGGAATCTAAACATTGATTTCTCTAATCTGATTTCAAAAGTAAAAATGTAAGTATGAACATTCATTATGTTTCTCATAATTTTAAGCACATAGGACTTGTTGATTCGCATATATTACTAAAAGAGGAATAATGTTATACATCATCATTTACAACTCTCTCTTATTTCTTTACAAGGACCTAGAGTGACAAGGACCAACTGAACTTAAATATACTCAGACGTAACTCTTGTACAAGATCAACTCTGATGCAATGATATCTTCTGTTATGACCCCACCTTCCAGTAACCCCCAATTAAGGGAGATCGAGAGGTCAAAGCCGCACCCATAATTTCCGGATCAAATGTTTGACAATTAACCAAGAACAATTATTAAATTTCAACAATCTATACTGAAAAGTTGTAATAAATAAAATTTTGCATACCTTTGAAAAGTTGGAATTTCTAAATCTCTATCCACAGTTGAACTAATCTAACTAAAACCTCCTTGTTATTTAATTTGTGAATTCACAATGTGCCACTTTACTGTTTGTCCTATTTGGGATTTTGTACCTAAATCGCCGACAAACAAAACATCGATCAGCCAAAGCTGGTATGTGGGGGAAACAATAATCATGCAAATATGTTAACAATGTAATCATTCAATTAATCATGTAACAACCAATATTATGTTTTAAATATAACTCTATGTTGTCCCTACAGTGGACCTGGATACTACCTTCCTTATGGTGGATCCCCATTAAACCCCTCATGATACACCTATCAGGTGAACCAATTTCTAGGGTTGAGTCACATGGCACTACCCATAGGTAGACCACTCCTTAACTCATGGTATGCTAAAGAGTCTCATGGCACTACACGTGGGTAGCCCAGTTTCTAACTCACGGTAACCTAGACCTTGATCTAGGATTACCCCTTTTTTAATCTTTTCAAAGCAACATAGGTGGACCCAAATTTAGCCAGTTATATGTATATTTATGGTGATAATCATAGTCACTTTATGGTTGGATGAAATAAATAGACATCCAACAATTATTTTTCAAGCAACCGATAAAACGTCCGGGAATCGCCGTGAAACTAGAGCGGTTATCCATAAGCATAACCATATATCTTTGATTGCAGATTTCAAGAAAGATTCAAATATGCAGGGAAACCCAATCAAGCAAGTCAATGATGAATAGAAATCCTGAAACAAACTTACTAGTTTCCCTTTATTAATATTGATCCAATTTCATGACATTACTTAGGATTTCAATTCCAATTTTAGGGTTTCCTTGGAAATTAGGGTTTTTACCTCCTCTTTTATCTCAAATTAGGGTTTCCATTTAGATTATCCTTCTTTTATGGATTACAACTCTAAATTAGGCAACCTTGCATTCAAAATGGATAAACAAACCACCTTTATCATTAACAGGGTAAAGCTTATCAATTTGACCCATTAATTCGTCAAAATTCACCCTTTATATTCAATTAGGGTTTCTCATTAACTTTTAATACATTTTACTAGCAAATTAAGGTGCGTTTGCAAAACGGATAAGAACTAGGTTCTCAAAGTATTTTTATCATATTCCTCATATTTTTCTACACAACTTTCATGTATAATTTTTTTCCATTAGACATTCCTAGTAATTTCTATGAATTTTGCAAAGAAAAATCCTTTTCTGGATTATTTGGGCAGAGAGTGAGATTACCGAATTTCCTTAATCATCAGATTGATGCGCCGCTGGTCTACCAAATGATCTGACTCTTCACGTCGATCGGCTCCACTCATTTGCTTGCGCACGAGCCCCAAAGCCTGGTCTGTTGGATCCTACTGAGGTCCACGATGGACTCCAATCCAGCGATCTGCGTTGATGCGACCCAACTAAACCGACCGCCCTTCAGCTCCGTCAGATCCCACAAAGGTTCATCGTGATCCCCAATCGAACAATAATTGTGCATCATCTCCTTCCTGTTCTTTGCTCGAGCAATGTGGCGGCACCGTGACTGAGTCTCATCGAAGCAAGAGGGATCAAGAGAGGGAGAGGGTGCTAGGACCTAATAGTTGGCCGCCCGATATCGCTAGGGGATGAGGACTCGAGTAATGGTCCTTATATAGGATATGGGGGGTCCATGTTAGGGTTTCCAATCCTCATCGCAACCTGACTCCTAGCCCAATTGGGCATTTCATGAAGGTAGGATAAAACCCCAACAAACCAGGGTCGGGAACCTTCCTTTCTTCCTCCCAAACTCAATGGGACTCTTCCCATGAGTGCACATGCATTAGGTTGATCAGGAATAGAGGGAGAAGTTTCCCTTGTTATGGCTGGAGTCCTTGTCCCACTAGGACTTGTACGATGAGCCATCCACGTTGGATCCAAATCCAACGGCTCTCATCACATGCGCTAGATCAAAAGGAAAGAAATTTCCTATTATTTCAAATTATATTCCAAATTCAATGATAACTTTGAAAAAACATAACTCCCAATTCGTAGTTCTTTTTTAATTCAAATATTGAGGGAACCTTTTTCATACTTTTATCTTCCATCATACAAAAATTGGGATTATTATCTAAAGGAAACGATCCCTTTTCTATGATTGCAAGTTATCATCTAATTATTCATATTTTCCACATCTTTTCAATTTCCTTTACCATTAATTATTATCATGAGTTCCTTGATCCCCAAGGAACAAAATTCTATTTTTTTTTGGAAATTATTCCTTAGCCTTTTGTTCTTCTTTCATTTATTTTCTTATGTATTCCTTTATCCAATTGAATTCATTTTCATTTCTTTTTCTTTTTCCTTCAATTGGGCTCAATGGCCAATAAGGCCTATTAAGAAAACACACAAGGCTAGCATACACGCAATTCATTCAAATCAACTCATCAAATCAACCATGGATTTTATTTATCTTTTAAAAAGATATTTACAAATCTCATTACATGTTTTGGAAAAATGGGGTTATAACATCCTCCCCTCCTTATAGGAATTTTTCCCTCAAAATTCCATCAAGCAAACAAACAATTCAGGATAAGACTTTTCCATGTCCATCATTGGCCCCTATGTGGCTTTATGTAATGACCCCGCCTCCTGGTAACCCCCAATAAAGGGAGACCAATAGGTCGGTGCCGTTATCCAATTAACAGGATCAAAGGTTCGACAAATAATCAATAATAATTATGAAATTCTACTAACTAACTGGAATTTGGTATAAAATAAAACTTTGCATACCTTTTTCAAAACTGGGATATCTACTTCTATCCACATCAGGAGTCTACTCTAACTAATCCTCCTTTGGCCTTTAACTCTTAATTAATTTCACATATGCCACTTTACTGTTTTTCCTTTTCAAGCTTGTACCTAAAATGCTGACAAAAAAAAACGTCGTTCAGCATATCGGAATATGCCAGAATGTGGGGATATCCAAATTTCACAAATATGGCTAACAATTTAATAATCACAATCAAATTATTTAACAAGACAATTTACATTTTCAATGTGTCATTCTCCACAACTTTTTCCCTAACCCTAGCATACCCCTATAGGGTTTCTCTTTTGCCATTGACTTAAGGCCACCTTCTCAATCCCGAGCTTGGTGCCTGGGAGTCACCTCTCATGGTGCTCCATAGTCATGCATCATAGACCACCTTCTCATTCTCGAGCTTGGTGTCTGGGGTCACCTCTCATGGTGCCCATTGATCTACCCTCCTGGGCCTTACCTTTATGGCATCTTCCATCAGGGTGGCATGTAGGTGCGAGAATTCACATATATATATAACTGTGATAGCCATAGTGACTTTATAATTGCAGTATGAACATCCAAATTGTTTAGATTACATTCAATGCGAGGAAACATTCAGAAAACCCTTAGAAAACTAATGTGATTAATCATAATTAACCACATACGTGTCAGCTGATGTGAGACAGAAATAATCCAATCAAAAATAGGCAAGCAAGAATTCAATAAGATCCCAAAATAGTTGTACAATTCCCTTTTATTACTCATGTCATCAAGATCTATTAAATCTAGCTCGCTTCCTAGGGTTTCTAGTCCACTTTTAGGGTTTCCATTGCAATTAGGGTTTCCCTTCATCTTTTATTATTTTAAACCCTAATTTAACGCAATTGATCACAAACCCTAATTATCTCAACATCTAATCCTCAGTTTTAGATTAAAGGCATAATTATCCATTAATTAAGCCTCTTTTACATTAAAGCTACTGTTTTTATCTGTTTAATCCATGACAAGATCATTATGCTCATTTATCATCAATTCAAAGTTCATTATAGTCTAATTCGCATATGAACTTGATCTACCATTAATTCCACCTTTTATTCATGAGAAAACCCTAATTACTACATTTAGGGTATTTATCCACAAATTAGGAACTTAAATGATCAAAATAGCTTATAACCATGAAAACTCAGTTCTATACATGAAATCAAATAATTAAAGCCATTAGTAGTCATAATTACCAACATTAGGGTTTCAAGGCCTATTAAAGTATATTCATGCACGTGAACTTTCAATTAAACTAATTATGTGCAAAATTCATCCTTTTTGTTCCTAATGTTCCCTTTTATCATTAACATGCTAATATCAACTTTAATCATAAATTAAACCCTACTGATCACATTAATCATATCAAACTAGGGTTTCTTAATCATCATTACATTAAAGTTAACACCTTCCATTACTTTTTCGAATTTCAAGTAGAATCAGGCTCCAAATATATTTTTATTGGATTCCCTTCGTTTTTCTGAGCAAAAATTATGTATAATGCGCATCCATCCGAGCTACGGTTAAAAAGATATGATTATAACAAAATCACTTACTTCAGGCCAATCCAGGAGCGCCACATGGTTGTTTCCATGCATTGTTGCTTGGTGACTTTGCAAACATAACGGAATTCCATTTTTCCCCCGCGTAAGTCAGTTGGTCTTCAACCTGCGGAGGGGTAGATCTGTCCAAGCGTCGAAGGTCGTCTTCAACCTTCAGAGGGTGCAATTCAGCCACCCTAGCCCTGCTTTGCGCGGCTATTCTCTTGCTCCTCAGACCTCGATCGCCCTCAACAACTGTTGCACTGACTCTGCCATGCTCCCACGCACCTGATGGTGCTCTTGGTATGTGGCTGGTTGGCCAGAAATGTGCCTAGCAGGTCTGCTGCCATGGTTGACCTACAGAAATCCTACGGCACTGCGCAGGTGCTAGGCCTAAGGGACGATGGTCGAGCTCCTTTCCTAAGGACTTGGGATCATCGTGCCCCCATCAAGCTCCTATCCAAAGCTCCATATCGCTCTGGGTTGCACTAACTCCCATGGTTAGGGTTTTTCATGCAAGAAACAAGAAGAAGGAGAAGGGATATGTGTGATATCTCTTTGGAACTCGAACCAGAAGCCCAACCCCTTATATAGGGGAGGATTTTCGCACCCCAAGATGTGCATCCTCCAAGATGCAAGATCTTGTCCCAATAGGAATCCAATTCCTTCTTTAAAAAGCAAGTTTTCTCTCTCTTCTTTACCCTATGGATATTCCCTATTATATGGATATTAGGTGTTCAAAATTCCTCTTTCATTTTATTTATACTTGCCCTTTTTAATTCATTGGCCACGGATTTTTATATTTCCTTAAGTAGAAAATACCACTCCTTTAACAAAACCACAAAAACCATTAATAATGTATTACATTATTCCCTTATTTTTCTTTATTGGTATTTTCTCTTTCCTCTTTCTTCATTGGGACTCCTTGGATCCCAAGAAACTCAAATAATTCGAAATTCCTTTTTAAGGAATACTCATTATCCTTCTAAAAGCATCAATATGCATTATTTCACATTATCTTGTTTATTTCTCATTAAAAATCTCTTTTTGAAGATTTCTCTTTATTTCTCTTTTATTTTCCTCATTAGTATTCCTTTTATCATTAGGAATCCTTGGGATACGAAATTCCACCAAGGATAACTCAATTATACCTCTTTTCACTTATTTTCCACATTTTACTATTATTTTCAATTTCTTTCTTAATAAAGAAATACTTAATTGATCTTTTCTTTTCTTATTGCATTTTCTTTGCAACTTTAGACTCCTTGGAATCCAAGGAACCCATGTGGCACGAAATCCACTTTTGGATTAATTTCTTTTGCCTTCTAGAGGTTTCCACACCTTTCTTTTTTCAAGAACTCCATTATTCATTTACTAATTGAAATTCCTTGTTATTGGGCCCAATAGCCAATAAAGCCCACAACACATTCATCAAGGCTATTGTAAATGAAATTCTTGCATTCAATCAAGAGACATCATTATTTGTTCATTTATCTTTATTATGAGAAATCATATTTCTCACCACATGAACCCAAAACTCGGAGTTGTAACATACTTCCCCTCTTATAAGAATTTTGTCCTCAAAATTCCATCAAGCAAACAAACAATTCAGGATAAGCCTTTCCTTATGTCCATCAGGGCTCCCATGTGGCTTCACCCTTTCCATGGTGCTTCCCAAGAACCTTCATCATCTCATATTCTTCCATCTGAGTTCTTTCTTACCTTGGTATATTGTACCCTCATAGGTGACTCAGGACATTTCAACCTCCCAAAAGTTGAATAGGTTCAAGGCTCAACACATGGCTTGGGTACCTCACATAGTGCTCTAGACCGGACTCATGGAACACATTATGTTATCCTGAGGGCAAGGCTAAACACAACCATCTCCACCAATCCATCTCAAATGGACCCATATTTCAGGGACTCATCTTTCTCAGTTGTAGCTTAGAGGGGTCGGATTTTCACATCACATATTCTCCCACAGTGAACTGCATGTCAGTCTGCTTTGCATCATCTTGTGACTCATGTCATCACTGGGCTCTCTCTCAGCCATTGTACAATCAAAGCGACTTCATCTGCACACACTGTGGTTCTTTTCTGACCTTCGTGAGGCCTCCTTCACCAACATCATCTTAATGAAGTGGTGACTGACACAACATCCTTATGGAACTTCTTACATCCCAATAAAGGCTATGGTGGTTAACATCACATCTTAAGAACTGTCTCTATGTTTCACTCTGAATGAGCACACATGCTCTCATTAGACCCTCTAGTCTGGATCACACAGTCCATTAGTATGGGGTGATACACTATACTATTATCAAGTTCGTCATGTATCCACTTCCACCTCATGGAAGTGAACCTTGGTCATACTCAAGAACTTTTGAACTCGCATCATGGTGTAGTCGGACCATCTTTCTCTCTTCACTAGTTCAACCAAATCTGTCTCATGACAGTACTCTTCCTTTCTCATGTCATCTAGGTAAGGCGATCTACCATAACCCATATTGCACCTTGACCTTCCTTGGTCTAGGGGAGACTTACCACAACATCCATAGTGATGAACTCCCATTCCCTCTCGAGAACTCTCTTTATCCTTCATGTCAAAGCACTGGGTTACTAGTGTTCATCCTTCACCTCGATCATGCATGACCACAAGCCACATGCATCTTCATCTTAAGCATCCAAAGTGCTACTATCTCTTACTATCTCAGTAATACCATGGTATATGGTGATCTTAAAATCATGATCTCCGGTATGCCATGATTCCTCAAGATTGATTCCTCAGAAACCCTAAACCACTCTAGTTGGGTTTTCATCACTTTTCTTTCCAAAGAAGTGCATATGAGGTTCTACAACCATCCTCTTATTGCATCACAGCCTAGACTGGCTAACCAAACAACTACTAACTTGTTCAACAGATCTTGCTACATCTGAGTGTTAGCCAAACATATCTTCTTTCCAACTTACGGTTAGCTGAACAACCTCAACTTCTTCTAGCCTCTTGCTAAACTAGGTAGCTATATCTCAACCAGAGCATTCATTATCACTTCTTATCCTTAGATGTAAGGTATTATTGAGGACATAAACCCCCATGTATTTCACTTATCCTTTCAAACTCGAATTCTAAGTCTATCTTAATTGAGAATACTTTGAGCTCATCTCCTTGATGATCAAACTCAACTTTGTATAACTTGCAAATTCCACAAAGCTTCTGCTAGAAGAATCCTTATAGGATGACTACCTTAACTCTCTTAGTGTTTGTGAACCATCCATGTATCATTCACTCCACCAGGGTATGTTATCTTCTCTGTAGCAACGTCTCAACTCACACCATCTTTATCCTTGGTGTATGGCATGCGTACTGTCCTATCTCTTACTCCCATAATAAGAGGAAATAAGCATTTGGCCGCAGTCCAACTACAGAGTTCTTCCTGTTCTAAGAGTAGATATGGTGCATCCCACCTTGCCAATACACCTTTAAATCTGAGTTGAAATGTGCCACACATGTCTTTACATCACAAACATCATGATATCAAAATTTCCTCCATGGAAAACTAGTCTCGAACCTACTTGGGTTACTACACAATCCTTGGTCATCTCCTCTAGGTCTATAGGGTGTCGGCACTTTTGGGGTCATCCCTCTTACTTTATGCATCCAGAGAGTGCCCTACTCATCTACCCTTTGGGTCCTATGAGTTCATGAAGGTGATTAATCTCCTAACCCATGGCCCTCAGACAATGATAGATGTTACCTCCCGACCCTATGGTCATGTGCAACTAGGGAATTAGGCAACTCCTACTTCCATCGGTATTATCCCCACCTGCCCCTAGGATAGACTTAGGATTCCATTATAGTACATGTCTAGCTTAGAACCTTACCCAAGCCTTCATCATCTCTCTCTGCATTCACAATTGACTTTCATCCCTTCATAGGGGTCATGGCAACCTGCCTACCTTAGTCAAGCCCCATACCGGTTACCTCCATGGTAACACATCCACATGCACTTAGAGATGGTTATCTATGGGTCTACAGGTTCATTCTCATACCATGTACTTTTCACTTAGCTTCTCAAGATCCTATGAAACCTCTTTAGGTTACCCTAAACCAACAGAACTGGTATACACCCTACAAAAAGGGTCTCTCTCCTAGGATGGGAGGAAACTACAACTCTTGACAACAAGGTCACAAACATCCTTATGTCTAGGGTTTACATCCATATGAGCATGCTTAACCCAGCAGCTACTAAGGCACAAGTGGACCACCTACTAAACCATGCTAGGTCACACTCATTCTCTTTCCTCAACATTAGATCAACTTAGTTGTGAGGGGTTCATCAAACATACCCTTAACTTAAGGGGTTTCTTTTACCTTTACACATGAGGAGTACCATGCTCGAGACTCAAATCTCATCATGAGCATTGGGTACACTGCTTCCCCTCGTAGGCCTAGGAACCCTAGGTTCACCTTTGGGTATCCAGATGCATGCTCGATCTCTTGACCATGAATCAAGCACATCCAAGGTATGTCATGTACTTCCATGATCCTTTTATATAAGTAGCACCTCAGAGTTGAGTCCTCCTCAAGGACAACCAACTAGGTATAAAACCTCACAATTGGTTACTTAACCCTCCTCAGGGTCTAAGGCACTCTTCATCTCATCTCAGCAGGTAATACTTATACCATAGGCATATAAGTACCAGAAGCATCATCCTCTCTCTAGGGTTTGGTTCCTCTAAAGGAAACCAAGATATCATCAGTCTCTAGGGGTCAAGCATAAGGCAACCACAATCATCCACTTAGGTCACATCATCCTCGACTCCCCACTATTCCTCATGTCTCCAAAATCTAAGCTTCCAACCTTCTTTCTTGGGTCCTACTTTCCCTCTCTAGAGCTAACTCCACATCCAGCCATACTACTAGAGGTCCTCTCTCCATGAAGGATCAAGCTCACAGGCATACCTATACGTGGGTGAAGCCTATGCTCAAACTTATGTTTGCTTATGATTATCCATAGCCCCTTATGCTTATCTCCTAAGCCATCCATCATGTCCTTTTGGCCTCAGTTTAAACTTACTACTCGAACTACTGATGTACTCTAGGTGCAAGCTATATCCTACTTGCAACAACCCATAAGGTTTCTATAGGTTCTTCTCTAACCTCATCCATGAAGGAGATATCCTTCGCTCAAACCTACACGACCCTTCCCAGGGTTGGGTTGCTAAAGATACTCAGTCATCAACTTCTCATGGCTCATATGGCATCCAAGGCATGTTTATCCAAACATCTGGTCTAATCCCATCATGCCATCTCTCTCTCTAACTTTCACTTAGGGTTAGGGTTAACATCATCCTCAAAGGATGTGCTAGGTCTCTACTTTTAATGGAGGTCTCTACCTCCAAGACTAACTCTCTCTACTCATCCTCCTACCACAGAGGTCTATCCTCAGGCCTCTCCTGAGGGCAATGACAACTCGTGTCATACGACCTAAGCATGTATCTATTCCTTTACGCTTACTCTATTAAGCTTATGTCCATGACATCTTATTTACATGCTTTTTATTAATTTGGTAGAGGATTCCTTAATCCTTATCAACCTTACCCATACCTCAAGAGGGTGAGGAGAAGAGAGAGGAAACCCTAATCCTTAAGGTCCATAACAGAATTTGAGTTGAGAAGGAATGAACAAGATGAGAGAGTCCTAAAGGTATCTTATTTCGAGTCATATCCTAAGACATCGACCAGGCAGTCACACAATCTGGGAGTCCTCGTATTCCGACTAGTGGTGCAGAGGAAAATATTGCCATCCCCCAGACGTGATCCTTTTCTAGACACCTCAATCTTTTAGACAATCCTCTAATAACTGCCTTGGGTTCTACAGAATTTGTAAAATTTAATAATTATTAAAGATTAAGTGAGGAACCTTCGCTCTGATACCGATTTTAATGACCCCGCCTCCCGGTAACCCCCAATAAAGGGAGACCAATAGGTCAGTGTCGTTATCCAATTAACAGGATCAAAGGTTCGACAAATAATCAATAATAATTATGAAATTATACTAACTAACTGGAATTTGGTATAAAATAAAACTTTGCATACCTTTTTTCAAAACTGGGATATCTACTTCTATCTGCATCAGGAGTCTACTCTAACTAATCCTCCTTTGTACTTTAACTCTTAATTAATCTCACATATGCCACTTTACTGTTTGTCCTTTTCAATCTAGTACCTAAAATGCCGACAAACAAAACGTCATTCAGCATATCGGAATATGCCGGAATGTGGGGACATCCAAATTTCATAGATATGTCTAACAATTTAATAATCACAATCAAATTATTTAACAAGACAATTTACATTTTCAATGTGTCATTCTCCACCGCTTTTGCCCTAACCCTGGCATACCCCTCTAGGGTTTCTCTTTTGCCATTGACTTAAGGCCACCTTCTCAATCCCAAGCTTGGTTCCTGGGAGTCACCTCTCATGGTGCTCCATAGTCATGCATCATATACCACCTTCTCATTCCCGAGCTTGGTGTCTGGGGTCACCTCTCATGGTGCCCATTGGTCTACCCTCCTGGGCCTGACCTTTATGGCATCTTCCATCAGGGTGGCATGTAGGTGTGATAATTCTCATATATATATAACTGTGATAGCCATAGTGACTTTAGAATTGCAGTATGAACATCCAAACTGTTTAGATTGCATTCAATGCGAGGAAACATTCGGAAAACCCTCAGAAAACTAATTTGATTCATCATAATTAACCACATACATGTCATCTGATGTGAGACATAAATAATCCAATCAAAAATAGGCAAGCAAGCATTCAATAAGATCCTAAAACAATTATACAATTCCCTTTTATTACTCATGTCATCAAGATCTATTAAAACTAGATCGCTTCCTAGGGTTTCTAGTCCACTTTTAGGGTTTCCATTGCAATTAGGGTTTCCCTTCATCTTTTATTATTTTAAACCCTAATTTAACGCAATTGATCACAAACCCTAATTATCTCAACATCTAATCCTCAGTTTTAGATTAAAGGCATAATTATCCATTAATTAAGCCTCTTAAGCCTCTTTTACATTAAAGCTACTGTTTTTATATGTTTAATCCATGACAAGATCATTAAGCTCATTTATCATCAATTCAAAGTTCATTATAGTCTAATTTGCATATGAACTTGATATACCATTAATTCCACCTTTTATTCATGAGAAAACCCTAATTACTACATTTAGGGTATTTATCCACAAATTAGGAACTTAAATGCTCGAAATAGCTTATAACCATGAGAACTCAGTTCCATACATGAAATCAAATAATTAAAGCCATTAGTAGTCCTAATTACCAACATTAGGGTTTCAAGGCCCATTAAAGTATATTCATGCACATGAACTTTCAATTAAACTAATTACGTGCAAAATTCATCCTTTTTGTTCCTAATATTCCCTTTTATCATTAACAGGCTAATATCAACTTTAGTCATCAATTAAACCCTACTGATCACATTAATCATATCAAAATAGGGTTTCTTAATCATCATTACATTAAAGTTAACAACTTCCATTACTTTTCCGAATTGCAAGTATAATCAGGCTCCAATTATATTTTTAATGGATTCCCCTCATTTTTTAAAGCAAAAATTATGTATAATGTGCATCCATCCGAGCTACGGTTAAAAAGATATGATTTTAACAAAATCATTTACTTCGGGCCAATCCAGGAGCGCCACGTGGTTGTTTCCATGCATTGTTGCTTGGTGGCTTTGCAAACATAACGGAATTTTGTTTTTGCCCCCGCGTAAGTCAGTTGGTCTTCAACCCGAGGAGGGGTAGATCCGTCCAAACGTCAAAGGTCGTCTTCAACCTTCAGAGGGCGCGATTCAGCCGCCCTAGTCGTGCTTTGCACGGCTATTCTCTTGCTCCTCAGACCTCGATCGCCCTCAGCAACTGCTGCACTGACTCTGCCATGCTCCCACACACTTGAAGGTGCTCCTGGTACGTGGCTGGTCGGCCGAAAATGTGCCCAGCAGGTCCGCCGCCATGGCTGACCTACAGACATCCTACGGCACTGTGCAGGTGCTAGGCCTAAGGGACGATGGTCGAGCTCCTTTGCCAAGGACTTGGGATCATCGTGCTCCCATCAAGCTCCTCTCCAAAGCTCCATATCGCTCTGGGTTGCACTAACTCCCATGGTTAGGGTTTTGCGTGCAAGAAACAAGAAGAAGGAGAAGGGATATGTCTGGGATCTCTTTGGAACTCGAACCAGAAGGCCAACCCCTTATATAGGGGAGGATTTTCACACCCAAAGATGTACATCCTCCAAGATGCAAGATCTTGTCCCAATAGGAATCCAAATCCTTCTTTAGAAAGCAAGTTTTCTCTCTCTTCTTTACCTTTGGATGTTCCCTATTATATGGATATTAGGAATTCAAAATTCCTCTTTCGTTTTCTTTATACTTTCCCTTTTTAATTCATTGGCCATGGATTTTTATATTTCCTTAAGTAGAAAATACCACTCCTTTAACAAAACCACAAAAACCATTAATAATGTATTACATTATTCCCTTATTTTGCTTTATTGGTATTTTCTCTTTCCTCTTTCTTCATTGGGACTCCTTGGATCCCAAGAAACTCAAATAATTCGAAATTCCTTTTTAAGGAATACTCATTATCCTTCTAAAAGCATCAATATGCATTATTTCACATTATCTTGTTTATTTCTCATTAAAATGTCTCTTTTTGAAGATTTCTCTTTATTTCTCTTTTATTGTCCTCATTAGTATTCCTTTTATCATTAGGAATCCTTGGGATACGAAATTCCACCAAGGATAACTCAATTATACCTCTTTTCACTTGTTTTCCACATTTTACCATTATTTTCAATTTCTTAATAAAGAAATACTTAATTGATCTTTTCTTTTCTTATTGCATTTTCTTTGCAACTTTGGACTCCTTGGAATCCAAGGAACCCATGTGGCACGAAATCCACTTTTGGATTAAGTTCTTTTGCCTTCTAGAGGTTTCCACACCTTTCTTTTCTCAAGAACTCCATTATTCATTTACTAATTGAAATTCCTTGTTATGGGGCCCAATAGCCTATAAAGGCCACAACACAATCATCAAGGCTATTGTAAATGAAATTCATGCATTCAATATAGAGACATCATTATTTGTTCATTTGTTTTTATTATGAGAAATCATATTTCTCACTACATGAACCCAAAACTCGCGGTTGTAACACTTTACCTTATCCATGGAGCTTACAAAGAACCTTTATCATCACATATTCTTTTCTCTGAGTTCTTTCACCTTGGCATCTATAAACCTCAAGGTGACTCAGGTCATTTCAGCCTCCCTTGGGGCTCACTAGGTTTGTTGTTTTACACATGGTCTGGGTACCTCACATAGTGCTTTAAATTGGACACATGGAATTCATCACACATCACTTTATCCTGAGGGGTAAAGTCAACCATAACCTTCTCCACCACTCCATATCAAATGGACCCATGTATCAGGGACTCAACTTCCTTAGGTTTAGCTCAGTGGGGTTGGATTTTTCATGTCACATATTCTCCCACAGTGAACTGCATGTCAGGCTACTTTGCATCTGCTCACGACTCCCGTCGTCTCTAGGCTCCTTTCAACCATTGCACGATCAAAGCGACTTCATCTACACACACTGTGGTCCTTTCTTGACCTTCGCAAGGTCCCTTCACCTACATCTTCTTAATGAAGTGGTGACCGACACAACCCCCCTTACAGAGCTTCTTTAAAGCCCGATACTGGCTATGGTGGTTATCATCACATCTTACAAAGGACAAAACTGCCTCTATGTATCACCCTGAACGAGCACACATGATCTCATCAGACCCTCTAGTCTGGATCATACTAACCATTACTTAGGGGTGATAAGCGGTACTAACATCGAGTTCTTCATGTATCTTCTTCCACCTTATGGAAGTGAATCCTTAGATCATACTCAAGAACTTTTGAACTCACATCATGGTGTAGTTGAACCATCTCTCTCATGTGTAGTTCAACCAGATCTATCCCTTGACAGAACTCTTTCTTTCTCATGTCATCTAGGTAAGGCGATCTACCATAACCCATATTGCATCTTGACCTTCCCTGGTCTAGGTAAGACTTACAACATCCATAGTGATGAAATCCATTTCCCTTTCAGGGACACTTTATCCTTTATATCAATGCACTGGGTTACTGGTGTTCTTCCTTCACCTTCAACTTTCATGGCCATATACCACATGAAAATTCATCTTAAGCATCCAAAGTACTATTTCCACTCTTTGTAGTACGGTGTATGGTGATCTTAAATCATGATCTCATGTATTCTCATGATTCCTTAAGATCGATTTCTCAGAAACCCTAAACCACTCTAGTCAGGGTTTCATCACCTTCCTTTCCAAAGAAGTGCATTTGAGGTTCTACAACCATCCTCTTATCACCATATAGACTGGCTAACCAAACAACTACTAACTTGTTCAACAGATCTCGTTACATCTGCGTGTTAGCCAAACATATCTCTTTTCCAATTGAGGGTTAACCTAACAACCTCTTCTAGCCTCCATCTACACTAGGAAGTTGTATCTCAACCAGAGCATCCATTACCACTTCACATCCTTAGGTATTAGGTAGCATTGAAGACATACACTTCCATGTATTTCACTTATCATCTCAAACTCGAACTCTAAGTATGTCTTCATGGAGAACACTTTGAGCTCATCTTCTTAGTGATCAAACTCAACCTTGTATGAATCATATCTCATGATAAAAACATCCTCATAAGGTGACTACCTCATTCCTCTTAGTGTTTGCAAACCATCCATGTATCATTCACTTTACCAGGGTATGTTATCCTCTTTGTCCCCCCTATCTCGTGGCAATGTTCCAACCCACATCATCTTTATCCTTGGTGTATGGAATGCGTACTCTCCTATCTCTCACTCCCATTACAAGAGGAAATAAGCATTTGGATGCAGTCCAAATATAGAGTTCTTCCTATTCCAAGAGTAGAGATGGTACATCCCACCTTACCAGTACACCTTTAAATCTAAGTTGAAACGTGTCGTTTATGCCTCTATATTGCAATCATCTTTATATCAAAGTTACCTCCATGGAAAACTAGTTTCGAACCTACTTGGGTCATCACACAATCCTTCATCGTCTCCTCTAGGTCTATAGGGTGTCGGCACTTTTAGGGTCAACCCTCTTCCCTTATGCATCCAAAGAGTGCCCTACTCATCTTCCCTTTGGGTCCCATGAGTTCATGAAGGTGATGAATCTCCTAACCCATGGCCCTCAGACAATGATAGTTGTTACCTCCCAACCCTATGGTCATGTGCAACTAGGGAATTAGGCAACTCCTACTTCCATCGGTCTTATCCCTACCTGACCCTAGGATAGACTGAGGATTCTCTTATAGTACATGTCCAACTTAGAACCTTATCCAAGCCTTCATCATCTCTCTCTACATTCATGGGCTGACTTCCATCCTTTCATAGGGGTCATGGTGACCTGCCTACCTTGGTCAGGCCCCTTAGCGGTTACATCCATGGTAACACATCTACATGCACTTAGAGATGGATATCTATGGGTCTATAGGTTCATCTCATACCATGTAATTTTTACTTAGTTTCTCAAGATCCTATAAGACCTCTTTAGGTTTTCACATAAACTGGTGTACACCCTTCAAAAGGGTCCCTCTCCCAAGATGGGAGGAAACTATATCTTGACCACAAGGTCACAAACGCCCTTATTCCTAGGGTTTACATCCACATAAGCATGCTTAACCCTAGCAAGCTACTATGGCACAAGAAGACCACCTACTAAACCATGCTAGGTCATACTTGTTCTCATTCCTTAGCATTGGATCAAGATCACACTTCCCCATATCATCAAATTAGCTATGAGGGGTTCATCAAACATGCCTTAACTTAAGGGGTTTTCCTTTCCTCTAGACATAAGAAGTACCATGCTCAAACTATATAAACTCAAAACTCATCATGAGCATCGGGTACAACACTTCCCCTCTTAAGCCTAGGAACCCTAGGTTCACTTTTGGATGTCCAATTGCATGCTCAACCTTTTAGCCATTAATTAAGCATGTACAAGGTATGCACTATCCATGATCCTTCCGCTTGATCAACACTTCATATTGAAGTCCTCTTCAAGGACAACCAACAAGGCATAAGGCCCCACAACCTGTCATTAAACCTCTCCAGGGTATACATAACTTCTTCTTCCTTTCACAGAAGGTAAACACTTATACCATAGGCACATAGGTGCCAGAAGCCTCATCCTCTCTCTAGGGTTTGGTCCCTCTAAAGGAAACCAAGATATCATCAACCTCCAGGGATTGAGAATGAGGCAAATCCTATCATCCACTTAGGTCACATCATCCTCAACTCCCCATTGTTCCTCATATCTCTGAGTCTAGGCTTCCAACCTTCTTACATGGGTCCTACTCTCTCTCTAGATCTGACCCTACAAATAACCTTACTACCTGAGGTTCTCTCTCTAAGAGGGATCAATCTCACAAGAATACTCCTACCTGGTGAAGCCTATTACGTTTGCTCAAGGTCATCCATAGATCTTTATGCTTATCTCATAATCCATCCTTCATACTTTCCTGGCCAGGGTTTCAACCCATTGCTCACACTACTGATGCATTCTGGGTGCATATTATTCCATGCTCATATAATCTCATAGAGTTTCCATAGGTTCTTCTCTAACCTCATCAATGAAGGAGTTAGCCTTCACTCTATCATGCATGACCCTTCCCATGGTTGGGTCGCCAAAGGTACTAGGTCATCCAACCTCTCATGGCTCATACGTCATCCAAGGCATGTCCATCCAAACACCTGGTCTAACTCATCATGCCATCTCTCTCTCTAACCTTCACTTAGGGTTAGGATTGACATCATCCTCGGAGGATGTGCCAGGTCTCTATTTGTAATGGAGATCTCTATCTCTAAGACTAACTCTCTTTATTTATCCTCCTGACAAGAAGGTCTAGCCTCAGGTCTCTCCTGAGGGTATGACAACTTATGTCATACGACCTAAGCATGTATCTATTCTTTAGTTTACGCTTACTCCATTAAGCTGATGTCCATGACATCTTATTTACATGCTTTTCATTAAATTGATGGAGGATTCCTTAAACCTTACCAACCTTACCCATACTTCAAGAGGGTGAGGAGAAGAGACAAAACCCTAATTCATAAGGTCCTTAATAGAATTTGAGTTGAGAAGGGATGAACAAGATGAGAGAGTCCTAAAGGTATCTTCTTTCGAATCATACCCTAAGACTTTGGCCAGGCAGTCACACAGATCCAGGAGTCCTCGTATTCTGACTAGCCGTGCGGAGGAAAATATTGCTAGCCCCCAGTCGTGATCCTTTTATAGACACCTCCGTCTTTCGGATAATCCTCTAATAACTCCCTTGGGTTCTATGGAGTTTGTAAAATTTAATAATTATTAATGTTTAAATGAGGAATCTAGGCTCTGATACCAAATGTTATGACTCCACCTTCCAGTAACCCCCAATTAAGGGAGACCGAGAGGTCAAAGCCGCACCCATAATTTCCGGATTAAAGGTTCGACAATTAACAAAGAACAATTATTAAATTTCAACAATCTATACTGAAAAGCTATAATAAATAAAATTTTGCATACCTTTGAAAAGTTGGAATTTCTAAATCTCTATCCACAATTGAACTAATCTAACAAAAACCTCCTTGTTCTTTAATTTTTGAATTCACAATGTGCCACTTTACTATTTGTCCTTTTTGGGATTTTGTCCCTAAATCATCGACAAACAAAACATCAGTCAGCCAAAGTTGGTATGTGGGGGAAACAATGATCATGCAAATATGTTAATAATGTAATCATTCAATTAATCATGTAACAACCAAGATTATGTTTTAAATATAACTCCACGATCCATGAGTACCCTATCCTCTGTGTTGTCCCTGCAGTGGACCTGGATGCTACCTTCCTTATGGTAGATCCCCATTAAATCCCTCATGATCCACCTATCAGGTGAACCAGTTTCTAGGGTTAAGTCACATGGCACTACCCATAGGTAGACCACTCCTTAACACATGGTATGCTAAAGAGTCTCATGGCACTACACGTGAGTAGCCCAGTTTCTAACTCACGGTAACCTAGACCTTGCTCTAGGATTACCCCTTTTTTAGCCTTTTCAAAGCAACAGAGGTGGACCCGGATCTAGCCGATTATATGTATATTTATGGTGATAATCATAATCACTTTATAGTTGCATGAAATAAATAGACATCCAACCGTTTTTTTTGCAAGAAACTGATAAAACATTTGGGAATCGCAGCGAAACTAGAGTGGTTATTCAAAAGTGTAACCACATACCTTTGATTGTAGATTTCAAGAAAGATTCAAATATGCAGGGAAACCCAATCAAGCAAGTCAATGATGAATAGAAATCTTGAAATAAAAGTACCAATTGCCCTTTATTAATATTGATCCAATTTCATCACATTACTTATGATTTCAATTCCAATTTTAGGGTTTCCTTGGAAATTAGGGTTTTTACCTCCTCTTTTATCTCAAATTAGGGTTTCCATTTAGATTATCCTTCTTTTATGGATTACAACTCTAAATTAGGCAACCTTACATTCAAAATGGATAAAAAAACCACCTTTATCATTAACAGGGTAAAGCTTATCAATTTGACCTATTAATTCACCAAAATTCACCCTTTGTATTCAATTAGGGTATTTCATTAACTTTTAATACATTTTACTAGAAAATTAAGGTACATTTACAAAATGGAGTAGAACTAGGTTATCCAAGTATTTTTATCAGATTCCTCATATTTTTCTACACAACTTTCATGTATAAAGTTTTTCCATTAGACATTCCTAGTAATTTCTATGAATTTTGCAAAGAAAAATCCTTTTCTGGATTATTTGGGAAGAGAGCAAGATTACCGAATTTCCTTGATCGTCAGATCGATGTGACTACTGAATGATCTGATGCTCTGCATCAATCGGCTCCACTCACTTGCTTGCGCGCGTGCCCCAAAGCCTGGTCTATTGGATCCTACTGAGGTCCACTATGGACTCCAATCCAGCGATCCGCGTTGATGCGACCCAACTAAACCGACCACCCTTCATCTCCGTCAGATCCCGCAGAGGTTCATCGTGATCCCCGATCGAATGATGACTGTGTGTAGTCTCATTCCTGTTCTTTGCTCGAGCAATGTGGCAGTGCCATGACTGAGTCTTGTCTAAGTAAGAGGGATAAAGAGAGGGAGAGGGTTCTAGGACCTAATAGTTGGCCGCCCGAGATCGCTAGGGGATGATGACTCAAGTAATGGTCCTTATATAGCCTATGGGGGGTCCCTGTTGGGTTTCCCAACCCTCATCACAACCTGAATCCTAGCCCAATTGGGCATTTCACGAAGGTAGGATAAAACCCCAACAAACCAGGGTTGGGAACCTTCCTTTCTTCCTCCCAAACTCAATGGGACTCTTCCCATGAGTGCACATGCATCAGGTTGATCGGAAACAGAGGGAGAAGTTTCCCTTGTTACGGCTGGAGTCCTTGTCCCACTGGGACTTGGATGATGAGCAGTGCCCATTGGATCCAAATCCAACGGCTCTCATCACATGCGCTAGATTAAAAGGAAAGAAATTTCCTATTATTTTGAATTATATTCCAAATTCAATGATAACTTGGAAAAACCATAACTCCCAATTCATAGTTCCTTTTTAATTCAAATTTTAAGGGAACCTTGTTCATACTTTTATCTTCCATTCTAAAAAAATTGGGATTATTATCTAAAGGAAATGATCCCTTTTCTTTGATTGCAATTTATCATCTAATTATTCATATTTTCCACATCTTTTCTATTTCCTTTACCATTAACTATTATCCTGAGTTCCTTGATCCCCAAGGAACGAAATTCTATTTTTTTGGAAATTATTCCTTAGCCTTTTGTTCTTCTTTCATTTATTTTCTTATGTATTCCTTTATCCAATTGAATTCCTTTTTCATTTCTTTTTCTTTTTTCTTCAATTGGGCTCAATGGCCAATAAGGCCTATTAAGAAAACACACAAGGCTAGCATACATGAAATTCATTCAAATCAACTCATCAAATCAACCATGGATTTTATTTATCTTTTAAAAAGAGATTTACAAATCTCATTACATGTTTTGGAAAAATGGGGTTATAACATCTTTAATCCCCACGGTTTCCCTAAACATTTTGAGTAGAGGGGTGAGCCTACTCGCTCAATGAATTAGTAAAGCAATAATGCAGTCTAAAGTATTGAATAAGACATTTATCATTCTTGGATAATTGAATTAAAACAAGATAAAATTTTCAAATTTAAAAGACTAGATATTAAAAAAACTTACTAATAATATTGAAGCTTACATTATTAGAAATAAACAAGTATGGAAATATATTCCTCACTATATTCAATATTACATTTAAAGAACAACTGTTGTGAAACTGAAATCAAATCTTTCTTAACTCTACTTACTTATAAGAAACCCTTTAAACTTATATTATCATATTTTAGCTTATGCCCTGATTATATGCAGTGTACTCTACATATGAAGACTCATAGTGAACTACGATCTCAAAAACTGGACTCATCCTCTAACCTGAGCACACAGTCGGAGAGTCAAGCCACCTATTGGCTTTTCTGTAATCTAGTGCCACCAGGACCTCTGGTTGATGTTAGACACTACATGTTGTATTTTAAGGAGACTTCCACTAGGGCTTCATCCCCCGTACCACCTGTCAGTACGTTCCGACCCCCGTATACTAGACACTACCAGGGTTAGGTCATTTCATCCCTATGGCGCAGACCTCTCATAGAGAATCTATGGTGTTCAGGGCTCCTGAGTCTATTATTACTGTAACTTTGATTATATCTTTCTCTTAAACTGATCTCTTTTAACTTTGTATATTAATGACTACTCGTACTATTGAATTGAAATCACTGATGATACTGAACTGAATGCTTAACATATTGTTTGCCCCTTTCTTAGGGTTTCTCCTTACTCATGCACATATTGAACTTCTCATGTATTCAAACATATATCATGTCTACTAATATAAATATTCTCATTCAACATTTCTCACATTTATGCATGGCATCGATAACATACCTATCTAGGGCATGTCATATCTCCACTTGCAATAGCATAACAACATATGCATTTCATGACAAGTATTTGAGTTAGAAAATATGAATCTCATAAACAAAGCATATATGCATATAAGATAATATTTATATAAAATCCCACAATATCACATGAATCATTTCAATCAGCCATTTACTATGAAATTAGATATGTATACTTGTAAAAGCATACTAGATCGTGTTTCCATCCTTGATTACTTGCTATTCACAGGATATGTATTGTGAAAATTAGAAACTCTATTTGTCCATATATGAAATCAAAGATATAAAACATGTAGAATTATATGCACTAGGTACATAAGTAAGATGATATAAACATAAATCCGAATTTCATCTATAATGTTGTTCAAGCACCTGAATAACTTGAAAATTCAGATCTTCATAAGATTCTCAATAAACTTATTAATTCTATAGTATTCAAGATACATGGATATCTATATCCATGTCATGATATAAACATTTTCATATCATAGTTGGAACATGAATTGTAGTATTCTATAAACTGAAATTCAAGAACAGTTCTTTTCATTTATCGTCATCTAGGGAGAAATCAAGAATATAAATTAAAACCATATAATTGAGTACAATTGACTGAAATATTCTTTTACCCACTCACCCTAAGCTATAAAATAGCTTATAAACGTATCTCATATCTAAAAATCTCAACCCTAGCACTCACCACTTTCTTCTTCCTTTTAACTCGGAAACCCTAAATTGAAGATTAGGAGAGAAAGAGTGAGAAAAGGACTTGATTTGATATGATTTTAAATCCAATCAGGGGAGGGATGGAATCATAACATGTGAGAGAAGATTCACCATGAAACTATATCCAAATAAGCTAAACTTACACGATTTCATCATTCCTCGGACCGCAAAACCCTAGGTCAGCATCTCCATCACTTTCTCCTCTCAAACCCTAACTCTCCCTCTCTCTATAGGATTTCGTTTCTATGGATTGAATCACGAATTATGAGAGCTCCTTATGTGTTAGGTTGACCATATATAGCAATTGAGCTGCTTGGGTGAATTGCACATTGACCCCTCACTAAACTTTTTATTATTTTAGTAGATTTTTCTGTCATAAAAAAGTTACTGTAATTCATGTATTTTAGCGATTAAAACTTCTCCAAAAATTATGAAAATTTAGAATGTTGTTTTTAATTGAGTTAAAAAACTTTTTTTAAAAGTTTATATCATTTGGAGTTATCAATAAATAATAAAAAAATCAAATACTCCATTGCTATATTGCAGTTAGTAGCATGGTCGGTCGAGTTTGTCCTTCACAGAACTCGATCGACACCCCTCTCTGTAGAGATCAAAAATCATCCAAAAATTGCACCAATTTAATAGGATGTCTATAATTTGGTTTAACAATTAAATTTAAAATTTTAGATCAATTGGATATACCAATAAAAAGATGAAACTAAATTTCCACACCACTATATCAATCTGAAAATATGATCGGTCGAGTTTGAAACTCGACCGATAAACAGGTCAGAACATTCTTCAAAAATTCTGATATTTTTCAAGAGTGTTAAAATTTGATATATACAAATCATATACAAATTTTAATTAAATAAGAGTTACATATAAAGTACTAAAAATCATTTAGTCAGACATTATACTTATTAAATTTTGTATTCATATGTCATCAAAACCCTAATTTGGGCGGATTAGGATTTTGATTTTCTCAAACCCTAATTATAACACGAGATAGCATACTTAGGGTTCTCATTAGGTTTAACATATCATGATTGAGATATCATCATTAATCATGTTTAATTAATTATCAATCTAGTAGCGCATGTAATCATCCACATAAACCCTAACTTACTGATTAAGTTCAAATATGGTCATAACAATATACCTCCCTCCTTACATCCAAATGAGTTATTTGTGCACTTGTATCTCTATCTTCTTCCTTTCTTCTTAGAACTAATCTCCTTTCTTGGTGGAGAAGAAGGATCTTAATGTAGAAGAAGCTTGTCTGATCTTGCTTGCATGTGCCCCTAGGGTTCGGATCTACCCTTTCTTTAAGGTATTAGAGCTTCCTTAGCTTGTTATTGGCCTAAGCAAGTAAGATCTTCATCTTTTCCTTCACTTTCCTTGTTTTTATACCTTCCTCTCCCATCTTCTTGGTCAGATCCATGGTGGAGCTTGAGCTAGAGGTTGAAGATACCTTCCTTCTTGATTCTTTGCCCTAGGGTTTGCTTGCTTTTGAAGAAGGAGCAAGCTTGGACATGTGGAGTGCTCAAGCTAGGTTTTTCTTCTCTCACCCTTCAAGCTACCTTGCTGTTTGGACCTTCTTCATCTTCTTTCAATCATGTTATATATCTTTCCCCATGTTTATTGCTTACTCTTATCTTGAATGTACATAATCATGCCCTAAAAACATTATTCCAAGTTGAAAGATGCTATCTTTTCCTAGGGTTGAGTTTATATGGTAGATATTGAGTAGATAATCCTTATTGATGTACCTCTAAACCTGGTGCACATTTCTTCCTTGAATATAGAAAGACCTAGACATTGCATATGTGTGTCACTCTATCTGGTCGTTAAGTTTTCTGACTCTATGTGGTCAATAAGTTTTACGACTCTATGTGGTCGATGAGCTTTTTGATTCTGTGGTCACTAAGTTTTGTGACTCTATGTGGTTGATGAGTTTCCTGAATCTATTTGTTCTATGACTTTTCTGACTCTATGTGGTCGCTAAGTTTTCTGACTCTATGTGGTCGATAAGTTTTAAGATGATATGTGGTCACTAAGTTTTCTGACTCTATGTGGTCGTTGAGTTTTCTGACTCCATGTGGTCGATGAGTTTTCTGACTCTATGTGGTCAATGAGTTTTTTGACTATATGCAGTCACTAAGTTTTCTAACTCTGCGGTGTCTCTAAGTATTCTGACTCTATCTGGTTAATGAGTTTTCTGACTCTATGTGGTCGATGAGTTTTCTGACTCTCTGTGGTCGCTAAGTTTTCTGACTCTATGTGGTCGCTAAGTTTTCTAACTCTATGTGGTCTCTAAGTCTTCTGACTCTATGTGGCCGCTAAGTTTTCTAACTCTATGTGGTCTCTAAGTTTTCTGACTCTATGTTTTCTAACTCTATGTGGTCAGTTTTCTAACACTATGTGGTTGATTAGTTTTCTGACTCTATGCGATCGATGTGTTTTTTGACTCTATATGGTCGATGGGATTTCTAACTCTATGGTTGCTAGATTTTTTGATCCTATGAGTATGATTTAAGAGTTTTGGTTGTATGGAATCTGATGGTCTAATTCATACAACAACCAATCATGGGTTGAAATGTTGATTTGTAACATTAATTCAACCCATCTTATTAAACCTAACCCTCGAATAAATAGGTGGTGATGGATGATCATACTTAGCTTCTTTGTATGATTAGTATGATGAGGAAATACTCTCTCTTAGTGTTGTTTTGAACTTAAAATGTTGTCATTTTAACATCACAAGCTCTTAAATGCATTTTATGAAAAACATGTGTATCACAAGTATGGTGATGTTGGTTGAGCCTCGTTATAAGGTGTAGAAAGGTAATGATGTTCTTTGTGGTCTTATTGACCTTTGGGCATGTCTTGAGCCCTAATGGGGGTATAATCCTCTTCATGATGTGTCAAGGATTGGTATCATGTGCGGATGTGATAAGTATTATATCTCATATGTTTTATATCTTCTGAATGTGTAATGTACCCATTTTTTGTAGAACTCTTTTAGGGTTTGTATGTATCTTGATTGATGTTGCCTTAACACACCTAGTTGACATTAAAGTGAAACCATAATCATGTAGTTTCATGTGTCATAGATCCATTCTAGTGTCAGGATTTGTTGGATGGTGAAACGTGTATTCCTCTAATGAAAGCTTGGAGTCGTATGTTGTTGAGTATATGCATGGTTTGAGGATGGTTGCGGTCATACCTTAGCAGAAGAACAGTTGTGGTCATATCTCAGATGTTTACATATGTACAGTGAATTGAGGACATATGCGGATGTACCTCACATGATAGGGCTTCTATACCCTAGTTACTAGTGTTGAGACCTATATACCAAGGGCAGACTAGGTTGTATTGTAGCTTGACTACATATGTCATTGTAACAGACTCGTGCTGACCGAGGGTGCATGAGATCTTAGGATTCCAGATCTCCTGCATCATCCAAAACTGATTTTGACTTAACAATGGTTAGTTGGAGTCTAAGTGGTATACCTCAAACTCTCCAGGGATTAAATAAAGATCTAATCCAACCATGTAGCTTACTTTCCAAGGGTTCAAAACGTTTTAGATTGTTTGATGGCCCTTGCCTTATTTCTTATAATGTCTAGTTGATGTATAATGTGGAGGAGAAATTAATTGTATAGATGATGATAGATTTATTTGTTCCTATGTATACTGTACTAATCATGTGTAATATTGTTTTAGTTTCTTAGTCTATTTTGTCTACCCTAAGTGGTTAATCTGTATAATATTTTTAACAATAACATAACTTGATGTAATCAATAATTGTTGTTGAGATTGATATCTCTTATTGGGATGTTGGTTTCACCTCATGGGTCACCACATGTTTTAGGTGATCGTCAGCAACGTTGTCAGGTTTGTGAAGGTGAAGAAGAGTAGCTTGGAGAGCAATAGAATTTGAAGGTAGGCTAGTAGTTAGTAGTGTCCTAGAGTCATCCATGTACTGTCAGGTTTGGACAGGGGATGTTGTGTTACGGATATGTATATCGACTCAAGTTTTTAGTTGTATGCTGACATTTGTGTATGGTATGTATATGTGTGGAACATCTCTTTTGTATACATGTTGTGGATGATGGTCACTGAACATATGTGTAAATACCTGGTATGGAATATGATCTTGTGCAGGAGGTTGGACCTTTATGTAGATGTTTCTGGACATGTTTACAATGTTTAAATTGGTTTTTCTTTTCTGGTTATGTGGTTAATTAGAAGTTGATCTTGTGTTTTTTTTTGAGTAATCTCATTTACCATGACGGAGCATCACACTAGAGTAGGGATCTCCCACATGAGAATAGATAGAAGCCTTAATGATGACTTTGGATCCTAATATATATGACCACTAAGGGAGAATGGATTGTGGTTGAGATGAATGATATGACATGAGATAGAATCATTAGTGAATTGAAACTATCCTTTCAAAGCTCCAATCACTTGTAGAAAACAATTATAATAGATTTCAAATGGAAGGAACCTAGTATGTGAGTTTGTTGATAAAGACATAATATCATATAAGTTAGCATAATATGGAGCATGATTATTAGAGGAAAACACTTAAAAGAGTCCTGAAAATTAGAAGAATATGAAGCATGCATATTACTAGAGAAAAACACTTTCTGGAGTCTAGTAGAGTTGCCCTGGTATTTGTATCCTCATCTACTAAGTGTATTTTTGCACTAATTTCATTGTAATGACCTCACTTTTAGTGTCCCCCAATTAAGGAAAGACCTTCAAGTTGAGACCCATTACCTAAAACTCTCAAGGATCCAGATTTAGCAAATAACAACAAATGGTAAATAATTTCCATTAATTTCACAAATATCATTTACAAGTTGTACAATGAAGCACCTATGAAGAATTACATGAGTTTCAAATATAAATTAATACATATTGAGAAGACGTATCTAACTAATCATACGTTAATTAGCTTTGATGTATTAAGTGGATTTCATCTGACTCATCATGTCTTGATGTCTCCATATTTTACATTTTCTTAAAACAACATGAAATAAAACGCGGATAAGAATATTGATATATTGTGTACGTGGAGTGTACCCAATAGTGTGCAAGTACATAACAACATATAATCAAACAATTACTTGCAAATAAAAACTGTCATTTTTATCACATATCCTAACCATGCTATCTTCAGTGTGATCACTGGCTGATCTTGGGTCATGTGCATCACCCCTTGATGGCTATCATCCTAGGGCTCAATATGTAAATAAACATCCAAAAAATTATTTGTACAACCCTCAAGAAATCCTCAGCAAACCTTGACAATCAATATTGTGAGTAGTCATAATCGTAACCATGCACCTCATGCAGAACCATGCATCATGAAATTTAAGCATATAATCCAAACATCTAATCATTCAACATAAGCAACCAACATTATATGCATGTATGTAAACCCTAGGGAGTCACTAATCATATTAAAAACACATAAATCTAGTGTATGTCATAAACTAGTGTTTGGAGTTGTCTCAGGTTTGGACAAGGAATAGGTTATAAACCATAATCTCATCGCATCACGATTTAAGAGTTATGAACCAACATTAGACATTAAGTGAAACCCTAATTATCATATCTACACCAATATCAGATTATATGCCTTAATATGATGTCAAGTTGTGGTCTTAGGTTTCAAAACCCAAATTATACACACACATATATATATGGTTATCCACTTTAGAAACCCTGATTATTTGTCATAATTATTGTAATCATATTGGATTATCATTATATTCAATAATATACATTTATATCCCAAAGAAACGTGTTTAATGTGATTAATAACTTATTCATAAGAAAGGTGTTTATATATTTTAATCACTTATTAAACATGTAATGATCATAATATTAGAATTATGATTAGAATCATGCCTCCGTTATAGTTTATATGGAATCTACTCATTTTTTGATCAATTTTCATAAATCACTTGTCTTGTTTTGATCATCCTAGAAATTATTACAATTATTCTCAGATCCACATATATTGGACAATACTAAGAGGATACACCAGAAAAGATGGAATTATCTACTATATTCCATGCAGTTAGGTCAGCCAATAGGTACACTCCAAACCGACACCACCTCATGCCTGCATGATTGGGGTAAAACTCAGAGCAGAAGACAAAAGTATCCCTTACCTTATAGTAGAGGATCGAGGTTAAGAATGACTTTTTACACACTCTCGTCTTCTACCATGGTTGCCTCCCACTCATGAGCAGCTCCTCAAGTGATTCAAAGCTGTAGTTGACTTTGTGGGTATGGGTCTTGGTGAGGTAAGAGAATGTGTAGGTCTCTCTGCTTCACCTCGTCGGACTTGTCTGTTGCTTCACTTGCCAAAGAAGCTCAGAGAAGAATGGGGTACAGGATGGGATTTCTTTTGTGGTGTGTTCAAAAGAAGTGAGGAAGGAAGGTAGGGTTGAAAGATGAGGCAAGAAACCTTAAGTCTCACGGATTCTCACAACTAAAATTTCGGTCGCGTAGAGGGGTCCCTGTCCCCTTATGTAGGCATGGCTTTTCAAGCCGCCTATCAATGGAGTCTACCTCCATGAGATAACTGGGGAATGTCCCTAGAGGTCTCCAAAACAAGGTCATCTGGGGATGGGGATACTCAGAATCATCTCCCAAATACAAAGGAAAAGGAATTGGGAGAGGAGATGGCTCAGATAGAGATAACTAGTCATGGGAAGATCGGGTTTCCCTATTATTGTCTTTCTTGATTTGTCTCAGTCTAGGATATGATGGGAATCTATTGGATCTTAGATCTGACAGCCAGGTGTCCACGTGATATTATACATGATCGAGCCATATTATCCTAATTTAAATAGAATGTGACATTAAATACATTAGCAATTAGTCCTTTCACTTTAGGGAACTTTTGTAAATTCATATCTCTCTCTTCCTTTATCTAATTGATTCCAAATTTGGTTATGTTCCGCATAATACCATAATATTGCATCTAGCTAAGTTTTTTTCAAAAGGTTGTTTCTATATATCCTTTTCTCTCTCTTCACACATAGAAAACAAATTTAATTATTACAAGTAGATCCCTCATCCTTTATGATTTTCTATAGGCTTCTACTTTCATCCTTTTACTATGAAACTTGTAGACTGGGTTGTCAATATCTTTCCCAACTCTTGTCTAATTTATGGGATTTATTGGGACAACTTAAATAGATGAAACTTATCTTTCAAGTATATCCTTAAATTAATTACCCATACCACATGGAAAGTCCTTTTCCACTCAAATCATAGAACAAACTTAATTTCCTTGTTGTATTTAAGCATTCCAAAAGTTAGGATGAGATAAAACCTTTTGATGCCTCTAAACTTGTGTTTCCAGTCAAGGTTAGATAATTACTCAATTAGTTATCTACATCACACATTTTCTTATAATACTTTGGAAACTTGCTAAATATTCCATATATCAATCATTTAACAAACAATGAACCATTATCCATCTTTTATGCACAAAATCTCTAATTTCTTAAAATTGTGCCACAAGGACATATTTGCAAAGGAAATAGTCTCATGGGCATCACTTGGGCCATGGGTTGAACCCATGCCACAAAGATAACTTTATTATTCCATCAATAAAATGATGATGATTTGCTTCACAAGTTGCTCCGTGCTTATGGACCTTTTGGGCCGCAGCGTTGAAGGTTGTTTGTCCTAGCTTAAAGCTGTTTGAGAGGATGCATGTTTGAGGAGCAACACTAGTGAGATCCACACAAGTGTGTTTGCCATCTGTCCAATGAAATAATAAGTTATCTGTAGGACGTTGAGCATGGAGACCATCAACATGTATCCCAAGGAAGGCCACATAAGCTTCCTTCAACACCTTTATCCCATCACGAGAGACAAAATAAAAAAGGGCATCATGAACAACGTCATGACGGAACTTATATTATGGTTGTGAGCAACAATGGACATCATGATCACCAAAGGCATTGAGATCTGCAATGTTGCAAAGTGGGAGCAAGCAATGTTCATCACCAGAATGCAAGAGGATCATGAGTTGATACCTAAGTATATATCGATACTCAATAGGAGACATAGACAAGCCATTTCCTTCAATATGAATAGTAAGTAAGAAATCTTGTGCATGGCCAGCTTGTAGAGAAGAGAGAATAGCATTTTTCCGTGGATATAAACTTCTAGTAAATTGTTGGATGGTTGATTTTTAGTAAGTGTATGCCAAAATATCCCGAGTCTTTGGAATGATAGAAGGTGTACAAGAAAACTTGGACCAACAAAAGGATGGAAGCATATTACATATGGAAGTATGCACGAAGATAAAGGAGACTCCTATAGGTACAAAACTGATCTCTCATAAAATATGATCTTGGAGCTCTTAGGTGTGGATCCGAGAAGCAACATAAGCAAAGTTGTTGACATCATGGGATTAATAGATGACCACCCCCCTAAGGTGCATAGGAAGTGTGTTCAAGCACCATTGAAAATCCCGAGCCATCACCAACCACAATATGTTCTAAACAATGGCAAAGTTCATGGTAAAAAACATCCAAAATAGATGTTATAGAAGTAAGTGGTTCCATTCTGAGACCAAACATCATGTTGAGCATCCCAACATAGGAACGAAGAAGAAGAAGTTCACACTATGGATCTCGAAGTAAGGCTAAGTGATCCATAATGGCAAGAGATTTGGACACATGTTTCCTAAGAAGCTCAATGGAAAAGTATGAGTCCGTGGAAATGGGCATGCCTAGAATCTTCACTCCACGCTTTGGCTGAGATACGTCATAAGGGAACAACCCTAAATTTGGGTCTTGTCTTGGGTCATTAGAAGGCCAAAAGAATTTGGTCTTCTTAGTATTAAGATGAAGACCAAACATTAGGCATCACTGTTGGATGAGACGAAGAGCTTTAGAAACTTCCACGATGTTGCCAATAAGAGTTCCATCATGAAGATAGAAAGAAAGAAGGTCTAGGTGACATTCACCATTCACATGTAAAATAAGAGAATGTAGGGCCAAAGAAAAAGGATAGGGCCCAACGGGATGCCTTGTTGGACACCAGTTGTAGAAAAAAGAGGCTCCTTCTGAGGTCACATTGTTGGACACCAGTTGTAGAAAAAAGAGGCACCTTATAATCCATATAGAGGAGACCAGGAGAACTATAGCAGAACTCAACCCAACGTGCAATAGAAGGATAGTCAAGACAAACCTCTCAGAATATAGTAGATATGGCAATCATATTGAAGGTGTTGCTAAATTCAACAAGATCCAATGTGATAGTAATATGATGTTGTTGGTCACTGACTAGGTGAGTGACAACATGTAGAAGGGCCTCAACCCCACCAAAAATGCCAACACCAAATTGATGATACTTAAGGTAAGAGACTGCATCTGAAAAGACACATTTACTAGCAATCTTGGAGACAACACAACGCCAAATTATACCCACAATAATAGGTCGAATATCGTTGCCTAGTATGAGAAGAGAAGTCAAAGGAGCACTCGCAATGTAGGGTGCTATAGAGGCGAGACAACGACCAACAAGCAAAAGGTTGATCATTGTTGAACCACAATTTTAAAATATTACATTCACCCCGTCCTTATAGGAATTTTGTTGTCAAACTTCACACCTAGTAGGGTTAAAGTGAATGATAACTCATTGTAGTCTCAAACCTTAGGGTTAGAAACCCTACCTAGATATCTCTTATCTATATGCAAATTTCTCACACTATTACTAGGTCAGAACCTTAATTCATTTCAAGGTATATCCACATCCTAAATAATTACATGATATCATCCCTTGGCAATTACATGTTCAGTTGTGGATTCAATTTGAAATGGTGATTAGCTTTTCTCGTAAGTTTCCAAACTACATTCTTTTACTCTTATATAAGGATGAGATAACACCTCAAAACCCTAGTTTATATCATTAAATTCAACTTTGGGTATTCATTCTCTTACGTCAATTTTAAGCATAACATGTGTCTACGCAATCTCTCTCACTCATAATAAGTGTTTGGTTGCGACCCAAAATTGAAGTTCATCTCATTCCAACAGTATGAATGGTATATCCACAAATTATCTTAAATTTTCACATTTTGGTTGAATCATTCTCAACAAGGACTCCAAACTGCAATCACTTTTAATCCCACAATATTATTATCTTTCATGAAGTCAAGTGCCTTTGTGCACAACTCCTTTAAAATTTCATTGTTACATGACTTCTTGTATCTTTTATAAATACACCTCATGTATCATTAGCCTTAGTCATTTCCTTAAGGTCTCTAGGGGTACAAGTACCTTTGGAGTGATCTCCTCCTGATCTTGTGGGACTTGTGCACTTAGGGAGTGCCCCTCACATTTACCCCTTGGGCCTCATTAACTCATAAGGAGGCCAATCTCATGACCTCCTAGTCTTATGCACTTAGGGCATGATCTCCTCCTAACCTCATAGGTCTAATGTACTTTTAATCCTCCCTACTTGACCTTAGGTGTGACTTAGGGCTCTATCCCTTCTAGGGTTTATTGAGGCACTACAACTTTAACAATTTTCGAGCACATTATATTCTCATGTAATTCTTATCCCGAATTTGATTCATTTCTTGGGGGTACACATTTTCACTTTATGTCCTTGCATTGGGCTCATAATGAGATTCCCTCTTGAGCTTGGCCTTTTATGGTGGCCTGATAACACCCATTTTTGTGGTATTTATGGCCCATATTTCATTGTCAAAACTGCCCTTTTAAACTATTTTCCTCTTCATTTTGTCATGTTATTGAATAAATGAGTCACACTATGCTCTTAACTCATTTTTATCATCTTTTACAGAGTTTTCCTCACTTTTCCACTCAAAATCAGCAAAACGGCCCGTCCCGACCCACTTACAAAGAATCAGCCTTTTACTAGTCGCACGACACGTCCACTACCCGTCGCGGATGTTGGCCGATAGGGGCACAACCCGACACGGGCGTGTCGCGCGGTGTGGTCACTGACGGGCGATACACAATTTATCTGATAGAGAGCTCTGTCTGCCACGACTAATCAGCCTGTTATGGCATGTCGCGCGATATGAGCCACTCACTGGAAGCAACTGCATGTCGCACCCGATACCTTCATAACCCGGCACGTGATAGCCAAGCTATGTCGGACGACACGCACGTGTCAATCATCCTTGAAGCCACGTACGCGAGTCGATAAAGGATATGTGGTTCCCGGAGATCTGCAACTTCTTCCAACCGCTTCCTATAAATAGCAGCTACAGGACCCCGATTGGACGGGTCAGAACTTCGTGAAGGATAACTTTGGAAAGCATCTGGAGCTATTGTGTCGCGTCCCCGAGGTGTGTCGGGTGATACTAGGTGAGCACTTCCCCAACCCGAGAGGGGCAAGAGTGGTTCACTTAGAATCTGTCCCGGTAGCCGTAGCATCCTGATATTGACCAAGCAGGCCACCCGATGTGCCGGGTTCCTAGATGGGCCCCTACCCGAGATGGCTCGCTCACTATACCTGATACGAGGAACCCGAGAACCTAAGGCCCCTCTAACTCGACACGATACCGAACCCAATACGGATCACCCATCACGATGTGTCGCCTAAGAGGGTGGCATCCCGGTACGACCGTATCGGGCTGAGATGCCTTGACCGATACGCCTGTCCATAACGGTCTATTGCCCGTCAGGGGTTGCCACCCGACACAGGCATATCGGGCAGAGCTCTCGCCTGGTATCGGGTAGAGACGCCTTAGGGGTCTTTTGTTGTATGTTGCCCTCCTAAATCAAGGAGGTGATACCTATCTTCCCTTTTCTGTCATTTACTTTCTCTATTTACGCAATGTAATTAAACCTTTTTATATAATGCTCTTGCTAATGGAATTAATGGAGTTTCAATGCCTTTTTCTCTTAGTTGGTCCCTTTTTATTGGATGATTGCTTTTTAGCATCAGAACTCTAGCTAGTATGCTTGGATCATGTTTTGACTAGCTATCAAATCGTGTTTCCCGTTTCAGCTCCATCGAGAGAGGTGTTGTAACTCTAGCATTTGGTCCGATCAGGGAGTATGAGAGTACCCAGGGTCGAAGTTGCTTCAGTTATCTTTCCACTCCAACTCGAGTCCCCTACCTTTGAGAGAGGGTGTTGGTGCTTAGTTGGAGGTACCCTCTTTGAGAGAAGGGGTATTGGATGTTTTCTGCTATCGCTTGTTATGCCTAAGCTTTCCTTCTTTGTTCCTTACTGAGGCAATAGTGTTATCTCCTCCGGTTCTGTTACACAAAACCCCTAAAAATTGATAAATGTCAAAACCTTAATCTTCCCTGTAACTCCAGTTGGAGATAGCTTTTCTTTATAGCACTCTCATGTGACATTTTGTTTTACCGATCTTGGTCTACCGTTCCCTTGGGAACATTTTCTTACCCTTCTTTTACCGGAGTGTAGAGTGTTGATTTTGCGTTCTTAGCACTACCACCCTTGTCCCTGTGGTTTGACCCCAATCGCTACTTCAGACCCCGTCATCGTTGCGGGGGCCTAAGAGTCGGGTTATTTAAAAGTCTGACTACTTCAAATCCGCTCCTTTTGGACGCGCCATTTAGGCCGGTCAACTTTTTGGCGTCGTAGTGGGGGATAAGGAAAAATGGTACTGTTAATGAACCTGAATCCACTAACTACACTCCCGTGCCTCAAGCTTAGTAATAAGCTTGACAGCACAGTTTCTTTTAGCCTTCTAACCTGAATGTGGACATAATAGTTCATGTCATTAACATAGGATTTCTAACTTGATTATACATTCTATTCAGGTACTCAGGAAAGAAGCATTCTGCTCGGTTGAGCATCGTTCATCATGCCATCTCACGTGGAACTACCTCTTTCTGAGGATGAGTGAAACGCTAGAGTTGGACCACACTCACCTCCACATGGGAACGATGACCGTTACAATAACGATCATTTACATGAAGAATCTGAATCAGAACAACTCGGGGATGATCATCATCACGAGAGACGTCGGCATCGCCGTAGGCACAGAAGGAATCATCATAATCAAGAGCAGAATCATAGGAACAGCAACAGTGAAGATTCCGACAAAGAAGGAAAGACCCTCCGGGAGTTGGTTGCGACGAAGGCCAACAACTCAAGATGCCCAGTTGTAATCCCAAGGTTTGATGTTGTAAACTTCGAGTTGAAGCCAGATGTGATCTCCATGATTCAAAATAAAAGCTTTAGGGGAAGTTTGAAGAATGCAAACCCATACCATCACCTTGATGCTTTCAAAAATATATGTGACACCATCAAGATGAGGGGAGTGCCACAAGAAGTGATCTACTGCAAGGGTTTCATTTTATCTTTGGAGGACAAGGCACTGTTGTGGTACCTTGGACTGCCACATCAATCTCAGAACAGATGGAATTCCTTAGCGGATGCTTTCATAAACAAGTTCTACCCTACAGAGAAGACCGTTAGGAACAGACAGAAGATCACATCTTTCACCCAGAAGCCAGGAGAAAACTTGCATGAAGCCTGGGAGAGATACCAGGAGTATCAGAGAGACTGCCCTCACCACAAATACAAGAAAGGTTTCCTGATAAGAACATTCTACAATGGTCTGACCCCTGAAGAAAGAGTATCGCTAAATGCAGCTGCAAGAAGCGACTTTCTTGGGAAGAAGCCCAGTAGATCTAAAAAGATCATTGAAAACATGATTGAACTACAAGCCGGGACTGACTATGAAAGGACTGATAGAGGGTATGCTAAGAAAGCTTCTAATGAAGGACCGTCGGTTGAATCCAAGGCTCTTGAAGCAATCACCACTCAAATCCAAAAGATAGCCACTGATGTCAGACAGTTAAAAGAATCAGGAGGGAAAGGAAAGAAACAGATTGAGAGGTGATGAAGTGTGTCACTTACGGAGAAGGAGGACACGATATTGATAACTGCATTTACACCCGACCCGACAAGTCAAGTGAAAGTGAATCTGAAGCAGAGAAAGCTGAGAACGTTTCTTTTGTCAACTTCAAAAGATCGGACCACCCTGGTTTTAGTTATGGCAACAAAGATGTTGCAGAAAACTCGCATTAGTTGAATAATCCACCCAAGCAACTGTAAGGTTTCGAGAAAATAGGCGGACAAGGTCAGTACATCATAACAACCAATTTTCAATCAAACAAGGCAAACTTTCAAGGGCAAGGGAAGTACCAAAACTGCCAAGCTGCTAACCCTATCCCAGGCCAGGGACAAGCTAAAGAGCAGAGTCGGGAAAAGAACTTTGGTCAACTGGACTTAGTGGGCCAATTGTTCGACTTTGTCAAGAGACAAGTTACTATAAACAATCAACTGGCACAAAGCGCGTTGTCCAACTCAGGCGTTCTGAATATGATGTAGGTCTAAATGGCATATATGTAAACGCATCAATTCCAGATAGATCAGTAGCTAGCTCAAATGGTCGAGTTAATGAAGAATCCTTCGGGTAAGATACCATACAACACAGAGTCTGCCAAAATGGCGGTACTCAGGTCAGGAAGGACAGTAGAAAGCCATGAATCTTCCAGGCCTGAAGAACCTGAACCAAGGGTTGCGGTAGAGAACCCAACTAAAGGAGAGAACCTACGAGCTCATGTCAGGGAGCCAGAGTCAGAACCTGTGGAGGACCTATTCGGTAAAAGAAGTCCTTACTCTCCAAAGTTGCCTTTCCCATACAAACTCATAAAGGCACATCTTAAAAAGAGATACCAAAGGTTTATGGAGTCGGTGAAAAAGCTTCACCTCGAAGTGCCATTTCTGGATGCTTTGGAAGAAATGTTGACCTATGCCAAGTTTTTCAAGGATTTGATCACTAAGAAAAGAATAGGAGGAAGGATTGAGACGGTACACCTAGCCAGTATGTCATCCACCTTTGTGAAGGCAGATTTACCTACCAAGAAGAAGGATCCTGGAGCCTTTACTATTCCTTTTGCTATTGGAGATAACGTCGAGCGGAAGGGTCTTGCTAATTTAGGGGAAAGTATAATCCTTATGCCCTTAAGCCTGGTGCAACGATTGGGATTAACTGATATGGTCAGGACCAACATCAGGATTGAGTTGGCAGACCATACCTTCAAAAGGCATGTGGGAGTCATTGAAGATGTTTCGATTCATGTAGGAAGATTCTTCATTCATTGTGACATTGTTGTCATTGATACTGTCGAAGACCCTAAAAGCCCTATTATCTTTGGACGTCCTTTCTTAGCAACTGGCAGGGCACTAATTGATGTTGCCGAAGGCATCATAACTCTGAGGTTCGGAAATGATCACATAGATTTCAAGGTGAAAGACACTATGAAGGGACCATCCCTACTGGAATCTGCTTACTTCGTGGATAGCTACAACCAATTTTGTGAAGAAGTAGAAGAAGATATCACAATGGTAGAGGGTGTTGAACAATCATGACTCTGATTCTAAAGATCCTAAGATTGTCGAGATCCTCGATTACCTAAATCAAAATGATGAAGATCTAAGAGATGAGGAGGAAGTTATAGAGATAGTCAAGTTTGCTTCTCTGGAAATGACACCAGAAGAAGAAAAGTCACCTAAGACCAAGCCAGAGCTAAAACAGCTACCGGAAGGTTTAAAGTATGAGTTTCTAGATCAAGAAGGAAGAAATCCAATCATAGTTAACACCATTCTGATGAAAGAACAATTGGAAAGACTTCTCGAGGAGTTGAGGCTCCATAAGCAAGCTATAGGCTATTCGGTAGAGGATATCAAGGGCTTAGCCCTGCTCTATGCATGCGCCGCATAAATTTGGAAGAATTCGCTAAACCCCTGGTCCAACCCTAGAGAAAGCTGAACCAGATGTTAAAAGATGTTGTGAAGAAGGAAGTGATCAAGCTGAGAGATGCAGGAATTATCTACCCAATCAGCGATAGCAATTGGGTAAGTCCCATCCATGTGGTACCAAAGAAAGGAGGCGTGACAGTTGTGAAAGGTGACAAAGGCGATGAAGTAGCGGTCCGGACTGTCACTAGATGGAGAATGTGCATATATTATCAGAAGCTGAATCAAGCCATGAAGAAAGATCATTACCCGCTTCCCTTCATCGACCAAGTTCTAGAGAGATTAGCACAACATGATTATTTTTGCTTTTTAGATGGTTATTCCGGGTTTTATCAAGTCCCTATTTTACCGGACAACCAGGAAAAAACCACTTTCACTTGTCTTTATGGTACTTATGCTTTCCGAAGAATGTCGTTTGGGTTGTGCAATGCTCCAGCAACATTTCAGCGTTGCATGATCTCGATGTTTTCAGATTTTTAGGAAGACATCATAGAAGTTTTTATGTATGATTTTTCTATCTATGGGAAAGACTTTGATGCTTGTCTGAAAAACTTATCTTTAGTCTTGCAACGCTGTGAAGAAAAGAATTTGGTCCTCAACTGGGAGAAGTGCCACTTCATGGTACAAGAGGGCATAGTGCTAGGTCATAAAGTCTCAAAGAGAGGTATCGAGGTAGATGTGAGCAAGGTTGAAGATATCTCTAGACTACATCCACCTAAGTCTGTAACTGGAGTGTGAAGTTTTCTCAGACATGCTGGTTATTATTGAGGATTCATAAAAGACTTTTTGAAGATCTCAAAACCTTTGTCAAATCTTCTAGTTAAGGATGCTGAATTTGATTTCACTAACGATTGCCTAAGTTCTTTTTAGGCTTTGAAAGATGCACTTGTTTCTCCACATATCCTTCAAGCTCTGGATTGGGAGCTACCTTTTGAGCTAATGTGCGACGCCAGTGACTATGCCGTAGGGGCAGTCCTAGGATAGAAGAAGAACAAGAGGCACTATGTCATTTGCTATGCCAGCCGTACTCTTGAAGAAGCATAGGTAAATTACACAACAACAGAGAAGGAAATGCTTGTGATTGTTTTCTCCTTCGACAAGTTCAGATCTTATTTGATTGGAACAAAGGTAAAGGTCTACACTAACCATGGGGTGATACGATACCTTATGCAGAAAAAGGACGCTAAGCCCAAGCTACTAAGGTGGGCTTTACTACTCCAGGAGTTCGATCATGAGATCATTGATAAGAAAGGTGCATAAAATGTAGTCGCCGACCACTTGTCAAGGATTACAGTCGAAGACAAGAAGGAGCCACATATCAATGATAACTATGCATATGAGGCCTTGCTAATGGTAGAAGCCAGAGATCAGAGTTTGCCATGGTTTGTGGATATTTGTAATTACCTTACTTGTAGGGAGTTACCTCCAGAAATAACATACAATCAAAAGAAGAAACTCTTTTTTGATATAAAGAATTACTATTGGGATGATCCCCTTCTCTTTAAAAATTGTGCGGATAATCTATATAGAAGGTGTATTACTGAGGAAGAAGTGCCAAACATTCTGAGGAAATGCCATGCCTCACCCTATGGAGGACATTTGGGGAGTGAAAGGATTGCTGCTAAGGTGCTGCAATCATGATTTTACTGGCCTTCGCTATTCAAGGATGTTGTTAATTATGTAAAAGTTTGTAAAGAATGTCAATCAACCAGAAATATTGGAAGAAAGAACAAGATTCCTATGGCCAACTGGGTTGAAGTCAAGATCTTTGACATCTGGGGAATAGACGACATGGGTCCATTTCCCCCATCAAAAGGATATCAATACATTTTAGTCACAGTGGACTACGTGTCTAAATGGGTAGAAGTTGTTGGCACCCAAACTTACGACTCCAAGTATGTGATCAAGCAATTTGAGGAAACTATATTTCCTCGCTTTGGAGTACCCTGTACTGTGATAAGCGATGGCAGATCGCATTTCGGGGAGAAACAGTTTGAAGCACTTTTGAGGAAGTATGGGGTCAAGCACAAATTCGCTACGCCCTATCACCCTCAAACCTCTGGGCAGGTGGAGGTTTCAAATAGACAGATTAAGCAAATCTTGGAAAAGACTGTCAGCCGCATGCAGAAAGACTGGTCGATGAAGCTCGACGATGATCTTTGGGCCTATAGAACTGCATACAAGTCACCCATTGGCACTACCCCTTACAAATTGATTTATGGGAAATCTTGTCATCTACCCTTAGAGCTTGAACACAAGGCTCTTTGGGCAATTAAGTTTCTAAATATGGACCTGGATAAGGCAGGGGAAAAGAGATATATACAGCTATAGGAGCTCGAAGAGCTGAGAATACATGTATATGAAAATGCAAGGATTTACAAGCAGAGGACCAAGGTGTGGCATGATGCCCACCTGAAGAAAAAGGATGTGGGTGAAGGTGATAAAGTTTTGTTATTTAAATCCTCTATTCGTCTTTTTCCAGGTAAGCTTCAAACGAGGTGGTCTAGACCCTTCACCATGGCAAAGATATATCCATTAGGAATGATGGAGCTGTATGACAAGGACAATCCAGTAAAGGTTTTTCCAGTGAACGGGCACAGAGTGAAAAGGTACTATGAAGATGAAGCATTCGTGAGAAGATCAGAAATAAGCTTGCAGGATTTTGAAACAACCAAAGGCACAAAGTGAAGGAATCTAAAGTTATCGAGCTGACGACGCTAACTACAACACTCCTCGAGAGGCAGCCCGAGTCTTTACTTTTCTTAGAATAGGACGTTATTTCCCTTCCTGCAAGAAAAACATTATGAACATTATGATTGTAATAAGGCCCGATTCAGTGCATGTGCCACATGCTCAGACTCCCCCATTTTATAGGCCACCGCTTGGTTTTATAAGCATTGATGAGAAATACTATATGAGGCTGGGAGTTTCACTTTAGGCCAATGATGTTTTACCCACCAACCGCCTTTTCCTTTTCTTTAGTTTTAGTTTTTCATCTCTTAAATTGTTTTATTCTTCTTTGAAGCTTGGTACCAGGCACGCAAAGTTGCGATGACCGATACCAAGCTCTCTTACCCTATCAGGCATCTGACTTTTGTTTTCCAGGGTGGCAAAGTTGTGTCGGGCTAGCGACAGCTTGCGCGCGTTGCGTTCTATCGTGCTATGTATCGTCTGAACCTGTATCGGGCAAGGTCCCGGGAGCAGCACGATACACCCTTATCGGGCTTTGACATCGGGAATCATACTTTTGCGATGAGCCGTATCGCGTGATATACCGAGTTGTGCGCATTGCACCGTGTCAGGCAACGCTACTCGTATTGCACGACAGACTCCTGTCGTATCGGGCATCATAGCTAAATGACCCTTGATTAGACGGATTCGACTGATTTTACTGCTCGTCTCGGGAATGATTTGTCTCCTCGGGCGACACGTGCCCCAGTTTTACCCAATTTACCCCCACCCTCGATTGCTATATATAGTAACTTTGGTTTAACCATGCCGGGCACTGGCATTTACTTTCTCACCTACTCCTGTATCGTGCATTCAACTCTCGCTTTGCTCTCATGTTGGCCAACCTTGCTTCTTCTCCCGTGTCACGTAGCTAGCTTCAGAAGATAATGGTATAGCACGATACACGTATCGCATGGCTTACCTGACACGCCCCTCGTGTCGCGCATCTCATATCGAGCACATGGCTTTAGTTCCTTTTTGTGTCGCCCAACATGCGCTTGTGTCGGGTACCCTACCTTTTGACCGCATCACGCGACACACTTCTATCGCATGCCCGCCTGATACCTTATATCGAGCGATACCCATGTCGCCCATTTTTATTCTTAATAAAATATTATCTTGTATCGCCTCACGTCTTGCAAGTGTCGGGCGACACCCTTTTTCATAAGGATCGTATCAGGTAGGATAGTTGTTCGTGATGATGCCTGGTGTTGCATGATAGCCTTGTGACGGTATCGGTCCAAACTTCATTCCGCCCAACATAGGCATATCGGGAAAAGTACCATATCATCCAGTTTTGTCGCCCGATACGATTGTATCGGGCAGCACTAATATGAGGCCGGCCTTTTCTTTTGACTTATCGTGCAACAACTTTGCATTTTACCTATTTGAGACCGTGTCGGGCTATCTCGATTTTGTTAATTATGACCGATATCGACTTAACTCTATCGGATTTTGTTAGTTTTCAAAATATATCACCTATCTGGTATCAGGCGACACACCCCGCCACCCGATATCGGACAAGGTGAATCAGTCAGTAAAATTGATGCTTACTAAACCTTTGTTTTTATGATAACAAAAATGGCCCGCACCAAGCAAACTGTCGTCCAAGTAGACGAATAAGGCCAGAGGATCAACACTGAGGCCACAGCAGAAGCTACCATAGTCGGGCAGAAATGCCTAAATCCCGATGCAACTGGGCCATCCACGGCTGAGAAGAGACCAAGGATGGAAGAAGTAATGTCCCCAACAACTGTTTCAACCACGGAAGCCGAACATGAACCTCTGGATCACTCACCAACAAGGTTCATGCCTAGAGACAATGAGCATAGGAGGTGGTAAATAGAGTTGGCAGCCAAGGTCTACAGACCAAGCAGGTTCTGCCATTAGTCATCCTTCCACTAGATAGGCATTTTCGACAGGCTGGAAAATATCCTAGCGGCAGCCGGGATGAGGAAGATCTGTTTCAGCCACTCCGCCTCTTACACAAAAATCACAAGGGAGTTCATGTAGTCTCTCCTCCGGGTACAGAATAGACCAGAGGAAATCGAAAGATTTGGCGGAGCGGATAGACTACAAGGACGACTGTATAATGTTGAGCATGACATATCAGAGAAGCTGCTCAATGAAATCTTCTCTTCCAGTGAAATAGAAAAAGAACTGCTCAATAACGGTGTCAGAATCACCGAAGGCGACTGGTTCAACCCGATCGAGCTCTGGAGAAAGCTAACCGGTGAGTCAGCATTCAAGCCGGTAAGTAAGGTGGTGGCAGTGCACTCCTATTTCTGGAGGACATTGCACAAAATCGTGGTGTGCATGCTCTTCAGCAAGTATGAATCGAGCAATCTTTACACTGAAGAGCTACACCTCATATGGCATATGATGGAAGACCTCACGATCAATCTGGAGCGGTTCCTCCTCAACTGCCTTCATCCAATAAAGGACGCCACCAAAGACTACAACATGGGCAGACTGGTGAATTTGATTGTGGTAGTGTTAGGATAGTCAAGGGAACTATGTCACCTTTCAAGGACAAGAGGTGACGACAAGATCAACCTCAACTTCCTAATGAGGGCCAACATCATCAAGAAGGAGGGGGCGATGCTACTTCTACAAATTCGCAAGAACAAACACCCTCCTTCCGCTCCCACACCGCGTCAGCTACGACGCAGAAAAGTTGGTCTTCACCACAGCAGAGATTGAAGATGTGGTAGTCGAAGTTGCCTATGCCGCCACCTCAAGGATATAAGAGAGGGCAGCCGCGACAGGAATACTTGTCCCTTTTGATGCTCGGTAGGATAAATCTTCCACAGTTCCTACCGAGCCACCCACCGCTCTAGAGCAACCGGCGACAGCCACTGATAGAGTTGTCATCGCTTCTACCATACCAACCGCGACTGCCACAACATCTGTCGTGGGTGTAGAAGTGAAGACGATCGTGGTGGTCACCGAGACAACCGGGGCTGATACAATGATGATAGCCCCAAGGGAAGCTACCGTGGGAGAGACAGCCGCAGCTCCCGAGATTTCTGTTGCGCCTTCAGTTGCAGAGGAAATGGTGCAGCCGGAGGCCAGCAATGGGGCGTTCACTGAGATCCTCGAGATGGAGCTTAGGGTTGTGTAGCCCACGTTGCCGCCACTGCCACCACTGGTGTCTCCAGTGGTATCTGCAGAGGAGGTCACCGACAACAAAGAGGTGGAGCAACAGTCACCCACACTACGCCCTTCTCCACCACCACAAACAAGACGAGGCAGAGACAGCCGTGAAGGTGTTGACGTCTCACCTCGAAGCGACGCCCTCACAAACAATCCAAATGGATACAACCCCGAGTGAGGCAGCACACTCGTCGGGTCAAACTTCACGTACGAGGACTGTCATGAGGACAAAAGGGAGATCTGATGCAGCCCTCCGTCACTGGGACAGATGATGGGTCAAGAAATCGACCACTTGCGGGAGGTAACAGGAAGCCACTCAGCTACTTTTGCTTCACTTACCTGCAAGTTTTCTATTTTCCAACAGAGGCTAAACAACCAGGAGCGGCAACTGCTGACTCTAGTTGGCCTTCCCGGCCAACTAGAGGCACTCAATAAGACGTTGCAGCAAGCCCTCCAATGCCTTGACGTGATCGAGGAGAGGTTGAACATGAGGGATGACCATCCACGTTCAAGGCAGCCAAGGAGGTCTCCATCACCTTCTAGCTCAGGCTCCCAACCTTCCTCGTCAGCATCCTCACCCAGGACGTCATCCACTTCCTCCTCCAGCGGGCCATTCACAATGCCCGAGGAAGGGACGATGCACAATTCATCCGATGGAGCTCCAGCAGGACAAACGAGCTCTTGCGGCATGGAAGAAGTTGCTCCCTCAGTCCCCCTAGATGAAGCTAAAGACAACAAAGAATCAATCAGTGTCGGGGAGGACTCTTCTGACGAATCAGAGGGAGAGGGGGTGACATCTACGCCGCTAACAAACGACACCCTCCCAAAGGAAGAAGCTCGATGGCATATGCATTTTCTACGCCGTCAAAAATACCTTCCTTAGAGATGGCTGACTTCGACAGAAAGGCCATGGGATACCTGATGATCAGGGACCAAAAACTGTTGAACAAGGTCATGAGGTCATAGGATGATGAAGAAGACGTCGTCTGGAGCGACGGCTACTTCTCCGTACGACGGGGAGCGCTGAGAAGCATGTTTCGCTCACCAGTCGTCGTCGAAAAAAAGCTATTCATGGTCCTGGAGGGTACAATAGTCGAGAATATTAGCACCAGGACAGGCCGGAAAACAATATACAATGCCACCCCGACCTTGGCAAGAAGGTTTATGATAAGAGCATCCGACTCCGTTGCGGTGTCCAACATGCTGTGATAGATTGAAGAACACAACACGAACCTCATGTTGGCCCCATACAAGCACCGCAATAACTGGTTCCTATGCATGGTAGACCTCTAGAACCATGACGTCTAGCTCTTCAACTGTTGCAACGAGGAGGTCCCACACTCAGGACACATCTTCACTCGCCCATAGGACAAATGTCTCAGGCTTCTCCTGCTGCATCTTCTCCGAGTTATCAAATAAGGAGTCCAACATCATAGCAGTGTTTGGAACTTCTTCTCTATCGGAGACTTCCCCGTCCAAGAAGAATCAGGAAGTGGGAATAGCACCCTTGTCGTCTTGCACGCCATGGAGCTGCTCAACATCTTTGGAAACATACGGCATCTCTAGGGCCAAGACTTCTTCCATCTCAGCAGCACTTACTCTTTGCTATTGATCAAAGACAAGTGCTATTTCCAAGACGTAGGGGTACCAGAAAAGCTACTAGATAGTAACCAAGAAGACGAATCCTTACAACCCGACAGCACTCTAGAAAAAGAAGCCGAGATGGACGCAGACATTTACGGGGTAGGCAAGCGGTTAGAAATCCTGTGAGAAGTATGCAGAATTGAAGACCTCGCTTCACCTGAAACCTTAGAGGAAATGATCAGCAACTTCGAGCATTTCTCGTGTTCTACACTCACACAGGAGTAGGTCAATGAAGTTATCCTAAAGTTAGCTGACTCTACCCCCGCAGACATCATCTATGAGGCAGGCAGTGTCATAGTCCTAATTGACGACTTAAGGGACATGGTGAAAGAAGGAGGATGTTTGGCAATATCTGTAAGGACCCCAATCTTCTTTTTGGGCTTACCCTATTTGTTTTGCCTAAACCTTATGCTTGGTTGCTTAATAATCATCTTTAGTGATGATTAGGGTTTGCTTGTGCTTAGTTGAGAGTTGGAGGTGCTACTTGCAAAATAACCTGAGTTAAGGTTGAAAAGCAAGCTTGTCACCTTGAGAGATGTCTTTCACTCTCTTTGCTTCCTCTAGGGTTGAGAGCAAGGTTTGGGCTTGTGCCTTGAGTTGTCTTGAGCTTGGTTGAGCTCTTTTGGGCCTTGTTTTTCCTTGTTTGGGCCTTGCCTTGCTTGGTTGATCCCAATATCAGGCAAGGGTGCTTTGTTTCGGCCATGGGGTATCGCCCATGGGGGTGTGTCGGCAATGGAGGCATAGTGTGTCAGCATTTGACCTTTGTTGACCTTCTTGCCTTGGTTGTGTCACCCTAGCTTGGACATGTAGCCGACCCTTGGGGGAGTAGTGGCATGGCATGTGCATGTCTTTTGCAAGGTGGAGAAACGTGTGGACAAGTGTCCCTTAGTAAGGTGACACCTTGCCTTGGTTTAACCTTGAACCTCATCTATATATGTCTTGCCTTTCTCTTCCTTAGGAACCCTTGAGCTCTTTGTTTCTCCTCTTTTCCTTATTGCATGATACACCTCTCCCTTGCAACCTTGGTGGTCGATACCCTTGGAGGAGCTAGGTTGGTGGTCGATCCCCTTGAAGGAGTTCCCTTCTTCTTCCTTTAGCTTGGTGGCCGAACCCTAGGTGGGTCATGATTCCTTGGTGGCCAAAGTAGTGTGCTTGGAGCTAGGAGCTTAAATATTGGAGCTTTGGAGCCTGAGGAGTTTGCTTGAGGTGGGTTACATAACTTCTAATCCTAGCTATACTACCTTCTCTATGTTGCATGTTATGTGTCTTGCTCTGGTACATGTTGTTGATCTTATTGCTATAATGAGCATGATGTTGTTGATGTTGTTGATGGTCTATGTGCCTTTACACCTAGTTGGTCGAACCATGGTTTATGGTTTCCTTGTTGAGCAACACTCTTTTCTCTCCTTGGTCTAGAGAAGTGAGTTTGAGATCTAGTAATGTGGGCAATACCCCTCTCTCGATTATGTTGAGAGGTGAGCTTATATTCTAGTTGCTTGAGCAACACCCTCCTCTCACCATGGATTAGAGAGGTGAGATTTTGGTTAGATGATGACCTATGTTGAGGTGGATCCTTGTATTGCCCGATTTGTGATAGAGGTTGTGCAAAACCCCTCTCTCTTAGTTGTTGAGAGGTGAGCCGACCTTCGTGATCAATTAGGGTTTGATGCCCTTATGCTTGAGGTTGAAGATGATCTTGTGGGGTTGTACCCTGCACAATATGACCTAGGAGTTGTGCTGCCTGATAGCCTTGTTTGGAGTTGTACCCTTGGGAAACATACCTTGTTGAGATAGTTGGCTTGGTTCCCGTTATGCCTTGGTCAATATAGAGCCTCAACCCTAGCTTGGGTGTTAGAGTTGCTTTGGGCGACATGAGTTGTTCTACCCTTGTGGCATGATACGTTCTTGAGGTGGAATCCTTAGTAGATATGTTTGCTTGAGCGTTAGGTTGATCCTTGTATCCTTTCGCCGATATCCCTTGTGGATATGATGAATGGGTGATACACCTTGTAGAGGTGGTTTCCTGAAACACCTAGTAGAGAGGATTGGACGATACATCAGGTATAGAGGATGTCCGATGTCCCCCCCCCTGTCTCGAGATGGTCTTGGCTGATAGGCTTTGATAGCTTGGTGCCCGACATAGCCTTGGTCGTTATCCTTGTCTTGATGAGCTTGGGCGATGTGGTATGGTGCCCAGGATGGCTTTGGTCGATACCACCATGTCCTAGTTGAGCTCTGACTTATATGAAGTGTTGGATGATATGGCTTCATGCCCGACATGCTAACCCTGGATGTTGGCCGATATGATGCTCCATGGCCATGCATGACACCATTCTTGGGCGTCATGAGTACCCTGGCCGATAGAGTTAATCCTCGGATGATGCTGAGACGGTTGCATGATAGGGGCGCCTTGGGCGACACCCCTTTTGTCGATATGGCTCAGGTTGAAGGTTAGCCGATAATGAAACCTAACCCTAACCCTAGCTTGGTGCATGTTAGACCCTTGTTCGATAGCCATGGTAGTGCTACCTGTTATACCTTGATGATGGCTGCCTGACACCATGAGTGCCAATGGAACCTTGACGCATGTTAGAGAATGTGCAATGATTGGCCGATATGGTGGTGAGTTGCCTTAGGGTTGGAAATCCTAGTTGTAATACCTTTGGTAAGGGTATTGCTATATCAGGTACACCCTTTGATGAGGGATTGCGCTGCTTGCCATGCTTAGTGAGGGTTGTAGGAGTTTTGGTGAGGATTCTGATAACCCGGAATGTATACATTTGATGGTTCTCTTTTAATAACGATAATACAAGTGAAATGATGTGACCACCTTGAATCCTACAAATATGTTGATGAGCTAAAATAATATATTGTGAATCAGGAAGCTTGGAAGCATATGATGTGGCTATACATGTTGATATGACACATGCATATATATGCCCATGATGGATAATAATACTATGGATGATAAAGCTTATGTGTGATGCACTCATGGATGCTTCTTTACACTTGATAGTATAATAATAATTATGTTAATCCATGATGGCTTCAGTTATCTCTATGAATGTGTATACTAACCATGCAGGTATTTCATGTGGATTCATAGCCTGGTAAGAGCTATGAGACATATGTGCTAGAATGGCACCATGTGTAAATATGGAAACAAGTTGATAGGTCTAAGGACCTGATATAAGGCTGAGTGCCTAGTGAGGTGTTATCCTCTGATGATGATATAAGGGATGCATTCCCAGGATGTTGATGCATGATTGTGATACCTTAAGAGGCAGTGGTTGATATCATGAGGGATTGAGGTCCCATGACAATATGTTGATGACAATAATGATGTAATTCTATAAAGTTGTGTTTATACTTTGTTTTACCTCAACAATTGGTTTACAATATACTAATCAATTATAGATGAACATGTCATGTAGTTTTCCCTAGACATAGATCCATTACCGTCAGTATTTGGTGATGGTGAAATAGGTTTATCCTGCGGGATTACCTGGAGCGCATATTGTTGAATATGCGAGGTTTTCCCTAGCCTAAAATAGGAGGGTTTGAGTGCAACTATGGTTGCAGACTCAAGACATATGGAGCATGGTGAACAGTCCCATGGCTCAGGATGTGTGATGATGAGCATGATGCGTTCATGGCTCGAATGTATGTACTTGCACCTATGATGAGGTGAGATAAAGATATGGGTAGCTTGCAGAGATGATCTAGAGGCTGAGGCCCCATAAGCTGAAGACTACGGTCTTGCTTGATAATTCATGTACTGACCATGAGAAGGTGAGGTCATGGAGTCCAGATCTCCTTAGACCTTGTGTGGCACTGGATTGGACTTCGCAACCAATGGTTGGATTTGAGCAGGGAAGGCTCACTTCCTCAGGGCATAATAAAATGTAATCTAGCCGAATAAGTATACCTTACTTAGAGCAAAATATGAAACATTGACTGATGCCTTGCTTATATAGCTGTTCTAGTTGAACTATGCAGTTGCGCGTACGATCCTTATATCTTGTGATAAGTTCTTATAAAACTTATCTTGTCAATCATGTTCCATAAAGAAATACTTGGTTATGTGCCTCCCGGATATCTTGGTAAGCCTGATGGTAATAATAGCTTTGTTCAGTATGATGCTCTTGTTATACGCTTTATCAGTTATCTGCTTTAACCTTCTGAGGTTTTATAGTTTCGGCGGGGAGTTATGTTTATCTTTGGGACTGTGTGTCTCACCCCACTGGTTTACACCCTTTTTAGGTGATCGCGCTAGACGCGGTGGTGGTCATGAGGTTGTGGCCGAGCAGCAAGAAGGGCAGTAGAAGGCAAGAGATGGACATGCTGCTATTTTGGTGGTTTTGTAGTAGAGTCCTAGAGTCATCCATGTACACTCAGGTCCTCGGAGGTGTTTGACGATGTTTCACGATGACTAGCTGTTGTAATTTTTTGTATATCCTGTTGCTGGCCGTACGTGGCCGTTATGTATGTATAAACAAGTGTTGAACTCTGGTGCTGACAATACAGCTGGTTTCGATAAGCTGTGGACCTAGAACAAGGTTTGTGAATGTTTATATAACATGTCTTTTTGCAGGATCTTGATGCAAAAGTTCTCTCATGTATGATTTCCACAATTGGTTTTAATTAACCCGTGTTTTTGGTATTATGAGGTTCCACACATTTTCGTGCTTCATCTTATTGTCTGTGTGATGGCGGGGTGTCATAATATCAGTGGTGGTCACCTACATCCAGATACTACAAAGGAAGTTTGAACACGCATACATAGCTCATCCAATGTTGTTCAACGACATCTGCCTTGCCGATGAGTCAGGAGCGAAACAATCTTTTTTGGTAGAGTTACAGAGCAGGATGCCATGTATCATCTTCCTACCTATCCTATACTACAACCACTGGACGATCCTGACAATGTACACTCACCAACGAGCAGGAATCTTCTACAATAGCTCGAACAACAACAAAGATCATCTAGTACATTGTACATCGACAACGTTGACACCCCTCGAGCGCTTAGTACAAAAATACTATGATGAGGTGGCGACGCTGATCCAACCATTCCTGGAGACAGCAGCGAGCAAATGGTATGAGCTTCAGTTCTGCCACCGCAGTCCACAACAAATTCCACTATACAACGACTGCGGCATCTTCGTGCTCGAATGGATATCTAACCAGGAAACGCCTGACCAGCTCCACCACATTGACTATCAAAGCAAACACAGAGAATATGTGTGGGAGCTTCTATCTAACAAAGGCGCGCTCACCTGCTATGTGGGCTATGATCTCCAAAACACAAGATAAACATAGCGGAAGTGATTCGATTAACAGCGGAATATGAAAAATCACAAGAAATTAAAACTTTTCAAAAATGAGATCTCAAAAACCTGAAACTCCTTTTATAAAAGTAAGATGAACTGTTTACATCTCTGATAAATCACTTCTCGAGTGATTATATACAGCATGATACAAAATCTCAAGACTTCAAAATTCTAAGATCAACAAACTCCTAGGACCTGAGTGTACAGAGACGACATAAGACTATTCTAATTACAAGACTAGACAACATAGTGTTTCCACCTAAAATCACTGCTGCTCCTGGTTTTGCTGTTGCTGCTGCTGCCCACCTGCAGATTGGTTCCTTCGACCTCGACGTCCACCTAAAGGTAGAAATCTACGGGGTGAGACAATTTCAAATAATTGTCCCAGCGAGAGTTATAACTCTCCACCAGAAACTTTGTTAAAAGCAATCAAAGGAATATCATGAGCAGGTAACTTAGATTACTCACAGCAGGCTTGATAACAATTACTCACCTTTATTAAGGAATATGAAGAACATGTATACTAATACTTGAACAGGATATTAAATGTAAGCAATGTAATATCAATCAATGTTCTTCGTAGTTCAACCTAAGCAGTTATGCTACGCGGTTGATTATGTTTTACAAACATCATTATGCCCTGCGGAGATGAGGTATACCGCTCATGCTCCAATCGATCACTAGTAAGTCGCATCGGTATCATACTAGGTCATCGCAAGAGCCGGATTCTCATGACCTTCAACTACCTCAGTCAGAATGAGGATAAACATGCAGGACATCTAGTGTCTCTGCTATTATAGCTCACCAGGGTATTCTGGTACTTCGCTATTAGAGTCACAGTGGCATTCTGCACTCTCTTCGCTATCAAAAGATTTCATGTTTATCTCTCATCGATGCGGTATAAAAGATTCCTTTGGGAGAATAGTGTTACATCATCCCGGTATAAACATATAGTGAAGGGTTGTTGGATTAAGATATATCCACATCAACTCCTACACTAGGATGTAAGGATATACACATCCATATTCCCCCACATACTCTAAAGTATGTGATCCAGGAGTTCCTTAGGAAAACCTGTTTCACCATCATTTAAACTCTGACAATGATGGATCTATGATCAGGTCTCTACATGATATGATTATACTTGGTTATTAGGTACATTTCAGTATTCTTTTAGCATCATACATGTTTCAAAACATTCAAGTACTAAACATGGCTATAACAGAAGAATACTAAATGTAACAGGTATTACTCATATCAGTTATCAGATTGATACCAATTCTTAATCATCTTATCACTATGATTCAGGAACATGGGTGCTCACACCCTTATATCATCATAACACTTGCTATCAAGTGACATGTCAGCATCAAGTCATCTATTAGCATGACCTTGATGTCATTCATGTCCCTTAAGGCATATCAGTTTCATATGATGCCACTTGCATCTAGGCAACATAGTTATTTCTGTTCATAAGCTATTGACATGCTTTCAATGAAAATAATTTCATAACCGTTACCCTGGCTATGATTACATCTTGCTAACCATCTACATGATTAGTATAACTGAGATTATGCATGTTTAAAAACATCCTTACAAATACCAAGACTTTTCAATTTGTTTCATAAAGTACCACGGTCGTGCTTCCTTGCACGGTCGTGCAAAGGAAGGTTACCATGGTCGTGCTCCATAGCACGGGCGTGCTATGAATCAGTATACCTCTACTGATTTTAGGGTTTGGATGCATTCCTCCTTATCATGGGGTTATTGAATCTCTTTAGTTTACAAGGTAAATAGATTCCTCATGCTACAACTTATAATTAGGGTTTCAAACTCATAGGTATAACCTAGAGTTACTTCTTTTTACAACCTCACCCCAAATTAGGGTTTACTATTCACCTCATAGTGAATTGAGCTCATATTATCATCATGTATGAGGAACATCATCATTGATGCCCTCTATATAGGTTAAGATTCATCAATCATCATAGTTAGGGTTTCCTTGATCTCACCTTGATGGATCATACCCTAAACCTGTTCATTCTTATGCATTGAAGATATGTTGCTTGATTATATTAGGAGCCCTCTCTCTCCTTTTACTTCTAGATGATGATTACATCACTCTAGATTAGGTTGGGTTAAGTCCTCATTGACCAACACAAGCCAACACATCACTATCATGTGATTAGGGTTTGATTAAAACAAGGTATCCTTTAATTGAACCCATTTCAGCTTTAATGAGTGTGAACCCTCTTGAGCTTAAACGAGTGTGAACCCACTTGAGCTTAAACGAGTGTGGACCCACTTGAGCTTAAACGAGTGTGAACCCACTTGAGCTTAAACGAGTGTGAACCCACTTGAGCTTAAACGAGTGTGGACCCACTTGAGCTTAAACGAGTGTGGACCCACTTGAGCTTAAATGAGTGTGGACCCACTTGAGCTTAAACGAGTGTGGACCCACTTGAGCTTAAACGAGTGTGAACCCTCTTGAGCTTAAATGAGTGTGGACCCACTTGATATTAAACGAGTTTGAACCCTCTTGAGCTTAAACGAGTGTGGACCCACTTGAGCTTAAACGAGTGTGGACCCATTTGAGCTTAAACGAGTGTGGACCCACTTGAGCTTAAATGAGTGTGGACCCATTTGAGCTTAAACGAGTGTGGACCCACTTGAGCTTAAACGAGTGTGGACCCACTTGAGCTTAAACGAGAGTGGACCCACTTGAGCTTAAATGAGTGTGGACCCACTTGAGCTTAAACGAGTGTGAACCCACTTGAGCTTAAACGAGTGTGGACCCACTTGAGCTTAAACGAGTGTGGACCCATTTGAGCTTAAACGAGTGTGGACCCACTTGAGCTTAAATGAGTGTGGACCCACTTGAGCTTAAACGAGTGTGGACCCACTTGAGATTAAACGAGTGTGGACCCACTTGAGCTTAAACGAGTGTGGACCCATTTGAGCTTAAACGAGTGTGGACCCACTTGAGATTAAACGAGTGTGGACCCACTTGAGCTTAAACGAGTGTGGACCCATTTGAGCTTAAACGAGTGTGGGCCCACTTGAGCTTAAACGAGTGTGGACCCACTTGAGCTTAAATGAGTGTGGACCCATTTGAGCTTAAACGAGTGTGGACCCACTTGAGCTTAAACGAGTGTGGACCCACTTGAGCTTAAACGACCTTAAGGTCATTTAGATCCAAATGGGTTCAAACCGCAAGGACATAAAAGGTGAAACAAAGGTTATGTTTGAATAGGATTTCCTATGTTGAAGCCTTCAATTGGCCATGCCCTTGTTAACCATTTACAAATTGAGTCAATTAGCATTAGACTTAATCAATTGGACACCAAATTGATTCTCAATTGAAAGCTAATTGGGGTTAAATCCCACTCAATTAGGGTTTTCAATCGGCTAATCATCAATTTTCAACAATGTGAAACAAATTGTAGTTGAACCCATCAGTTGAGCTCCAATTGGGCCCAAACTTGGCCCAAACGGTCTTGGGATCGTTTGTATATCCTCCAAACGGTCTTGAGACCGTTTCCCCAAAGTTTTATCAAAAACTAAATCAATTTGATAAGGATTGAACCCTAACTAGGTCCAAAATCAGCATTCTTATCAATTCATCAACCTATTCAAATTGGACCCTTGAACCATCAAATTTCCTTAACCCTAGACCTCCAAACGGTCTTGGGTTGTCACCAAACGGTCTTAAGACCGTTTGAGTGAACCCCCAAATGGTCTTGAGACCGTTTGGGTCCTTCAACCCAAAATTCATCAAAATCTATCATTGAAAAACTCAATTCAACCCGATTAGGGTTTAAGGAGTTGAAGTGCCTTCAACTTGTGATTGGTTTGGAATTGGGTTATGATTCTTTGTAGGAATTAAATTCAATATGTTTACAACAGTTCCTTAAATGGTCTTCCCTTGGTCAACCCTATCAAACGGTCTTGAAGACCGTTTAAAACTAAACGATCTTGCAAGATCGTTTGAAATCAAACGGGTTGAGACCCTTTTTAATTTCAAACGGTTGCAAACCGTTTAGACCTATTGGTCCAAGATTGTTTAATAAAGTTGGATAAGGACCAACATAGGTATTAATGCCCTTCGTCTTCAACCTTGAAACCAAGGTCTGATCTTCACGAAAAAGCTTGCAAGAGTGCAAAGAAAGATGGGGAAGAAGAAGAACTAACTATTATTTGCAAGAATAAAAGTATGCATAACAAAGCAAGGTTTAGAGTTATAAAACCCGCCTCAAACGTTGTTCCTAGAACTCCAAGCTTCCAAGCTTCGAAACTTTAATGGTGGCTTGAGCTCCACAGGTCTTCCAAGGTTGTTTCTTCAAGGAAAAGTTGGGAAGGATCGGCTAGGAAGAGAAAGCTAAGTAAGATAACCATGAAACCAACCTTGTAACCTGGTTTCCTCCATGAATTCAAGCAAGATGATGATAAAAGATTACCTAGATGAACTTGGTCGTCTTCCTCTACTCCTGAGATCTATCCTAAGTCGGTCTAAGCAAGGGAATAAGAAGGGAAGAAAGGAAATGTTGCCTTTGGTTGCAAAGGAAAGGATCATATATACTTTGAGGTTATTTTCATCATAAGGACAACTTACTCCTCCTTTTCACAACTAGGTCCTTCCTTTCTTTTAGGCACGTCCCTCCTCTTAATATGTAAGGTAAAAATTCTTCTAAGACTAAGGACTAAAGGCAAGGAAGGTCAACTTGTCACTATGGTGCACATATACATATAAGGGTCTCCTTTACTTACAACTTTGGTGGTTTAATTACAAAGGTGTTTCTTATTATATGATTATTCAAATGAAGTGCCTCCTTCATTATTATAACTTTAAATGATGTCAAAAGTCATAAAAGATATTCTAGAAAGTGTATATCACAAGTTGCACCCCACATTTTGGGTAAATTGCACTTTACACCAAAATTAGGGTTTTAAGCACAAGGATTGCTCCACAAGCTGCACCTTGGTGCCCAAACTTGGGAAATCCATCATACCTCATCATATTCATTCATATAATGTCTCATCATAAAAGGAACATCATAACATGTTAATATTGCAAGTTAACCCTTCTAATTGGGTAATTTGCACATAGGTCCCTGCATAACAAAACAATACTACAATCATTGTTTTTAAAAGGACAGAAATGAAAATGTATGTTCCTTAGGAACTTAATTACATGCCAGAAGTTAATCACAAGTATCTTAATTACATGATTTAAGTAAAACACCTAGGGTTAACTTATAACCTAGGTCAGGGATGTTACAAATTATCCACCCCTCAAAAGGATTTCGTCCCCGAAATCGATTTAGCATATTAGGAGAAAAGAGCAGGGTATTTCCTCCTCATTTCTTCCTCCAGCTCCCAAGTGGCTTCTTCAACACCACGATGATTCCAGAGGACTTTTACAAGACTTATATCTTTCTTCTTTAACTTTTTAATTCTGTTATCAAGGATTGACACTGGTCCCTCCTCGTAAGTTATATCTTCATTCAATTCTACTTCCATAGGTTGTATAACTGACTCGGTATCAGGGTGACATTTCCTCAACACAGAAATGTGAAACACAGGGTGTAACTTCTGCAATTCTGGTGGCAATTCTAGTTTATAGGCTACCTTTCCAACTCGTTCAATGATTAGATAAGGCCCCATAAATCTAGGAGCTAACTTTCCTTTCCTTCCAAAATGAAGGACTCCTTTCCAAGGTGAGACCTTGAGGTACACTCTGTCTCCAACCTGGAACTCTAAAGGTCTACGACGTCTGTCAGCGTAAGACTTCTGTCTATCCTGTGCAGTCTTAAGTTGCTGTTGGATTACCTTAATCTTTTCTGTGGTCTGCTGCACAAGATCAGGACCTAACAACTGATGCTCACCAGTCTCATACCAGCATAAGGGTGATCTGCAACGTCTACCATATAAGGCTTCATAAGGTGCCATATCAATACTATGTTGATAGCTATTGTTATAGGCAAACTCTATCAAGCTTAGGTGCAGATCCCAACTTCCTGTGAACTGGAGAACACATGTTCTCAACAAGTCTTCCAAGGTCTGTATAGTCCTTTCCGACTGTCCATCAGTCTGTGGATGAAAGGTTGTACTAAACCTTAATTGGGTGCCTAGTGCCCTATGTAGCTGTTCCCAAAAATGACTTGTGAACTGAGGACCTCTGTCAGAAACTATGGTGACAGGAACTCTGTGCAAATGCACTATCTCTTGAACATATAACTGGGATAACCTTTCAGCATAATAGGTTGTTTTGACAGGTAAGAAATGCACTGTCTTAGTCAACCTATCAACAATTACCCAAATGGAATCATGTCCTTTATTTGTCTTAGGTAGGCCAACAACAAAGTCCATGGTTACATGATCCCACTTCCACTGTGGTATGGGTAAAGGTTGCATTGTTCCTGCAGGCTTCTGGTGTTCAGCTTTAACTTGTTGACACACCAGACACCTCAGAACAAACTTAGCTACATCCTTCTTCATCCCAGGCCACCAATACATATCTTTCAAGTTTTGATACATCTTGGTGCTCCCTGGATGCATAGCATACATAGAAGAATGAGCTTCCTTCGGGACTAACTTCCTCAGGTTATCCACATCTGGCACTATCATCCTCCCATGATAGCATGCCACCTGATCATCTGATTCATGAAAACTTTCTCGCTTCTCATCACCATACTCAGATCTGATCTAATGAACTGCAGCATCAACTTGTTGTGCCTCCTTAATCTGCTCTCTTAGGGTGGGTTTGATATGCATCTCAGCCAACAACCCGACAATCCATGACACCTTCATTTGTACATTGTTTTGCCTTAAGGAGATAAGCATATCTCTCCTAGGGCATACTAAAGAGTTTAATTGTGCCCTATCAAAGGATGATGTTGCTGATTTCCTACTCAAGGCATCTGCAACTACATTGGCCTTCCCTGGATGGTAATCTATCGTACAATCATAATCCTTGATTAACTCCATCCAGCGACATTGCCTCATGTTAAGGTCATGCTGAGAGAAGATATACTTAAGACTCTTATGATCAATGAAAACCTGGAATGTTTCTCCATATAGATAGTGTCTCCAGATTTTCAAGGCATGAACCACAGCAGCTAACTCTAAATCGTGTGTCGGATAATTCTTCTTGTGTTTCTTAAGTTGTCGAGAAGCAAAAGAAATCACATGTTTATCCTGCATCAGCACACATCCGAGTCCATTCTTGGAGGCATCACAGAAAACTATGTATTCTTTACCTTGATCAGGTAACACAAGTACAGGTGCACTTGTCAACCTCTCTTTCAACAACTGAAAGGACTGCTGACACTTGTCACTCCAAGTAAAAGAAACATCTTTCCGGGTCAACTTCGTCAAGGGTAGGGCTATAGAACTGAAGTTCTTAATGAACCTTCGATAATAGCCAGCCAACCCTAAGAAACTACGAATCTCCGTCGCTGTCTTCGGTTGTTCCCATTGTAGAACAGACTCTACCTTTTTAGGGTCAACACGAATTCCCAAGGCAGATACCACATGTCCAATAAAAGATACCTCCGTCAACCAAAACTCACACTTGCTAAACTTAGCGTATAACTCATGTTGTCTTAGCAAAGTTAGAGCCTGACGAAGATGCTATTCATGCTGCTGAGCATCTCTACTATAGATCAGGATGTCATCTATAAAGACAACAACATTCCGATCGAGGAAAGGTCGGAAGATTCTATTCATTAGCTCCATGAATGCAGATGGTGCATTAGTTAGTCCAAACGACATAACTGTGAACTCATAGTGACCATACCTTGTCCTAAAAGCAGACTTGGGTATGTCACTGTCCTTAATACGAAGTTGATGATATCCAAACCTCAAGTCTATCTTCGAGAAGACGGTTGCACCACGCAACTGGTCAAAAAGATCATCAATCCTCGGCAGAGGGTACTTATTCTTTATCGTTGCTTTATTTAGTTGTCTGTAATCAATGCACAACCGCATTGATCCATCCTTCTTTTTAACAAACAAGACCGGAGCACCCCAAGGTGAAGTACTCGGTCGGATAAAACCTTTCTCAAGCAACTCTTGAAGCTGTTTCTTGAGTTCTGCCATATCAGCAGGTGTCATCCTGTACGGTGTTTGTGCTATGGGTTGGGTATCTGGGATCAAATTGATTTCAAAATCAATTTCCCGAGGCGGTGGCATACCTGGAAGTTCTTCAGGAAATACATCTTCAAATTCCCTGACTACAGGAACTTCAGCAGGGTTGGGACTCGCCTTGGTGGTATCTATCACATGGGCTAAGAATGCATAACATCCTTGCCTCATCAGCTTATCAGCAACCATAGCAGTCACAAGACAGGTGGGTAGAATCTTTCTCTCTCCTTGAAAGATCCATGTGTTGCTCTCATCAGCAAACACAACCTGCTTGGATTCACAATCCAAGACAACTCTATACCTTTCTATGGTATCCATTCCAAGGATTATGTCAAATCCTTGCATATCAAGTGGTATAAGATCCACTTGAATGCGATGATCAGAAAAGAAGAGGATGTAGGGAGAGCATACCTCTTGCAAAATAGCAGAACCTCTCAACAGAGTTTTGAGCAACAAGCTATCTGCCCTATGACTAACTGTCATATTGCAGTTACGAATCACTCTTCGAGTGATAAAAGAGTGCGTAGCACCCGGGTCAATCATAATAGATACAAGACAGGATTTAGACATATCAGAATATAAAAGTTCCATGTGACCTGCCACAACCCGTGGATTGACCACTGCTTCTGGTGGCTTCATAGCATAGACCCTCGCTATCGCCTGGTGTTGAGTTGGTGCTGACGATCCAGCCTGAGACGCTTGCCCACGTCCTCTAGCTGCTCCTTGAGACTGCCTTCTCTGTGATCCCTGTTGATTCTGCCTCTGAGGCTGTGTCACACTGACAGGCCTAGACCTACAGTCCTTCATCAGATGTCCCACCTTCCCACAGTTATAACAGCTTCTTTCCAATTGTTGTGGTCTTGGTGGTCCTGTGACTGACATTGATGTTGAACTGCGAGTCGCTTGTGGCGGTAAACCTCGTCCTCTACCTCTACTTGGGGACCACTGAGTCTGAGAACTAGATCTGGGTGGTGGAGGTGTAGGTGCAGAGAATCTAGGCTTCTTAAAGTCTCTAGATGAAGATCCCTGGAACTGTGGATATCTCTTTTGGGTTTGCCTTTTCTCGACTACGGATCTCTCTATCCTTTAGACTGACTCAACGAAGGTAGAGAATCTCTCCCAGTTTTCTAGTGCAGACACGGGAGTAGTCATGTCGGCATTCAAACCCTTCTCAAACCTCCTAATCCTTTCTTCATCTGTGGTAGCCATATGAGGACAGAATCGCAACAACTCCATGAACTTAGCCTCATACTCACTAATGTTCATCATACCCTGCCTCAGTCTCTCAAACTGAGAGATATTCTCGTCCAGGAAGGTTTTTGGAAAATATCTGTGGACAAATTCCCGACGAAAGTCTTCCCACGAGATCTCTATTCCAGGCCTCTTCTGCTCTTCCATGGTCCACCAGTGACCAGCACTACCTTTGAGAAGATAGACAGCACGTCTAACTTTCTCACCTTCGGGGATGTTAAGGATTCTGAAAGCTTTCTCCAACTCTATTAACCACAGATCAGCATCAGCAGGGTCAGCTGTACCAAAGTATTTGGTTGCTCCGACACGACGAAGTCGCTCGAACGTCTTACCGATACCTTGACCCTCGGACTGGACAGGTGCAGGCATGGGCATCCTGTCGGTGATGTGTGTCATGGCAGTCATAAACTGCCCGAACATAGTTTGAACAACTGGGTTTCCCATGTCAGATGGGTCAAACTGAGGTGGCTCCATAGGTGGCTCAGGTACAGGTTGCTCTATTTCTAGGTTCCTTGCACCTTCTCGAGGTGCAGCAACACTACTTTCTCCCTCGTACTCGTACTCCTCTTGTGGTCCAGACATCCTTAATTATCTTCTTCTCCTGAGGAGAAGAAGACTCTATTAGATAAGAAAGAAGTACTAAGGATAGACTCGACATTCTAAGTCCTATGTCTATGTAGACTCAGCGAACCTAGAGCTCTGATACCACTAATTGTGGGCTCTGATCTCTAAAACACAAGATAAACATAGCGGAAGCGATTCGATTAACAGCGGAATACGAAAAATCACGAGAAATTAAAACTTTTCGAAAATGAGATCTCAAAAACCTGAAACTCCTTTTATAAAAGTAAGATGAACTATTTACATCTCTGATAAATCACTTCTCGAGTGATTATATACATCATGATACAAAATATCAAGACTTCAAAATTCTCAGATCAACAAACTCCTAGGACCTGAGTGTACATAGGCGACATAAGACTATTCTAATTACAAGACTAGACAGCACAGTGTTTCCACCTGAAATCACTGCTGCTCCTGGTTTTGCTGCTGCTGCTGCTGCCCACCTGCAGATCAGTTCCTTCGACCTCGACGTCCACCTAAAGGTAGAAATCTACGGGGTGAGACAATTTCAAATAATTGTCCCAGCGAGAGTTATAACTCTCCGCCAGAAACTTTGTTAAAAGCAATCAAAGGAATATCATGAGCAGGTAACTTAGATTACTCACAGCAGGCTTGATAACAATTACTCACCTTTATTAAGGAATATGAAGAACATGTATACTAATAGTTGAACATGATATTAAATGCAAGCAATGTAATATCAATCAATGTTCTTCGTAGTTCAACCTAAGCAGTTATGCTACGCGGTTGATTATGTTTTACAAACATCATTATGCCCTGCGGAGACGAGGTATACCGCTCATGCTCCAACCGATCACTAGTAAGTCGCATCGGTATCATACTAGGTCATCGAAAGAGTCGGATTCTCATGACCTTCAACTACCTCAGTCAGAATGAGGATAAACATGCATGACATCTAGTGTCTCTACTATTATAGCTCACCAGGGTATTCTGGTACTTCGCTATTAGAGTCACAGTGGCATTCTGCACTCTCATCGCTATCGAAAGATTTCATGTTTATCTCTCATCAATGCGATATAAAAGATTCCTTTGGGAGAATAGTGTTACATCATCCCGATATAAACATATAGTGAAGGGTTGATGGATTAAGATATATCCACATCAACTCCTACACTAGGATGTAAGGATATACACATCCATATTCCCCCACATACTCTAAAGTATGTGATCCATGAGTTCCTTAGGAAAACCTGTTTCACCATCATTTAAACTCTGACAATGATGGATCTATGATCAGGGCTCTACATGATATGATTATACTTGGTTATTAGGTACATTTCAGTATTCTTTCAGCATCATACATGTTTCCAAACATTCAAGTACTAAACATGGCTATAACAAAAGAATACTAAATGTAACATGTATTACTCATATCAGTTATCAGATGGATATCAATTCTTAATCATCTTATCACTATGATTCAGGAACATGGGTGCTCACACCCTTATATCATCATAACACTTGCTATCAAGTGACATGTCAGCATCAAGTCATCTATTAGCATGACCTTGATGTCATTCATGGCCCTTAAGGCATATCAGTTTCATATGATGCCACTTGCATCTAGGCAACATAGTTATTTCTATTCATAAGCTATTGACATGCTTTCAATGAAAATAATGTCATAACTGTTACCCTGGCTATGATTACATCTTGCTAACCACCTGCATGATTAGTATAACTGAGATTATGCATGTTTAACAACATCCTTACAAATATCAAGACTTTTCAATTTGTTTCATAAAGTACCACGGTCGTGCTTCCTTGCACGGTCGTGCAAAGGAAGGTTACCACGGTCATGCTCCATAGCACGGGTGTGCTATGAATCAGTATACCTCTACTGATTTTAGGGTTTGGATGCATTCCTCCTTATCATGGGGTTATTGAATATCTTTTGTTTACAAGGTAAATAGATTCCTCATGCTACAACTTGTAATTAGGGTTTCACACTCATAGGTATAACCTAGAGTTACTTCTTTTTACAACCTCACCCCAAATTAGGGTTTACTATTCACCTCATAGTGAATTGAGCTCATATTATCATCATGTATGAGGAACATCATCATTGATGCCCTCTATTTAGGTTAAGATTCATCAATGATCATAGTTAGGGTTTCCTTGATCTCACCTTGATGGATCATACCCTAAACCTGTTCATTCTTATGCATTGAAGATATGTTGCTTGATTATATTAGGAGCCCTCTCTCTCCTTTTACTTCTAGATGATGATTACATCACTCTAGATTAGGTTGGGTTAAGTCCTCATTGACCAAGACAAGCCAACACATCACTATCATGTGATTAGGGTTTGATTAAAACAAGGTATCCTTTAATTGAACCCATTTAAGCTTAAACGAGTGTGAACCCTCTTGAGCTTAAATGAGTGTGAACCCACTTGAGCTTAAATGAGTGTGGACCCACTTGAGCTTAAACGAGTGTGAACCCACTTGAGCTTAAACGACTGTGAACCCACTTGAGCTTAAACGAGTGTGGACCCACTTGAGCTTAAACGAGTGTGGACCCACTTGAGCTTAAACGAGTGTGGACCCACTTGGGCTTAAACGAGTGTGGACCCACTTGAGCTTAAACGAGTGTGGACCCATTTGAGCTTAAACGAGTGTGAACCCTCCTGAGCTTAAATGAGTGTGGACCCACTTGAGCTTAAATGAGTTTGAACCCTCTTGAGCTTAAACGAGTGTGGACCCACTTGAGCTTAAACGAGTGTGGACCCATTTGAGCTTAAACGAGTGTGGACCCACTTGAGCTTAAACGAGTGTGGACCCATTTGAGCTTAAACGAGTGTGGACCCGCTTGAGCTTAAACGAGTGTGGACCCACTTGAGCTTAAATGAGTGTGGACCCATTTGAGCTTAAATGAGTGTGGACCCACTTGAGCTTAAATGAGTGTGAACCCACTTGAGCTTAAACGAGTGTGGACCCACTTGAGCTTAAACGAGTGTGGACCCATTTGAGCTTAAACGAGTGTGGACCCACTTGAGCTTAAACGAGTGTGGACCCACTTGAGCTTAAACGAGTGTGGACCCACTTGAGCTTAAACGAGTGTGGACCCACTTGAGCTTAAACGAGTGTGGACCCATTTGAGCTTAAATGAGTGTGGACCCACTTGAGCTTAAACGAGTGTGGACCCACTTGAGCTTAAACGAGTGTTGACCCATTTGAGCTTAAACGAGTGTGGACCCACTTGAGCTTAAACGAGTGTGGACCCACTTGAGCTTAAATGAGTGTGGACCCATTTGATCTTAAATGAGTGTGGACCCACTTGAGCTTAAACGAGTGTGGACCCACTTGAGCTTAAACGACCTTAAGGTCGTTTAGATCCAAATGGGTTCAAACCGCAAGGACATAAAAGGTGAAACAAAGGTTATGTTTGAATAGGATTTCCTATGTTGAAGCCTTCAATTGGCCATGCCCTTGTTAACCATTTACAAATTGAGTCAATTAGGATTAGCCTTAATCAATTGGACACCAAATTTATTCTCAATTGAAAGCTAATTGGGGTTAAATCCTACTCAATTAGGGTTTTCAATCGGCTAATCATCAATTTTCAACAATGTGAAACAAATTGTAGTTGAACCCATCAGTTGAGCTCCAATTGGGCCCAAACTTGGCCCAAACGGTCTTGGGATCGTTTGGATATCCTCCAAACGGTCTTGAGACCGTTTGCCCAAAGTTTTATCAAAAACTAAATCAATTTGATAAGGATTGAACCCTAACTAGGTCCAAAATCAGCATTCTTATCAATTCATCAACCTATTGAAATTCGACCCTCGAACCATCAAATTTCCTTAACCCTAAACCTTCAAACGGTCTTGGGTTGTCACCAAACGGTCTTAAGACCGTTTGAGTGAACCCCCAAATGGTCTTGAGACCGTTTGGGTCCTTCAACCCAAAATTCATCAAAATATATCATTGAAAAACTCAATTCAACCCGATTAGGGTTTAAGGAGTTGAAGTGCCTTCAACTTGTGATTGGTTTGGAATTGGGTTATGATTATTTGTAGGAATTAAATTCAATATGTTTACAACAGTTACTTTAATGGTCTTCCCTTGGTCAACCCTATCAAACGGTCTTGAAGACCGTTTAAAACTAAACGATCTTGCAAGATCGTTTGAAATCAAACGGGTTGAGACCCTTTTTAATTTCAAACGGTTGCAAACCGTTTAGACCTATTGGTCCAAGATCGTTTAATAAAGTTGGATAAGGACCAACATAGGTATTAACGCCCTTTGTCTTCAACCTTGAAACCAAGGTCTTATCTTCACGAAAAAGCTTGCAAGAGTGCAAAGAAAGATGGGGAAGAAGAAGAACTAACTATTATTTGCAAGAATAAAAGTATGCATAACAAAGCAAGGTTTAGGGGTATAAAACCCGCCTCAAACGTTGTTCCTAGAACTCCAAGCTTCCAAGCTTCGAAACTTTAATGGTGGCTTGAGCTCCACAGGTCATCCAAGGTTGTTTCTTCAAGAAAAAGTTGGGAAGGATCGGCTAGGAAGAGAAAGCTAAGTAAGATAACCATGAAACCAACCTTGTAACCTGGTTTCCTCGATGAATTCGAGCAAGATGATGATAAAATCTTACCTAGATGAACTTGGTCATCTTCCTCTACTCCTGAGCTCTATCCTAAGTCGGTCTAAGCAAGGGAATAAGAAGGGAAGAAAGGAAACGTTGCCTTTGGTTGCAAAGGAAAGGATCATATATACTTTGAGGTTATTTTCATCATAAGGACAACTTACTCCTCCTTTTCACAACTAGGTCCTTCCTTTCTTTTAGGCACGTACCTCCTCTTCATATCTAAGGTAAAACTTCTTCTAAGACCAAGGACTAAAGGCAAGGAAGGTCAACTTGTCACTATGGTGCACATATACAGATAAGGGTCTCCTTTACTTACAACTTTGGTGGTTTAATTACAAAGGTGTTTCTTATTATATGATTATTCAAATGAAGTTACTCCTTCATTATTATAACTTTAAATGATGTCAAAAGTCATAAAATATATTCTAGAAATTGTATATCACAAGTTGCACCCCACATTTTGGGTAAATTGCACTTTACACCAAAATTAGGGTTTTAAGCACAAGGATTGCTCCACAAGCTGCACCTTGGTGCCCAAACTTGGGAAATCCATCATACCTCATCATATTCATTCATATAATGTCTCATCATAAAAGGAACATCATAACATGTTAATATTGCAAGTTAACCCTTCTAATTGGGTAATTTGCACATAGGTCCCTGCATAACAAAACAATACTACAATCATTGTTTTTAAAAGGACAGAAATGAAAATGTATGTTCCTTAGGAACTTAATTACATGCCAAAAGTTAATCACAAGTATCTTAATTACATGATTTAAGTAAAACACCTAGGGTTAACTTATAACCCAGGTCAGGGATGTTACATGCTAACCCTCATTGAGTTAACATTACCCTACCTTATCTATTTCACAACTCTGGGACAGAGTGTGGGGTAAGTTTGGGGGGTACTATGTATCAGTGAGGGAGGTACTAAAATCCCTCCAAACTTCACCTTTTGTTCTTTTTCCTATAACATAACGTGTGTACATATACATATACATGCTTGATACAAAAATTTTGCATATACAAAACTTTGCCTCTATACAATTGTACAAAGACACTCTATAGTAAAAACCTGATAAGACTTCTTTCCAGCTTCTTTTCTCTGTGTCTAAGGTGGTGCAGGTTTTTGTTATGCTCTTTCTGAAAATGCAGTCTCAAAACAACAAAAGACTATGACTTTCCACGCCGAAAATTTGAAAAATAATCTCACAACAGCGAAGAGATGTGTATGCAGAAGGAAAAAGCTACCCAAATAGTAAAAATTTCTCTTGTTCTCCCTTACCCAAAAAAATCCTAAAAAGAGAGAAAAGCCTTATGAGAGTGAATAAAAGCATGAGAGTTGTGCCAAATGATATATATATATATATATATATATATATATACACTTGTCTTTCCAAAAGTACCCATCTTTAGGCATGGTAGATCTGGGGCGGTGGTATGTAGGATGTGAAATCACTGCTCTAAAGCCAACTGGCCTGGACTGCAGGGACCACTTTCCCGTTAACGGACCCGTACCTGGATGGACTGATGGGAAAAAAGAAAAACCCAAAAATCCTTAAACCTACCCAAAAACACAACTTTCTATTCCCAAAAACTATTTGGTGTGAAAGCTAACTTCGAAATCATGCACCCAAGTCTCGCCGAAGCTGAAGAGAAAAGTTTGCTTAAATAAGGCAGGAAAAATAAAGTCACTTGTTCATGGTCGGGCAATATTCTCTTTGAGACATCTCAATACTTTCTCAAACCCCTTGTCTGAAAACTATATCGGGTTAAGAAAAATATCATAAAACAAAGTTTAAAAATTGATTGAGGACAATAAAAATGCTAAGTTTGGGGGAGTTGATAACACCGATTTTTGTGGTATTTATGGCCCATATTTCGTTGTCAAAACTGCCCTTTTAAATTGTTTTCCTCTTCATTTTGTCATGTTATTGAATAAATGAGTCACACTATGTTCTTAACTCATTTTTATCATCTTTTACATAGTTTTCCTTACTGTTCCACTCAAAATCAGCAAAACGGCCCGGCCTGGCCCACTTACAAAGAATCGGCCTTTTACTAGTCGCATGACACGTCCACTACCTGTCACAGTCGCTAGCCGATAGGGGCACAACCCGACACGGGCATGTCGCGCGGTGCAGTCACTAACGGGAGATACGCAATTTACCCGACAGAGAGCTCTGCCCGCCACGACTAATCAGCCTGTTATGGCATGTCACGCGATATGAGCCACTCACCGTAAGCAACCGCCCATCACGCCCTATACCTTCATAACCCGGCACGTGATAGCCAAGCTACGTCATACGACACACACGCGTCAATCATCCCTGAAGCCACGTATGCGAGCTGATAAAGGGTACGTGGCTCCCGGAGATCCACAACTTCTTCTAACTGCTGCCTATAAATAGCAGCTACAGGACCCCGATGGGACGGGTCAAAACTTCACGAAGGCTAACTTTAGAAAGCATCTGGAGCTAGTGTGTTGCGTCCCTGAGGCGCGCCAAGCGATACTAGGTGAGCACTTCCCCAACCCGAGAGGGGTGGGAGTGGTTCACTTAGAATTTGTCCCGGTAGCCGCCCGATATCGACCAAGGAGGCCACCCGATGTGTCGGGTTCCTAGATGGGCCCCTACCCGAGATGGCTCACTCACTATACCTGATATGAGGAACCCGAGAACCTAAGGCCCCTCTAACCCGACACGATACCGAACCTGATACGGATCACCCGTCACGATGTGTCTCCTGAGAGGGTGGCATCCCGGTACGACCGTATCGGGCCGAGATGCCTTGACTAATACGCCTGCCTGTCACGGTCTATCGCTCGTCAGGGGTTGCTACTCGACACAGGCATATCAGGCAGAGCTCTCGCCCGGTATCGGGTAGAGATGCCTTAGGGGTCTTCTATTGTATGTCGCCCTCCTAAATCAAGGAGGTGATACCTATCTTCCCTTTTATGTCATTTACTTTCTCTATTTACGCAATGTAATTAAACCTTTTTATACAATGCTCTTGCTAATGGAATTAATGGAGTTTCAATACCTTTTGCTCTTAGTTGGTCCCTTTTTGTTGGATGATTGTTTTTTAGCATCCGAACTCTAGCTAGTATGCTTGGATCATGTTTTGACTAGATATCGAATCGTGTTTCCCATTTCAGCTCCCTCGAGAGAGGTGTTGTAACTCTAGCGTTTGGTCTGATCAGGGAGTACGAGAGTACCCAGGGTCAGAGTTGCTTCAGTTATCTTTCCACTCCAACCCGAGTCCCCTACCTTTGAGAGAGGGTGTTGGTGCTTAGTTGGAGGTACCCTCTTTGAGAGAAGGGGTACTGGATGTTTTCTACTGCCACTTGTTATGCCTAAGCTTTCCTCCTTCATTCCTTACCGAGGCAATAGTGTTATCTCCTCTGGTTTTATTATACAAAACCCCTAAAAATTGATAAATGCCAAAACCTTAATCTTCCTTGTAACTCCAGTTGGAGATAGCTTTTCTTTATAGTACTCTTGTGCGACATTTTGTTTTACCGATCTTGATCTACCATTCCCTTGGGAACATTTTCTTACCCTTCTTTTACCGGAGTGTAGAGTGTTGATTCCGTGTTCTTAGCACTACCACCCTTGTCCCTGTGGTTTGACCCCGATCGCTACTTCGGACCCCGTCATCGCTGTGGGGGCATAAGATTCGGGTTATTTAAAATTCTGACTACTTCAAATCCTCTCCTTTTAGATGCGTGATTTAGGCCGGTCATGGCCTTCCTTTCCCAGCTTGGCCTATTAGTGACCTTCCTTTCCCAGCTTGGTCACTAGTCATTGCAATGACTTCCTCTTATATCGTCCTTTCTTTTTTCATTTGGCCTATTGGTGACCTTTCTATCTCGGCTTGATCACTAGTCATTGCAATGACTTCCTCTTATATCGGCCTTCCTTTCCCAACTTGGCCTATTGGTGAACTTCCTATCCCAGGTTGATCGCTAGTCATTGCGATGACTTCCTTTCATATCATCCTTCCTTTTCTGACTTGGCTTGTTGGTGACCTTCCTATCCTAGCTTGATCACCGACCATTGTAATGAATTTCTTTTTATATCAGCCTCCCTTTCCCCGCTTGGACGATTAGTAACCTTTCAATCCTAGTTTGGTCACATACTTTCATCCACTTCCTTAGTGACTTTCCTTGTGTAACTCAAAGATGGCATTACTAGGCTCATAGAATGTATGTGCTTTCACATTTTATATACTTAATCCTTCACACTTCAGGTGACATTCAAGGTTACCTCAATTCTTAAACTGATTGGTCAAATCACTCTTCTAGCAATTGTCCTAACCTAAGGTGTCTTCTTGAGTCACATGAGGAGATTAGGCTTGCTAGATACAACCTGATCCCACAAGATTAAAGTTTTGCCTCCCCTATAGGTCCTTTTCCTACTCTTGGGTTGACCCACCCCAGATCAGGATACCAACCCTAAAAGTTGAATTGACGGTTTCATATTTTTCATTCTTAGGTAACCATAGATTACTTATGTTTTATCTTTACATATTTGAAACCCTTCACTTGCATCATGAATGTATTACTCCACGTACATGCATGCACGAGAGATTGGATCACCTAAACTCATTTGGAATTTTCTTATTAATTTACCATAATTAAGAATCATATGGGTAGGGTTACTGTATCACCCACACTACTCCCATTTCCCATGATTAAGGTTTTGAGTTAGGGTTAGACTATACCATGCATCTTAGGGTTTCTATATCCCATGACCCCCTATGTTTTCCTCAATCAACCCTAGTCCCATCTAGGGTTTACCTCAGCAAGGAAAAACCCATAAAACCATATTTATTCCTATCATTATTTCCACATTATATGTACATTAATTGGCTGAGGATGCTTTAATCCTACTTCTTATCAAATAACTTAACTTAAGATGAGGAGGGAAGTTCCTTTTAGGGATTATGAAGAAAAAGGATGAGAAGTGGATGAAATTAGAGTGAGAAGACTTAAAGGAAACATTACTTCAGGCAAACCCTAGGTTCTGGCCTGATTGGTATCACATTGACTAAGGGAGTCCTCGTACACCAACTTAATGGTGTAGAGGAAAATATTGCCAGACCCCAAATGTAACGACCCTGCCTCCCGGTAACCCCCAATTAAGGGAGACCGAAAGGTCGGTGTCGTTATCCAATTAACAAGATCAAAGGTTCAACAAATAATCAATAATAATTATGAAATTCAACTAACTAACTGGAATTTGGTATAAAATTAAAACTTTACTTACCTTTGAAAACTTTGGAAATCTATCTATCTAGAGCTTGAATTATTTTATCTAATCCTCCTTGCACTTTATTTCTTATTTCCACAATGTGTCACTTTACTGTTTGTTCTTTCAATTGTTGTTCCTAAAACGCCGACAAACAAAACGTCGGTCAGTATATCGAAATATACTGGTATGTGGGAACAACCAAAAGTTTGCACATAAGGATAACAATCTAATTATCATAATCAAATTAATTAACAAGCCAATTTACACTTTCCAATATGACATTCTCCACCGCTTTTGCCCTAACCATGGCATACCCACCTTAGGGTTCCCTTTGCCAATGACTTAAGGCCACCTTCTCAATCCCGAGCTTGGTGTCTGGGGGTCACCACTCATGGTGCCCACTAGTCATGCAATATCATAGGCCACCTTCTCATTCTCGAGCTTGGTGTCTGGGGTCACCACTCAAGGTGTCCATTGGTCTACCCATCTGGGCCTGACCTTTGGCATCATCCATCAGGGTGGCATGTAGGTGCGAGAATACATACTTCTATTTTTAATGTGATAATCATAGTGACTTTATGATTTGCAAGTATGAACATCCAAATAGATAATTTGCATTCAATGCGATTAACCATCCGGAAAATCCTCGGGAAACTAAGGCAGTTATTCATAATTAACCACATACATGTACATGCAGATTTGAGATAGAATATTCCAATCAATTAAGACATCCAATCAAGCAAGTACAAGAATCCTGAAAAAGGCATTCAATATATTTCTATCATGAATCATGGTATTCAAATCGAATAGGCCTAATCGTGCCCTAGGGTTACTAGCCCTTTTTAGGGTTTTGCCCATAATTAAGGTTTCACTTCCTTTTTACCACTTTTCTTTTATTTTTATCAAAATATCCATCAAACCCTAATTATCTCAATTTATTTTCCATTAAGATCTTAAGATCAGATTTGGATCACAAAAACCCTAATTTTCATATTATTATATTCTTTCTTCCCTTTTTCCATCACTTAGGGTTTCTAAGGGTTTTAATTAACATATTAGGGTTAAAACCCTAATCCTTGCAATTCCATCATCAAAACTAGTTGCAATCTATCTTAATCATTAAACCAGTTAATAATGCTTGAATTTACACACTTGCAAGATTAAATCTATTTTCGATCATCAATTAGGGTTACTCCCACAATTAATACCTTTTCTATCCATATTAGATACTTTTTGAAAAAATATATTGATTTAGGTTCCCAAACTATTTTTAATGTGTCCCTCATTTTCTGATCATTTTTCATGTATACATTTTTCTCATCTGAGCTTCCTAGTAGAAGTTATGATTTTTGCAAAGTAATTCATTTTTCTAGGTTTTCTAATATACTACGACATTTATTAAAATATCTCTATCCATTCGATCTGTGGTCCGCTGGACCACTCAAGATCCAACAGCCCTCGGCCGCGCGCCTAAACTAGAGCTCAAAAGAAGAAAAAGACCAATTTACCCTTACCTTTACTCACAAGCGTTGGGGACAAGGGGGTCTTTTCCCCTTCTTTTTCTTCTTCCTCGTGAGCGCCCCCCTGTTCGCGAGCCAGGCTTACTGCAGTCAACCTCAGAGTTGACTCTGAGCACCCTGCTTCCTCAGCCGCTGGAGAAGACCGCCGCACCTCCGATGAGCCACGTCAAACTCCTTCGAGCGCCTAATTACCTCGGTGCGTGCCTGAGTTGTCGGGCCGAAGAAGCTCTCCATTGGTGAGAGTTGCAGGTCGTAGAGGGGGAGGAACAGGGCCAACCTTCAAATTGACCGCACGCACATGTTCATCACCTCCCTCCGAACACACGAGAGTAGATGATAGCAATGTTGATACCGTAGATCATCCCCCTTATATATAGGGTCGACTGCCTATGGCCAACGATTTGGGGACTTCTATGTTTGTGGACGAAACCACCCACAAACCGGGTTGGATGGCTTCGGAAGAGACTCCCTAAGGTGATGGATTCATCACCAAGTCTACTCATTGCTCCCAATCCGAGCAATCTTTGCTCAAAGTTTCCCTAAACTGCTGCCTATGGCTGGTTCCTCAAGAGACTGGGACTCGTTCCCAGTCGTGGATCCTTGATCAAACGGTCGCGCCTCAACCGCAAATCCAATTTCATTGTGACATTTATGATTATTCATTAACTTTGGGAAACTTCTAAAAATCACAACTCATTATTCCTTTATTCTTTTTCCACCAAAATTTAGAGGAAACTTTGGATCGACATCATCTACCTGTGTACCAAATTGGAGACCCAAATTCCAAAGGAAAAGGGTGTTTTCTCTATAAGAAGCCATCTTTTAAATTAAGCCAATTTAATTTGGTATTTCCTCTTTCTTTGCCATTAAATTATTATTTTTGAATTCCTTGAACCTCAAGGAACCTTAATGGCTCGAAATCCCATCTTGGGAATATTCCTTATCCTTTTACTTATCCTTTATCTATTTTCTCCCTCTTCTTATTCATTTCTTTAGTAAAATATCTCTTTTCAAGGATTTCTCTTTATTTCTCTCTTATTTTCCTCATTGGCATTCCTTTTAACATTAGGAATCTTTGGGATACGAAATTACACCAAGGATAACTCCATTATACCTCTTTTCACTTATTTTCCACATTTCATCATTGTTTTCAATTTATTTCTTAATAAGGAAATACTTAATTAATATTTTCTTTTCTCATTACTTTATCTTTGCAATTTTGGACTCCTTGGGACCCAAGGAAACCAAGAGGCACGAAATCCATCCTTGGATTACATTCTTTTGCCTTCCAGAGGTTTCCACATCTCTCTTTTCTAAAAAAAACTCAATTATTCATTTATTAATTGAATTTCCTTGTTATTGGGCCCAATAGCCAATAAATCCCACAACACAATCATCAAGGCTATTGTAAATGAAACTTATTTATTCAAAATTATATCATTATTTGTTCCAATTTATTTAATATGAGAAATTACATTTCTCACCAAAGGAACCCAAAAATTGGGGTTGTAACATCAAAGTTGTGAACCTTTCTAAACACCATTACCTTTAAGCTATGCCCTAATAACTTTCCTTATATTTCTATAGATTACTTGAAAGTATATCATTAAATATGATTTTAAAAAATGGGGCTCTGATACCAAATATAACGACCTCACTTTCAGCATCCCCTAATTAAGAAAAGATCTTCAAGTTGAGAGCCATTGCCTAAAATTCCCAAGGATCCATATTTAGCAAATAACAAATATTAGTAAACAATTTCCATTAATTCCACAAATGTTGTTTATAAGTTGTATAATGATGCTCCTATATAGAATTATATGAATTTCCAACATGAACTAATACATATTGAGAATAAGTATCTAAGTAATCCTCCTTTGCTTAGCTTTGATGTCTTTGGTGAATTTCATTTACCTAAAATGGTGTGAAACAAAACACAGATCAATATATTGCTATACTGTGTATGTGGGGTGCATGTAAAAGTGTGGAAGTACATAATAACACATAATAAAACAATTACTTGCAAATAATAACTGTCATTTTTATCACATAATCTAACCCACTCTTGATATACTATCTTGGGCGTATGATCCTGGTTCATGTGCATCTCCCCTTGATGGATATCATCCTAGGGTTCATAATATGATATCTTATCTTATCTGATACTCATAGTGGCATTATAATTGAAAAGAATGTAAATAAACATCCAACATTTTATTTGTACAACCCTCAAGAACTCCTCGACAAACCTCGATAATCAATATTGTGAGTATTCATAACTGTAACCACATACCCCATGCAGAACCATGCATTATGAATTTTAAGCATATAATCCAAACATTCAAGTATTCAACATAAGCAACCAACATTATCAACATGTATATATACGCTAGGGTGTCACTAATCATATTAAAAACATACAAATCATGTGTATGTCCTAAACTAGTGTTTAGGATTGTCTCGTGTTTGGATAAGGAATAGGGTACAAACCATAATCTCATCACATCATGATTTATTAGAGTTATAAACCCACATTAGACATTAGGTGAAACCCTAATTATCAAAGCTACACCAATATCAACTTATATGCCTTAATTTCATGTCAAGTTATGTTCTTAGGTTTCAAAAACCCTAATTCTACACATATATAGTTATCCACATTAGATACCCTAATTATTTGTCATATTTATCATAATCATCTTAGATTATCACTATATTCAACAATATCAGTTTATATCTCAAAGAAACATATTTAACATGATTACTAACCTATTCATCAAAAACTAGAGTTTATTAATCATGTATTGATCCTACTTTTAGAACTATGATCAAAATCAAGTTTCTATTGTGTTTTATATGGAATCTACTCATTTTTCAGATCAATTTAGTGTATAACTTGTCTTGTTCGATCATCCTAGCAATTATTACAATTATTCTAAGGTAAATATTTATTGGCCAATCTGAAGAGGCCACGTCAGAAAAGATGGCATTATCAACTATATTCCATGTGGCTAGGTCATCCAATAGGTGCACTGTGACAACCTCGATTTTCTCTCTCCTCTATTGTACTCCTCTCTAATCAAGTGTCTTTTACTCATTTTGATATTAATTTCATAATTGGATAGTTGTGATGTTCCAATTTGGCAACTACCATGGTCAATTATGTAATGTGCGACTTTAATTTGTACTTTTAACTAAGTATCTTGCTATATCATGTCACCTTCTTGTATCTAATTTTGAAACTCATCATCATAATCTTTTGGCTTTGTAATATGTATCATATTGTAGAGGACTCAATTACGAATCCAGCGGAACAAAAATCACCTCATTTGGACCATCAGACTCCAAGTTATGACACCTTGAAATTTGGCTTTTGTTTTACCTTGTTTTAGCTCAATTCTATGCCTTTATCTCTATTGGGCCGCCCACATGGGCCCAATACAACACTGTGTCCAATCACTTTTTTTTCCTACTCCCCTTCCTCTTCAGGAAACCAACGTATGACAGGGAAACAAGCTTCCCCGCCTCCACCCAGCTTGGGTAACGGAAGGAGGGGGCATGATCTCAAACCCTAGCTTTCCTTGCCACTTTATAAACCCCGCCCATCTGACCCTTGCTCCTCTTCTCATATTTTTCCTTTGCTTTCCCATCTGGGAACCTCCTCTGTTCCCCATCAGACATGCTGTCGTCGACGGAATGCAGAAGTGCCGCCCCTTCACGGCCCTAGCAGGAGCTCCGCCTCTTTCGGCTCCAAGGCACCCTTAGCCTCCAACATCTCTCTCCAAGTATTTTTCTTCTATCCTCTTGTGTTTTCATGAACCACGACACCTTCTTCACTTCGTCTCTAACCTCCAGCAACCCTAGCGCCGCCTTGGACCCCTTTGGGCGCCGCCACACTTCTCATGAGGCATCTTCCCTCAGCCCCTCCTAGGGCTTGTTCTACCCGTGCATCACCTCCGTGAGGTTGGGGCGAGGGCAAACGGCGGCCTTTCGGCCTTTGGGACTGGTCCGGAGCAGCACCACTTCCAGCTCTGCCACGGTCGATGAGCGTCTTCATGCAGTAGCGCATGGCGTGTGAGTTGGGCGGGTGTGTCGGGCGAGCAAGGAGCCGGATCCAGAAGATCCACCCAGCCAGCAGCGCGTGACCTTACCAGTCGGACCCAACGGCGGCCAGTCACGACATGGACCGAAGAGTCTTGGCAGTGCACGACTGTCACGCATGCGAGTACAGGCACTTGGGAGTGTCAAATCCAGTAGGGATGGCCAAGATCCATCAGCGAATAACATGGTAACGACCCTCTTCACTTCTCCAAAGTTCTTGATGTAAATGTTACAAAAATCATAACTCCTAGCCTCCTAATCCAATTATGGCCATATTATATACCAAATTGATCCTCTCGATGAGACCTACAACATGGATATATTTATAGACCCTGAATCTTCTTCTAGTTTACTCATATTGCTAATGATGTAACCTTTGACTACTTTGAATATGCTTAACACATGATTATGATTCATTATTGGATCCTGATGCTCAATCTACCCCCGATCCTTAAATCAGTACCTTTTATGCACCCTTGAACTAAATGAAGGTCATTCTCCCCCTAATGCTCATACATGACTCCTTTTGTACATATGTACCTACTTTGGACTTAAATGTTGAACTTTGCCTAGATTGCTAATCTTGCTTCTAATGGACATACACCTATTTTGGAATATGTCTCTTACGACCTAATGTTGCTGATCTAAACCATGTTTGATGATGGGTTCTCTTATCTTGATGATCATGACCTTGGTTACTCTATTATGAGTCTCGTAGCATAATTTGAGCATAAGTGTCCTAAATCTCGTAATGTCCGCATGAAACCTCGAAATGATATGAAACTTGAACCACACTCCTATGATGACCTCTAGATCAATACAATATCATATAATGAACCAATAAGAAACTTGGAACCCACCTTGGCCAAAACCCTAAAATGCATCTGATTAGGGTTAATGATGAGAATCTAATGCATATATGTAATCTTGTTGTTAATCAGGTTGTCTTATGATCTAGATGGTAATGGATGTGTTATGTTATGAATCTCTAAATTAGGTATGGGCCTTATCTAGTTATATGACTATTGCTTTCTTTCTTGAAAAGACATATATTGTATGCTTGTTTGTCTATTTTCTCAAATATTGCCATGTAGTATTGCTATGTGTTACTCGATGTTTGCCTCGTCAGTTTTATAACTTGAACACATATATAGATAAAACTCCATTATAATATTGATTGATAAAGGGTTAGCTCTTGGCTACGGCCTTGAGGTCCCTTTCGTATAAAAGGGTTAGCTAAGCTTGAGCACCCTTAGGGACCCTTCCGACGGGAAGATGGTCAAAGGCCTTAAACATGCTTGATATTGTTGGTATAATTGAGTGAAATGACATAAAATATGGTTTTGCATTTGTTAAACAATTAACATGTTTATTCTTGTTCATTTAGTCTTGAAATCTTTTCAAAATTATGCAAAGCTTATATATATATGTGTATCTTTCAGCCCCATACTCAACACCTCGTGTGTTGACCCATTTCTCGTATGTTGTTTTTAGGTTCAGAGATAGCTTGAAAGATGAAGGGCTTGGTGAGCTATGCTAGGTGTACTTGTTGTAAGATCCAGATATAGTATACATGAGCAGACTTGTACAAAGTGACTCTTGAATATGTAATTCAAATCGTGTAATATAATGATGTTGCTTAATATATCTTGTTGATTGTTGAGATTATGTTGGTGCTTGTATCTTGTTATATGTTCATGTGTGCTAAGCTTTACGCTTCCACATTTTGCCTTTGGTATACGTTTGGCTCATGGGACTGGGATTCCAGTTCCGTGACAGATGGTATCAGAGCATGAACAATAACTACACCAAACATTGCTCACATGAAACACAAACTAAACTCACCTTACATCTCAACCCTAGAAACTTAATGAAATATCCTTGTGGATTAGGTTGAGTTAGCCTCTAGGTTAGATCCTAAATGTTCTAGAACTAGGTGCAGACTTGTGTAAATTACCTCCCTAGTCATGATTCATGACATGTGCTTAGGACGTCCACACAAGTGTGCACCATGTTCTTGCTATTTCTCTAGGTGTCATGATACTAGACTGCCTAATGAGTGTGGTAACTCATTTTGGTTTTGGTTTTATTCGGATGGAGTATGGTCATTTTCATCGCCTGTTTAAACGTTGGAGAAAACATATTTCAAGTATTATTATATGTACATATGAAAAATGTTACCACACACAAAAAGGAAGTGAGTTTCCATGCAACCTAGGAGAAAGAGATGTAACATCAAGTATAGATGAGAGAGTTTAGATGATAGTGATAGTCTCTAGAGTTTTCTAGAGCCATAATATAGGTCAGGCAAGTGAGTAAGTATCATAGATAACCTAAGATAATGATAATGATGTTAATGTTGATATTGATGATGATGTTGATGTTTTATAGGACCCAAGATGTTTGAGGAAGGTTAAGTATGTTTGACGATATGAGATGAGTTTGACCATGCAACCCTAGCTAGATCTAGCACCTTGTATGATACATACCACTTGGTTGATGTGCTAAACATAGCTAGTGGGTGGACATGCTTGCTTGTACCTAATCTTGTATGTGTGGAGATATGATATATGGTTTGAGACCAACACGGGCCTCAATCTCTTTACATAGGAAGAACTCTAGCATGGGACATATGAATAGGGAGACATGTTGATATGAGTTGACCCGTATCGGGAGAAGGTTAGAGTACCTAAACTCCAAAATATTTGAAATGTTGAAAAATATGAATGATGAAATACTTGATGATGAGTCCCTAGCTAGAATACTTCTAAGTATATGAGTTGAGTGACCTAACGTGTGGTTTCCTTGAAAATGTTGAACCCTAGATGTCCTATGAAAATATCTAACCCTAGAGAAAGAGGAAATTGAAAATTTGATGCTTGATATATATATATATATATATATATATATATATATATATATATATATATATATATATATATATATATATATATATATATATATATAGGTGAGGGAGATTTCCCAAGACCTAAGATGATGTATATGATGTGTGATATCCATGATGAGCCTCATACTCGGGTTAGTAATTGTATATAAAGGAATCTAGTGGTTACCTTTATTTCTAAAAAAAGGGTAGAATTTTTGTTATGGATAGGAGTTACAGTTAGTAGGTCTTGTTGGATATATATATATATATATGTCTTAGCTTGAGTGGCTTGAGCTTGTGGAAGCTCTTTCTTGATACAAGGGAGAAAGTTTCAAAACCTCTAAGTTTATGATAATGTTGTTCCTCATATGGTGCTTGATATATGAAATATCTCATGTACATTAAAAATTTAACATATGCACGATAAGCCACTCTCATAAGCTAGACCTAATATGAAATCATACTATACATAAAAGATGTAGCCTTGAAATCATGAAAATAATATGATGATGTCATGAAAACTTAGCTTGAATAATCAGGGGTAACATGCCTAATCGCATACTCAAATGATCAACTTGATATGACAATACTCTTGGAGTCATAACTTAGATGAATATAATTGATTAGAGTTGGTGGAAATTTTGGGGAAAACAAAATCATACATGAAAATCTAGAGTAAAGATGAGATACACACTCGATGATAATCTTGGTTGAAGTTATGTCCATAAACATGATTCGTTTTAGAAGTGATAACATAGATTTGATGATGCACCTTAGTCTTGTATGATTATATGAACAAAAACCCTAATGTATGAATACTAAGGGGCGGGTAAACCCTAATTGTTGCGCCCCAATCTCACATTAGCCACAAACCACACAATTAGGGCATGACAGGTGGAAATTACACATAATTAACCACTCTTCGCTTTTAAAACAATCCAAGGCATTTAATTGATAACCAAGTCTAAGCTGTAAACAAGAACTAAACAAACTACAGAAACTTCCCTACTAAACTGATAGAAGATACAAGCAAAGTCTACAGCATAATACATTGATTAACATAAAGAAAACATAACATTTATTTACATCTTTGTACACATTCTCTCTCTCACTCACACCTTGTCCCGAGGATCGAGGGGAATGGACTAAGAGACCTCTAACTAGACTAACTACAAACCTTCTATCAACTAGGCGTTAGGATGAAACGATCCTTCCGACTCCTGATGTTGATGCTGACCTGAAAATGTTTGAGTAGAGGGATGAGCCTACTCGCTCAGTGAATAACATTTCACTTAGTTATCACTAAACAACTCGTCAGGTTTATAAACTGAAAATAAACATATATGCAGTTCAAACAGGGCAGTTCTTTTGACATAGCAAATATACAGATAATAACCACATTTCTAAGCATCAACAGGTATTTCAGGTAAATAAATAGTTATATAAATTTACTGTGATCCTATATAATTACTTATTCATTTTTATTATGCCCTAATCATATGCAGTGTACTCTGCATATAAAGATCTGTAACAAGTTCATGCTACGACCCCACCGTACAAGACTTAGCGACACACCCGGGAAATGCTAAGTCTAACGCCAGCCCTGCTCTGCTACAGGACCCCTGGCTCTCTGGCCAGAAACATAGGCTCTACGGCCTCAAGGCACTACTCTGAGTGCACCAAACTCCTCCTTTAACCTGAGTACACCGGCGGAGAGTCTCACAGGGTTACCTTCGTGACACAAGCACGAATGGTGTTAGATAACCAAGTTTTCTTTATTTTTTTCCCCAGTGCCATCGTGACACACACACGATTGTTGTTAGACACTGCCTCTCTTTCCTCGTTTGTCCGTGACACAAGCACGGATGATGTTGCAACACGAGTTTCACCCCTAAGTAACAGACCTTCCTTTAGGGGTTCTACGGTGTTAGGGCACTTAGGTCTATTAATTAATTAACCGATAAATAGAAATATCATATAGCAACTGTAAGACATAGAATTTCCTCTTTTTCATCATTTACGTCACGCAATTCAAGTTCCAATGAACTTATCATACTAAAGTACATGTTACACTGTTTAGGAGTCATATCAACTGATACTGAAGCAAATAAGCATTTAAAATGAGTTAAATAATGATTTCTAAATGAACTGCCACTCACCCACTTCGGTGTGTTCGTATACACTGAACAACGTCCACAACCATGCCTAATTCTGCCCTTTACAGCAGCGTGCACGCCGTGCACCTGGGCTGCACGCCGTGCACCTTCAGTGCACTTCTGTTCTATTTTTCTACACCTTTGCACGCCGTGCAAACTGATTTGCACGCCATGCAACCTGGGCAGAAACTCGTTCCGCTTCCTGCAACTTTGCACGCCGTGCAATCTGACTTTGCACGCCGTGCAACCTGCGCAGAAACGGAAATCCCCTATTTCAGCTTTCTCTAACGTTGCACGCCGTGCAAACGGATTTGCACGCCGTGCAACCTGCGCAGAGACGGAAATTGCAGAAATAAAAGAGGAGATTGGGGTCGATTCGGTGGACGATTCTTACCCGAATCACTCCTATAGCTTCGGAATGACCTAGCAAGCAGTTGGCAAGAAGAAAGAACGGAGGGGAAGCACCGTTCGCTCCCTAGACCATCTCCATGGTCGGCTTCTTCGTGACTGCAGGAGGAAGAAGAAGGTGAAGAAGAAGAAGATGATGCAGCTGGTTGATTTGGCTGGAGAAGATGAAGAAATCGAAGAAGAATAGAGAAGGAGGGGCTTGGTTGCCTAACTTCTCCTCTAGCTCGCTCTCTCCCTCTCCCCTTCTCTGTTTTTCCCAGGCAGCAACCGAAGGAATGACCTATCGTTCATTCCAAAGTCGGCTAACAGAGTTAAAAAGGGAAAACTAAAGGAAAGGATAAGGAAGGGCGCCCAGGGGGCCGGATGCAAATTTCCCAAAAACTTTCCGAAATTGCACATAGGTCCCTGCACACAAAAAGGCTTATATCTTTTTACTCGTAGGTCGGTTTTGCGTGATTTTTCTGGCAACAGATCAAGCACAACCTTGTCCTAAACCTCAGGACAAGAGAACAAGCTAATGATACATTAAAACTAGCCCAAAGCTCAAAACACTATTAACAAAAAAGCAAGTACTCATCTCAACATAACTAGTTCAATTATGCACTAACCAAGGTACTTACTGGTAAAACGAAACGTGGGTCATAACAATCTCCCTCCCTTATAAGAATTTCGTCCCGAAATTCCTAAAAGAGAAAAGGAAACTTGTTACGCATTTCTGATTCAAGCTCCCACGTAGCTTCCTCTATATTCTGATTCCTCCACAAAACCTTCACTAAAGATAACTCACGGTTCTTAAGCTTCTTGATTCGGTGATCAATTATCTGTACTGGTCCTTCCACATAGGACACATCTGTCCTAAGCTGTGCCAGATCTGGATCTAATATTTTCTCTGTACTGGGGTGACACTTCTTCAGCATAGATACATGAAACACATCATGAAGATTTGCCAACTCGGACGGCAGGTCCAACCTGTAGGCTACAGGTCCAATCCTCTCAACGATAGGATATGGGCCCATATACCTAGGAGTCAACTTACCCCTCTTGCCAAACCTTAGCACTCCCTTCCACGATGAAACCTTTAAATAAACCTCGTCACCAACCTCAAACTCAAGAGGTCGACGTCGTCTCTCAGCATAACTTTTCTGCCTGTCCTGAGCAGCTTTCAACTGCTCCCTGATCACAGATATCTTCTCTGTAGTCATATCGACTATCTCAGGTCCAAGAATTTCTTTCTCACCAACCTCATACCAACAAACTGGTGATCTACACTTCCTGCCATATAGAGCTTCATATGGGGCCATTCCAAGACTAGAATGGTAGCTGTTGTTATATGCAAACTCCATCAGGCTTAAGTGTTCTTCCCAGTTACCTCTGAACTGCAGAACGCATGCTCTCAGCATGTCTTCAAGAGTCTGAATGGTCCTCTCAGATTGACCATCAGTCTGCGGGTGAAACGCTGTACTGAACTTTAGCCTTGTGCCCAACGCATGATGTAACTGATTCCAGAATCTAGATGTAAACTTTGGATCTCTGTCAGAAATAATGGAAACTGGAATCCCATGCAACCTGACTACTTCATCCACATAAACTTTGGCTAACTTTGAAACGTCAAAGGTTGACTTGACAGGAAGAAAGTGAGCAGACTTAGTTAGTCTATCCACAATCACCCATATCGAGTCTGAACCCTTAGGCGTCCTAGGTAATCCTACCACAAAGTCCATCGTGATGTGTTCCCATTTCCATTCTAGTATAGGAAGCGACTGCAAAGTACCAGCAGGTTTCTGATGCTCATCCTTAACCTGCTGACACACCCTGCACCTAGCCACGTATTCAGCCACATCCTTTTTCATACCAGACCGCCAGTACAGCTCTTTGAGGTTCCTGTACATCTTTGTGTTACCTGGATGCATAGGATACATAGAAGTATGCGCTTCCTCAAGAATCTACTCTTTCAACTCACTGTTTCCAGGTACACATAACCTACCATGAAGATACAACATGCCTTCATCAGAAAACCTGAACTCTGTTCTCTTACCTTCTGACATTTCCTGCATGATTTGCCACAACTCATCATCACTCTGCTGTAATTCCTTAATCTGATTATAGAAAGTAGGTCTGACTTGCATCTAAGCAATCAACCCACTTTGTCCAGTCACATCCAAGTCCAAGTTCAATTTTCGCATATCTACAAGCAAGTCTCTCTTGAAACATGCCATAGAAAATGCATTAGCTATTGAACTTGACTTTCTACTCAAGGCATCAGCTACGACATTTTCCTTACCCGGATGGTAATCGGTTGTCACATCATAGTCCTTGATCAGCTCCAGCCATCTGCGCTGTCTCAAATTCAAGTCCTTCTGGGTGAAGATATATTTCAGGCTCTTATGGTCTGTAAACACCTGACATGTCTCACCATACAGGTAGTGACGCCATGTCTTAAGAGCATGAACTATAGCAGCTAATTCCAAATCATGAAAAGGGTAATTCTCTTCATTCTTCTTAAGCTGTCTAGATGCGTAAGCCACAACTTTGCCTTCTTGCATCAGTACACAGCCCAAACCTCTCCTGAAAGCATCACAGAACACTGTATAGCCTTTTTCTGCTTCAGGCAAAACCAACACTGGTGCTGAAGTCAACCTTTTCTTCAAAATCTGAAAACTTCTCTCACAGTTATCAGACCAAACAAACGGTACATCCTTCCTCGTCAAGCGTGTCAAAGGTGATGCTAACACACTGAAGTTCTGTATGAACCTTCTGTAATAACATGCTAATCCCAAGAAACTTCTGATCTCAGTAGGAGTCTTAGGCTATTCCCACTGAAGTACAGAATCAACTTTCTTAGGGTCAACACTAACTCCACCTCTCGAGATAACATGTCCAAGAAATGCTACCTCAGCCAACCAGAACTCACATTTGCTAAATTTAGCAAACAACTGGTGTTGTCTTAACAACTGCAACACTACTCTCAGGTGTTGCTCATGCTGTGCATCGTCTCTGGAGTAGATCAGAATATCATCTATAAAGACTACAATAAACTGATCTAGGAACGGTTTGAAAATCCGGTTCATCATATCCATAAAGGCTACTGGGGCATTGGTCAGTCCAAACGACATGACCAAAAACTCATAATGCCCATACCTGGTTCTGAAAGCTGTTTTGGGAATATCAGAGGCCTTTATTCTAAGCTGATGATATCCAGATCTCAAATCTATTTTAGAAAAGATCGTTGCTCCACGCAACTGATCAAACAGATCATCTATTCTTGGCAAAGGATACTTATTCTTAATAGTGATCTTGTTCAGTTGCCTGTAATCTATACAGAGACGCATGGTACCATCCTTTTTCTTAACAAACAGGACCGGAGCACCCCATGGTGAAGAGCTGGGTCTAATAAAACCCTTATCTAGCAATTCCTGCAACTGCACCTTGAGTTCCTTTAACTCTGCAGGTGCCATTCTATAGGCTGGCAGTGCTACTGGATGACTATCTGGATATACCTGAATTTCAAAATCAATATCTCTGACAGGAGGTAAGCCTGGTAACTCCTCTGGAAAAACATCAGAAAACTCACGAACTACATGCACATCATAAACACTGGCGGTGCTCTTCTCTGCTCTGGTGTCAACCACATGAGCAAGGAACGCTTCACATCCTTTCTGTAGCATCTTATCAGCTACAGCAGCTGATACTATGCACGTAGGCAGAACTTTCCTGTCTCCAGCAAAGACATAAGAAAATTCACCTAATTGAAAGGTAGATTCCTTCTTCCAACAATCGATTTGCACTCGATATGTTTCAAGACAATCCATACCCAAGATGACTTGAAAGGTATTTACATCCAAGGGTATGAGATTAGCAGCAAAGGTGAAACCTCCAAAAGATAACAAGCATCCGGGACAAGACTCAGATAAAACTATTGGTCCACCTAGTGGAACCCTCAACACTAACTCATCTACCAACTCTCGAGTTAACAGATTAAGTTTACTGACTAAAGAGCGTTGTATAAAAGAATGAGTAGCACCCGGATCTATCAAAACTGAGACTGGTATACTATTAAACAAAAGCATCTCTCCTGTAACAACTTGTGAAGAAATTATACCTTCCTGAGGTGTCAAAGAAAAGAAACGTGCTGAAGTTCTCCCTCTGCCACGCTGTCCTCTCTGACCACTCCTGCCACTAGACACTCCACCACCTCTAGATCCAGAAGCCACAGAAGAACTTGGAACATCATGGTATTGAGGCTGGAAAGCTTGCGATGCTGCTTGTCGAAGCTGAGGACATTCCTTTTTGAAATGTCCTACTTGTCCACAGATAAAACAACCTCGAGGATTTGCACCCCAACACTGACCAGTATGTGGCCTTCCGCATTTGTCACATGGCGGTATCTCTTGCCTCTGAGGACCTGTCACTGACATTGATGACCCAGAAGACTGTCCACTATCGGCACTGCCCCATCTTCTTGGGTTGTATCCTCCTCTGCCTCTAGAAGTAGTGACATCCTCAGATCTCTGCCTGCCGAAACAACCAAAACCACGCCCAAGTTTAGAAAAGAAACCTCTACCTCCACCTCTGTATCCACTACTGGATTGCCCTCTACTGAAGTCTGTAGATCTCTTCTTAGACTCAGGCACCTTGTCAGCATTCACAGATTCTTCAACCTGTCTAGCAGCCTCGACAAACTCACCAAAGTTCTCTCTGTTCCTCCTACTAGTAGCATAAACTGTATGCCGAATATCTGGCCTTAGTCCTTCCTGAAACCTTCTACATCTCTCTATGTTATTGGGAACAAGCTGTGGACAGAAGTTCGCTAACCGTGTGAAAAGCGCTTCATACTCTGTAATTGTCATGTTCCCCTGCTTGATATTCTGTAACTATCTGATTTTCTCATTAAGAAAAGTGGGTGGATAGAATTTGAGATGAAACTCCTCAGAGAAATCCTGCCAGGAAAGCTCTGTACCTCTCCTCTTTTCTTCCACACCACGCCACCACAACTCTGCATCGCCTGTCAAAAGGTAGACTGCATGATTAATCTTCTTCTCTTCTGGAAGCTCCATCAGGAGAAAGACCTTCTCTATCTGTCTAAACCATTCATCAGCCTCTGCTGGATCTGTAGTGCCACTAAACTCCGTGCCACCAAGCTTCTTTACAAGCTCATAAGATCGCATCAGATCTTTACTGCTGGTAGAAGAAGAATCTCGCCTATCAGCCTTGTACTTTTCTTTGGTTTCCAGAAACATCATGTACATCCGGGATGCTTCATCCACGTGGTCACCACCACCTGGACCCAAGTACAAAGGATCAGGGCCAACATGGCTCTCGGCCTGATCATCACGATCAAAGCCTCTTCCTACCATCTGCAATGATATAACAGAATATTTCCTGTTAGAAAACTACAGATAGAAGAAAGACACCTAAACCTTAATCCTATTGGTCTCTTCTCGTCCCCTGACCTTGAGTAACTATGTACTCAAACCAAAGCTCTGATACCAAAAATTGTCGCGCCCCAATCTCACATTAGCCACAAACCACACAATTAGGGCATGGCAGGTGGAAATTACACATAATTAACCACTCGTCGCTTTTAAAACAATCCAAGGCATTTAATTGATAACAAAGTCTAAGCTGTAAACAAGAACTAAACAAACTACAAAAACTTCCCTACGAAACTGATAGAAGATACAAGCAAAGTCTACAGCATAATACATTGATTAACATAAAGAAAACATAACATTTATTTACATCTTTGTACACATTCTCTCTCTCACTCACACCTTGTCCCGAGGATCGAGGGGAATGGACTAAGAGACCTCTAACTAGACTAACTACAAACCTTCTATCAACTAGGCGTTAGGATGAAACGATCCTTCCGACTCCTGATGCTGATGCTGACCTGAAAATGTTTGAGTAGAGGGATGAGCCTACTCGCTCAGTGAATAACATTTCACTTAGTTATCACTAAACAACTCGTCAGGTTTATAAACTGAAAATAAACATATATGCAGTTCAAACATGGCAGTTCTTTTGACATAGCAAATATACAGATAATAACCACATTTCTAAGCATCAACAGGTATTTCAGGTAAATAAACAGTTATATAAATTTACTGTGATCCTATATAATTACTTATTCATTTTTATTATGCCCTAATCATATACAGTGTACTCTGCATATAAAGATCCGTAACAAGTTCATGCTACGACCCCACCATACAAGACTTCGCGACACACCCGGGAAATGCTAAGTCTGACGCCAGCCCTGCTCTGCTACAGGACCCCTGGCTCTCTAGCCAGAAACATAGGCTTTACGACCTCAAGGCACTACTCTGAGTGCACCAGACTCCTCCTTTAACCTGAGTACACCGGCGGAGAGTCTCACAGGGTTACCTTCGTGACACAAGCACGAATGGTGTTAGATAACCAAGTTTTCTTTATTTTTTTCCCCAGTGCCATCGTGACATACGCACGATTGTTGTTAGACACTGCCTCTCTTTCCTCGTTTGTCCGTGACACAAGCACGGATGATGTTGCAACACGAGTTTCACCCCTAAGTAACAGACCTTCCTTTAGGGGTTCTACGGTGTTAGGGCACTTAGGTCTACTAATTAATTAATCGATAAACAGAAATATCATATAGCAACTGTAAGACATAGAATTTCCTTTTTTTCATCATTTACGTCACGCAATTCAAGTTCCAATGAACTTATCATACTAAAAGTACATGTTACACTGTTTAGGAGTCATATCAACTGATACTGAAGCAAATAAGCATTTAAAATGAGTTAAATAATGATTTCTAAATGAACTGCCACTCACCCACTTCGGTGTGTTCGTATACACTGAACAACGTCCACAACCATGCCTAATTCTGCCCTTTACAGCAGCGTGCACGCCGTGCACCTTCAGTGCACTTCTGTTCTATTTTTCTACACCTTTGCACGCCGTGCAAACTGATTTGCACGCCATGCAACCTGGGCAGAAACTCGTTCCGCTTCCTGCAACTTTGCACGCCGTGCAATCTGACTTTGCACGCCGTGCAACCTGCGCAGAAACGGAAATCCCCTATTTCAGCTTTCTGTAACGTTGCACGTCGTGCAAACGGATTTGCACGCCGTGCAACCTGCGCAGAGACGGAAATTGTAGAAATAAAAGAGGAGATTGAGGTCGATTCGGTGGACGATTCTTACCCGAATCACTCCTATAGCTTTGGAATGACCTAGCAAGCAGTTGGCAAGAAGAAAGAACGGAGGGGAAGCACCGTTCGCTCCCTAGACCATCTCCATGGTCGGCTTCTTCGCGGCTGCAGGAGGAAGAAGAAGGTGAAGAAGAAGAAGATGATGCAGCTGGTTGATTTGGCTGGAGAAGATGAAGAAATCGAAGAAGAATGGAGAAGGAGGGGCTTGGTTGCCTAGCTTCTCCTCTAGCTCGCTCTCTCCCTCTCCCCTTCTCTGTTTTTCCCAGGCGGCAACCGAAGGAATGACCTATCGTTCATTCCAAAGTCGGCTAACAGAGTTAAAAAGGGAAAACTGAAGGAAAGGATAAGGAAGGGCGCCCAGGGGGCCGGATGCAAATTGCCCAAAAACTTTCCGAAATTGCACATAGGTCCCTGCACACAAAAAGGCTTATATATTTTTACTCGTAGGTCGGTTTTGCGTGATTTTTCTGGCTACGGATCAAGCACAACCTTGTCCTAAACCTCAGGACAAGAGAACAAGCTAATGATACATTAACACTAGCCCAAAGCTCAAAACACTATTAACAAAAAATCAAGTACTCATCTCAACATAACTAGTTCAATTATGCACTAACCAAGGTACTTACTGGTAAAACGAAACGTGGGTCATAACACTAATGCCATGATGATTCCACATTATGAGGGAACACTAAGTAATATGTACATTATGGAGATGGGTGCACCATGAATGATGATAGCCTTTGTCTGCACCCCATTGTGGAGAATGCCTTGACAACCATGGTTGAATAGGCAGACCCGATGGATCCTGACTTGACGCTTAACTTTTATCATGGATGAATTTCGAGGACGAAATTCCTTGTAAGGAGGGAAGGATGTGACAACCTCAATTTTCTCTCTACTCTATTGTACTCCTCCTCTCTAATCAAGTGTCTTTTACTCATTTCGATATTAATTTCATAATTGGATAGTTGTGATGTTCCAATTTGGCAACTACAATGGTCAATTATGCAATGTGCGACTTTAATTTGTACTTTTAACTAAGTATCTTGCTATATCATGTCAACTTCTTGTATCTCATTTTGAAACTCATCATCATAATCTTTTGGCTTTGTAATATGTATCATATTGTAGAGGACTTAATTACGAATCCAGTGGAACAAAAATCACCTCATTTAGACCATCAGACTCCAAGTTATGACACCTTGAAATTTGGCTTTTGTTTTACCTTGTTTTAGCTCAATTCTATGCCTTTATCTCTATTGGGCCGCCCACATGGGCCCAATACAACATTGCGTCCAATCGCTTTTTTTTTCCTGCTCCCCTTCCTCTTCAGGAAACCAACGTATGACAGGGAAACAAGCTTCCCCGCCTCCACCCAGCTTGGGTAACGGAAAGGGGGGGGCATGATCTCAAACCCTAGCTTTCCTTGCCACTTTATAAACCCCACCCATCTGACCCTTGCTCCTATTCTCATATTTTCCCTTTGATTTCCCATCTGGGAACCTCCTCTGTTCCCCATCAGACATGTTGTCATCGACGGAAGGCAGCAGCGCCGCCCCTTCGTGGCCCTAGCAGGAACTCCGCCTCTTCCGGCTCCAAGGCACCCTTAGCCTCCAACATCTCTCTCCAAGTATTTTTCTTCTATCCTCTTGTGTTTTCATGAACCACGACACCTTCTTCACTTCATCTCTAACCTCCGGCAACCCTAGCGCCGCCTTGGACCCCTTTGGGCGCCGCCACACTTCTCATGATGCATCTTCCCTCAACCCCTCCTAGGGCTTGTTCTACCCGTGCATCACCTCCGTGAGGTTGGGGCGAGGGCAAACGACGGCCTTTCGGCCTTTGGGACTGGTCCAGAGCAGCGCCACTTCCAGCGCCGCCACGACCGATGAGCGTCTTCATGCAGCAGCACCTGGCATGCGAGCTGGGCGGGTGTGTTGGGCGAGCAAGGAGTCGGATCCAGAAGATCCACCCAGCCAACAACGCGTGACCTTACCAGTCGGACCCAACGACGGCCAGTCGCGACATGGACCAAAGAGTCTTGGCAGTGCACGACTGTCACACATGCGAGTACAGGCACTTGGGAGTGTCAGATACAGTAGGGATGACCAAGATCCATCAGCGAATAACATGGTAACGGCCCTCTTCACTTCTCCAAAGTTCTTGATGTAAATGTTACAAAAATTGTAACTCCTAGCCCCCTAATCCAATTATGGCCATATTATATACCAAATTGACCCTCTCGATGAGACCTACAACGTGGATATATTTGTAGACCCTGAATCTTCTTCTAGTTTACTCATATTGCTAATGATGTAACCTTTGACTACTTTGAATATGCTTAACACATGATTATGATTAATGATTGGATCTTGATGCTCAATCTACCCCGATCCTTAAATCAGTACCTTTTATGCACCCTTGAACTAAATGAAGGTCATTCTCCCCCTAATGCTCATACATGACTCCTTTTGTACATATGTACCTACTTTGGACTATAATGTTGAACTTTGCCTAGATTGCTAATCTTGCTTCTAATGGACATACACCTATTTTGGAATATGTCTCTTACGACCTAATGTTGCTGATCTAAACCATGTTTGATGATGGGTTCTCCTATCTTGATGATCATGACCTTGGTTACTCTATTATGAGTCTCGTAGCATAATTTGAGCATAAGTGTCCTAAATCTCATAATGTCTGCATGAAACCTCAGAATGATATGAAACTTGAACCACACTCCTATGATGACCTCTAGATCAATACAATATCATATAATGAACCAATAAGCAACTTGGAACCCACCTTGGCCAAAACCCTAAAATGCATCTAATTAGGGTTTATGATGAGAATCTAATGCATATATGTAATCTTGTTGTTAATCAGGTTGGCTTATGATCTAGATGGTAATGGAAGTGTTAAGTTATGAATCTCTGAATCAGATATGGGCCTTATCTAGTTATATGACTACTGCTTTCTTGCTTGAAAAGACATATATTGTATGCTTGTTTGTCTATTTTCTCAAATATTGCCATGTAGTATTGTTATGTGTTACTCGATGTTTGCCTCGTTAGTTTTATAACTTGAACACATATATAGATAAAACTCCATTATAATATTGATTGATAAAGGGTTAGCTCTTGGCTACGGCCTTGAGGTCCCTCTCGTATAAAAGGGTTAGCTAAGCTTGAGCACCCTTACGGACCCTTCCGATGGGATAATGGTCAAAGGCCTTAAACATGCTTGATATTGTTGGTATAATGGAGTGAAATGACATAAAATGTGGTTTTGCATTTGTTAAACAATTAATATGTTTATTCTTGTTCATTTAGTCTTGAAATCTTTTCAAAATTATGCAAAGCTTATATATATGTGTATCTCTTAGCCCCATACTCAACACCTCGTGTGTTGACCCATTTCTTGTATGTTGTTTTTAGGTTTAGAGATAGCTTGAAAGATGAAGGGCTTGGTGAGCTATGCTAGGTGTACTTGTTGTAAGATCCATATATAGTATACATGAGCTGACTTGTACAAAGTGACTCTTGAATATGTAATTCAAATCGTGTAATATAATGATGTTGGTTAATATATCTTGTTGATTGTTGAGATTATGTTGGTGCGTGTATCTTGTTATCTGTTCATGTGTGCTAAGATTTATGCTTCCGCATTTCATCTTTGGTATACTATTAGCTCATGGGACTGGGATTCCGGTTCTGTGACATGCACGCCATACTGACACCTCACGCCCGTGTGGTTGCTGTAAAACTTATAGCAAAAGAAAAAAAATATCCCTTACCTTATAGCGACAGATCCAGGTTAAGAATGACTTTTTGCACGCTTTCGTCTTCTACCCTAGTTGCCTCCCACTCACAAGCTGCCGCTCATCGAGCGAGTCAACAACATGATTGACTTCACGGGTGGGTCCTGGAGAGGCTGGTGAACATGCATGTTTCTCCACTTCTCCTTGTCAGATTTGTCAGTGGCTTTACTTGTCAGAGAAGATCAGAGCATAAAGGGGTAGAGGATGGGATTTCTTCGGTGATGCTCCAAGAAGAACGGAGGGAAGAAGGTAGGGATGAGAAATGAAATTGGGGGTGAAGCAAGCAGAATTGAGTCTCGTGGATTCTCACAATGAGAACTAAGGTTTTGTAGAGGGCCCCCTATCCCCTTATATAGGCATGACTTTACAAGCCACCTATCAATGGAGTCTTCCTCCATGAGATAATTGGGGAAAGTCCCCAAAGGTCTCCAAAATGGGATCATCTGGGGATGGAGATACTTGAAATCATCTCTCGAACATAAAAGAAAATGAATTAGGAGAGGAGATGACTAGTAGAGAGAGAACTAGTCATGGGAAGATCAAATTTCATTGTTATTGTCTTTCCTGACCTGTCTCAAGCTAGGAGACGACTGGGGGCCATTGGATCTTAGATCCGACTGTCAGGTGGCCATGTGACATTATACATGGTCTGGCCCTAGTTCCTTGATTGAAATAGAATGTGACATTAATACATTAGTAATTAGGTATTTAACTTTGGGGAACTTTAATAAATTTATGCCTTTCCATTCCTTTATCTATTTAATTCCAAATCTATGTATGCTCCTTATAATACCATAATCTTACATCTAGCAAAGTTTCATGTCAAAAGGATGTTTCTAGATATAATTTTCTCTCTCTTCACAAATAGAAAACAAATTTAATTGTTACAAGTAGATCTTTCATCCTTTATGATTTTTGATAGGCTTCTAGGATCATCCTTTTGCTATAAAACTTGGAGGGTAAGTCATCAATATCTTTCCCAACCCTTATCTAATTTATGAGATTTATTGGGACAACTTAAACAGATGAGACTTGTCTTTCGAGTATATCTTTATATCAATTACCCATATCACACGGAAAGTCCTTTTCCACTCAAATCCTAGAATAAGCTTAAATTCCTTATTATATTTAAGCATTTCAAAAGTTAGGACGAGATAGCACCTTTTGATGTCTCAAAACTTGTGTTGTCAGTCATAATTAGATAATCACTCCATTAATTATCTAGATCACACATTTTCTGAGAATACTTTTGAAACTTGCTAAATATTTCATATTTCAATCATCTAACAAACAATAAAGCCATTATCCATCTTTTATGTACACAATCTCTAATTTCTTAAACTTGTGTCACAAAGACCTATTGACAATGCAAATAGTCTCATGGGCCTTACTTTGGCCATGGATTGAACTCAATCCATAAAGATAACTTTATTATTCCATTAATAATAAATCAAAAACTCATTTATTAATTCAAGCCTTATACATTTCAAGTTTATCAAAATTTGAGAATATTACAGCCATACTCTAAGAAGATCAATATCTCAAAAAGGCACATATACATGCATGCACCCCCTCACACACGCGCGCGCGCGCACACACACACACACTCTCACACACACCCGCACACACATACACACACGCACACACACATACACATACACATACATGCATACACACATGCACACACACACATATAAACCGTTGTCATTTATAGGTTGTGATTTTGTAAGGGTGGCCACATGAGCAGTCATATGAAATATTAAGTTGTGCTCTTTCAAATCATCTAACGTAAGTTTTGAAAATAAATAATTACAATGAGATAGAATCCAGATGGATAACAAGTTACACCGTAAGTATTCTTTTGGATGATTAAATCAATCAATCATGAGAAGCATTACATCCGTATACAAGAGAAATCGTAATCTAAAACTAATGTCCACACGTGAACGAATGTGAACTGTTTGCGTCTCCAACCCAACAACTAAAACGGAGAGCTTTGACACTTGGGGAGGACCAAAAGAGAAATCAAAAGAAACGCACAAGATAACACAATAAAAACTTGCGAAAGCAGTTCTTTTTGACCGAGGGACCTATGGAAATTACACCACCACACCGACATCAACATGACGGTACGAGACATGGCCCGTCGGTAGGAAAATACAAAGTCCTCCCCTCCAAAAAAATGAAAGCAACTGAATTAAATTAAATTAACTAATAAAGAAGTACAAAATAAAACGGAAGGAAGAAAAGAAACGCATTCTCGGCAAGAAACACGCGCTACTGTAGGAACGCAGGCCTGTCGGACCGTTAGATTCTGCATGAACGGCAGGGATTGCCGAAGAGCCTGTCCAAAAGCGCCCAACGGCATTAGAGCAGAGAAACCCGGCCCCCTTTCGGCCTGCCTGGCGTCAGTGAGAGGAGGGAGGCCAAGGTGAAGCAAGGGCGCGGCCACTGCTCGATTTGCTCGTTTCCGCAGCTCTCAGGACCCCCAACAACAACGCCCCTCTTCCTCCCTGCTCCCTTCCTTTTATAGCTCCCTTTCTTCATTTATCCTCGGTTCTCCCTCCTCCGCGCGGCGCCGGTTCTGCTCCCCCCTTCCCTCAACGGCGTTTCGCTCTTCCACCTTACCCTGCTCTTCCTCCCCCACCTCGGTTGCCCTTGTAGGAGGTCCTAGAACACGAATCTGCGCAGCCGTTTCTGCTCAGATAGAAGACGACAACGACGCCGACGACGGCGATGATGGTTTGCCGTCGCATGCAGCATCGGAATTATCTGTTGACGAGACGGTAGAAACGGCTGTTGCTTGTATCCTCGATCTGCATCGAGTCCGACTTGTTGCATGCTCCGGTGACGGTTGCTGATTTGTGCCGGACAACGAATCTGAGCTCCGCGGCGAGGAGGGAGGACTTACGTTTGTGTTCTTGGTGGGTCGTAGGAAGAATCCGGTTATCTAGATTGATCATCCATTAACCTTAGGTTGGCCTCCGGCGTCCCTAGTTTGTGGGTTGCAGAGAGGGTTTTTGTGTTGTTTTCTTATAGAGGTTTTGGGTTGTGGTCAAAATCCGATCTTTAGGGGGATAAAGGGGTTTGTTATTGTTTTGCAAAGATTCGGGTCTGTTTTTTTTTTCTAAATCCCTGACTTTGCGACACCGAGTGCTGTTTTCCTGTTTTGGGGATAGATAGCTCGTTTGGATTTAGATTGGGGAATGGAAATGGTGGTTGAGCATCACCACCTCCCTCACCATCACCAGCTCCAGCAGCACCGGCACCAGCAGGAGCCGCCGGTGATTGACACGGACAAGCTGAGCTACGAGATCTTCTCCATCCTCGAGAGCAAGTTCCTGTTCGGGTACGACGATGACGGCGGAGTTGGTGGAGGAGGCGACGGCCAGGGTCAAAACCCACCTGGCAATGATCTACAACAGCATCAGCAATGGGTATCTAAACCCATGGGCCCACCCGACGACCCACCGGCTCTGTCTGCCTCCTTCGCCACCCTGCCGCCTCCGTCTGCTTCTATTAAGAACCAGAGAGGGAAGGTGTGCATTCTCAGCATCGACGGCGGCTCCGGCCTGCGAGGTGGGATACTCGCCGGAAAAGCCCTGGCTTATCTGGAGCAGGCACTCCGGTCAAAGTCCGGCGACGAAGACGCCCGCATCTCGGATTACTTCGACGTCGCCGCGGGAACCGGCATGGGTGGTATCTTCACCGCCATGCTCTTCGCCTGCGGCGGAGACGGCGGTGGGGGATCGACGGGAGCTGCAGCTCGACCCCTCTACCACGCGGACGACACATGGCGGTTCGTCTCGGATAGCGGCACCCGGCTCTTCGTATCCGGGAAGCGGAGGAAAGGGCGTGCGAGGTCGCCAATGAGCAAGCGCGGGTTCCTCGGGTGCTTCATGGGCGGAGGAGGGACGGGGACTGTGGAAGGTAGTGGTGAGGAAGAAGTAGGTGCTGCCACAAAAGGCATGGAGCAGTCCTTGAAAGAGGCGTTCGGGGAACAGCTAACTCTCCGCGACACGCTCAAGCCCGTCCTGATACCGTGCTACGACCTGCTGAGCTCCGCGCCGTTCCTCTTCTCCCGTGCCGACGCGCTGGAGGCCGAGAGCTTCGACTTCCGCCTCTGGGAGGTGTGCCGTGCGACGTCGGCCGAACCGGGCCGGTTCGAGCCGGTGGAGATGATGTCGGTAGACGGGACGACACGGTGCGTCGCTGTCGACGGTGGGCTGGCCATGAGCAACCCGACGGCGGCGGCAATCACCCATGTGCTGCACAACAAGCAGGAGTTCCCTTTCGTCCGGGGCGTCGAGGACCTGATGGTGCTGTCACTGGGTACCGGCGGGAGTAGTGGTGGCGCCTCGAGCTCCGTTCCGACGGATTACGAACAGCTGAGGCGGTGGCGGGCCAAGGAATGGGCGAGGCCGATCGCGCGTATTGCGTCCGATGGGACGGCGGACTTGGTTGACCATGCTGTAGCCATGGCATTCAACAACTCCAGGAGCGGTGGCAACTACGTCCGGATTCAGGCCGCACAACCAGGGGCTGCCTCTGCCGGTGTGTTCGCCGGGCCCAACTCCGACAACGACCCTAGCCCTCAGAATGTCGAGCAGTTCATTTGGTTGGCGGAGTCTATGCTGAAACAGAAGAATGTGGAGTCTGTTCTGTTTGGTGGGAGGAGGATCGGAGAGCACACCAACTCCGAGAAGCTCGATTGGTTTGCCGGTGAGCTGGTGCTTGAACACCAGCGCCGGAGTTGCCGGATCGCACCTACTGTCGCGTTCAAGCAAGCACAGCCTGCGTCGAAGCCAGCCTGAGAAAACCAAACAGTAGGGATAAGTGAGGATCTCCCCGACCAACCGACTGCCGTGTTGTGCAGGGATCCCGTCCACATCACCATCATGTCTAAACTCCGCAACAAAACGAGTAGGGATATTATATATCCACAGAAGAAGAGAATGCCCCAGGAACATTTTCATCTTCACATTCATTCCAGAATCCAGATTTTCACCCTTATTCCGCAGCAAAAAAAGAGTGAGAGAAACCTTCAAACGGAATTTTGAACTCGATATTGTAGAATCACTGTCCCCTCTAGTCCTCTACTACTACATTTGTAAATCCCGCATCATGTTCATCAAAAGAAGATAAACCCGGAGATTTTGCTTCCTTGTTTGGTTTTTCCTTTTTTAAATGTGGGCCTGGGCTCATCATTGATTGCTGTTTGTATCATGGTGACCTAGTCAGGAACTGTCGTCTCTGTTGTACCCAGGCTAAGAGGCAGCCACAATATACAACCCCGAATCCATATCAGCAACAGCTCATATTTCCCCTGCTTCTGGTCCAACTAGTTGTTTGTTTGCTGATTTCTTACAACAGATGAATCTTCGATGGAATCGGCGTTGACAACCTACAATTAGGACCAAGATGAATCTTCGATGCCCTTTCTTTAACCCAGTTAAAGATCTTGTAACAGTAATTATAGTTCATTCTTGAAGATGTAGTAGTCACCACTATCAAAGAGGTTGGGGTGGGGGTGCTACAATTCTATTTGACGCCAACATTTCCTTATCTACTTTAGGCAAACACAAATGATATCGTCTGAGATGACAGGATTGATTATTTCACTATGGGAAACATACGGATGAGAGTGCTCTTACACAATCTCTTTGAGTAAGTAGAAAAGCCTTACGATTTATTCTAATGATTAGATAGGTAGCCGTTGAATCATAGCTTCATGGAGGGTGACCTACATGGAGAATTTAATCGCTTGGAGTCATTCCAAGACAAATTACATGGCTTTGCTGCACTTAATATTTTTCAAATCGTTCTCCTTACATATATGCTAAAAGGGTTTAATATGTAGATATGCTTCATCACATGTAAGCACGAAATTTAATGCCCACTATTATAGAAACCATGGAGAGCTTATGTCCAAACACATCCATTTTCCAACTACCCATATGCTGCAATCTTTCAACGATGACTTGTTTAGCTTTGTCAATCTAGGTACTAGTTCCAGATTAATTGTATCTTTTTAAGCTGTTCTCTTAACTTTTTCACTTAAGCACTTGACGTTCTTGAAAACCTCTAGAGGGGGGGGTGAATAGAGTTTTATAGAGATTTTAAAATAATTTAAACTCAAACAACCAAAGTAAAGATTGAGAAGAGGAACACAGGTGTTTAGAGTGGTTCCACCTTAGCAAATACTAAGGAGTCAGTCCACTACCCGGTTGCTTACCCAACCGGGATTTTGAAAGTACTAAATTTTATTACCTCTCAAGGATGTTACATAAAATTTACAATACTTTCTAAACACCCTTTGGACAGCCTTCACCCTGAAGTAGTCTTGCCAACCTCGAAGCAGCCTTCCTTGAAGTAACTTCAAGCTCCCCCTTGAAGTAGCCTTCCTCCTGAAGTAGCTTCCCGTCAAGACAGCCTTCCGAAGTAGTCCAAAGTCCTCCTCTTCACACGAAGAGCTTCAACCTCTCCAATCCGCAGCCTCCTACCTGGAGTAGCAAGGAGAGTACAAGTAATACAAAGGAACGAGAAAGGAATAAAAGAAAATACAACTTATCCTTGTAGCTCAAGGCTTGATTTCCCTAGATCAAGCGTTTGGATTTTCCTAGCCAATATGATGGACTTGTGATTGCTAGGGTTAGGAAAATCTAGCCTATAGGACGAGCTTGAGCTAAGGAGAAAAATGGCCAATTGATCACACAGCTCAGTTCACACAGATTGCACAAGAGGGCTCAAGTATTTTCTCAAGTATAGCAAGTGTAAGAAGTGTATCATAGTGTCCTATGGCTTGTCCTATTTATAGGAATGGTCTAAGTATGCTTAAGGACATTCTAGACAACTTCTAGGGGGTTCCTAGTGCTTAACTAGCCGTTAGGAATAAGTTAGGTGCATTAGCAACGGCTAGTTAATTAATTCTGCAGTTGCTGTCAGAGACCATCTCGGTCGAGGACTTGTCGACCGAGATGTCCAGTCGGTCGAGGATTTGTCGACCGACAGGCTCTCTGGATTAACGTTTATTTGCAACTGTTAACTGCTGTGTCTAACGGCTATTTTTGGTCAATCTCGGTCGAGAGGTTTGTCGACCGAGAGTGTCTCGGTCGAGGAGTGTGGTCGACCGAGATTGACTCTGTTTTCAATCTTTCAATTAAGATACTAAGTGTGTGCATGAGTGTGCATTATGTGATCCTATTGAATGGATGACTAAGGTGTTTAGCTAGGGAAAATCCAATGCTTGATTTACATGCGATTCTAAGTACTTGTACATTATAATTCTGTACAAGTTTTTACAATGATTACATTTGCATGAAAATATAAATACTTCACGTTGGATTTCCCTTATAGTTGTGCCATCCTGCACACTCAAGTAGCTCGTTAGATAAATAAGAATGAAATGTTTGTCATCATCGAAACAAAGGGGATTTATCATAATATCCAATTTATCCAACAATCTCCCCCTTTTTGAAGATGACAAACATTTCCAAAATATGAATAAAGGAAATATAAAACATATAAATGCCATACCTTTAGATTGCCATTTGGAACTTTTCCTCTTATTTATAAAATGTGTGCTTAGTATCCCCAGTGAATTATGGAACATGAAATCCAGTTCATTTGGGAATATAGCAACTTTCAATGTAAAGCCAAGAGTATATTTATGAAACTCATTGATTGAGTTTGTCATAAGTATTAAGTTATAGTTTTATATATCTCTCCCCCTTTGTCATCTCAAAAAGATAACCGTTTTATTTAAAAACTCCCCCTTAATTAGATATCCCAACAAAAATGAACGAAAAAAATGTCCATTGAATAGCCAAAATGTAAAGCAATGAGGTGTCTAGCCAAGAGGCAACAATTTGCAAATTACCAATTGAAACGTTCATATCAATATTGATACAAATCATAAAAGCATAAGTAGTCGTTTTTAAGAACCGCAGATATCAAAGAAAACATCCTCCAACGTAGTAATAAGTAGTTGCTTCCTAATGTTGTTGAATTGATCTAATGGAAGCGGTTTTGTAAAGATATCAGCTAATTGATTTTCTGTATCAACATGATGAAGGGAAACATGATTCTTTGAGATGTGATCCCTTAAGAAGTGATGACGGATTTCAATATGTTTGGCCCGGCTGTGTAGAATAGGATTGTGTGCTAAGTTTATGGCGCTTGTGTTGTCACAAAAAATAGGTGTAGATGAAAGATGAAAACCATAATCGCTTAAAACCTGTTGCATATAAAGCACTTGAGCACAACAAGACCCAGCTGCCATATATTCAGCTTCGGTGGTAGATAGGGCAACCGCGTTTTGTTTCTTGCTAAACCAAGATACTAAGGCTCTACCTAATAAGAAACATCCACCACTAGTACTTTTGCGATCAAGTCGACAACCGGCATAATCCGCATCAGTATATGCTTTAAAATCCAATGATTGTCCTTTTGGATACCATAAACCAAAACAAGTAGTGCCGGCTAGATATCGAAGGATTCGTTTAACCGCAAGAAAATGAGATTGCATAGGCTGGGATTGAAATCGAGCACAAAGACCAACGGAAAACATAATGTCCGGTCGGGAAGCGGTTAAATATAGCAAACTACCAATCATGGCTCTATATAAGGAATCATCAATAGGTTCCCCATTTTCATCCTTATCAATTTTAATAGAAGTAGCCATAGGAGTAGTAGCATGTTTGCATTGATCCATCCCAAAGCGTTTTAACAGTTCTTTAGTGTATTTTTCTTGGCTTATAAAAATTCCGGCAGGTGTTTGCTTAATTTGAAAACCAAGAAAGAATGTTAGTTCACCCATAAGGCTCATTTCAAATTCTTTTTGCATAATGTCACTAAATTGTGTGCATAATGATTCATTTGAGGCACCAAAAATAATGTCATCAACATATATTTGTACAACTAAGAAATCAGATGCATATGTTTTGAAAAATAGAGTAGAATCTGAATTTCCAATAGAGAAACCATTATCAAAAAGATATGTCTTGAGCCGTTCATACCAAGTTCTAGGGGCTTGTTTTAGACCATAAAGTGCCTTTTTAAGTTTATAAACATGATCGTCCTTTTCTGGGATTTCGAAGCCAGGTGGTTGAGCAACATAAACTTCTTCTTGTATGATACCATTTAGAAATGCACTTTTGACATCCATTTGATATAACTGAATGTTTTTATGGGCAGCAATAGCTAATAACATCCTAATAGCTTCAAGTCGAGCTACGGGTGCATATGTTTCATCAAAGTCAATTCCTTCTTGTTGATTATATCCTTGTGCAACTAACCGTGCTTTATTCCGTATGACTTCTCCTGCCTCATTAAGTTTGTTCCTAAAAACCCATTTAGTGCCTATGATAGTTTTATCTTGTGGTTTAGGAACTAAATCCCATACATCATTTTTAGTGAATTGATTTAATTCCTCTTGCATGGCTATTATCCAGTAATCATCCTTAAGAGCTTCGGATATTTTCTTAGGTTCAATGATAGAGACAAAAGCCATGTTTGCAACATCTTGGAAAGAGGACCTAGTTTTGACTTTATCATTTGGATCTCCAATAATTAGCTCTTGGGGATGATCCTTGATCAGCCTAGGTGTAGGTTGTGGTTCGACCGGAGGATCGGATGTGGGAGTTTTCTCATTATCATTTGGAATGGTTATAGTTTCAAATTGATTTGTGAGATCAATGATATCTAAATTTGTAGATTTTGATTCCTCATGAAAAGAAACATGAATGGATTCCTCAACTTTTCTAGAGATAGTGTTATATACCCTAAACGCTTTGCTAGAAGTAGAATATCCCAAGAAGAATGCTTTTTGTGATTTAGAATCAAACTTGTCTCTATCATCCTTGGTGTTTAAAATATAACATGTAGAGCCAAAAGTATGAAAGTAGTCAACTCTAGGTTTCTTAGAGTGTATTATTTCATATGGAGTTTTCTTCAAGTGAGAGTGAACCGTGACTCTATTTAGCACATAACAAGCTGTGTTTACAGCTTCAGCCCAAAAGGTTTTAGGTGTGTTGTGTTCAAGCATCATGGTCCTAGCCATTTCTTGTAGAGATCGATTTTTCCGTTCCACAATACCATTTTGTTGTGGGGTACGTGGAGCAGAGAAATTGTGAGTATATCCCTGAGATGTACAAAAAGTTTCAAAAGTATGATTTTCAAATTCGCCACCGTGATCACTTCTAATGGTACATATTTTATGTTGTAAAAGATTTTCAATTTTAGAACAAAATTGCATAAAGACATGAATAGTGTCATCTTTTGTTGCAATAAAATGTACCCATGTAAATCTACTATAATCATCAACAATAACAAAACAGTATCGTTTACCACCAATAGATTGTGTTCTCATTGGTCCAAATAAATCCATATGAATTAATTCTAAGGATCTACTGGTGCTAAGTACATGTTTTGATTTAAAAGATGTTTTGGTTTGCTTTCCCATTGTACAAGGTTCACAATTTGCAACTTGATCAAAAGACAAAACAGGTAATCCACGAACAAGATCATATTTTACTAACTTTTTAATAGCATGTGAACTAGCATGACCAAGCTTTTTATGCCATAGTTGTAAGGTGTTTTCATTTGCAAGTAAGCATTTACCTACTACTGATTTCATAGAGTTTGGTTTAAGGATATAAAGATTTCCAACTCTATTTCCTTCATAAACAACAGTTGTAGTATTTTCTATCAATAACTTGCAGCAGGTTTTGTTAAATAACACATCATAACCGCTATCACATAGTTGACTTACACTTATTAAGTTATGATGCAATCCATCAACTAGTAGAACATTTTTGATTTCAAGATTTGTTCCAACATTACCTATTCCAACGATTTTGCCCTTACCATTGTCTCCAAAGGTGACCGTCCCACTTTTCTTTTCTTCAAAAGTTGAAAATGCATCCTTGTTTCCGGTCATATGTTTGGAGCAACCACTGTCAACGACCCATTCCTGCATTAGAATATAGATTTTGGTACCCATGTGATGGTCCGATAAGGTTAGAAACCTTTTAATTTGCTGATGTGTATAAAAGTTCTGATACAGGAAACCAGTCGGTCGACGATTGTTCGACCGATATAATTCTCGGTCGACAATTTATCGATCGAGGAGGTTACTGTATCACAATCAAAAAGAACAGAAAAATTTTTCGGTTGACCAGTGTTCGACCGAAATGAGTACTGGAAGATTTTCGATTTGTTAAAGACATCCAGTCGGTCGACACTACTTCGACCGACCCAGAGCTCGGTCGACAGTACTTCGACCGACGAAGTTTCTGTTTTAGTACAGCAATGCAGAAAAATAATACCAATAAGCATAGCATCGTTTGTTGAGATAGGACAATATAAATTGCACAAATTAAGTATTTTGTCATATCTCAACTACATTCCATTCTTCTAAGTTTGAGGTCTTGGGGTCCAAACTAAGTTGGACTTCTTAGTCTTGTAGGGGCATGAAAAACAGTAATGACCAAGACGTAAACAGAAATGACAAGTAATAGAATCAACTTCGTTTCTTTTTCTAGTCATTGTGTTTTTGGGTACAAACATAGTTTGGGTCTTTTTGGTTTGGTTTCTCTTTGGAACATATCCCAAACCTTTTCTTCCATTGAAGGTAGTACCACTTCTTAATATGTTATCAAGAATATCTTTTCTTCTTAACTCATGAAGTTCTTGTTGCAACTGAGCAATGTTATTCATTTTCTTATGTATATCTTTTCTTGCCTGGTCTAAATCAGAAAGCAATGAATCCTTTTCTTTTACAATAATGTCATAGTCCGAATGATTGCACAAGATAGGTTGAGTTTGAAAGGCTTGTAGTTTAGCTAACAAATCAGTCTTTTCTTTTGATAGAAGATCAACATTAGTTTCCAAAGTAAGTAGCTTTCTAGTGCAATCATCTAAAGATGTTTTTAAAGATACATTTTCAAGATCAATGTTATTCTTTTCGGAAGAAAGTTCATCTATTTTGGCAATGAGCTCATTGTTTGATTTTATAGTCCTTTTTAGTTTCTTCTTGGCATCAACATATTTATCATGAGTTTCTTGTAAGCTAGCTACTAACTCTTCTTTAGGAAGATCAACTAGGCTTACCTCTTGAGATTCTTCATCTTCTCTTGCCATTAGACATTCTATCTTGTCTTCTCCGCTTTCACTTTCACTCGTTTCATCCCATGCTGCTTTATAAGCTTTTTCTTTCTTCTTATGTGAGCTTTTCTTTCCCTTCTTAGCTTTGGGACATTCATTTTTGAAATGTCCTTTCTTTCCACATTCGAAGCACCTGGGAGTGGAAGAAGAACTAGAAATTTTATTAGATTTAAACCTTCTATATTTCTTACCATTGACTATCAATGCTTCTTCTCCTTCTTCTTCACTAGATTCCTCACTTTCTTGTGAGAGAGCTTTTGATGCTTTGAGAGCCACGTCTTTCTTTGGCCCACGTTGATGTTCATGTTCTCTTCTCTCTTCCTCTTCTAGGTCTGCCTCATGAGCTTCTAAGTTTCCGATGAGCTGTTCCATTTTGAGGCGAGTGAGGTCGTTTGCTTCTGCAATAGCTGTCACCTTTGGTTTGTACTTTGGAGGAAGAGATCGAAGTATTTTTGATACCTGATCTTCCTCAAGAACAGGTTTCCCTAAAGCACTCAAACCATTGACAATAGTAGAAAATTTTGAATACATTTCACTAATAGTTTCGTTTGGATCCATACGAAAATGTTCAAATTTGGTTTTAAGCAAACTAACTTTAGAGTTTTTAACTTGAACCGTACCCTCATATGTTATAGATAATCTATGCCAAATGTCATATGCGGTATCACAGTTTGATACTCTATTAAATTCACCTACTGAAATGGAACAATATAAAATGCTTACCGCCTTTGCATTCATTTGTGCCATTTTTACCGTATTAGCGTCCCATACTTCGAACTCGTCTTGTGGCAGTGTGTATGGTGTGGATACCATTCTCCAAAGATCCCAATTGATTCCTTGGAAGTAAAATTGCATTCTTCTCTTCCAGTATTGATAGTTTGTCCCGTCAAATGCCGGAGGTCGAGCAACGAGCGTTCCTTCAATGTTGAGGTTGTTGAGCACTCCATCCCCCATCTTTTCTTCAAGACTTTGTTAGGGCTCCTTGAAGCCTGCTCTGATACCAATTGAAAACCTCTAGAGGGGGGGGGTGAATAGAGTTTTATAGAGATTTTAAAATAATTTAAACTCAAACAACCAAAGTAAAGATTGAGAAGAGGAACACAGGTGTTTAGAGTGGTTCCACCTTAGCAAATACTAAGGAGTCAGTCCACTACCCGGTTGCTTACCCAACCGGGATTTTGAAAGTACTAAATTTTATTACCTCTCAAGGATGTTACATAAAATTTACAATACTTTCTAAACACCCTTTGGACAGCCTTCACCCTGAAGTAGTCTTGCCAACCTCGAAGCAGCCTTCCTTGAAGTAACTTCAAGCTCCCCCTTGAAGTAGCCTTCCTCCTGAAGTAGCTTCCCGTCAAGACAGCCTTCCGAAGTAGTCCAAAGTCCTCCTCTTCACACGAAGAGCTTCAACCTCTCCAATCCGCAGCCTCCTACCTGGAGTAGCAAGGAGAGTACAAGTAATACAAAGGAACGAGAAAGGAATAAAAGAAAATACAACTTATCCTTGTAGCTCAAGGCTTGATTTCCCTAGATCAAGCGTTTGGATTTTCCTAGCCAATATGATGGACTTGTGATTGCTAGGGTTAGGAAAATCTAGCCTATAGGACGAGCTTGAGCTAAGGAGAAAAATGGCCAATTGATCACACAGCTCAGTTCACACAGATTGCACAAGAGGGCTCAAGTATTTTCTCAAGTATAGCAAGTGTAAGAAGTGTATCATAGTGTCCTATGGCTTGTCCTATTTATAGGAATGGTCTAAGTATGCTTAAGGACATTCTAGACAACTTCTAGGGGGTTCCTAGTGCTTAACTAGCCGTTAGGAATAAGTTAGGTGCATTAGCAACGGCTAGTTAATTAATTCTGCAGTTGCTGTCAGAGACCATCTCGGTCGAGGACTTGTCGACCGAGATGTCCAGTCGGTCGAGGATTTGTCGACCGACAGGCTCTCTGGATTAATGTTTATTTGCAACTGTTAACTGCTGTGTCTAACGGCTATTTTTGGTCAATCTCGGTCGAGAGGTTTGTCGACCGAGAGTGTCTCGGTCGAGGAGTGTGGTCGACCGAGATTGACTCTGTTTTCAATCTTTCAATTAAGATACTAAGTGTGTGCATGAGTGTGCATTATGTGATCCTATTGAATGGATGACTAAGGTGTTTAGCTAGGGAAAATCCAATGCTTGATTTACATGCGATTCTAAGTACTTGTACATTATAATTCTGTACAAGTTTTTACAATGATTACATTTGCATGAAAATATAAATACTTCACGTTGGATTTCCCTTATAGTTGTGCCATCCTGCACACTAAAGTAGCTCGTTAGATAAATAAGAATGAAATGTTTGTCATCATCGAAACAAAGGGGATTTATCATAATATCTAATTTATCCAACAGTTCTAGTCAAACCTTAGCCTCATAATTTCTTTTTCCATTTTAGTACAAGCTTAGAATGGCCCATGCACACTCAGTTCCAATTCGTGCGTCACAACACAAGGGTGGATCCTTCTTGCCTGAACATATAGCCTTTATTCTTTCCTATACCACATGAATCAAGATTACAATGTCATATGTCTGTTGCACTCCACCTATTGGAAGGGAACAAACTATGATACCATTTATAATGCTTGGCCCACCGTCTAAGACTTTAGTAGAGCTTTGAGAACAATGACTAACCCTATAGACAACCATTGGCCTCGACTACACGATTTGTCCTAAGTTACACACAACTTGGGTTCAATTCCTTAACAAGTCACCCATCCTAGTGCTACTATGGGCCAAGCATGGTTAACCACATTGTTTGTACTGATGAGCTCCCTAAAAAGGAGGATCATCTTGGTGATATTAGTAGTCATGTCATTCCTTTTAACATCATTTTATATGGGACCTCAAATCATGGGATGTTTCAAAAAATCAGTGAAGGTAAGTGATGAATTTGATGCTCTTCCTCCTCCTTATTTAGTGGGAACCAAAGGACAATCTTCTACTTTCATCCCTATAATGTTTGAGCAAGATAAAGAAACATCATTGACATGTAGCTCCTTCCTTTCCTTCCCTCTCAATATGACATCAAGTGGTGTAATGATATGAGAATTTAAGATCAACAGTTAACCATAATATTACAAGGTTTTGGTGGGAGGGGATGTAATGGAAATACAAAATTTTCTCCAACAAAACTTTATCTAAGAGATGCGTTGTAGCCATAAAACATCGTTACCTTAAAAGACACAGAAGGGGTATTGAATACACCTTAGTGCACACTAGTTATCCAAAACCTAACATGTCTTATGTCGGTGTGGAACTGATACTGTCAGATTCTGATCCGAAGTGGTTGTTGTCATTTTTGCCTTGTGGTCACAATAAACCTTGCCTTCTTTTTGAAAAAGTTGCTTATTCTCAAGCCTTTGCCTCTACTTAGTTCACGTGGATGCAAAACTCTTGATGGGCCACCATGGTTGCCAAGAGGATGCAAAACTCAAAGATACCAACGTGCTATTACATCTCGCTCTCCTCCTCTAATTGTAGGATATTATCCTTGGGATGAGTTATTATCTCTTTAATAAGATGAACTCTTAGACAACTTGCATCACAATGTTGTGTGTATCCCGATGGACGTGCACCCCTTTATATAAGAGAGTCACGGGCTTATATTTTCCAACAATCTAATTCTATTTCTAATATCAACTTAAACAAAATCAAACTCATAATATTGTCAGAAGTCTCAGTCGACCGATTGGGATTAATTTTATCATCCAGTTAACTAAGTGGACAATTCATGTCAAATTTCAATTGACCAATTTAATTCCAAATCAATCAACTTGCACATTCCTTGTAACGACATTCGCCAAACTGACAGACAAATCACTATTATTAAGTGGAATTAAACATAAACAGTGGGTTAACAAAAATCACTAAAAATTAAAACCATTTTACAAGAGATCCATTTCTAGGTAAACTCTTACTGAAAGATCCAAAACCTTATACATCATTGTTCACATTGTACATACCATGTACATCTTTATCTCGAGGGTTACATATAACAGTTGCTTTCTCAAAACATATACATAAAGCAACATCAAACCTCGAGGCATACAAGCCAAAATCTCAGATTGTTCGTAAAACCCAACACATACTAAATCCAAGGACCTGAGAGTACATAGATGACACATAGAACTTCTATCTACAAGACACGACAGACAGTACACTCAACCTGAGTTGTCACTGCTGCCTCAACTATTGTTCCTCCTCTGCAGCAAGATCTTCGCCACCTCGTACACATCCACCTAAAAAAATGTAGATCCCACGGGGTGAGACAATTGTCCCAGCGAGAGATATAACTCTCCGCCGACCATATTATTATCCCATATTAAGTATTTATAAACTGAGCAGAGGTTCTTTTTAAATTAACATGCAATATTAATCATTGTATGAACAAAATAAGATAATCTCCTTTCTTATGGAGAACATTGCATCTACCCATGGTAGAGTTATAAATCATCTATCTGCTTTGCAAGGAATGTAAAGAAACATAAATAACATCTATCCACTAAGATGTATATCTATATTGCATATCAAACAATGTTTTCTGTAATTCGATCCTTAAGCAGATATACTACACGGCTGAACATATTTTACAATCACATTTATGCCCTGAGGAGATGAAGCGTACCCCGTTCATCTCCAATTGACCACAAACTTCTCACAAGTCGGTACCATACAAGGTCAATGGGAGAGCCGGTTGCCATGACCTCACTTGTCTCGGTCAATATGAGACCACAAGTAGGACATCTCGTGTCACTGCTAAATAGCTATGCTGGGGTATATGGGCATCCTCGCTTAGAGATACAACATCAACTGCACTCTCTTAGGGGAACATCCAATAACATTCATCCCCAGTTTATGAAATTACCGAGTCATGGCGACACAAGCACCATACTCCGAGCCACGGGCCAGTTCACCGTGCTCAACAAAGAGTCTACGACCGAAGTCGCACTCGAGCCAGGATATGACATATAGCCAAATCCCCATTCATTTCGGGCTCGTAAGGGGATCGTCTCACACATGGCTGTCCGTACTTACGCCCTCACATACTCAAAAGTATGCACTCTGGGTTATGCCACGGGGAACCCGTTTCACCATTCAGCAAATCCTAACACTGATGGATCTATGGTCAGGGCAATGTTTTATAGATCCTAATGATGTATTACAAAATTCTTTTAGCATCAAAAAAGTTATAATTATTATTCACAGCAAATGCTACAAAGAAAAGTGTAATACATCTATCATGTACTTTTCATATCTTTAAAGCACATGATACTTGGGATCTCAGTCCCTCATCACATTACTGGGAATTCTCATCCCTTAACATTATCATCATGATTACTAGATTTGGGTATTCAAACCCTTAGTTCATCACTGAACATTGTTCCACTTATCAGGTAACTAATACCTCTAGGTCCTCAGACCAAGGTATACATGATACTTGTTGTACAAGCATCTCACATGGCTCACAAGGCCATTGCACATATTGTCACCTCTCACTAGGCAACAACTTATTCACATGGCTCACAAGGCCATTACACATCTTGTCACCTCTCACTAGGCAACAACTTATTCACATGGCTCACAAGGCCATTACACATCTTGTTACCTCTCACTAGGCAACAACTTATTCACATGGCTCACAAGGCCATTGATCATTATACTTTTTATACAAGTATTTAACATGCCTTACAAGGCTTATGCAATAAGAGAATTAAAACCTTCCCATCATTAGGGTTAGGGTTTCCCCTTATAGCCGATTAGGGTTTCATGTTCATATTATTAATCCAAACCCTAATTCATTGCTCCACACATCTAGGAGCATACTTTAATATCATAAGTATTCAATCATACTTATTTATTCTCATCATTTATCATTGAATGATTATCAACACAAGGTATGAGTTTCTCTCTCATCCTCACTAGGATATTGATTACATCATACTTCATTAACTTGGCTTAACCCTTTCTCAAGGAATGTAAGCCTACACTTATCAAAGTGCATTAATCTCATTACATCTCTATGTAAAAAATGACATAACACACTTCATGTGTTACTCATCCAAGTATATTGGATTTAAAATGCATCAAGGTATATCAACCTTGAGGTGCTGCATGTGATATTCATCATGTCTTGACGTATCACTTCCCTCATCACTTTAAACTTACTTAAGTTCATCAACTTATCATATATTAGGGTATGTCCCATCCTAATACTTTATACACTAGCTCATCACATTTATCATGTAGTATATTGGTCATAAGTCAAACATTTGAATTGTCCAACCATCATCAATTGGTATGGACTCATCTCTGGTTGAGGCATTGTTGATATAAGGTTGTCCATTATTAATCACTTTAGGTGTTTCACCTATCAAGGTATTAGCCAAACCATTACTTGGTGTTACACTCATCACTCTTAAGAGTGTCTTGACCTCACCTTTACAAGGTATCTCAGGTTAGATGTGTGCATATGTTCACCATATCGGGTTGTAGGTGTATAGACACCACCATATCAGGTTGGAGGTGTATGAGCACTCACCATATCGGGCTAGAGGTGTATGAACACCATCCATATCGGGTTAGAGGTGTTTGTATGTGTGACCCATATTGTGCATGAGGTATTACCCCATCACCATGTCGGGCTAGAGGTGCATTCAATCACCATATTGGGTGGCTCACCATCTAGGGTTGGCCGTGACGAGTTAGGGTTTGCCATATCGGGATCAACCCAATATACAAGTTGATACGAGTGAAGGGCACCAAGCCATGTCGGGCTCGACCATCCAATGTTGGGTTGTAACACCCATGTCGGGTTAGGGTTGGTTGTGACGGGCACATGATGCATGTATGTATCACCCATTGTGTTTAAGAGGTATCAACTCATTACCATGTCGGGCTAGACATCCACTAGGGTTGTGTATCGGGCTACCATATCGTGCAATAGGGTTTACTTAAATGTTCATATAGTTCACCAGATATGTGTGCTTCATGATACCAAGTACCAATGATATATTATATGACCATATCGTGCAATAGCATTTTCTATTCTTTACTCATATCGGGTTACCCAATTTAGGGTTTCATGTCAACTTATAAGTATTCATTTAACCTTGTATTGTGCATGGAGTCTATACTTGACTCCCTATCGTGAAAGAGGTGTATACTAAACCCCCATATTGTGTAAGAAGGTACACAATCATATCCATATCATTTTAGTGAAGTAGGCGAATCATCATATCGGGTTAGATGTGCTTACTTGTGTGCTTGCACCCGATATCACTTTTATAAAGTGATACCATCATCTTCAAGCTCTAGACCTTAGTTATAAATGTTATTGTTCATGGAATTAGGTCTTAGCAACTACTAGAACTCATAATTTCATCAACTATTTCAGGAAATTTTGGAAATAAAAGTAGATCATTAAATAATGCAATTTAGGTGATGAATAATAGCATAGTTGAGTTCAAGTTATATAACCTGCCTTAAGAAAAACTTCAAAGCTCCAAGCTCCAAAACTCCACGTTCCCAAGGTTGAAGATGACTTTATCAAAAAGTCCAAGACTCATTCATAACTCCTTCATATACAAGGAATCACCATGGATAAGCAATTGGTGAAGAAGAAAAGAAAAGAAGATCAAAACCCTAAAATCATACTTCAATCCAAGGCTGAAGATGATCATGGCCTCACCTTAGGGTTAAGTATTGAGCTCCTTCTTGCTATATCACCTTTGTACGATACCTCACATCCCTTGCACGATATGCCACCACTTGTGGCCGATATCCTCCTCACTGGGGCCAAAAACACTTCACTATGGTCGATATCACCCTTCTTGGCCGATATCACCTTACTTGGGCGATATAATCTTGCTATGGATGATACCCAAGGCCCGATGCACGATACCACTTCACTCATGCATGATACATGGACCCTATGCACGATACCTTAGGGAAGGAGGGTGGTAAGATCCGAAACATTTCACTAAAAGGTGAAACTAGGGGTATATATACTTGTTGCTCATGAAGGAAGGTAAAAATGAGGTGTCATCAATTTGAGCTAGTAGGTGCCACGTGTCCATGCATGGATGACACGTGTACATGCATGCATCAACATTTATCTTGAAATCCAAAACAGTTGAGGGTGATCTAGGGATAAATATTCATCCATTACATATCCCTTTGATTAAGATATATCAATTAATTCATCACTTTATGCACAACTCATCACAACTTTACTAAGGAAGTTGTAACCCGACACAACTCACCTCCTTGAGGTGATTTTCACGACATGGTATTTGCCAAGAGTTTAAAAAACGATATGAGGCTCCTCCTATGGCTCCTTGTCTGATAGGCACTCATATATAAGCTTTTCAACTTGATACAACTCAAGTTAAGCTTTCATATTCAACCCTTTTCTTGGTCATTTCATCACCAAGATAACCATCATTCATAATGGAATCAAACATGGTGTCTCCTTATTTAACTCTCCTCTACATGATACTAGGAGGGAGTAGGGACACTTTAGAGGTGGTAATTTGCATATCAACCCCACATTTGGGGTAAATTACAAATTGTACCAAAATTGGTGCACAAGGTACCAACATTGTTCAAACAAGTTCAAACTTGGAATTTGGGCTTTCCACAAGCCACCACCTTGCATCACTATATTTATAATGATGATAAAACACATGAGGCATTTTAAACATATGACATATTGCAATATAACTCCTCAACTTGGGTAAATTGCACTTTGGTCCAAAACAAAGGAACATTGCTCAAACAACATTCAATCAGGACCAAACTTGGAGCATAAGTGTGTCACATGATAACATAACACCTTAGAAGATTATATTAAAGTTCTAAGAAACTTTATTAGCCAAAAAATAGGGTTACCTCATAACCCAGGTCAGGGTCGTTACAAGTTATAAACCCCTAACAAGGATTTTGTCCCCAAAATCCCAGGTAAAGGGAGACAGATATTATTCATCCATCATATCATCAAGTCTCCACATAACATCTTGATGTCATGGAGATGCCATATAACTTTGATCACACAAAGTTCTTCCACACAGGGTTATCATAGAATCTGTCACACAGGACACATACTCCACTGTCTTTTTCATTATTGACTGTAGAGTCAACTTTGTATCAGGTAACACTTTTCTTAGTCAGAGAAACATTATACATACCTTATTTAACTCATGTGTCAAACCTCATTGATTTGTCATCTTTCTCAACTTACAACTTTATGTGACAAGATTCTTGATTCTGGGGAGTCTTCCACACTCCTCATTCAGTTTAGCATTTCACTTTCAAGGAAAGACCAGAGTTACGTTCTGTCACCCACTTGGGACTACAAGTCTTATCATACATCTGCTGTGCCATCTAATCTGCTGACACAACACCACACTTTCTTACTACTTGTACCAACTATCTCATTAGTTGTACATTCTCTTTTCATAAGGACATGACACTTATCAATTAAGAACTTATCTTAGAGGTATCTCTAGATGTTATGTACAAGTTGCCTTAATAGATCTAGATATGGGTATTCTAAGGAATTATTTTTAGCTTGATAAGATTTTCCCATAATGATTTTACAATTGTCCCATAAATTAGTAAATTCTTATCGATGTTATGTTTATGCAGAGCATAAACCCCTAACATATGATGTCCATACTATTTTATGTAACTAGACTGGTTTCACAGTTGGCCATCCCAGGTAACCAACATAAATCATTTGATTAGGAGTTATGTTTTTACTTTCCCATACCACCTGATATTTCTTAGATACCAGAATTCCTTACTTTGGTATCTATCACATGTGTCAAAAGCACATCACAGCCTCATCATTTCCATCTCTCTGTTGTCATTACCAAAGCCACACATATAAAATGATCTTTCTTTCATCTTGGAACATTACTTGTTACACATGTCTTTATCTTGGAACCAAAGTCCAAGATGAACTGATACTTTTCCAAGTATTCATCAATGGATTATTTCTAATCCATGCACATAAAGTGTCATAGTACTCACTTGATTTCCATGTCCCTGAAAGGAAAGAACACAAAGAAACATATTCCTCTTATCATCCCATCATTACCCAGGGTTGTTTATCAAAGAGAAGAGATTATCATCTCCTCTAATTATAGCATGAACTTTCAACTGTTCATGAGTCATTTACTCTTGTTTCATCCTAGGTTCCTTGCCATCAACATAGGAATTATAAGGATGATTACATGTCATTACTCATTTCTTTGTTATTGTCTAACATGTTTATGAACATTTTGTGATTTTATCACATTTCCCATTTCCACATCATGGGAAAAGATCTTTACTATTCACACAGGTTTTATCAGACAAGGATCATCTCCCTTGTCCTCATTCTTTTATCATGAGGATTATACTTTTTACTTCCTCATACACACAGATTGATCTGAGATTATCTCAGATTCCATTTTATTGTACTTAGGATGTGATACAAATGTCCATACCATTTTTCCAGTTTCATTATACTCACTAGATTGTCTCAGAATGACTACTTGATCAGAGTAATCATAAAGATATCAATCTAAGAGTTCCATACTTACCCTATCTCCAATAATTATATACCTGGCCAGGGTATACAAGTACTAAGATTAGGTAGTATGCACTTTGTGTACTATCATATTTCTTACTTTTCGTATCATCACAAACACATGATTTAACATTCCTGGATTTTCTCCAGGCATCACTTCTATATCTCATCCTCTTTCACACAGATAATAGCAATTATAGAACATTTAAAAGAATACTGAACAAAATATAAATTCTAGTTCTCATCATTTCTTCCCTATGTCCCCATAGGGCAATCAATAAGGAATTCAATAACATCAATCCTTCTTATGATTATCAGGTAACATCAAAATAAAGCATATCAAAATGAAAAAGCTCTATCTGACTGTTACTTCTCACAGTCATTTACCGCTTCAGGTTGACTCAACACATAGAGTCTAGTTATTTCATGTTGTTTCTCTTGCCTTTTTACACTATTGGGCTATAACTTTCATAAGCCCTACCGAGCCTACCTCGGTTGTTGAGTCATTTCCTTCCTTCTTTTTGAACAAAAGGGTTTAGTATGCTCAACACGTACACATCTATAACATATCTTGCCCATGTACCATGGTCTTATCAGTCTTATCACCGATGTAGAGACTATGTCATGGGTTCTTACCGGTGGAAAGTTAGGACCTTTGCCATTACATAGTGATTACTACCCTGGTGCACTAGGCATTTATTGCACTGGTGGCATAAAAAACTTTGGCTTTTTAGAACAACTAGGAAATGTCTCTAAAATTATAGAGACCGTAACTTAATTCTCAACTTATTGCCCCTTCTTGGGCATTACCATCACAAATGTACTATCTGTCTAAACTTATGGTAGAGTCTACTTTCTCGCCATATGTTAATCTTTCCCACATTTTATACTATTCCAATATGACTATGTGGTTCAAGACCCCTTTCAAAACACAAAGTTTCTACATTGAGGACTGGTAACCTAGGTTGTAATGCTAGTATCCAGTCTACTACATGCATCACTGTTGTCTTAACCTACCTATCAAGAGCATAAACATAGGATTCTCTATCCGACTTGGGTCAAGATATGAATTCTCAGGCACTTGTTCTTCTCTTTCCTGATCCCTTGCACCCTCTCCTGGTGCAACAATATTGCTCTCAACAATGTGTTCCTCGTGTTCCCCAATCATTTTCAAACTTTACCCTTTCTTCTGCATAAGCAGAAGTCACTATAAGGTATACTGGAGGACACTAAAACAAACTCAACACCTTAGTCCTATGTCTCTGTAGACTCAGCAAACCTTAAGCTCTGATACTAAAACATGTAACGACAGTCGCCAAACTGACAAACAAATCGCTACTATTAAGTGAAATTAAACATAAACAACGGGTTAACAAAAATCACTAAAAATTAAAACTATTTTACAAGAGATCCATTTCTAGGAAAACTCTTACTGAAAGATCCAAAACCTTATATACATCATTGTTCACATTGTACATACCATGTACATCTTTATCTCGAGGGTTACATATAACATTTGCTTTCTCAAAACATATACATAAAGCAACATCAAACCTCAAGGCATACAAGCCAAAATCTCAGATTGTTCGTAAAACCCGACACGTACTAAATCCAAGGACCTGAGAGTACTGAGACGATACGTATGACTTCTATCTACAAGACACGACAGACAGTACACTCAACCTGAGCTGTCACCGTAGCCTCAACTGTTGTTCCTCCTCTGTAGAAAGATCTTCGCCACCTCGTGCACATCCACTTAAAAAAATGTGGATCCCATGGGGTGAGACAATTGTCCCATCGAGAGATATAACTCTCTGCCGACCATATTATTATCCCAGATTAAGTATTTATAAACTGAGAAGAGGTTCTTTTTATATTAACATGCAATATTAATCATTGTATGAACAGAATAAGATAATCTCCTTTCTTAAGGAGAACATTGCATCTACCCATGGTAGAGTTATAAATCATCTATCTGCTTTGCAAGGAATGTAAAGAAACATAAATAGCATCTATCCACTAATATGTATAGCTATATTGCGCATCAAACAATGTTTTTCGTAATTCGATCCTTAAGTAGATATACTACACAGTTGAACATATTTTACAATCACACTTATGCCCTGAGGAGATGAAGCGTACCCTGTTCATCTCTAACCGACCACAAACTTCTTACAAGTCGGTACCATACAAGGTCAATGGGAGAGCCGGTTGCCATGACCTCACTTGTCTCGGTCAGTACAAGACCACAAGTAGGACATCTCGTGTCACTGCTAAATAGCTGTGCTGGGGTACATGGGCATCCTCACTTAGAGCTACAACGTCAACTGCACTCTCTTAGGGGAACATCTACTAACAACCGTCCCTAGTTTTTGAAATTACTGAGTCATGGCGACACAAGCACTGTACTCCGATCCACATGCCAGTTTACCGTGCTCAACAAAGAGTCTACGACCGATGTCGCACTTGAGCTAGGATATGACATATAGCCAAATCCCCATTCATTTTGGGCTCGTAAGGGGATCGTCTCACACATGGCCGTCCGTACTTACGCCCTAACATACTCAAAAGTATGCACTCCGGGTTATGCTACAGGGAACCCATTACACCATTCAACAAATCCTAATGCTGATGGATCTATGGTCAGGGCAATGTTTTATAGTTCCTAATGATGTATTACATGTATTACAACATTCTTTTAGCATCAAATAAGTTATCATTATTAATCACAAAAAATGCTACAAAGAAAAGTGTAATACATCTATCACATACTTTTCATATCTTTAAAACACATGATACTTGGGATCTCAGTCCCTCATCACATTACTAGGAATTCTCATCCCTTAACATTATCATCATGATTACTAGATCTGGGTATTCAAACCCTTAGTTCATCACTGAACACTGTTACCACTTATCAGGTAACTAATACCTCTAGGTCCTCAAACCAAGGTATACATGATACTTGTTGTACAAGCATCTCACATGGCTCACAAGGCTATTGCACATCTTGTCACCTCTCACTAGGCAACAACTTATTCACATGGCTCACAAGGCCATTGATCATTATACTTTTTATACAAGTATTTAACATGCCTTACAAGGCTTATGCAATAAGAGAATTACAACCTTCCCATCATTAGGGTTAGGGTTTCCCTTTATAGCCGATTAGGGTTTCATGTTCATATTATTAATCCAAACCCTAATTCATTGCTCCACACATCTAGGCGCATACTTTGATATCATAAGTATTCAATCATACTTATTTATTCTCATCATTTATCATTGAATGATTATCAACACAAGATATGAGTTTCTCTCTCATCCTCACTAGGATATTGATTACATCATACTTCATTAACTTGGCTTAACCCTTTCTCAAGGCATGTAAGCCTACACTTACCAAAGTGCATTAATCTCATTACATCTCTATGTAACAAATGACATAACACACTTCATGTGTTACTCATCCAAGTATATTGGATTTAAAATACATCAAGGTATATCAACCTTGAGGTGCTGGATGTGATATTCATCATGTCTTGATGTATCACTTCCCTCATCACTTTAAACTTACTTAAGTTCATCAACTTATCCTGTATTAGGGTATGTCCCATCCTAATACTTTATACACTATCTCATCACATTTATCATGTAGTATATTGGTCATAAGTCACACATTTGAATTGTCCAACCATCATCAATTGATATGAACTCATCTCTAGTTGAGGCATTGTTGATATAAGGTTGTCCATTATTATTCACTTTAAGTGTTTCACCTATCAAGGTATTAACCACACCATTACTTGGTGTTACACTCATCACTCCTAAGAGTGTCTTGCCCTCACCTTTATAAGGTATCTCAGGTTAGAGGTGTGCATATGTTCACCATATCGGGTTGTAGGTGTATAGACACCACCATATCGGGTTGGAGGTGTATGAGCACTCACCATATCAGGCTAGAGGTGTATGAACACCATCCATATCAGGCTAGAGGTGTTTGTATGTGTGACCCATATCGTGCATGAGGTATTACACCATCACCATGTCGGGCTAGAGATGCATTCAATCACTATATCGGGTGGCTCACCATCTAGGGTTGGCCGTGAGGGGTTATGGTTTGCCATATCGGGCTCAACCCAATATACAAGTCGATAGGAGTGAAGGGCACCAAGCCATGTCGGGCTAGACCATCCAATGTTGTGTTGTAACACCCATGTCGGGTTAGGGTTGGTTGTGACGGGCACATGATACATGTATGTATTTCCCATGGTGTTTATGAGGTATCAACTCATTACCATGTCGGGCTAGACATCAACTAGGGTTGTGTATCGGGATACCATATCGTGCAATAGGGTTTACTTAAATGTTCATATCGTTCACCAGATATGTGTGCTTCATGATACCAAGTACCAATGATATATTATATGATCATATCGTGCAATAACATTTGCTATTCTTTACTCATATCGGGTTACCCAATTTAGGGTTTCATGTCAACTTATAAGTATTCATTTAACCTTGTATTGTGCACGGAGTCTATACTTGACTCCCTATCATGCAAGAGGTGTATACTACACCCCCATATCGTGCAAGAAGGTACACAATCATATCCATATCGTTTTAGTGAAGTAGGTGCATCATCATATCGGGTTAGAGGTTCTTGCTTGTGTTCTTGTACCCGATATCACTTTTATAAAGTGATACCATCATCTTCAATCTCTATAACTTAGTTATAACTGTTATAGATCATGGAAATAGGTCTAAAAACTACTAAAACTCATAATTTTATCAACAATTTCAGTAAATTTTGGAAATAGAAGTGGATCATTAAATATAGCAATTTAGGTTATGAATAATAACATGGTTGAGTTCAAGTTATATACAAGGAATCACCATGGATAAGCAATTGGTGAAGAAGAAAAGAAAAGAAGATCAAAACCCTAAAATCATACTTCAATCCAAGGTTGAAGATGATCATGGCCTCACCTTAGGGTTAAGTATTGAGCTCCTTCTTACTATAGCACCTTTTCACGATACCTCACATCCCTTGCATGATATTCCACCACTTGTGGCCGATATCCTCCTCACTTGGGGCCAAAAACACTTCACTATGGCCGATATCACCCTTCTTGGCCAATATCACCCGACTTGGGCGATATAATCTTGCTATCGATGATACCCAAGGCCCTATGCACGATACCACTTCACTCCTATACGATACAGGGACCCTATGCACGATACCTTAGGGAAGGAGGGTGGTAAGATCCGAAAAATTTCACTAAAGGGTGAAACTAGGGGTATATATACTTATTGCTCATGAAGGAAGGTAAAAATGAGGTGTCATCAATTTGAGCTAGTAGGTGCCACATGTCCATGCATGGATGACACATGTAAATGCATGCATCAACATTTATCTTGAAATGCAAAATAGTTGAGGGTGATCTAGGGATAAATATTCGTCCATTACATATCCCTTTGATTAAGATATATCAATTAATTCATCACTTTATGCACAACTCGTCACAACTTTACTAAGGAAGTTGTAACCCGACACAACTCACCTCCTTGAGGTGCTTTGCACTACATAGTATTTTCCAAGAGTTCAAAAAACGATATGAGGCTCCTACTATGGCTCCTTGGCCGATAGGCACTCATATATAAGCTTTTCAACTTGATACAACTCAAGTTAAGCTTTCATATTCAACCCTTTTCTTGGTCATTTCATCACCAAGATAACCATCATTCATAATGGAATCAAACATGGTGTCTCCTTATTTATCTCTCCTCTACATGATACTCGGAGGGAGTAGGGACACTCTAGAGGTGGTAATTTTCATATCAACCCCACATTTTGGGTAAATTACAATTTGTACCAAAATTGGTGCACAAGGTACCAACATTGTTCAAACAAGTTCAAACTTGGAATTTGGGCTTTCCACAAGCCACCACCTTGCATCATTCTCTCTATAATGATGCTAAAACACACGAGGCATGTTCAACATATGACATATTGCAATATAACTCCTCAACTTGGGTAAATTGCACTTTGGTCCAAAATAAAGGAACATTGCTCAAACAACATTCAATCAAGACCAAACTTGGAACATAAGTGTGTCACATGATAAAAAAACACCTTATAGGATTATATTAAAGTTATAAGAAACTTTATTAGCCAAAACAAATAGGGTTACCTCATAACCAAGGGCAAGATCGTTACATTCCTTGTGTTTCTAACTTCAATCTAGATGACCGAGTAGATAGTTATCTGAAGTAGTCATTAGTTGACCAATTGACAATCAATCAACCAGTTTATCTGAACCATCCAATCAACTTACTAACTTTCTGAGTCAACCAATTTGAAATAAAACCAACCTATACATGAGTCAAAATCATTCTAATCATATATTTAACTCAAAAAATCTATCCCCTTATGCATTCTTATGTGTGTGACCTCATACATTCCACATTATATTGTAGTGATGCTCATAACCTCACAAGAAAAGATTCATGTCTAGAAACACACCATTACTACCCAAGTAATAGGAATAAGTTGGGATCAACTTCAACCTTATAAGTTACCAATTATACATGTGTATATAATCCCTTTTTCACTAGTATCCTGATTGAAATTGAGGCATAGAGTTGTCATCATCTTAGCATTCAATGTATGTTTATAAAAATCGAGAAAATAGTTGAAATTATGTGAGCTAAATATCACATATTGACTCACATGATCATGACCACGTCTTTCCTAGTCTCACTTATCAAGTAGTCAGGATATCACTCCAATGGAGGAACAAATTTCATCTATATTACTCACAATAATCCACAAGTGTCACAGTGTACCAATCACCACCTATATGGCAACCCTTATTCAGAGTCATGTTGGGATAATATTAAAATACTATGTGCAACATGTGATTGTTGTAGTCACTTACAAGTCTAAGGACCATAGTCACCATTGTCACATTAAGATATAAATCTAGCTTGCCATGACATGGCTTGGATGTGTCATTCTTAAAGTGGGTATGCCCAATACAACTTGTTCTCTATCAAGTACCCATGTATCTAAATTGACATCTGATATCATGACTAAAAAACATAGTCATTATTCATCATAACATGATCTTTACATATTAATTTTGTCCTACAATGTCCACAATAATAACTGACTATGGATATAACAATAATGAATACTCTTAAGTATACATATGATCTCATGTTCAGGTCCTCAACACAAACCATACATTGTCAAGTCAAAACATTCTTATGAATTTATTACATCTATTCACTATCCCAATACTAAAAGAAAAGTAATAAGTGGAATGACCTTTACAAATAATTAAATCATATAAAATGTATTCTTGTTACAATCATCACATGATGAGTCTGAAGGAATACAACCAAGAATCTTCCATTTACACTAGAGCCAATCACTCATGGATCATATTCCACACGATCTAACATGACCATAATGCTTCGTATGTGAAAGTGCTTTTGTCAAGGGATTAGAAACATTATTTTCAGTTGGTACTCTATAAATCTTTACGTCTCCTCTATATATGATCTCTCATATGAGATTATATTATCATAGTATGTGCTTGGAATGTTGATGTGATCCTGGTTCCTTCTCCTGTGCAATGTCACCATTGTTCTCACAATAAATTTCTACTATATCCTTAATGGTTGGAACTACCCCAAGTTCACTAACTTCTTGATTTATAATGCTTCATTTTCCAAGTTAGATACAACAATATACTCAACTTCTACTAAAGAATAGGCCACTGTCTCTTTCTTGGAACTCTTCTAGATTATTGCTCTACCTTTTAGGCAAAACACACATCTTGATCGCAATTGGTAATTGTTCTTGTCTATTTATAAGCTTTATTAGGAGCCCATTACAACTAGCTATTCTTCACCTATATATATCAAGAATTGATCCTTGGTTCTTGTCAAGTATGTTAAGATATTCTTTATGACTATCCAATGACCATCAACCTAGATCTGAATGGGACTTTCTCATCTTGCTCAAATAATATGATACATATGATCATGTATGTAACGACCCTGACCTCCGTTTTGGGCTAACCCTATTTGTTTTTATTAAACCCTGTGCTTGGTTGCTTGCTAATCACCTTTAGTGGTGATTAGGGTTTGCTTATATTTTGTTGAGAGTTGGAGGTGCTACTTGCAAAATAACCTAAGTTAGGGTTGAAGAGCAAGTTTGCCACCTTAAGAGATGTCGTTCTCTCTCTTTTCTTCCTATAGGGTTGAGAGGAAGGTTTGGGTTCATGCCTTGAGTTGCCTTGGGCTTGGCTGAGCTCTTTTGGGCCTTGTTTTCCCTTATTTGGGCCTTACCTTGCTTGGTTGAGCCCTGTATCGGGCAAGGATGCCTTGTGTCGGCCATGGGGTATTGCCCATGGGTGTGTCGGCCAAGGTGGTGGTGGTGTGTCGACCTTTGACTTTGTTGACCTTCTTGCTTTGGTTGTGTCACCCTAGCTTGGACATGTGGCCGATCCTTGGTTGAGTGGTGGCATGGCATGTGCATGTGTTTTGCAAGGTGGCAAAACATGTGGGCAAGTGTCCCTTAGCAGGGTGACACCTTGCCTTGGTTTAACCTTGACCCTCATCTATATATGACTTTCCTTTCTCTTCCTTGGGAACCCTTTAGCTCTTTTGTTGCTCTTCCCTCCTTGTGTGCATGCCACACCTTCCTTGGAGAGCTTGGTGGACGATCCTTTCCCTTTGGTGGAGATCTATTCTTCTTCCTCTAGCTTGGTGGCCGGACCCTAGGTGGGTCTTGTTCTTTGGTAAGCATCTTCCCTCTCTCCTTAGCATCTTCTTCTCCATCTTGCCTACCCTTCGGCCATAGTGGTTATGATCCTTGTTCCTTTTCTTGAGGTGGCCGAAAGTGGTATGCTTGGAGCTAGGAGCCAGAAGCTTGGAGCTTTGGAGCTTGAGGAGGTTGCTTAAGGAAGGTTACATAACTTCTAACCCTAGCTATACTACCTTCTTTATGTTGCATGATTCCTGTATGTTGATGATCGGCCATTGCATGTTATGTTTCTTGCTCTAGTACATGTTGTTGATATTATGGATATAGTGAGCATGATGTTGTTTATGGTTTACATACCTTTGGATCTAGTTGGCCAAACCATAAGTTTAGGATTTCTTTGGGGGAAATACCCCTTTCTTTCCTTGGTCATGAGAAGTGAGTTTGAGCTCTAGTGATGTAGGCAATACCCCTCTCTCATTTAAGTTGGGAGGTGAGTCTACAATCTAGTTGCTTGGGAAACACCCTCCTCTCACCATGGATTTGAGAGGTGAGCTTTTGGATAGATGATGACCTAAGTGAGGTTGATCCTTGTGGTTTCCCGATTTGTGATAGAGGTTGTGCAAAACCCCTCTCTCTTGGTTGTTGAGAGGTGAGCCGACCCTCTTGATCAATTAGGGTTTGGTGCCCTTGTACTCGAGGTTGAAGATGACCTTGTTAGGTTGTGTCTTGCATGATATGATCTTGGAGTAGTGTTTTCCGTCTAGGGTTTTACCCTTGGCCGATACACCTAGTGGAGATTGTTGGTTTGGTGCTCGATATGGTGGTATAGAGAAATCCTAGTAGGTACCTTAAGTGGTGGCCGATATGGGAAGCTTAACTTAGATAGACGATATGGCCTTATTGACCTAAGTGGTGTTGTTCCTTTGGCCGATATGCCTAGTTGAGCTTGGCCGATATCCTTTGTGGAGTTGGAGCTTGGGCGATACACCTTGATGTGTGCTCTGCACGACACACCTTGTGATAGGTCTTGGCGATATGAGGTAGTATTGTGGTGCCCGAGATGATGGTGGTTTAGAGAACCTTAGTGGTGTTGGCCGATATGCTGGTTGAGTAGCCAGAATGTCCATGCCCAATATGGTATCTTGGACGACATGGGTAGCCTGGCCGATATGGATGACCTTTGAACGACATGGAGATGTTTGCACAATAGAGGCGCCTTGGGCATTATACCCTTTGGCCGATATGGTCAATGTTGAGGGTTAGCTGATAGAGAAACCCTAATGCTAACCCTGATCCTTGTGCACGATAGGCCTTTGGACGATAGCATCTGCTGATGCACGATACACCTTGCCCGACACCATGTGAGCTGGTGAGTCCTTGTTGCACGATAGGTGAAATGATGGGGTTGGCCATTATGGTGGTGAGGTTGCTTAGGGTTGGGAAACCCTAGCCGATACATCCTTGGTGAGGGTATGACCATACCCGATACATCTTTTGGGTGAGGGTTCTGTTGATAGTTCTCTATTAATAATGATAATACAAGTGATATGATGTAATCACCTTAAATCCTGCAACTATGATGATGAGATAAGATGATAGGTTGTGAACCATGTATGTTTGGAAAGATATGATGTTGCTACACATGTTAATGTGACACGTGTATATGGTCACAAGTATAATACATACTATATGCTCATGATTGATAATAATACTATGAATGATAAAGCTTATGTGTGATATAATCATGGATGTTGCTCTATACTTGATAGTATAATAATCCTATTAATCCATGATGGCTTAAGTTATCTCTCTGAATGTGTACACTAACCATGCAGGTATACTATGTGGATTCATAGCCTGGTAAGAGCGATGAGAAATATGTGCTTTGACTAGCACAATGAGATGATAATCCTTACTAATGAGATAAAAGGTTGATAGGTCTGAGGACCTGATAAAGGCTGAGTGCCTAGTTGATGTGTTATCCTATGATGATGAGTTAAGGGATGCGTTCCCAGAATGTTGATGCATGATTATGATGCCTTGAGAGGCAGTGGTTGTTATAATGAGGTATTGAGGTCCCAGGACAGTATGATGCTGGCAATAGTGATGTAATTCTATAAGGCTATGTTTATAATTTGGTTTCCTCAAAAATTGTCTTAAAATATACTAATTAATTAATTATAGATGAACATATCATGTAGTTTTCCCTGGCCATAGATCCATCATCGTCAGTATTTGGTGATGGTGAAATAGGTTTATCCTATGGGATTACCTGGAGCGCATATTGTTGAATATGTGAGGTTTCCCTAGCCTAAAATAGGAGGATTTGAGTGCAGCTGTGGGGTCAGACTCAGGATATATGGAGCATGGTGAACAGACCCATGGCTCAGGATATGTGATGATGAGCATGATGCATTCATGGCTCGGATGTATGTACTAGCACCTGTGTCAAGGTGAGCTAGTGATATGGGTAGCTTGTGGAGCTGACCCTGAGGCTGAGGCCATATAAGCATAAGGCTACAATCTTGCTTAATGATTCATGTACTGACCACGAGAAGGTGAGGTCATGGAGTCCATATCTCCTTAGACCTTGTATGGCACCGAATTGGGCTTTGCAGCCAATGGTTGGATTTGAGCAGGAAAGGCTCACTTCCTCAGGGCATAATAAAACGTAATCCAGCCGAATAGTATATCTTGCTTAGAGAAAAACACGGAACATTGATTGAGGCCTTGTACTTATATAGCTGATCTAGTTATACCTTGTAGATATGTGTATGATCCTTATATTTTGTGATAAGTTCTTATAAAGCATATCTTGTCAATCATGTTCCATAAAGAAATACTTGGTTATATGCCTCCTGGATATCTTGGTAAGATTGATGGTAATATTAGCCTTGCTCAGTATGCTGCTCTTGTTATATGCTTTATCAGCTATCTACTGTTATTGGTTTAACCTTCTGAGGTTTTATAGTTTCTGCGGGGAGTTATGTTTCTCGCAAGGACAGTGTGTCTCACCCCACTGGTTTACACCCTTTTTAGGTGAGCGCTCTTGACGTGGTGGTGGTCGTGAGGTAGCGTCCGAGCAACAAGAAGAGTAGTAGAAGGCAAGAGGTGGACATGTTGCTATTTTTGTGATTTTGTAGTAGAGTCCTAGAGTCATCCCTATACTCTCAGGTCCTCAGAGGTGTTTGACAATGTTTCACGAGGTCTAGCTATTGTAATTTTGATTTATACTGCTGTTGGCCGTACGTGGCCCATTATGTATGTGTAAACATGTGATGAACTCATGAGCTGACAGTATAGCTAGTTCCAATAAGCTGTGGACATATATCAAAGCTTGTAATATTTTTATAACATGTTTCTCTGCAAGATCTGGATGCAAAAGTTCTCTTATGTATGTTTTCCGCAAACGGTTTTAATTAACCCGTGTCTTCGGTATTATGAGGTTCTACACGTTTTTTCGTGTCATCTCGCTGTCTGCATGATGGCGGGGTGTCATAGTCGGTTTGGTATCAGAGCTCTAGGTTCGATGTCTACAGGGATCTAGGACTAGGCTTTCGTATGTTCTTGTGAGTTTTCCATATTTTCTTACAATGACCTTTTGCCCTCAGCAGAAGAAAAAGGTTAAAGATGTATGGAAACCATGAAGAACATGCTGCCCAGAGCAGTGATGCTGCATCAGTTGATGGAGCAAGAGTACAGGCACATGAAGATCGGGTGCCTGAGGTCCTCCAACTTGACCTAGCCATTCTTGAAAGTCCTGCCTATCAACATCTTATGGGGCAGTTGATGGCTACGATGAATCACATGGTGGAAAGAGTGCCAGTGCCTCCGCCAAGAGCACATGCTCCCATGGTGAGTTATCAGGCATTAGGAAGACCTTTGAGCGGCTTTGCCAAGTCAGAGCTTCAGACTATGCTGGAACGGATGATCCAGCGAATGAAGATCTGTGGCTGACCGGTCTCGAGAAGGCCTTCCGGATCCTCGACATCCCTGAAGCGGACAAAGTCAAGCACAATGTCTACCTTCTGAAGGGTAGTGCTGGCCATTGGTGGGCCATCGAGGAGGAGAAGCGACCCGGTGAGGTGATCGGTTGTGAGGTTTTCTGGCAAGAGTTTGTCAGCAAATACTTTCCAAAGATGTACCTGGACAAGAAGATAAACCAGTTTGAACGTCTATGCCAAGGATCGATGAGCATCACCGAGTATGAAGCCAAGTTCATGGACTTGCTGAGGTTTTGTCCTCACATTGCGGCGAAAGATGATGAGCGGATCAGGCAGTTTGAGAAAGGTTGAAGTGCTGAGCTGTCGACACCTACTGCTACTTTGGAAAATCGGGAGTAGTTTCCCATGTTCGTGGAGTCCGTCCACAGGATTGAACGATCTGTCAGGGAGAAAAGGGAGTCCATGACCAGGAAAAGGCCTGCTCAGTTCCAGGGACCAAGATCTGGTGGCTTCAAGAAGCCAAGGTTTTCAACACCTTCCGTAATGAAGAATTCTCATACACCATCTTAGTTGTCTCTGAGTAAGGGAAGAGGTTATGTTTCTTCACCGTCGAAGGTGCATAGTACAACTTCTGTGGTAGTGACAGGGCCATCTAGGCCACAGTTGGAAGGTAGGTCATGTTATCACTATGGATAGACTGGACACTTGAGGTCAAATTGCCCAAGGAAAGATGTTGAAGTAACACAACAACCAAGACAGAGTCACTAAGTGTCAGACAGACAACAACCCAGTGGTAGCATAGGGTGAGGACGCGGTCAAGCATTGCAAGCATGATCATCTTCTCAAGGAAGCAGAGGACATGGACAATAAGCAACAACTCGATTCTATGCTATGAGTCAGCCGGAGGCGATAGTCAACCCACGAGTGGTGACAAGTCAGATGGAGTTATTTCATTCTGATTTGTCTTCTTCTTGCTTTATATCTGTTCTGGTTGACCCAGGTGCTACACACTTTTTTATCACACAAAGTTTGCTAGATAGATGTCCTTTACCTGTTAGTTGTAAGAAAGATAGCCTATTTTTAGAAACCCCTCTCGATGGTTCCTCGATGCTTTGAGAGGAGTGCCCATCTTGTGTTCTATCTTTCTCGGGACACAATATACAAGTGGATCTTATGCCACTTGATATGCATGGATTCGATGTGATCCTTGGGATGCATACCTTAGAGAAGTATAAGGTCATGTTGGACTGTGGTTCTAAGCAGGCATTGTTTGATGACGGTGGAGAAAAGTGGATCTTCCAAGGAGATAGGAAGATTGTCCCGACATGTTTCGTGTCAGCAATGGTGGCAGAAAAGTTGCTGCGGCAAGGTTGTAAGGCATTCTTAGCTCACGTAGTGGATACCAAGGTGAAAGGTCCTAGCCTTGAGGAGGTGACGGTTGTCTAAGAGTTTGAGTATGTGTTTCCTGATGAGTTCCCCAGTGTTCCCCCACCCCGAGAGATTGATTTTGAGATCAATCTGGTACCAGGAACACAACCAGTTGCACAAACACCGTATAGGATGGCTCCAACAGAGATGGCAGAGTTGAAGAAGCAGTTACATGAGTTGTTGGAGAAAGGTTTCATCTGACTGAGCACGTCTCCTTGGGGTGCTCCAGTGCTATTTGTTAAGAAGAAGGACAGATCGATGCGTCTATGTATAGATTACCGACAGTTGAACAAGGTCACGATCAAGAATAAGTACCTGTTGCCGAGGATAGATGATCTGTTCGATCAGTTACGTGGTGCTACATTGTTCTCAAAGATCGATCTATGGTCTGGATATCATCAGTTGAGGATTAAGGCGGATGACATACCTAAGTCAGCATTTAGGATGAGGTATGGTCACTTTGAGTTTGTGGTTATGCCGTTTGGGCTAACTAATGCACCTGCTGCTTTCATGGATCTGATGAACTGAGTGTTCCGTCCGTTTCTAGATCAGTTTGTTGTAGTATTCATAGATGACATCTTGATATACAGTCGGGACAATCAAGAGCATGAACAACACCTTCGACAAGCATTGACTATTCTTCACCAACATCAGTTATATGCCAAGTTCAGTAAGTGTGGGTTTTGGTTGAAAGAAGTGACTTTCTTGGGTCATGTAATATCTACAGAAGGAGTCAGAGTGGACCCCAAGAAGGTGGAATCAGTGGTAGATTGGGAACAACCAAAGACGCCGACCGAAGTTCGTAGTTTTCTGGGTTTGGCAGGATATTACCAGAGGTTTATCAAGGACTTCAGTGCGATCGTGTTACCAATGACAAAGTTGACCAGGAAGGATGTACCTTTTGTCTGGGATGATCGTTGTCAGTAAGCTTTCCAAAGTTTGAAGGAGAAGATGACTAGTGCTCTAGTGTTGGTGCTGCTAGAGCCTGGGAAGGGCTATGTTGTTTTCTACGATGCTTCCAAGAAAGGCTTAGGTTGCGTGCTGATGCAAGAGTATCATGTGGTTTATTTTGCTTCACGACAGCTTAAGAAACATGAGGAGAACTACCCGACACATGATTTAGAGTTGGCAGTGGTGGTGCATGCATTAAAGATTTGGAGATACTATCTTTATGGGGAAGTGTGTCGGATCTTTACAGATCTTAAGAACTTGAAGTACATCTTTTCGTAGAGTGAGCTGAACATGCGACAACGTCGTTGGATGGAGCTAATCAATGATTATGATTGCACCATTGAGTATCATCCTGGTAAGGAAAACGGTAGCTGATGCGCTTAGCAGAAAGTCTTCTTCTCTCTCCACGAAGAAGGCACAGTTGAGTTCCTTGGTATGCAATAGGCGAGATATGTTTGTCTCCTTGTGACAGATGAATGTGCATTTGGAAGTTTCCTTATTGGCAGGACTGTTGGCATAGATGCAAGTCAATCCTATGCTGAGACAGTAGATCAAAGATGCACAACAGGCAGATGATACAGTGTTGTTGATTAGGTCAGAGCTCATAAGCAAAAAGCATGATGGGTTCCATGAGTCCGAGGATGGACTAGTTTGCTATCATGGTAGGATGGTGGTCCCAGATGGTGATAATCTAAGAAAGCTAGTGCTCGAGGAAGCACACACATCGATGTATGCTATGCATCCAAGAGTCACCAAGATGTATCGTAATATGAAAGACTTGTATTGGTGGTCTGGCTTGAAGAAGGATGTAGCCGAGTTTGTGGCTAAGTACACAGTATGTCAGCAAGTTAAAGCTGAGCATCAGAAGCCGGCAGGTACGCTGCAACCCATGCCGATACCACAGTGGAAATGGGATCATATAACCATGGACTTCGTAGTTGGTCTACCAAAGACAGCTAGGAATCATGATTCCATTTGGGTAATAGTGGACCGGCTGACAAAATCTACTCATTTCATACCGATAAAGACAACATATACAATAGAGAAGCTTGCTCGGGTATATGTAGACGAGATAGTGCGATTGCATGGTGTACCGACAACAATAGTCTCTGACAGAGGTCCCCAGTTCACGAGTCATTTCTAGGAACAGTTGCACACAACGTTGGGAACACAGTTGAGGTTCAATACTACCTTCCACCCATAGATGGATGGACAACCCGAAAGGACTATTCAGACCTTGGAGGATCTTCTCCGAGCATGTGTTTTGCAGTTCCTAGGCAGTTGGGACATGCATCTCAATTTGATAGAGTTCGCTTACAATAATAGTTATCAGCAGAGCATTGACATGGCTCCTTATGAGGCTCTATATGGAAGGAAGTGCAGATCCTCTTTATGCTGGTATGAGTCTGGTGAGTATCAACTTTTGGGTCCTGAATTAGTGCAGCAAACAACAGTTGAAAATGGCACAGGACAGACAGAAGTCTTATGCAGACAATCTCCGATGACCTCTAGAGTTCTAGGTAGGAGACAAAGTGTATCTCAAGGTCTCACCTTGGAAAGGCGTGCTGAGGTTTGGTCGGAAAGGCAAACTGGCACCCAGGTATATGGGGCCATACCCGGTAATAGCATGTGTTGGCAGGGTAGCTTACAAGTTAGAGTTGCCACCAGAGTTGCACAGGTTACATCCAGTGTTCCATGTCAGCATGTTGAAGAAAAGTCATCTAGACACAGGAACAATGATACAACCAGTCGAGGTTGAGCTTGATGAAGATGTGACCTATGAGGAAGGTCCAGTGACGATCCTTGACAGGAGGGTAAAGAGGTTGAAGAGGAAAGACCTAGTTCTTGTGAAAGTTCTTTGGCATCATCATGGCATTGAGGAAGCCACATGGGAGCTTGAGGAACATATGAGGCGGAAGTATCCCTCGCTTTTCTCTTCGGATTTCGGGGACGGAATCCCTTTGTAGAGGTTTATGGCTTGTAAGGACCATGACCTCCATTTTGGGCTTACCCTGTTTGTTTTGCTTAAACCCTATGCTTGGTTGCTTGCTAATCACCTTTAGTGGTGATTAGGGTTTGCTTGTGTTTTGTTGAGAGTTGGAGTTGCTACTTGCAAAATAACCTAAGTTAGGGTTGAAGAGAAAGTTTTCCACTTTGAGAGATGTCTTTCTAAATCTTTGTTTCCTCTAGGGTTGAGAGGAAGGTTTGGGTTCATGCCTTGAGTTGCCTTGGGCTTTGTTGAGCTCTTTTGGGCCTTCTTTTCCCTTGTTTGGGCCTTGCCTTGCTTGGTTGAGCCCTGTATCGGGTAAGGATGCCTTGTGTCGGCCATGGGGTATCTCCCATGGGTGTGTCGGACAAGGTGGTGGTGGTGTGTCGGCCTTTGACTTTGTTGACCTTCTTGCTTTGGTTGTGTCACCCTAGCTTGGACATGTGGCCGATCCTTGGTTGAGTGGTGGCATGGCATGTGCATGTGTTTTGCAAGGTGGCAAAACATGTGGGTAAGTGTCCCTTAGCAAGGTGACGCCTTGCCTTGGTTTAACCTTGACCCTCATCTATATATGGCTTTCCTTTCTCTTCCTTGGGAACCCTTTATCTCTTTTGTTTTTCTTCCCTCCTTGTGTGCACGACACACCTTCCTTAGAGAGCTTGGTGGATGATCCTTTCCCCTTGGTGGAGATCTCTTCTTCTTCCTCTAGCTTGGTGGCCGAACCCTAGGTGGGTCTTGTTCTTTGGTAAGCATCTTACCTCTCTCCTTAGCATCTTCTTCTCCATCTTGCCTACCCTTCGGCCATAGTGATTATGATCCTTGTTCCTTTTCTTGAGGTGGCCAAAAGTGGTGTGCTTGGAGCTAGGAGCCAGAAGCTTGGAGCTTTGGAGCTTGAGGAGGTTTCTTAAGGCGGGTTACATAACTTCTAACCCTAGCTATACTTCCTTCTTTATGTTGCATGATTCTTGTATGTTGATGATCGGCCATTGCATGTTATGTTTATTGCTCTAGTACATGTTGTTGATCTTATGGATATAGTGAACATGATGTTGTTGATGGTTTATATACCTTTGGATCTAGTTGGTCGAACCATAAGTTTAGGATTTTTTTTGGGGCAACACCCTTTCTTTCCTTGGTCATGAGAAGTGAATTTGAGCTCTAGTGATGTAGGCAATACCCCTCTCTCGTTTAAGTTGGGAGGTGAGTCTACACTCTAGTTGCTTGGGCAACACCCTCCTCTCACCATGGATTTGAGAGGTGAGCTTTTGGATAGATGATGACCTAAGTGAGGTTGAGCCTTGTGGTTGCCCGATTTGTGATAGAGGTTGTGAAAAACCCCTCTCTCTTGGTTGTTGAGAGGTGAGCTGACCCTCTTGATCAATTAGGGTTTGGTGCCCTTGTGCTCGAGGTTGAAGATGACCTTGTTAGGTTTTGTCTTGCACGATATGATCTTGGAGTAGTGCTGCCCGTCTAGGGTTTTACCCTTGGCCGATACACCTAGTGGAGATTGTTGGTTTGGTGCTCGATATGGTGGTATAGAGAAATCCTAGTAGGTACCTTAAGTGGTGGCCAATATGGGAAGCTTAACTTAGACGGATGATATGGCCTTATTGACCTAAGTGGTGTTGTTCCTTTGGCCGATATGCCTAGTTGAGCTTGGCCGATACCCTTTCTGGAGTTGGAGCTTGGGAGATACACCTTGATGTGTGCTCTGAAGGACACACCTTGTGATAGGTCTTGGCGATATGAGGTAGTCTTGTGGTGCCCGAGATGATGGTGGTTTAGAGAACCTTAGTGGTGTTGGCCAATATGCTGGTTGAGTAGCCAGAATGTCCATGCCCAATATGGTATCTTGGACGACATGGGTGGCTTGGCCAATATGGATGACCTTTGAATGACATGGAGATGTTTGCACAATAGAGGCGCCTTGGGCATTATACCCTTTGGCCGATATGGTCAATGTTGAGGGTTAGCCGATAGAGAAACCCTAACCCTAACCCTGATCCTTGTGCACGATAGGCCTTTGGCCGATAACATTTGCTGATGCACGATACACCTTTCCCGACACCATGTGAGCTGGTGAGTCCTTGTTGCACGATAGGTGAAATGATGGGGTTGGCCATTATGGTGGTGAGCTTGCTTAGGGTTGGGGAATGCTAGCCAATACATCCTTGGTGAGGGTATGACCATACCCGATACATCTTTTGGGTGAGGGTTCTGTTGATAGTTCTCTATTAATAATGATAATACAAGTGATATGATGTAATCACCTTGAATCCTGCAACTATGATGATGAGATAAGATGATAGGTTGTGAACCATGTATGTTTGGAAAGATATGATGTTGCTGCACATGTTAATGTGACACGTGTATATGGTCACAAGTATAAGGCATAATATATGCTCATGATTGATAATAATACTATGAATGATAAAGCTTATGTGTGATATAATCATGGATGTTGCTCTATACTTGATAGTATAATAATCCTATTAATCCATGATGACTGAAGTTATCTCTCTGAATGTGTATACTAACCATGCAGGTATACTATGTGGATTCATATCCTGGTAAGAGCTATGAGAAATATGTGCTTTGACTAGCAAAATGAGATGATAATCCTTGCTAATGGGATAAAAGGTTGATAGGTCTGAGGACCTGATAAATGCTGAGTGCCTAGTTGAGGTGTTATCCTCAGATGATGAGTTAAGGGATGCGTTCACAGAATGTTGATGCATGATTATGATGCCTTGAGAGGCAGTAGTTGTTATAATGAGGGATTGAGGTCCCAGGAAAGTATGATGATGGCAATAGTGATGTAATTCTATAAGGCTATGTTTATACTTTGGTTGCCTCAACAATTGGCTTAAAATATACTATTTAATTAATTATAGATGAACATATCATGTAGTTTGCCTTGCCCATAGATCCATCATCGTCAGTATTTGGTGATGGTGAAACAAGTTTATCCTGCGGGATTACCTGGAACACATATTGTTGAATATACGAGGTTTCCCCTAGCCTAAAATAGGAGGATTTGAGTGCAACTGTGGTTGTAGACTCAGGATATATGGAGCATGGTGAACAGACCCATGTCTCAGGATATGTGATGATGAGCATGATGCGTTCATGACTCGGATGTATGTACTAGCACCTGTGTCAAGGTGAGCTAGAGATATGGGTAGCTTGCAGAGCTGACCCTGAGCTTGAGGTTATATAAGCATAAGACTACGGTCTTGCTTAATGATTCATGTACTGACCACGAGAAGGTGAGGTCATGGAGTCTGGATTTCCTTAGACCTTGTATGGCACCGGATTGGGCTTCACAACCAATGGTTGGATTTGAGCAGGGAAGGCTCACTTCCTCAGGGCATAATAAAATGTAATCCATCCGAATAGTATATCTTGCTTAGAACAAAACATAGAACATTGATTGAGGCCTTATACTTATATAGCTGATCTAGTTATACCTTGCAGATACGTGTATGATCCTTATATTTTGTGATAAGTTCTTATAAAGCTTATCTTGTCAATCATGTTCCATAAAGAAATGCTTGGTTATATGCCTCCTGGATATCTTGGTAAGATTGATGGTAATATTAACCTTGCTCAGTATGCTGCTCTTGTTATACGCTTTATCAGTTATCTGCTGCTATTGCTTTAAACTTTTGAAGTTTTATAGTTTCGGCGGGGAGTTATACCTGTACTCTTAGGTCCTTGGAGGTGTTTGACGACGTTTCACGAGGTCTAGCTGTTGTAATTTTGGTTTATCCTGCTGCTGGCCGTACGTGGCCCATTATGTATGTGTAAATAGGTGATGAACTCATGAGCTGACAGTACAACTAGTTTCGATAAGCTGTGGACATATATCAAAGCTTGTAATATTTTTATAACATGTTTCTCTGTAGGATTTAGATGTAAAAGTTCTCTTATGTATGTTTTCTGCAAACGATTTTAATTAACCCGTGTCTTCAGTATTATGAGGTTCCTCACATTTTTGCGTGTCATCTCACTGTCTGCATGATGGCGGGGTGTCACAATGTACATAACATACATACACAATATATCAAACTACATATGCATATAGAATAATACTCATGCGTGCCTGCTCTTCCAAAGAGCTGGGACATTAGGATTTAGAGAGACATATTCCATGGCATATGGGTAAGTTTCCTCTGTTAGAGTCCAACATCCTAAACTTCTTCAACATCTTGTCAATGTATGTACTCTCACTTAGGCCAAGAAGCCTTCTACATCTATCTCTATAGGTCTTAATTCCTAAAATATATGTTACTTCTCAAAAGTATTTTATGAAGAAGGTATTCTCAACCAAGACTTAACCAACTCTAGAGCAAGTGTGTCATTCTCATCAATAACATGTCATCCATATAATTTGAGGAATATTATTATTCTCCAACTAACCTTAATGTAAACACAAGGTTCACCTTTATTCTTTAATTTGCCTCTCAAAATGAATATTTTAGATTCTAGACTCTTTCTTCAATTCATAGATTAAACTTTATAGCATACTAACTTTATTACTTCATTTGGAGTGATAAAACCTTCAATATATACACATCCTCTAGAATATACCATTAAGGAAACCTATTTTAATGTCATTTTCTAGATCTTGTAGTCATGATAAGCTGCAATTCCAAGCATGATCATGATGGTTTTCATGAAGGCAACTGGTGAAAAAGTTTTGTCATTGTAGGGGCCTCTCTTTGATTAGCATATATGGAAACTATGAGAAGCCCTAAACCTAAAGCAAAAACTTAGAAACAAAACACCAATTCTCAACAAACACGATTCAAACAATATACAATAAATACATGTAAAATTTTTCCAGTTTTGTAAAACCTTAGAAACGAATGCTATATCAAATCATCCACATGTTTAGTTATCACAAACCTCATTCATATCCATTAAAACCAAATTAGATCTTGCTACTCATATACAATTCAATTTATATCAGATTACATGCACATAAAAGAAACTAATTCTATATATAACCCATGTTGGAAAGTGAGACTACAACTAGGGGTGAGCAGAATTTGGTTAATAACCGATTAACCGAACGGTTAATTCCGAATGGTTAATTTTATTGGGTCAATTTGGTTAATTCTGTTAATTTGGTTAATTTATTTCGGTTAATCAGTTAAATGGTTAATTTGACGGTTAAAGATATTTTTGGTTTGGTTAACCGAATTAACTGAATATTCAGAATTTATTCATTAATAATATCCTACACATGCATATATACATATATAGTTGTACTTTTATTTCAAAATACTTCCCCATATATATAGTAATCAAGTTTTTATGAGCCATACAAAATTAAATTTACAACAATACTACTATAATATAACAATATTGTCCCAAATTCTATGACTATTTCAAATAATATTATTACACGAGTGTTATTTGGTTAACCAAATTAACCGACCGAATTAACCATTAACCGATTGGACAATAATTGAATTAACCGACTCAATTTGGTTAGGTTAATGGTTAAAATATCAAACCACAAACCATTTAACCGAACCGAATTAACCGTAACTGACCAAATTAACTGAATGCTCACCCCTAACTACAACGATATTCTAGACTAAATTATTGTATTTACATCTTCTTTATCAGGACCTCTCCATTGGTTTTATTTTACCTGCAAACATGTAAAATGATCTCATGAGACTCATATAGAGCCCCAGTGAGTAAAAATTTATCCCACAACTAAGTAACATGCAATAGAATGTGGTTAAATATATTAAACTTAAAAGATATGTACCAATATTGAGAAGTCTAACATATAATTCTAGAAACTAGTACATCCAACTTATGAAAATAATCTAATGTATTCATTTAGTCAAATATCAACTTATAAACCAATTTTGAGAGCATATATCTTAGTGGATCAATAAGTGCTGACTAATATTTAGAATTACATTCCTATTATAGGAAAAACCAAGTCTACGTCTGAAAGTTTATTTTTTTTGAAAGGGGGACGGAGAACCCTATGATTGGGGTTCCCCGTTTCTATTACTACGAAATCAAATCAATGTCTACAAGGTGCTGTAAGCTCAAAGGAAAATGACTCAATAATGAAAACCTAGCTGCATGCCCCCGACGGGCCAAATTGGCCACCTCATGGGCAACTCTGTTATACCTATGATTAACATAACGTAGACTACAGAAAGAAAACTGATGAACTAGATTTTTGACATCTTCCACAATCGATCCGATATAGTCCCGCCTTTCTTTCTTGCTTGTGGATGCATGGATGGCCTCCAAGGAGTCTGCCTCGATTTCAATGGCATCATGTCCCTTCACCTTTGCCCACTGCAGCGCGCCTCTAATGGCTAACAGTTCCGACATTGCAACGGCCGTCCCCTCACTGACCTTCTCCCCCACGACCTCGACCAGTCTCCCCATATCGTCCCTGACTGCCCACCCAATCCCTACTCCCCCGTCCTCCCCGACCGATCCATCAACATTGATCTTGCGCCTGCCTTGCAGTGGTTTCTTCCAGCCAACACCCCTCCCAGCAGCTCTTCCCGCGTCCCCACCTTCCTCGCCCCTCCGCCCGTTGCTGTCTTCCTCCCCCTCACGTCCCACTCCCCTGCTTGCCACGTTCCGTCCTGCTTCCACCCAGCTTCCTGCCCCCCTCGCTCCATGCCGCCACACAAAGCCCTGTCCCCCGCTACCTCTCTTCCCCGCCTCCCCGCTTCCCCGGCTCGGTAGGTATGCAACTCTCTGTTGCCATCCTCGGCGTTTGCACACCCTGCCCCTATGTCGCCACTGCTCCCATGCAGCCCCTCGTTCCCCAGCCCCGCACGTAGGGGTATGGCGCTCATCCCTCCTCCTTGATTCTGACCCTGTTCACCTTAGCCTTCCTCCCCCCTCTCTCTTTGCTGCTGTTTTCCCCCGCGTATCATTGCCAGCGCACTCCTCAGCATGTATCCAATTTTGACGTCGCTATTTTGGAAAGTTTGCATGCATCTAGATCTCCATGCCATCCACAACCCAACCACCATATACACCTTTTCTTCCATGGAACTCCTGTCCAGCGCCTCACACACAACCAAAGATATATCCTCATCCCTACATCCTTCCACCCATGCCTGCACTTCCAGTGGTGTTTGCTCCCAAATCTCCTCGGCATTGGGGCAGTGGAAAAACATGTGCGGTAAAGTCTCTTTCTCCGCTCCACACAAGGTGCATGTACCATCTTCTAGACAGTGTCGATCATAAAGCCACCCTCTTGTAGCTAAGCATCCCGTGCATGTCCTCCATAGAAAGTGTGCTATTTTCGGACTCCATCCCGCATGCCATATTTTCTTCCAAAGATCATCCCCTTGTCGCTGCACAAACCTCCTCGCTTCCTCTTTCCCAAGTAGTCCCAGCCAGTATGCTGAATGAACTGTGAAATCCCCATCCTTTGAAGGCCACCACATAAGGCTATCATGGGGTCTCCGCCAGCTGAGTTGGATCGCACATATTCGTGTTGCATAGGGTTCGGGGAAACATTCTTTGACTTTCTCTGCCTCCCATTGTGTGCCATCTTCTGCTCCTTTACTTTGCTGTAGATTGGTCCCTCCTCTCTTTTGAACCATGCCAGTGTATCGTCTTCTTTCGGCAACCATTTATCTTCCCAAATGTCCACCTCCCTCCCATCACCCACCCTCCATTGAATCCCTTCCTTTAGTAGTGCCTTTGCTCCCCATAAACTCCGCCAAGTAAAGCTGGGATTGTAGCCCCTTCTCGCTTCCCATATGGATGACTTCGGGTAGTACCTGGCCTTGAGTACTTTGGTCACGAGGGCTTCCGGGTTGTTTGCTATTCACCACATTTGTCTAGCCAAGAGAGCTTGGTTAAAAGTCTGGAAATCTCTGAACCCCATTCCCCCTTGTCGCTTGGGTTTGCACATTCTCTCCCAACTTAGCCATGACATCTTCCTTTTTTTATCTTTTTCTCCCCACCAGAATCTAGCTACCATCCTCTGCAGCTCCTCTATGGTGCCCATGGGTAGTTGAAAAATACTCATAATATATGTGGGTATAGCCTAGGCTACGACTTTGATTACCACTTCTCGTCCTGCCTTTGATAACAATATTTCTAACCACCCTTGAAGCTTCCTCCACACCCTGTCCCTGATGAAACTGAACACCTACTTTTTGGACCTTCCCATGGATGTTGGGAGACCCAGATAACTTGCGTGCCTGTCCACCACTCGCACACCTAGCAGCTGTCTCAACTCCTCCTTTTTGTCCACCTTCACCCCTTTGCTGAAAACAACCTCCGTCTTTGAGAAATTAATCAGTTGACCCGATTCCTGTTCATAATGGCTGATAATCTCAGCTATCTTCAGACATTCAGCGGTGGTTTCTCTAGTAAAAAGGATACTATCGTCTGCAAAGAAGAGATGTGAGATACAGGGCACGCCTCTACATGGCTTGATACCATGTAGGAGGCCATCATGGGTAGCTAAAGTAATCAAGGTTGAGAAAACTTCCACACATAAAATAAAAAGATATGGGGAAAGAGGGTCACCCTGGCGAAGTCCTTGTGCTGGCTTTGAGCTTTGGGTTTTGTCTCTGTTAATGGAAAAAGCATGCTGGACAGACGTTATGCATTCTTGAACTTTAGACCTCCACTTCTTCCCAAACCCCATCCTCTCCATGGTGGCGTCTAGAAAACTCCACTCCACCCTATCATAAGCTTTGGACATGTCCAGTTTCAGTGTAAGGCTTCCTTTTTTCCTTCCCTTGTCTCTCTTCATAGAATGAAACACCTCATATGCAATGAGGGCGTTATCTGTAATCATTCTCCCTTGTACAAATGCACTTTGGTTCTCGGACACTATAGAATTCATAATGGGCTTCAAACGATTCGTCAGGACTTTGTATGCTATCTTGTACACCACATTGCATAGGCTGATCGGTCTATATTCCCCTATGTTCTTTGGCTTTTTTGTCTTTGGGATGAGCACCATTAGAGTATCATTCACCTCTCCAATGCATTCCTCTCCTTTCCACCACCCCTTGATATAGCTGGCCACATCTTTCCCTACAATTCCCCAATATTTTTGATAGAACATCGCCTTCATGCCATCCGGTCCAGGCGCTTTGTTAGGATGCATTTGTTTGAGTGCTGCCCACACCTACTCATCCTCTATGTCCTTTTCTAATTCCTCTCTTTGTGCCTCCATCACCATCTCCCGCAGCCCCTTAGTAGCCACCTCAAAACCTGTAGGATTGCTAGTTTGGAACAACGTAGTAAAATGTTTCATGATGATTGCAATGATGTCCCTCTCTTGTGTCTTCATAACCCCATGCTCATCCTCTAAGACTTCAATGAAATTTCTCCTCCTCCTGTTGGACGCTTTTTGGTGGAAGTATGTTGTATTACGGTCTCCCTCTTTCAGTTCTTTGACTCTTGCCCGGGAAGCCCAATATTCCTCATTTTTCTGTAGCCAGTATTACAGTTCTTTTGATTTTTCCTCCGCCCTGTCAAGATTCCTTTGGTCTGGTGGAAATGCTTGTAACCCCTTGAGTTCGTTCTCCAACTCCTTCACCTTCCTTCTCCTTTCCCCAAACTTCTCCGTTGCCCAAGCTTTCAGGCTCTCCTTGCAATGCCTCAACTTGGTTCCCAACTCCCTCCCTTCACCCGCTTCCCATGCCTCCCGAATAATAGCAGAACAATCTTCCTCCCCCACCCACATAGGTTCAAACATGAAGTGTCCCTTCCTCCTTTTATTTTTGTTTCTCCTATCCGCCTTTAGAATGATGGGTGCATGGTCCGACTCATATATGGGTAGATGTATGACCTTACAATGTAAGAAAAGGTTTCTCCAGCCCAGATCAGGAAGGAATCTGTCAAGTCTCTCCTTCACCAGTGTTCTCTCCGTAAGTCCTCTTTTCCACGTGAAGATATTTCCTTCAAAGCCCATATCCGTCAGCTCACAATCATCTATAGCATCTCGGAAATCCTGCATGAATCTATCTTCTTTTGGCGGGCCTCCTTATTTCTCTGCATTGGACACAATCTCATTGAAGTCTCCGAAGAAAATAACCAGCTCATCTGTTTCACCCTTTAACCTCCTCATCAATTCCCATGTCTTGTGCTTTTCTGCCTGTTGTGCCCATACATATATGCCCACCGCTCTCCATGTTGTTCCCGTGAATCTATCTTTAACCACAGCTGTAACATGCCTGTGAGAATAATTTAACACCTCTACGTCCACATCTTTCCACCAAAAACCCATGCCACCTGCCCGCCCCGCACTCGAAATGCACAAACCATATGTGAAGCCACTGCTGCGCTTTACGTCCTCCAACTTCCTGTCAACTATCATAGTTTCCATAACGAAAACTATGTTTGGGTGCTCTCTCCATACCCAAGCACGGAGAGCTTTGCACTTGTCAGGGTCGCCCAGTCCCTGACAGTTCCAGCTGAAGATTTTCATTGTCCTTCGTGGGATTGGACTCCGCCAATCTCCGCTACTTGAGTCATGGTGACCCCAACTCTGTCATGTGTGTCCTCATTGAGCATCCTGTGTCTTTTTCCCCCACAGTCCTTCACTGGCAGCACATCGAGGTCCATGTAACAAACCTCTCCATTCCTTCCTCTCTTTCCTGTAGCCTGTTCCCACACCACCTCCTCTTCCAGAATTCCCAAGCGTGCTCCTCTGCTCATTTTGTAGACCCATGGTTGATGGCGTTTTTCCCCTTAGGCTGCTTGCTTCCCCCTTTCCCTTTATAACCACTCTCCTTCTTCCTCTGTGCCCTCGTTAGGATTCATTTTTTTGTATTGAGAGTATCCTCAGTTAGGTCAGTAGCTTGCATGTACCCTTCCTCTCTCATTCTCTCTTGGACATCTGACGTCGCCTTTAGGTTGGGTCTGCTTGTGCCCTCTTCAGTTCCCTTGAATCCATTCCTCTTCCCGATTTGCTGGTGCAGATCTGTGCCCTGCGATGCATCCCTGCCTGACCCTATGTACTGTTTACTAATACCAGCTGCGTTTACATCCTCCGGTACATCTTCCTATTCCTCCCCCAGCCTTGTCTCCGGTGCTACCTCACTCAGACGGACCTTCCCTTGCATGCCCATGAGTTCATTTATGGTATACCGCCGCGTCTCCTGTTCTCGCGACGATCCACCATTGCTGTTTCTGCCTTCGCACTGCTCGCGCTTCCTGCCTTCGTCCGCCTCCCGAGCCCTTTCCGTCTTCATCTCCACCCCGCGAGTGCCCCCTGTTGGCACCCGCCTTCTCTACGTTCCCCCTCCCTTCTCCTTGTCCACATGCCTCACCCCCTACCTTCTGCTTCAGCGTTCGCTGCCCACCCTTGCCCCTCCCCGTCCTTCCACCCGGTGCTGCCCCTCTCTACAACAATCCTCTCCCCACTGTCAGCCATCATCCTCCCAGCCTGCCCCTCCTCCCACCCTCGCTTTCCATCCCTGCTTCCTGCCCTACTACCCTTCTCTCTAATTTGCCTTCTCCCCCCAGTGCTCCCCCGTCACTACTTTCATCTTCCTCCTTTCCCGTTTGGCTTGTCGCCTCCACCTCCTCCTTTTTCTTAAATGTCAGCTTTCGTCGTGCCCCTCCCCCGCCTGTCTCCCTGCTCTCTTCTATCCTGTGCTGCTTCCACGGTGACGCATGCAACCACCTCCCCCATCGTTGCTGCTGGGCACCTTCCTCCGCTTGGACATCGCAATCCTTGTCGACATGCCCTAGCATGCCGCAATGGGAACAAAACATCCCTAGCCTCTCATACTTGACTTCCACCTCCACAATCCACCCGCTTTTCACCTTCAATTTTAAGGATCTTCTTAGAGGTCGTGTAACATCGATTACCACTCGGACCCTGACCGACGAGTCCCACCCAGACCCATCGCGGTCTGTTGTCACCACCGCCCCGATTCATCCCGCAAGCTCCTTCACTGCCTTTTCCCGTCGATATCCCAGCAGAAGTCCATAGAGTCGGATCCAAAACGGTGTATTATTGATCTGTATACATCCCGGTTGTTCCTCTTTGTCAATATCTTTGAACAACAACAACCGGCCATCAAAATTACATGGTGCGCCGTCTTGCACCTGTTGTTTGTCCCACCAATGAGAGAATTGCATGACAAACACCTCCCCTTCTAGTTTCTTAAAGACCACCGCCTCGCGTAGGCTCCACGCCTGCGTCAATGTCCTCTCCATCACCTTCAGATTAAAGGATCGATCCGTGAGTAGACGCCCCACCAGAGCCAGCTCCGTCTGGTCTTCGCCCTCGTCATCGTCGCACAACATGCCGCCATCGATCGACGCCTCCTCGTCATCCGACAGCCTAAGTTCCGCACAATGCTCTACCAGCTCCGTCGCCATGGAGCCAGAACTCAACGCTCGCCTGCACTTGAACCTGCAAGGGAAAACCCTAATCTAGAGGGGGTAGACGTTCACGTCTTGCGAAGCCCTAATCACCGGAGTGAGAGGGTGCAAGGGAACGGGTTAGCATGACTATTCACCAGCACGTCTGAAAGTTTATAATACAACAATAGAAAGACCATTTTGTGGCACTCCACCAGTCAGACTAGGAACATATCTTGAAGTTTTAAAGTTGAAGTCCACATAAGACTAACAACGAGTTTTACCACACGAGAAATTATACTAAGGTAAGGAACCTCAGGTTTATCCTATTTCTATGTACAATAGCACTCTCCCACAACTAGATGAATCTTATTGTGGTATAGCTACATGATAAAATACAAGTGAAAACCTTTTTAATAAATCATATTAAATTAAGGATTTGTGATCAATTTCTAGAAATAGTTGGTTGATTTATTGAGATAACTAATTGCAAGCAATTTTAAAAAAAATTAAAAGGATGATTGATTCGATATGAAAAGAGACAAGGGAGCTATGCATTTCACCACTGCCATCAACATAATCAATCTAATCATTAAAATTTACTCAATTATGGATTATTAGATTTGGATCATGTGAATTTGTATTCTTTCAGACACAAATTGCATAAGGATCAATTTTCCCATGGACTTGAGGTCTCATTACCCACAAATCATCAACTAATTATCCTAGAGAATTCATTTGATGATCTCGTTCATGATTCAATGCATCCAATCAATAACCTAGTCCTAGATTTTGTGATTTTCTACATATTGGATTTTATTAAACATGCAAATTGTTTGATCAAGTCAAAGAACAACCAAATTAGTGGAAAGAAACTTATAATTTGAATTCAGCAAGTTTGATAACAACTAGAATGAAATATGGGCAATGGGGCTAATCCTCATGCCCCAACGATGGAACTACTTTCTCATGTAATTGGAAACAACATAGATATAAGGGAAAGAAGAGAGGATTGTGTCATAGTATATAGAGAAATATGCAACCCGTGATCTCTAGCAGAAATCCTTTGCTTAGATAGAAAAAAGTCTGACAATCTCAATGAAGAAGACGATGGCTCTCCTCTCTTCTCCTTGTTCCAAAAATGGGATTAAAATTGAGAGTAACATATGCCTTTTTCATTAGTCTACAATTTTTTTTATAGGGGTGCCGGTAGACCCATTGAATCTGAATTTGGATGGGCCTGCGACACCTTTCCTTTTTCCCGCCCGTCATGTTTGTAGCTCGACTAGCATTGTTGGGTCGGGCAACCCACCTTTAAGTGAGTGACTAGATGGAATTCTAGTCGACCAACTCGTTGCATCATTCAATTAGCTCATTTCTTGATGCTTACTTTGGCTAGAATGCTAGTCAACTAACTGGTATAGCCAGCCCACCGATTGGCCACTAATAAGCGTCTTTGGAGAACTCTTAATTACTCGATCCATTGGTCCAGTTGATCAACCAGCCTTGGCTTGGTGAAGTGATGCTACAACTGGACTAGCTGCCTTGTATGATTGGTCGATTGACCCATAGAATGGAATAAAGTCTATTAACCCATGTGACCAATGTCCCAAACCAGTCAATTGGTTCTCTAGGTGAGTCGATCGAATAACATGTTATTTAAGAGGCTCCTTCTCTATTTCAACCAACTGCTCGATTGGTAGTATCATTCGACTGACTGACCTCCTCGATCAATGTTGAATGTGTCTTTGGGCCTTGAAACACTTCCAAACATGGAATATGGGATGCGGAACGGCTCATGATAACTCTCTTGAACCATATGATTATATTTCCATACAAAAGAGCAAGAATTCCGATTAAAAATCTAAATATGAGAAAACGAGCAACATGCTAAACCTAACGAAACTAATCTAACACATACCATAAATATGGGATAAATATGCATTCATCAAACAACCCCAAAATGAAACATTTCTCATTCTCCAGTTACATGGAATCATAAATAAACTACTAAATAATACTACTAGCCCATTATTTGTTTGCTCTTAATATCATTTTTCCCCTATGACCAAACATGACCAAGAAACCTCGATTTCCTAAAATCATTGAACAAAACCTTCCCTATACCCTTTCCTGACTTTACTTCACATAAGATATTTGCATATTTCACTAGTTTCTAAAGTTGTTCTGGCTACCCCCTTCTATCATAGGCATTGAAGGAAGACTCCATACTATCCTGCTTCAATCCAACTTCTTCAAAGACTCAACTATAGATCTAAGTTCTAAATTGTCTTATGCCTTTTCCCTATTGAGAACACCAACATGGCCTCATCCTGAGTGTGATTGATTCTAAAACCTTGTTTCAACACCTCTCTAGCAATGTAAAAGTTATAGAACATGAAGTTTCCTCTAGACGAGGAATCCAAGAACTTTTTGGTATCCTAGTCAACACCTCTATAGAAGTCTTCTATGACTACACTTGTAGGATGCCATGGTGCATGCATTGGTTGAGGAGTTCCCTGAATCATTCCCAAGATTCATCAATAGACTTGCTTAGAACCATAGAAAAATTCATGATTTGGCCCCTTATCTGATAAGTGAGAGATGGAGGGTATAATTTCTCCAGAAACACGTTTTGAAGTCCTTACCAAGTTGTTATATTGTCACCTATATCAACTCCTTGCCTTGCATGTCAGGGACTACTTGAACAAATGGAATTTAATAGAGGTTGCTTGTTCAAAGAACATAAGTCTAATAACCGCTAAGATGGTATGGGAAATTTCTACCTTTGTTATCGGTGAAGGCCTTAATGTACATCATTATAACTTTGTGTGAATGGATGTTGAATTGTGGGTCTCTAATTGATGGAGGGACCATATGTTTATGTCCATCAGTGTCCTTAGGGACAAGAAATCCCTAATCTAATTTTGTTGTTCGACTTCAAGGATCATGGCCTCACTCTCCCTATTCTCCTATGCAATAATATATATTTTTTCTCGAATAAGTGCCTCTCTCTGAGCTGGAAGAGCCTAGTTTTCCTAATTGGGTGATTTCTTGCTCATCCATCCTACTTTTATTCTCTATATTCAAATGATGAAAAGTTCTATAAATCTTAAGATCAAGATCTATTAGCACAGAGTCGACACTGGTGGAGCGTCACATGCATGACTAGTACTTGAAATGTGAAATGAGAAGGATCAAATGGAGACAAGTAGAGTTCAAGTATATATGAGTTAATATAAATTGAAAATAAAAATACTAAGAATCCTAACTATTTGACTTAAAAATATTTTTTTGTCCCCGATAATGGTATTAAAATCTGATCATGAGGTTTACTACATGAGAAATTATCCACAAATAATAGACCTCAGGTTTACCCAATTTCTATGTGTAGTATTATTCACCTATAAGGGGATGAGTCTTATTGTAGTATAGCTATACAGTCAAACCCAAGAGACAACCTTGTTAAGAAATTGTTAATAAATTTAAGGAATTGAGATCAATGTTCCAAAATAGTTGTTTGAATGTTTGAGTTAATTAATTGCAATAAACTTTTTAGGAAGTAAAAAGATGAATGAACAAGATTGAAAGACAATAAGGCATTATGGATTTCACCACCTCCACCTACTATGACCAATATAATCATTACAATTTACTCAATTACAAATTATTAGATTAGGACCATGTGAATTCATAGCCTTTCATAATATGAATTTTACAAGGATTGATTTTCCCATCGGCCTGAGATCTTCTTACCCACAAATCATCAACTAATTATCCTAGATAATCTATTTTGTGATCTCATCTGGGGTTCAATGCATCAAATCAATAACTAAATTGTATATCTAGTGATTTCCATTTATACCATTGTATTAAGCATGTAAATTTATTGATCAAGCTAAATAACAAGCATCAAATTATTGAAGAAAAAGCCATAAAATTCATTGGCAAGTTTGATAACAACTAGAATGAAATATGAGTGATAGGGCTACTCCATGTTCCCTAGTAAGGAAGCTACTTTCTCACGTCCATGGAAATAACACATATACAAGGGAAAGAAGAGAGGAACATGTCATAGAAGATGGATAAATATGCAACCAGTGGTCTCTAGCAACAATTCTTGACTCAATAGTAGGAAATCTGGTAATACTTCACATATATGATGACAATTACACCTCTATTCTCCACTCCTTGATCCAAAAATGGAAATATAATAGAGAGTAATCAATATCTTTATCATTAGGGTACTCTTTTAATTTATATGGGCTCCCCTGAACCCACCAAATCCGACATTGGATGGGCTGGCAGTGCATTTCATTCTATGTGTCTATCGTGGTAGTCACCCGAATAGAATTGCTTGGTCAACAATCTACCTCTAAGTGGATGTGTGACTGGAGTTCCAATAACTGACTCATTGCATGAGTCCATGAACTCATCTCTTGATGCTTTCTATGGATGGAGTGTTAGTAGATCGAGTTCTATAGCCAACTGATCAGTTGGCCTTTTATAAGGGTCTCTAGAGAACTATTGGTCTTTATCATTAGGTTACATATCCATATCTAATGAAGTCATTAGTAAATGTGATGAAATATTGATATCCACCACTATCACTTGTACTAAAAGGTCCACACACATCAATATGTATGAGCCCTAATAAGTCACTTCCCTTCTCACTATTTCCAATGAAGGGTGTTTTTTTCATTGATGTGCACATTTTATATAGACTTTTCACCCATTTTTACACAAAATTTCAATCCATTTTACACCTCATTTTCCTTAAATGATACTTGATTTACCACCTTTTTAGTCATTTTACTCCCCTTGTGTTTGTGATCACATGTACCTGATTTTGATGAAGAAATGGGACCAATCCAAGCAAAATTTGACCCTAGTTGGATCCCCAAAAAGTTTGCGTGCTTGATGGAGTGGATCTTGAAGAATTTGAAGAGAACACGACGTGTGATATTTTCCACATGGCGTGTAAGTTTACAGACACTCACATCCCCGGTTGAAGAATAAGGACACTTCATGTTACTACTCAGACACATCATGTCTGCATGTTCAAGAGTTACATTTCAAAGTTCTGCCAACTCACATGATGTGTGTTTATTTAGACACGTTGTGTGTCATCTATTCAAGTCAACTTCAATTTGTAGCTACACAACATGTATTTCAATGACAAAACATGTACTCTTCATGGAAACAGTTCCACCCAACAGTTACCGCTATGAAACGACCTGTATGCCATTGAACATGTCGTGTCCCTGTCAGTTTTTGCAAAAAATTGAAAATAACTGCCGCTCATTTTAAATATGAGGATACCCATATGGGGTGGTTATCTCTCATAATTTGAAACACACTACAACTAGAGTATGGTGTAGAGCAAAAGGAGGGAATTTTTTGGGAGGAAGAAGAGGTTTCTTGGGGAAGTGCCTCCATTCTTCACCATTTCTTCTCCAAGGAGTGCTATAGAGAGCCTCCATTCTTTACCATTTCTTCTCCAAGGAGTGGAACATAGTTTCTCTACTCTGTTGGAACTTCTCGGGAGGGAAAGTAGTCCAAGTACAAGCATCTACAAGGATTGAATTCTATCCTCAAGCTAGAGTTTTACCTCGTCTCCCTTCATTCTTTGGTTTCCTTTTCTCTTCCTCTCTCTAAACATGGCAAACTCTAAAATTTGTGCCTTATTCTTGTGTTTCTTCATTGTGTATGAGTAGAACCCTTATTTTTGGGCATGGGAGACTATCTCCCATGCGATTACTCATGTGAACTCGTAATTTTGAACTAATGCTATTTAATTTGCTTCTCCAAGAGTTTCTACGATGTAAATTGCTTATATGTTTTCATGGCCATCAAACCTGCATGTTTTATGCTTCTTTATGCGATTCAGGAGAATGTATAGGGGAGTATGGAGTAGTTCTCTTTGTAAAGAACACTTGACAATGGGAGAGGCTGGGTATGTTGAAGATCCAAGGTTGTAGTTCTAATTTGAACATAAGCACGAGAGTGCTATGTAAAGATGGGAACCATTTCATATCACTAGGAGGTGTATGATTAAGGCAACCTCCTCACAAGTTAATTAACATATTGTTTTCGTAGTTACATGTGAGTAATGGTGTGGAAGTGAAATCTGATGACCAAAATCTCCTAAATTTTTTTCTTAATCCTCTTAGTTTAGTTTTTATTTCTTTTATAGCTAGTTAGTAGATCATAATCAAACTCAACTATTGCACTGATCTAGATTATGGAAATTTAACACACTTGAGCCTAGCAGTGCCTTGATCCCTTGGATTATTTCGTTTCTACATACACTCATATACTTGTAGGGTAGTGCTCAAGTTTATAAATATTAAAACTTGCACATTTTAGCTAAAAAGATTTTGGCACCGTTGCCGGGGAGCATTGGTATATTTTTGCTAGAGTGAGAGGTGTTAACTAGTAAGAGAGACTAGATAACTCACCAACATTTCATCATCCCACCATCATATATAACATCTATCTTTCTTCCATTGTTTGTTAAGTTTTCCCACCACTTGTGAATTCATAGGACTGCATGCGGAGATCTAAGCGTGGTTTTCAACCATCTGTGTTTCTAGACCCCAAGATTGAACGTACTCTTAGCAGCCATAGACAATCAAGGAGGAGTGAAGGCTCTTCAAGATTGGGAGATTCACAACCATCTTCACCTCATTATTTACCACCATCTTTACCAGACAACCAAGGACCAATCATGGAAGATGACCATCCTTGTTACGACCTCACCTTTCAGTAACCCCCAATTAAGGGAGACTTAGAGGATTAAGCCGCACTCATAATTCCGGATCAAAGGTTCAACATATAACTAAAAATAATCATTAAATTCTAACAGACTATATGAAAAGTGGTAATAAAAATTTTCCTTTTTGCATACCTTGAAAAGTGGGATACTACCTTCTAACCACAACTTATCCACTCTATTTAATTCCTCCTTGTTCTCTAATTCTTGAATTCACATTATGTCGCTTTACTGTTTGTGCTTTTGAGGATTTACCTAAAACGCCGACAAACAAAAACAACGATCAGCCGAAGCTGGTATGTGGGGAGCAGATAATTGTTCAACTAAGTTAACCACATAATCATTTAACAATCAAATTTACGTTTTAAGCCAAACTACTCAATCCATCTTTTCGCAACTCTGTGTTGTCCCTTTAGGACTTACATGGTACCTCTATAAGGTGACTTGATGGACCTGCCCTCTAGGCATCCAAAGTCATTCATGACCCTACCCTCTAGGAAGTTAAAGTCATTCATGACCCTACCCTCTAGGAAGTCAAAGTCATTCATGGCCTGATGTACCTACCCTCTAGGTAGTCTTTTATCAGGTCCGCCATTACGACACAGAGGTAACCAAGGATTGAATTAGATGGCATATACATTAAGTGATAGTCATAGTCACTTTATATTTTGCATGGAAGAAATAAACATCCAAACTGTTTAGTTGCATCCAATGCGATTAAACATTCAGAAAACGTCGGGAAACCTAAACGGTTAACCATAAGTAACCACATACCTCTTAATTGCACTTTTCAATATAGAAAGAGAAAATCAATCAACACCTGAAATAAAAGAACAATTTCCTTTTATTAATATTTATCCGCCTTCATTATTCAACTAGGATCCTAATTCCATAATTAAGGATTCTTTTAGAAATTAGGGTTTTACTTCCTCTTTCATCATTACCATCCTTAATTCATTAAACTATACAAAACCCCTAATTTTTCAGTAAATTTCCTTTATTAAGTATCCAATTATCTTATTCCGCAAAAACATGCTTTTTACTCCCTTTTATCCCTAATTAGGGTTTCTATGTAAATTAACTTCCTTTTTAAGCATTATAACTCTAAATCTTATACTTTTGCATTCAAACTGATAAACATATCACTTTTATCATTAGTAACTTTAAACTTATCAGTTTGATCTATTGATTTATCAAAATACACTTTAATCATGCAATTAGGGTTTCTCACCAATTCTTAACACACTTAATTAGCCAATTAAGGTACTTTTTGCAAAACATACAGAACTAGGTTCTCATTTTATTTTTATCAGATTCCTCGCATTTTTCTATACAATTTTCATATATTAAGTTTCCTCATACGAGTTTCCTAGCAAATTCTATTAATTTTGCAAGATAAAACCTTTTTCTCTAATTTCTATCAGAGAGGCGAATTACCGGAAAAACGTCGTCCGTTGGATCGGTGCGCCGCTGATCCTCCTTCTGATCTGACGCTCCTCGTCAGTCGGCTCCCGCGCGCACGCGCCTCTCGTTCCCGAGCGTGGGATCACCCGAGTCCACGATAGACTCCTGATCTAGCGGCCCGCGATAGATTTGCTTAACGCGATCGATCCTCCTTCCCTGGCACCGTCGGATCAGGATCGAACGACCGTCAGGCGTCGTCTTCCTTCGATCCCAGCAACTTCGTCGCGGCGGCGTTCTCGTCGGAGGGAAAGCAATTGAGCAGGCTAGAGCGTGGAGAGGAATAGGAAGTAGTCGGTCGAGATCGTAGCGAGGTGAAGGACTGAGGGGTGCCCTTATATAGGCAGTGGGAGGTCCCTATTAGGGTTCCCAAACCCGCCGCCAACCTTGGTTCCAGCCCAATTGGGCGTTTCTAGAACACACCCCGAGAGTCGGCAAAACCTAGGTCTAGGTTGTTCGCCTTGGTCTCCCGGACTCAAAGGAACACCTAACTCAAGTGCACATGCACTGAATCGATCGGGAAAGCGAAGGGAAAAATCCCCTGTCCGCGCCAGTGTCCGAGTCCTTCTGGGACTCTAGACGATGACCGCGATCCGTTGGATTTAGATCCAACGGTCAGCGTCATCCGCGCTTAAACGAAAAAGGAAATTCATTTCCCAAAAATCCAAGGAAAATACCATTTTGATGATAATTTGAAAATTCAATAACTCCCAATCCATAACTCCGTTTCTCCCCAAATTTTGAGGAAAACTCGTTTATATTTTTATCTTCCTTTGTACAAAAATTGGGGTTATTATCTAAAGGAAACGAGCCCTTTACTTCAGTTCCAAGTTAACTCTAATTTAAATGTATTTTCCACATATTCCTTATTTCTTTTGTCATTATCTAGTTATCCTGAGTTCCTTAAACCCCAAGGAACCCTTTTATATCGAGAACTCATTTTTGGGAAAATATCTTTTAGCCTTTAAATCATTTCTTTTTATTTCTTACATATCTTAAATGAAATTTCCTTTTTCCATTTCTTTTTGTTTTTCTTTTAATCTCTCCATTGGGCTTCACGGCCTCAAAGGCCCAATAAGAGGACATACAAGTTATCAAACACACAATCCACTCAATCCAAACAAACAATTCATCAACCAACAATTTCATTTTCATTAAAAAGAATCTTTATAATTTCATTACATAACTTGGAGAAATTGAGGTTATAACATCCTCCCCTCCTTATAGGAATTTTGCCCTCAAAATTCAACAATCAAACAAACAAATCAGGATATGCTTTCTCCATGTCCGTCTTCAGCTCCCATGTAGCCTCATCCTCCCCATGGTGTTTCCAAAGAACCTTTACCATCTCTATCTTCTTATTTCTGAGCTCTTTTACCTTAGTATCTATAATACGTAAAGGTAACTCAGGATAAGACAGCTTTCCTTGAAGCTCAATAGGTTCAATGCTCAACACATGGCTCGGGTCTTGCACATAACGCTTCAGATTGGACACGTGAAACACATCATGCATCATACTATATTGAGGGGGTAACGCCAAACGATAAGCCACCTCGCCAATCCGTTCTAGAACCTCAAACGGACCCACATATCGGGGACTCACTTTTCCTCTATTTTTAGCTATAGCTCGGAGCGGTCGGATTTTCAGAAAAACATGCTCGCCCACAGTGAAATGCACATCAGTCCTCTTTGCATCAGCATACGACTTCTGTCGATCCTGGGCTCTCTTTAGCCTTTGCCTGATCAAAGTGACTTTATCAGCATACACTTGGAGTTCATCTGACCTCAATAAGGTCCTCTCACCAACATCATCCCAGTGAAGTGGTGACCGACACGGTCTCCCATATAGAGCTTCATATGGAGGCATCCCGATACTGGCTTGGTAACTATTGTTGTATGCAAACTCTGCTAGAGGTAAGTACTGCTCCCATGATCCACCCCAATCAAGCACACAAGCTCTCAAAAGATCCTCTAAAGTCTGGATTGTCCTTTCTGACTGTCCATCCGTCTGGGGGTGATAAGCGGTACTGAATTTTAACCTCGTACCAAGTTCCTCTTGAACCTGCTTCCACAATTTGGAAGTAAACTTTGGATCTCTATCAGATATGATGGAACTAGGCACACCATGCAAACGCACTATTTCCCGTATGTACATCTCCGCTAAGTCTGTCACTTTGGCAGTGGTTTTCAGTGCAAGGAAATGTGCTGACTTGGTAAGGCGATCCACCACAACCCATATTGCATCATGACCTCTCTTGGTCCTTGGTAAACCCACCACAAAATCCATGGTGATTTGATCCCATTTCCATTCTGGAATCTCTATAGACTGTAAAAGTCCACCAGGTCGTTGATGTTCGGCCTTCACCATCTGGCAGGTAAGACAACTGGCCACATAAGCTGCAATGTCTTTCTTCATCCCTGACCACCAGAAAAACCTCTGCATGTCCTTAAACATCTTAGTAGTCCCTGGGTGCACTGTGTACTTAGAACCATGAGCTTCTTTTAGGATACGTTCCTTCAGTGATGAATCTTCAGGAATCCATATGTGATTCTCGAATCTGATTCCTCCATCTACTCCCAAGGAAAGGCGGGTCTGAGGCTTCTTCATTAAGCCTCTCATTTTGTCAAGTCCACTACTGATCATCTGTGCCGCCACAATTTCATTCAACAAATCAGACTGTATCTGAATGTTGGCCAAACGAACTCAATCATCTAAAGGTTGAGGAGACCATGTCACTAGCTCTTCTAGGCTCTTCCACTGACTAGACAGAACAGCTGCACACCGAAGCTGTTTCTGACTCAACGCATCTGCCACAACATTTGCCTTCCCGGGATGATAGGCAATGGTGAAATCGTAATCTTTCATGTATTCCATCCATCTTCGTTGTCGTAAGTTCAAGTCTTTTTGTGTCAGAAGGTACTCCAAGCTCTTATGGTCAGTGAAGATTTCAAAAGTAGCACCATACAGGTAATGCCGCCAAATCTTCAAGGCATGAATGATAGCAGCCAACTCTAAGTCATGTGTCGGGTAATTCACCTCATTAGGCTTGAGTTGTCGAGAAGCATAGGCAACCACATGTCGATTCTGCTCCAGAACACAGCCCAGACCCATTTTGGATGCATCAGTGAAGATCATGAAACCCTCATTGCCTGATGGTAGAGTCAGTACTGGTGCAGTGGTCAACTTTTCCTTCAGCTCTTGGAAACGAGTCTCACATGTATCAGACCACACAAATTTCACAACCTTCCGAGTCAACATGGTCAAGGGCAAGGCAGTCTTTGAGAAATCTGAAATGAAACGCCGATAATATCCTGCTAACCCCAAGAAGCTTCGGATCTCGGAGGGGTTCTTCGGTGCAGGCCAGTCTCGAACTGCTGACACTTTGGCTGGATCCACGGCGATTGTTCCTCCCGAGATGATATGCCCAAGAAACATGACTCGGTCTATCCAAAACTCACATTTTGAGAATTTCCCATAGAACTTCTGCTTCCTCAGGATATCAAGGACTTTACTTAGGTGGTCTCGGTGTTGCTCTAAGTCATTGGAGTATACCAAGATGTCATCTATGAACACTATGACAAACGAGTCAAGGAAGGGTTGCAACACACTATTCATAAGGTTCATGAACACACTGGGTGCATTGGACAATCCAAAAGGCATCACCACAAATTCGTAATGACCATATCGTGTTCTAAAAGCTGTTTTTGGGATATCCTCACTCTTGACCCTCAACTGGTGATAACCCGATCTTAAGTCAATTTTAGAAAAGACTCGAGCAGACTTTAACTGGTCAAATAGGTCATCTATTCGGGGTAAAGGGTATTTGTTCTTAATGGTAGCTTGGTTAATCATCCGGTAGTCTATACACATACGGAGCGTGCCATCCTTTTTCTTTACAAATAGGACTGGGGCTCCCCATTGTGATGTGCTAGGCCGGATAAAACCCTTGTCTAGCAATTCCTGCAATTGTTTCTTCAACTCAAGCAATTCTGCAGGGGCCATTCTATAAGGTGCACGTGAAATGGGGTTTGTCCCTGGAGCTAGCTCTATGGAAAAGTCCACCTCTCTCTCTGGAGGGATCCCGGGTAGATCATCTGGAAAAACATTAGCATAGCTCCTGACTACCTCTATTTCCTCTAAGGGTCGCACCTTGGGTTCGGGCTCAGTAACAACTGCTAGGAAAGCTCGACAACCTTTACTCATCATCTTTTCTGCCTTCAGGGATGACACATACAAACTGGTGGTGGCATCTTTCCTACCTCTAATGACAAAGGGTGGGTGACCTGGTTCCCTGATGATTACTTTCTTTTCCCTACAGTCGATTTGGGCCCTATAAGTATAAAGCCAATCCATTCCAATAATCATATCAAAATCATTCATGTCAAGAAGGATAAAGTCTGTAGGAAATTCATGATCTCGATATTTCACAGGTATCACCGGAGTTTTCAAAAGAGAGGTAAAGATACGACCACTTGGGGTTGTAACATCTAAGACATATCCTAAATCCTTGATATCCAAACAAAATATAGTCGCAAGATTCCTCGAAATGAAAGTATTAGTAGAACCAGAATCAAATAGTGCTTTTACATTATGTCCCATGACTTCAAGCATGCCTACATCATTGTTCACCATACATTAGACTATCACATTCTTAACTTCTAAACATAAAGAAAAACTCTATGGGTTATTACCCTCAATCAACCGATTTGCATTTGCTTGAGCTTCTTCATTGTCGATGGCGAACACTCGAGCTTGCCTTCTTTCTCCAGCAGGTGGGGCCACAGATACTGGTGGAGCCGCTACTGGTGGGGCTGCCACTGGACCTGGTCCTTTTGGCTCTGGTAGAGGACAAGCAGCTTGGATATGCCCCTCTTGGTGACAACGGAAACAGACTCTCTTCCTGTGGTGGCATTCTCCGAGATGCCCTCTTCCACATGAGTGGCATCGAGGTCGATTATTCTCTTGATGGGGTCTCCTTCTTCTTTCATGTCTTCCCTTGGCTTGATGACGTCCTGGGCCCTTCTTATGATGATTCTTCTGTCCTCGGGTTCCTTCAGTGAAACCCAAAAACCCTTTGGGTGGAAGCTGTGCAGGCATCACGGTTCTCTCCATGTCTAAGGCAGTGTTGTAAGCTTCTGCGAAGGTTTTTGGCTTGCTGGCCATCACATGAGGCTTCAAGGCAGGGTGAAGACGCTCTATGAAGTGATCCACCCTCCTTTCCTCATCCATCTTGTACCCAAAACGTTCCAGGATCCGAAATTTACGCCCAAAATCTGCCACGGAGGAATTTCCTTGAGTCATGTTAGTGAATTCCCTTTCCTTCTCTTTCTTAGCTGCAACCGGAACGAATCTGGAAGTGAAGATGGTCTTGAAATCCGCCCATGCCATTGGTTCCTCGGTCAGATCTCGGCCTGTGATGTGGGTCTCCCACCATATCTTAGCTGCTCCTTCCAGGAGGTGAGCAGCAAAGAGGACCTTCTTGCTTGGCTGTACCTCAAGCATGCGAAAACCATTCTCAATTGCCAGTATCCAGGCTTCTGCTTTATCCACCACTTCTGTCTTATCCTCTCCCCAGAACTTCTCTATGTTCAGCTTGACAAAATCTAAGATGGTAGCTCCCACACGTGGACGAACAGGGTGTGGTTCACCATTTTCCGCTCTAGCTATGTCTCGGAGAGCCAAGGCACTAATAGCTTCTGTCAACTTCTTCTGTTGCTCTAACCACAAGATATTCGGGGTGTGGATCATCATGGTGGGTTCTGATTCATTGTCTGGGTCCTCATCCATCCGGGCTTCTTCTTTATACACATGTTGTTCCTCATATCCTTGGTTCTCTTCCTGGTCGAGGTTGCTAAAAGGAACCGGGTCAGGGTTAGGGACTTCTTGCGTGACTTCTTCAGGCCTCTTCCTCTTCTTAGAGGATCCACCCTCATGGTTCCTATTCCTCTTTTCAGAAGATTCCTTTATTTTACGGGGAGGCCAAACACTCCTAACCGGCTTTCCGGAGCCCTCAGGGATAGCAACAGTCTTGGTCCTTGCCATCTACATAAGCATAACAAGCAAACCTTTAGTTTATCATTTAACTAGTTATACTTATGTTCAGTGATATCTCATTACATACTTTTTATTAATTTGGAGGAGGATTCTTAAACCCTTAACTTAATTTCCCATGCCACATGAGTGTGGAGGAGAGAGAGAATACTACTCCTAAACCCTAAAAGAATATGTGATGAGAAGGGATGAATAAGATAAGAGAGTCCTAAAGGTATCTTAATTCGATTCGTACCCTAAGACTTTGGCCAGGCGGTCACACGGGTCCGGGAGTCCTCGTATTCCGACTAGCGGTGCGGAGGAAAATTTTGCCAGCCCCCGGTCGTGATCCCTTTCTAGACACCTCCGTCTTTCGGATACTCCTCTAATAACTCCCTTGGGTTCTATGGAGTTTGTAAAATTTAATAATTACTAATAGTTATATGAAGAACCCAGGCTCTGATACCAAATGTTACGACCTCACCTTTCAGTAACCCCCAATTAAGGGAGACTTAGAGGATAAAGCCGCACTCATAATTCCGGATCAAAGGTTCAACATATAACTAAAAATAATCATTAAATTCTAACAAACTATATGAAAAGTGGTAATAAAAATTTTCCTTTTTGCATACCTTGAAAAGTGGGATACTACCTTCTAACCACAACTTATCCACTCTATTTAATTCCTCCTTGTTCTCTAATTCTTGAATTCACATTATGTCGCTTTACTGTTTGTGCTTTTGAGGATTTACCTAAAATGCCGACAAACAAAAACAACGATCAGTCGAAGCTGGTATGTGGGGAGCAGATAATTGTTCAACTAAGTTAACCACATAATCATTTAACAATCAAATTTACGTTTTAAGCCAAACTACTCAATCCATCTTTTCGCAACTCTGTGTTGTCCCTTTAGGACTTACATGGTACCTCTATAAGGTGACTTGATGGACCTGCCCTCTAGGCATCCAAAGTCATTCATGACCCTACCCTCTAGGCAGTTAAAGTCATTCATGACCCTACCCTCTAGGCAGTCAAAGTCATTCATGGCCTGATGTACCTACCCTCTAGGTAGTCTTTTATCAGGTCCGCCATTACGACACAGAGGTAACCAAGGATTGAATTAGATGGCATATACATTAAGTGATAGTCATAGTCACTTTATATTTTGCATGGAAGAAATAAACATCCAAACTGTTTAGTTGCATCCAATGCGATTAAACATTCGGAAAACGTCGGGAAACCTAAATGGTTAACCATAAGTAACCACATACCTCTTAATTGCACTTTTCAATATAGAAAGAGAAAATCAATCAACACCTGAAATAAAAGAACAATTTCCTTTTATTAATATTTATCCGCCTTCATTATTCAACTAGGATCCTAATTCCATAATTAAGGATTCTTTTAGAAATTAGGGTTTTACTTCCTCTTTCATCATTACCATCCTTAATTCATTAAACTATACAAAACCCCTAATTTCTCAGTAAATTTCCTTTATTAAGTATCCAATTATCTTATTCCGCAAAAACATGCTTTTTACTCCCTTTTATCCCTAATTAGGGTTTCTATGTAAATTAACTTCCTTTTTAAGCATTATAACTCTAAATCTTATACTTTTGCATTCAAACTGATAAACATATCACTTTTATCATTAGTAACTTTAAACTTATCAGTTTGATCTATTGATTTATCAAAATACTCTTTAATCATGCAATTAGGGTTTCTCACCAATTCTTAACACACTTAATTAGCCAATTAAGGTACTTTTCGCAAAACATACAGAACTAGGTTCTCATTTTATTTTTATCAGATTCCTCGCATTTTTCTATACAATTTTCATATATTAAGTTTCCTCATACGAGTTTCCTAGCAAATTCTATTAATTTTGCAAGATAAAACCTTTTACTCTAATTTCTATCAGAGAGGCAAATTACCGGAAAAACGTCGTCCGTTGGATCGGTGCGCCGCTGATCCTCCTTCTGATCTGACACTCCTCGTCAGTCGGCTCCCGCGCGCACGCGCCTCTCGTTCCCGAGCGTGGGATCACCCGAGTCCACGATAGACTCCTGATCTAGCGGCCCGTGATAGATTTGCTTAACGCGATCGATCCTCCTTCCCTGGCACCGTCGGATCAGGATCGAACGACCGTCAGGCGTCGTCTTCCTTCGATCCCAGCAACTTCATCGCGGCGGCGTTCTCGTCGGAGGGAAAGCAATTGAGCAGGCTAGAGCGTGGAGAGGAATAGGAAGTAGCCGGTCGAGATCGTAGCGAGGTGAAGGACTGAGGGGTGCCCTTATATAGGCAGTGGGAGGTCCCTATTAGGGTTCCCAAACCCGCCGCCAACCTTGGTTCCAGCCCAATTGGGCGTTTCTAGAACACACCCCGAGAGTCGGCAAAACCTAGGTCTAGGTTGTTCGCCTTGGTCTCCCGGACTCAAAGGAACACCTAACTCAAGTGCACATGCACTGAATCGATCGGGAAAGCGAAGGGAAAAATCCCCTGTCCGCGCCAGTGTCCGAGTCCTTCTGGGACTCTAGACGATGACCGCGATCTGTTGGATTTAGATCCAACGGTCAGCGTCATCCGCGCTTAAACGAAAAAGGAAATTCATTTCCCAAAAATCCAAGGAAAATACCATTTTGATGATAATTTGAAAATTCAATAACTCCCAATCCATAACTCCATTTCTCCCCAAATTTTGAGGAAAACTCGTTTATATTTTTATCTTCCTTTGTACAAAAATTGGGGTTATTATCTAAAGGAAACGAGCCCTTTACTTCAGTTCCAAGTTAACTCTAATTTAAATGTATTTTCCACATATTCCTTATTTCTTTTGTCATTATCTAGTTATCCTGAGTTCCTTAAACCCCAAGGAACTCTTTTATATCGAGAACTCATTTTTGGGAAAATATCTTTTAGCCTTTAAATCATTTCTTTTTATTTCTTACATATCTTAAATGAAATTTCCTTTTTCCATTTCTTTTTGTTTTTCTTTTAATCTCTCCATTGGGCTTCACGGCCTCAAAGGCCCAATAAGAGGACATACAAGTTATCAAACACACAATCCACTCAATCCAAACAAACAATTCATCAACCAACAATTTCATTTTCATTAAAAAGAATCTTTATAATTTCATTACATAACTTGGAGAAATTGAGGTTATAACAATCCTCTTAAGGACTTAACCATTCCATCTGCAATAAATATCAAGGGGGCTATCAATGGCCCCTAGATCAAGGAAAACAACTTCTCAATAAGCCCAAAAATCATGTAAATGATTCAGCAAAAACACTTTGGAGGGACTCCCATGGAAGACCCCAACCTTCATGTAGCTGAATTCTTGCAGTATCTGAATATTTTCAAGAATAATGGTGTTTCTCTTGATGGTATATGCCTACTATTGTTTCTATTTTCACCACAGATAGAGACAAGGCATGTCTCTCTTCTTTGCCAAGAAACTCCATCAACAATTGGGATGAACTTCTCAAGGTCTTCTTAGCCAAGACTTCCCACCAAGAAAGATGGCTCAGTTGAGAAGCCAATTGGCTAACTTTTATCAACAAGATGGAGATACTCAATATGATACTTGGGAGAGGTTCAAAGACCTTCAATGTCTTTTACCTCACCACGGTCTTAGAAACTGGATGCTTCTACAAACCTTCTATAATGGGATTTATTATAACACCAGGATGTCTATAGATGTTGCAACCAATGGAGCTCTAATGAAAAAAATCTTATAGGGAGGCCTATTCTATAATAGAAGGCATGGAAATCAATCATTTCCAATGGATTTCTATAAGGAGTACTTGTTAGTAAGGTATGCCCGTAGAGCCACTCATATGATAATTGACATGGCATAATTATCTAAAAGGATTTGATTAAAAATAAACATATATATAAAGACAAGCATTCAATTCAGCTACTTCACTCAGTTATGAGATAATGAGGATACAGAGTGAATGTCTAGATAATTATATTACTCAATGACGTATGTTGTCAAGTTACTAACCCTGTGGATGAGATCATACAGATGTTAAGAGTACATATATATATTCTCATCATGTCCCGATTGTTATTGTGGAAGGTTGATAGACAACAATAACACATAAGATCAGAGTGTGAGTTGGTTGATGATTAAATCTCATTAGTCATGATATGATAATATCAAACCAAGCACACAAATACATGTTAGGGAATAGTGTATCAGACAGACCCACCTTGAGAGTGACACATGGTTTTGGTGGTCATATTCATCTCTCATAGTGAAGGTGGTGATTGTGATTCTTAGACATGAAATCACTAAACACGTCACATGTTGTTGGGTACACTTTGACATCATCAAAACAATCCTAAATCATGAGTTGTTATAACGGTGGTGATTGGGTGACTTTGACACATGGGGATAGATTGTGAGTGATAGATATGGTATTTTCCCCTCCTAATAGAGTATGATATTCTGGCCACTTGATAAGCGAGACTGAGAAATGCATGCACATGCACATGTGAATCAATATATGATATTGAGGTCACATTATCTCTGGCAGTCTTCTCTTGGTTCAAGAAACATAGATTGAACATTGAGAGGATGACCAACCATGCCTCGAGTTCATCCTGGATATCAGTGACAAAGGAATTATACAATCACTGCAACACCTTACACAGATTGTAGGTTGAAGTTGTTCTCCAACTTTCCATTTCACTTGGGTAGCACTGATGTGCGAATAGGTACCACTCTTTGCTTGTGATGTCATAAGCTAGTTATGGACACTCACTACCAATGTGACATGGGACCTATAGGGTCACACACACATGAACTCATCTAGAAGAGGAGTTTGATCTTGAATGACAATTAGATTGATTACTAAAGTGTTGAGGTATTGAATTCACACAACTGATTGCTTTATTGGCTAACCAGGTATACCAAGATACCATCTCACTGAGTGAGATAGACATTTGGGCAGACAAACGAGTGTCTTAAGAAGTTGAGATGGCCGATTGGGGGTCAGGATGATCGAACTGTGAATTGGCTTAGTTATGCCCTTGAATCGACCGGTTCAATATGATTGAACCGATAGGCTCATCTCAACTTACCAGACGACCATATGGGTGAGTGAGATGGGCATCTTAGTTGGGTGAGTGAGACGAACATCTTAGTTGGGTGAGACAGCCTGGTTGGGTCGAACGAAGGTCCAGGATGTTTCTCAAATTATTTTAATTGTTCTGTACTTGAGGAACAAGGAAATTAATATGAGATATTAATTGGACTAGAAATAGCTAAATTCATTTCAGACTGGGAACTACCAAACGACCATTTGGTAGTGCGAGACGACTGTTCCAGATGACCGTTTGGGTTTGTGAAATGACCATTTTAGACAATGCAAGTTGCAGATTTTCAAGTTCTTCTGGTCCTTTCCACTCCCACACGATTCCATACAGACTGGGAACCCTGACCCTAACCTCACCTACGAAGGATGGGTACTGGGGGATTTCCAAAACACAACATATAAAACTAAGAATTAGTTCCTCTGACAACTATTGTCCTCTCTGGTTGTGGTAACCAAGAGATCCCAGACAAGAACTACCTGAAAAGGAGGGATATCCAACACGAGAGAACAAATTATAGTTGTCATTATGGTAGAGTAGGTTGGTGACTAGTACACCAATGGGAAGGATAACTCCTTCCTTTCCATTCATGATGAACGACAAGAGTTCTAGTTGGTTCGTGTGGACTACCCTAGAGGCAGGAATCCTTTGTTTGCTGCTCAAAGAGCAAAGTCAACCTGCAGCCATAGCTAGACCACCGAGATCACTGTAGTGATTGCACTGACATTGTTCGTGGTGAAAATTAGGAGATGCACAACCACTATCCAAGAGCAACTTGTCAGGAGTGGTAAAGAAATGAGTATTTTCACTAGACTTGCTCCAGGACCAAATATAACTTGCTAAAACCATCCTTCCTATTTCATAGTAGTTGATGCGATCTTGCTGTTATGGGAATACAAATAGATAAATTTTGTTTCTGCTGCTACACTCTCTGCCCGTATTTCGCAAAAGTGGTATCAAAGCCATGTCAATTTACTATGTTTTAGGATAATCAATATGATCAGATTTTTGGTTTTATCATTTATTTATTTCATAAGATGTGAATATTTAAACTACTCTCATATGTGTATCCGATCAAAGACCCACATAATCCCAAACTAATATATATATATATATATATATATATATATATATATATATATAAGATATGATATATATGCAATTTACATGTGTCACCCTAAAAGGGGTTTTGATGGTGTATGTGTAGCGTGGTTGTGGCCTAAACCCTATATTTGTGTGTGGTTGGATGGTTTAGTTCTTTTTTTATCTCAGTCTGTGTACCGAGTCTCCACCTCCCTCCTCCCAATGCAAAGTTAATGTTTTCCTACCTTTTCTCCCCTCTATTGTAAGTTGAGGTTTCTCTTATTAAATGTAATAAAGTAGTAATAGGATAGTTTATTTACTTGCAACAATGTTGAAGATGTTCATCGTCGATTGAGATGACCAGTTCGTGAGACGATACGACCATCTGGAGGACCATGGAGGACAAAGCGATGGAACCAGATGACCGTATACTGGACCCAACTGACCGTTTGGAAGGATTCCAAACATCAGTTGGATAGGAGGCCAAACAACCATCCCTAGAGGCCCAACCGACCGTTTGGAAGGAGTCTAAACATTGGTTCGATGGGAGTACCAACCGAACGGTCAAGAGGCAAGATGTACGGTTCAAATGTTGAATTGATCTGCCCAGATTGGCAAGCACAAATCTACATCAACTACAGGTTCATACATATGATGTGATTATTGACCTAGGTGGTAATAATTCCTTGTAGCTTCAAGGAATTACAAGTATACATGGCCATAACCATCACTTTTTTGTAGGTTACGCCAAAGTGTGGTGCGTCGTCTACCTCGTGGAAGTGTGATGGTAGTCATGTAGGTTCTGCTAAAGCGGGGTGCATTATTATCATATTGACTATTGGGTCATGATTAAATGGTGATTCTTAGAGAGTCTAAACCCAGAGGCATGCTGATAGTTATGGCAAGGTATTGCGCATATCATCTATCTAAGAGTTACATATGATATGATTGACATGACTTCCTACCTTAAAGGTTGATTATGGATGCTGGTGTAGGTTGGGTAATAATTGAATCATTTTAGATTTTGGCTCATTAGAAAATTGTTCATTGTAGTTTTTCAAATTGATACTTGAGGGTTATCAACTTGAACAAAATAATGAGAACGATAATTAATTAAAAACCTAATTGTTATTGCCCAAATTTTAATCAAATTAAAATGTTGAGTTTTAAAAAAATTGTAAATTCTTTTGTAGAACCAAATGGAAAAACAAACAATCACTTTTCTCTGTGATCGGTCCTTGAGAAGGACAAACTTGTTGGGAACAACTTCCATGACTGGTTCAGGACACTGGGAATTATTCTCATGTAGGAGCGCCAGCTCTATGTCCTGGAAATGCCAGAACCAGAGGAACCTGCTCAAAATGCTCTAAGGGTAGACGAGGATGCTTATAAGAATCATACTAAGGATGTAGTTGATGTCAAGTGTCTAATGTTAATTAGTTAATTTAGTTAACTAAATCATAATTCTTCCTTCTGTTTCATTTCTTACTTCTTTATTAGTTAATTTAATTTAATTCAGTTCTTTCATTTTTTTGGAGGGGGGATTTTGTATTTTCCTACCGACACGCCATGTCTCATACCGTAATTGCAGTGTGGTGGTGTAATTTCCATAGGTCCCTTAGTAAAAAACCACTACTTTCACAAGTATTTTTTGTTATCTTGTGTGTTTCTTTTGATTTTTCTTTTATCTCCTCCCAAGTGTTAAAGCTCTCCATTTTAGATGTTATGCTCCACGTACCATGAGTTGCAAAGGCAGCATGAGAACATGGGGGTGATTGATATGGTCACACATCTCAAGAACATGTACCAAGATTAGACAAGATAGGAGAGATATGATGTCTCCAAGGCATTATTCAAGTGCAACATGACAGAAGGAGATCCAGTAGGTCCTCATGTACTCGAGATCATTGGGTATGTGGAGAACCTAGCTAGACTAGGATTCCCCTTGAGTCAAGAATTGGCCATTGATGTGATTCTGCAGTCTCTGTCAGAGTCATATAGTCAGTTTGTCATGAACTACAACATGAACGAATTTGACAAGCCATTGATAGAGTTGTTGGGCATGTTGAGAACAACTGAGACACAAATGAAGAAAGACAAGCTTAAGTCTGTGATTATGATCAACAAGACAAAGGGGAAGTCTAAAGGAAAATGCAAAGCTAAGAAGAGTTCTAAAGCTAGACATAAGACCAAGTCTTCATATCTCAAGACAAAAGGTGGAGTAAAGAAATAAAGAGGCGATTGTCACCAGCCCAAACATTGGAAGAGAAATTGCCCACTCTGGTTAGAGTAACTAAAGAAGAAGAAGGATGTCACTGAGGCCTCCACTTCAGGTATAAACAACATAAGAGAAATTTGATTACTTCTTCATTTTGGTATATGATACTAGATAAGAGATTTGACATACTGATGTGCAAGATCTAAAAAGAAGTAAAAGCCCTTTTAGAAGGACAAAGATGGACAAGGCGGAGCAAGTGTTGCAGAATCCATAGTCTACATTTAAACTTACCTTAGCCCAATGGGCATGTAATAGAGTTATTAGAACTACTATTTCATTATTCCATTAGAATGGAAACATTTTCTTTATGCATCTTGTATGGACAAGGATGATTATCAATAAAGAATTATTAGTGCTTCTGTTTCAATGATATGATCTTGCATGGCATTGGCCCTAAAACATCTTGTGATATTTATGCAAAATGATCCAAAGATTAATGTTTACACCAAAGGATTATAAATTATAACTCAAGACCATCATTAGCATTAGTCATCTTGTACGAATATGAGAAGTGCAAACCTAGAATACATATTGATGTTGATCTAGATTCCCTTGGTTATTGAACCTAGGGAAACGCGCAAGTCTTATTCGCATGCAATATGACATGATGTCCTTCACTAAATGTAATGGTAGGATAAAGATTTCATTAGACCTTATGCATATGATGAATGAACATCGTATGGAATGAATGCTATAGATAATTAACTAATACTTCATTTTCATTTACTGGTAATATGATGATATGTACCAAATAAAATGAAAGCATTGATCTCTTGAAAATGTTCAAGGAGATTGTAAATGAAGTGTGACATTGATGAAAGTATTAAGATACTTTGATATGATCAAATGTTGAATTACTTTTACACCAATATCTTGAGAACCTTCTGGAAAAGACTATGATAATGTATCAAAATTCAAATCCACCTGAGCATGATGATGTCTCAGAATGAAGGAATTATACCATGATGAGTCATGATATAATTATCAATTAATCTAATATTTTTATATCCTCATAAATACATATACCTATCACGAAATGATGTACTGTCTAAATGGTTTATGATACATCATATATGATATCATTTGGAAATGTCCCAATAGGTATATAGAATTGAAAACCACCTTCAGAAAGTAGTTTCTTGATAAGGTTTATCCATAAACCATGATAGTTGAACATTACTATTAATCCCTATCCATTATCAAAATTATTTTGAATTTAATAGGATAACTGAGTTCCTAAAGATTCAGTGGGAGTAAAAGTAATACTCAATGTGTTTTAGGCCAACAAAGAGGTACAATGAGAAAAATGAGAATCACAATTTGCTGTGGAAGCTCATGTTCATATTTTAACACAATATAAAATAGTTCTAGTAGAACACATATGAGATTGGAGGATTGTGAATCCAACAATTTAGATGGGTTGGTCATACAAGAAGAGCCAACTTGTCAACTAGAAGCTATTTCTGAGCTATATGGAATCCAAGTAAGCTAACAAGGTAGTACCTTGATAGAGCCACCTAAAGGGGTAACACCTAAAGGGTACAATAGGGTGTTATGATAACGACCTACATGGATAACATAAAAAGACATATTGGTTAAATAAATAAAGTTCAAGATGTTGAACATGATAGAAATTCCTTTACCAATTGTCATGCTTGTTGTTGTAGTTATAATGGACTATGATAATTTTGTATATGAAGATGAAAACCAGATTCCTTAAGGGAATAAACTAAAGGATGTATATGTGATACAACCTAAAAGATTTCATAACTTCATGATCACAAATTAAGTCTATAAACTACAAAGTTCAATCTGGGATTGAAACAAGCACCTCAGAGATGGGATCTTATGACTTGATAAGAGAGCCAAAGAGTTTGACTTGAATCAAGAAAAAAATGAAATATGTGTTTAATAAAGATTTAGTGGGAGCATATATGAATATTCCACATATGATGGGAATAACATCTCAATATTGTGAATATTGAGAACTGGCATAAAAAACCCCTTCAACAATGAAGGTATAGGTGAAACATCTTATGAGATAGGGATAAAGACCTATGGGATAGTTCTTGAAGGTTTCCCAATGGAAGTCTAACCACATACGATAGCAATGTGTTGAAAGAGTTCAACATGGATGGATTCAATGAGAGAGAATTTGGATTAGTCTCTCATGAACCATATATTCTGATTTTTGTGAAGAATGGAAATATCATGAATAAGATGCCACATGCCAACCCAATAGTGGATATATCATGTAAGCTATTAACAAGCTTATCCCATATGATCTTGTATGTATTAGATATGACAAGATGATATAAATTCCAATAAGGGTTATTGGAAAGTCATTAGTACTTGAGAAGTGACTAAGGATAGATTGCCATTCAATGATAATAGAAATAAGAGGAAGAGTTGGATGTAAAGAGTTACATTGATCAAAGATTCCATAAATGACAAAAGTGATCACAAACTAAAATATGTTTTGATTATCAAAGAGAAAGGGATGATTAGTTGGAAAGGTTCTAAACTAATAGCCATTAATATAAATCTACAATAGAAGTTGAGTATGCTTGTGTTATGAACATAAAGTGATATTATATGGATCTAAAAGTTCATATGATGAATTTATCGATGTTCCAACCATTGATGACTCAATAGAAATATTGTGACAAAAATGGAGCTAATTGTTAGGAAAGGAATATCAGATACCATAATACTGCGGTTTCATCTCAAAGTGAAGAGATAAGAAACATGCAATATACTAACTATAAGAAAAGTGTTCCTAACCCTCTATTTTAGTATTAAGCACAACAGGAGCATGTTGGAAATGTTTAGATCACTAAGGATGAGATCCTTTGGTGATTGGCTCTAATTGCAAGTGGGAGTCTATTGGTAAGGTATGCCATAGAGCCAATCATATGATGATTGACATGGCATAATTACCTAAAAGGATTTAATTAATAATAATCATATATATAGGCAATCTTCCAATACATCTTTTTCACTCAGTTATGAGATAATGAGGATATAGAGTGAATGTCTAGAGAATTATATTACTCAATGATATATGTTGTGAAGTTACTAACCTTGTGGATGAGATCTTACAGATGTTAAGAGTACATATACATATTCTCATTATGTCCCAGATCAGTTGTTATTGTAGAAGGTTGATAGACAAGAATAACACATAAGATCAGAGTGTGAGTTGGTTGATGATTAAATATCATTAGTCATGATATGGCAATATCAAATCAAGCACACAGATACATGTTAGGGAAAAGTGTATTAGACATACCCACCTTGAGTGTGACACATGGTTTTGGTGGTCATAGTCATCTCTCATAGTGAAGGTGGTGATTGTGATTCTTAGACCTGAAATTACTACACTTGTCACATGTCATTGGGTACACTTCGACATCATCAAACGCAACCCTAAAACATGGGTTGTTATAACAGTGATGATTGGGTGAATTTAACACATGGGGATAGATTGTGAGTGATAGATATGGGATTTGTCCCTCCTACTGGAGTATGATATCTTGGACACTTGATAAGCGAGACTGAGAAATACATGCACATGAACATGTGAATCAATATATGATATTGAGGTCACATTATCTCAAACAATCTGCTCTTGTTTCAAGAAACATAGATTGAACATTGAGAGGATGACCACCCATGCCTCGAGTTCATCTTGGATATCAGTGACAAAGGAATTATATAATCACTGCAACACCTTTCACAAATTGTAGGTTGAAGTTGTTCTCTAACTTTTCATTTCACTTAGGTAGCACTGATGTGTGAATAGGCACCACTCTCTACTTGTGATGTCATAATATAGTTATGGGCACTCACTGCCAACATGACATGGGACCTATAGGGTCACACACATAGGAACTCATCTAGAAGAGGAGTTTGATCTTGAATGACAACTGGATTGATTACTGAAGTATTTAGGTATTCAATTCACACAACTGATCACTTGATTGGCTGACCAAGTCTGCCAAACGGCCATCTCACTGAGTGAGATGACCATTTGGGCAACCAGACGAGTGTCTTAAGAAGTTGAGATGGCCGTTTGGGGGTCAAACTGATCGAAGTGTGAATTGCCTTAGTTCTACCCTAGAACCAACCTATTCAATTTAACTGACTGTATCATCTCAACTCACCAGATGGTCATCTGGGTGAGTGAGATGTGCATCTCTCTTGGGTGAGACGACTGAGTTGGGTCGAACAATGGTTTGATATGTTTCCTAAATAGTTTTGATTATTCATCAATTTAGGAACAAGGAAATTAATATGATATATTAATTGGATTTGAAATAACCAAATTCGTTTCAGATTGGGAACTACCAAATGACTATTTGGCATTGCGAGACGACCTTCTCGCCCACCAGATGTAAGGCCCCTAAACTTGCCTAATGAGTTGAATAAGCTTAATTACCATAATTTAATGCTTATAACCCTAATCTAACCTTATTATATGCTTTGAAATCATAATACAAGCTTAAGTTTCAAATTTGGTCCAATTTGGACACTGGTTAAACAAGTTATGCAATTTTATGCACATTTTGGATTTTTTTGCAATTTACCCAATTCAGAGGTTTTCTTTGCAATTTATCACTTGAATTATGTTCCTTGGATATTCTATCATCTTTCTTGAGCCTTTTGAGACATGGGACACCTATTTAAACCTTGGTTTGAAGGTGTTTTCTCCAAGGGTATTTTAGGGTTTACCTCTTCATGGATGAGCTACCTTTAGTAGTTATCAACTAATGACTTATTTGTTTTGCTTGGAAATTCAACGAGGGATAAGCATGTATCTATGGAAGGTGGGGGATCTTCTTATGTGTGTGATTGTATATTCTTAATAGTTTAAGGCCATGGACACTTGGAAAGATACTAGAACTTCAACCTTTTCTTTTTCTTTATCTTAAAGTTTCATATACTTATCCCTAAGCACCAAAACAAGCCATTTTCTCTCCAACACTTCCCTCCTTCTAAAAATCTCAGTATCCCTCTGTGATTCTGTGAATTTCCTGTCCAAGGAAGAAGAAAGAGGGGATCTTCTTGGAAAAATAATCTAGGGTTGCAATTAACTTCCTTTTAGGGTTTGAAAAGCTTCCTTCTAGTGATCTTGACCTAAAAGAGTAAGAATCCCCTTCTTTGATCTGTTTATTTCTTTTTTATCCTTCCTCCAGGTCGGAACCTTGCTTTTCCATGGTAGAAATGGCTCTAAAGCTCTAAAACCCTACCTTTCTTGCTCCTTATGCTTAGGGTTTTCTCATTTGATGAAGAAAAGCGCTAGATGGACGAGTTTGCAACTTATGATTGGATTTCCTACCCTACCTGCTCGGGTTTTCTTCTATTTGGGATTTCATATTCTCATTAGAGGCAAGTTTTATAATTTTCTCCAGGTTTATTGTTTACCATAAGCTTGCTAGCTCATGTTCTTGCTTGAAAATGATGATCCATGCACTAAAAAGCTATGCTTGACTTGGATTTCGATTTTTATAATGTTCCATGTTCTGATTTCAGTTCTAGATGAACCTGTGATCATGTGTACATTATTCCAAAGGTATAATATGACTTTGATCAGATTGGTTTTACAACCTATGGTGCTAAGCACCTATCAACCAATGGTCAATTTTAGGGTTTTAAGCTGATTTCTTTTATAAACCCATGACCCGATGATGGTACCATTGCAACAACCCTATGGTGTTGTCTTCATGACAACTGATGGTCAGGATCAAAGGTGTTAGATGATGGTGACAACCTATGGTCACCCCCTTAGGTCAGGTTTTGGATCAATTAGAAGTTTAATGATCAACCATTAAGTACCCTAATAAGGTTATTAATCAATGATGACTTTAGCTTAATATTTGATGCTGATTAATGAATATAGTGTTGATCTAACAACCTATGGTGACTTAATGGTTACTAATGATGGTGGATCAGATCTCCAAAATCTATGGTGAGTTAATCATATAGTTGTAGCATCAATTAAGCCTTAGACCAATGGTTCTTGGGTCACTTGATGCAATGGTCGAACCTATACTGTAATTGATGGTTTTAACATATTAACTTGACCCAATGGTCAAGATCTAATGTTTATTCCTCCAATAAAGTGGAATGACGGATAATATAATATGTTGGTCCTAATAATGTGATTTAGATGGTTTCCTTTATATGATCAACTTAAGGAGCTTACTTGTTGACAATGGATGGCTTGTTTTAAATGAACAACAGATTGTGGGTTTTACCCTACACTTAATGGAACTTTTTGTGTTGTTAATCAAGGGATGTCTAGGGTTAGATGGTCACTCTTTATAGAGAACAAATTAAGGACTTCATAGGTGGTTTGTCCAAGGTGTTTACTTATGTAAACAACCAATGGTCTTACCTTTTAAACATCCAATGGTTTTGGGTGACATTGTGGTATAGTGATATGGGTTGAATGATGATGTAACAAATGGAGGGTTACCCTTAATAAGGTATTCTTACCTATTCACTCATATTAATAGAAGGGATGATAATCATATTGTGTTGATATGTAACCCTAATGAGGTATATCTTGTTATACCTAGCTTTAATATAACTAAATGATGGCAATTGGGTATGAATAGTCCTTGAATGACTAATACAATCATAGAATACTCTGTTACTATTGTTGAAACCCTAGTATGCTATAACCCAATGGTTACACCTTGATTTATGTGTGGGTTCATACTTGAGAATAGTATGGAATGTGATGGTGATGCCTCACCTTATGCATCCATGATCCAATGGGGATGCTATGAGTTTGGGTTTGGGTATAAGTGTTGATTAGTAACATTGATATAATTTATCATGTTGAACCTAACTCTAATGCAAATAGATAAATATGAGTATTCATGTTTAACATTCTTATATGATGGAATGATGGTGGAATAACCTCCTTAACATGATCATAACCTTAATGTGTTAATTGGTGGTTATCATAGTCACATGGTTGATACTTTCTTATGCTAAACATGTGCATTATGAATATGATGAGTGTTAATCATATCTAGATTGCTTACATGTTGATGTAATAAAGTAATGTTCTTAATATTAATATAACCCTACTATGATTGTTTATGAATATCTCCTATCTCATTAATGCAATATGGTGCTGATCTGGTGTATTATGTGTAAGTGATGTTGTTGAGCCTTGTTATAAGGCATGCAAAGATAATGACGATCTTGTAGGGAATAGTATGATGGTCTTAATGACCTTTGGGAATGGTTGAGCCCTGAATGAGGTGTAATCCTCTTGTGTTGATAAGGGTTAATACCCTATGATACTGTGAAAAGGATTTATATCGTGTGATAGTATGATGGTCTTAATGACCTTTGGGCATGGTTGAGCCCTGAATGAGATGTAATCCTCTTATGTTGATAAGGGTTGATACCCTGTGATATTGTGAAAAAGATTATTATCTTGTGATAATATGATGACTAGTGTGGTCTCATGAATGGCAAGTGAATAGTACCATGTGATGATGAGATGAGAAATTATGTTTCATACGTTTTATATCTTTTAAAAGCTGTGATATTTATATGATTGATAGAAGTGAATTAGGGTTTGTATGTCCACTTGTTTGATGCATCCTTAATTCACCCAATTGTCATAACTAATCAAGTGCAACTCTAATCATATAGTACCTTGTGCCGTAGAGCCATCTTCAGTGTCAGAACTTGCTGGATGGTGAAATGAGTATTCCTATGGGAAACTCAAAGCGCATACTATTGAGTATGTGGGGGTGGCAGGTTGAGGATATATACTTGTCATCCACAATCCATATTGTGGAGGTTGGCTATGGTCATGCCTCATACATATGATGTGATTGAGAATGGCTACGGCTGTGTCTCGGTGATTATAACATGATGTGATTAGAGGACAACTGTGGTTGTACCTAAGTGATTGGGTTTGAATACCTTAGATGCTAGTGTCGTGAACTGTAACAAGGTGGGCTAGTTACAGGACTATATGTCACTATGGTGGCAACTTTGACTAATATGTCACTGCCTTTTTACTCGTACTGACTAAGGGGAAGAGATCTTAGGATACCGGCAGTCCCAGATCTTGTACGGAACTGAATAGCCCTTTGCAAGGGTCAGTTGGACTTTGAATGGTACGATTCAAATTCCCCAGGGCATAATAAAAGATGTAATATAGCCATGTTTCATATTTGTTTAGGGTTATACAAGACGATTCACATCGGATGATAACCCTTGTTTGTTATCTTTACATAAAGATGATGCTTAGTGCAATTAAGAGATAGTAGATATACTTATCTTGTGAAAATGCTTAAGATTGTAGATGCATACATACAGTAGCCATTCTTATGTTGATAACTGTACTGCTACTACTGATTATAATCATGATGCTAGATATCTCATGTGTTGGTTATGTTTAGCATGCTAGCCATGCCTTTGTTACTAGAGATGCATATACTGATAATCATGCTTATGCAGATAGTTGTGCTTATGTTGTTAGCTCTTCTTATGATGTTAATATGTTTGACCTATTAGACATGCTAATGTTGTTAGCTATGCTTATGTGGCTACACTTATTCATAATGATAGAGATTCTATGTTACGAGACTTGCTCATGATGCTAGATATGCATATGCTACTGAATTGCTTATATTGTCAACAAGATAAAGGGTGATAGTCTGGCTAATGATGATAATTATTATCTGCTCCTTTATGTATTCTGTCAATCATCCCTGCTATTGAGCCTATTTGTTATATCTGATTAAACTTCTTAACTATTTAATTACTTAAAAATGTTGTAATCAATAAACGTTGTTGGAGGTTATATCTCTTGCTAGGACATGGGTCTCACCTTTGTGGTTCGCCACATTTTTTTAGGTAATTGGAAGTGACGAAAACAAACATGTGGCAGAAAAGAGGAGCTATAGTAATGAATCTTTGAGAAAGTTGATTAGATGTCTAGTGTGTCCTAGAGTCATCCATGTACTCTCAGGTCCGAGCGAGAAAAAGTTTGTATTTGGTGTTTCAAACGAATCTGACTTTTGTTAGCATATTAATGCTTGTTTGTGTGGCATATAAAAATATTATTCTCCTGTGTATATATGTGGTGGCTAAGATGATAGAACAATTTGTATCAAATTCTTGGCATAGTATGGATATAAGAAAGTTGTTAGGATCTTATTCAAATGTTTCTGAGCGGGTGCTGACGTTAAAATCAGTTTTAATTTACCCATATTTTTGGGTATGTGATTAATTAGTGATTGATTGTGTTTTATGTTTTGAGTAATCTCATTTAGTGTAATGGGTTCTCACAAGTTGGTATAAGAGCTTTAGGTTCACTGAGTCTATAGGGACACTAGGACTTAAGACTAGGATGATGTCTAAATTAGGAATGTGACACAAAAAAAACATGGTGCATACTGCCTAATCGCAGTTCTTGGATGCCCTGGCCATGTATTCAATTATTGAAGAAACGATAAGTATGGAACTCTTAGATTGTTATCTTTCTGATTACTCTGATCAAGTAGTCATTTTGAGACAATCTAAATAGCATAACAAATAAGAAATCATGGTGTGGATATCTCAATCCTACCTTAAAGAAGATGAGAATTGCATCAGTATCTATCAAAACTTGAATGTTTGGTAAATATAAGAGAAATATACAACACCATGAAATCTAAATCTGAATACAAATAAGGAAAAGAGGAGTTCTTGAATATGTTATTTAAGAAGATAATAAAGTAAAAGACAAACAAGTCTATGCTGATAAAGTGAATCAAGGTATGAAATCCACATAAGATAGAGAGAACTCCTATAACAAGTACAAAATGAGAAGATGAATGGGAACAATGACAAAGAAATGAGGTGGAACCTGAGTTAATCTCAGACCAACCTATGTGTGTAAGAAAGTGTTAATGAAAAATTAGCATGGCATGTGAAATAAATTAAGGGAGATGATCCCAATTTAATGAAGAAAATTTGGAATATGATGATTTACCTGTCGATAAGTGGTTGAAAAACCTAATAAAATTAGAGAATATACCAAGTGTGATAAATAGTCATAAAGGAAGGAGTAATGAGATATCTTAATCATGATGATTCCTATGCTAATGGAAAGGAACCTGAAATGAAAAAGATAAAATGATACATAAGAAATTGTAACCTACATAATGAAAATAGAATTTGTTACCTTTTTGCTAGTGACCCTTAAAAAATACTACTATGGCATGGGAAGTGTGTTTCACTTTGTGTCTTTCCTTTCTAGGGCATAGCTTTCAAGTGGATCATTGCCACTTGGTATGTGTGGATTCATTGTAAACATGAGAGTGTATAGCTTATTATAGCATAAGGTTGTTTGGACTATGGTTCTAAGATCATAAAGTTTGTGATGATTTTGCTTTTGAGCCTTCCAATAATTAGGAAGACTCCTCTTATATGTCTTGATATTTGTTATGTTGGTAAAAGTAGATGTATAAGGATGTGAGTTCCTTATAGCACATGAAGTGGATACCAAGGTAATGAATCCTAGTATCCAAGATGTATCAATAATATGAGAAATATGTGAAAGTTGGAGATGTTTATTAAATGAAATTCCAAGTATTCCTCTTCCATAGAGAGAGAGAGTTGATGATGATCCTATAAATGTTGTTTGGAAGGAAAAAAAGTGATTCTATAATGTTGTGTATGGTTCAATGATAGTTGGGCAAGACTACTATCAAGGATAGATGGTTTGTTAGTCAATAGATATGTGACGTCGTGTTCCTTTAAGATAAACCTATGATCAAATATAAATTCATAAGAGTTAGATTGGATGACATAATTCACATGACCATGATGAGTTTAGAGTTATGTCCTATAGACTAACCAATGTACAAATAGAATTTATGAATAGGAGGAACAGAGTGTTCCGGTCATGCCATACAAGTTATATCAAACTTTGAATGATGATATGTCAAAGTATTTAAAATATGGTGAAAAATATGATCAATATTTCTTCAAAAACCTTAGGGTTTCCGAAGAAGCAATAACTATGAGACAAGTTGAACAAGAGTGAAATGGGGTTGATGAAATGTCTTTATGGGATCGTGATATGTCTTCCAAGTAGGTTGTGTAAATCCTAGTAAGGTGAAGATAGTGTTGTTGTTTCACCCCTAACAAGGTTGACTAGGAATGATGTTTCCTTATATGAAATGATAGGTGCCAGTGTCAACATTTCTTTTGATGCTGAAAAAGAACTGACAAGTGTTCCAGTGTTAGTGTATCTAGAAAAAAAAGGAAGGATACATTGATTTTTTTTATGCTTCAAGGATTGGTATGGGACACATGGCATGATTGGTAAAAGGATAGAAAGTATGACTTTTGAGTAATGTGTTGATACAATAGATATAATTTTAAGATGATATCTATAATTTAAAGTTGAACATTACTACTAGAGTTGTACAGATGACATAATAAGTTTCTACATTCTATATTGAGAATGTCTTCTTAGGTGGGGGTTTTTGTGCTGACCCAAGATGAGATATGTATGAATGATGTGACATCACCATGATATGTAAGTAACCATTTGAAGGTAATAGGATGAGGTGCAAAGGAAGTACCCATCTTTGTTTACCTTGGATTTCGGGGGTGAAATCCCTATTAGGGGTTTATAGTTGTAAGGTCCCTAAACTTTCTTAATGAGTTGAATAAGCTTAATTACCATAGTTGAATGCTTAGAAGCCTAATATAACCTTGTGATATGCTTTGAAATCATAATACAAGCTTAAGTTTCAAATTTGGTTGGACACTGGTTGAGCAAGCTATGCAATTTTATGCACATTTTGGACTTTTCTACATTTTACCCAATTGAGAGGTTTTCTTTGCAATTTATCACTTGCATTATGTTCCTTGGATACTCTATCATCATTCTTGAGCTTTTTGAGACATGGGGCACCTATTTAAATCTTGGTTTGAAGGTGTTTTCTCCAAGGGTATTTTAGGGTTTACCCCTTCATGGATGAGCTACCTTTAGTAGCTATCAACTAATGAGTTATTTGTTTTGCTTGGAAATTCAAGAAACGAGGGATAACCATGTATGTATGGATTGTGGGGGAGCTTCTTGTGTGTGTGATTGTATATTATTAATAGTTTAAGGCCATGGACACTTGGAAAGATACTAGAACTTCAACTTTTTCTTTTTCTTTATCTTAAAGTTTCATATACTTATCCCTAAGCACCAAAATGAGAAATTTGCTCTCCACCACTTCCCACCTTATAAAAAACTCATTCTCCCTCTGTGATGCTGTGAATTTCCTATCCAAGGAAGAAGAAAGAGGATATCTTCTTGGAAAAATAATCTAGGGTTGCAATTGACTTCCTTTTAGGGTTTGAAAAGCTTCCTTCTAATGATCTTGACCTAAAGAATAAGAATACCCTTCTTTCCTCCATTTATTTCTTTGTTATCCTTCCTCCTACCTTCCTACAGGTTGGAACCTTACCTTTCTTGCTCCTTATGCTTAGGGTTTGCTCATTTGATGAAGAAAGGTGCTAAATGGACGAGTTTACAACTTATGATTGGATTTCCTACCCTACCTGCTCGAGTTTTCTTATGTTTGAGATTTCATCTTCTAATTAGAGGCAAGTTTTATAACTTGCTCAACGTTTATTGCTTACCATAAGCTTGCTAGCTCATGTTCTTTCTTGAAAATTATGATCCATGCACTAAAAAGCTATGCTTGACTTGGATTTCAATTTTTATAATGTTCCCTGTTCTAATTTCAGTTCTATATGAACTTGTGATCATGTGTACATTATTCCTAAGTTTTATTATTACTTGGATCAGGTTGGTTTGACAACCTATGGTGCTAAGCACCTATCAACCAATGATCAATTTTAGGATTTTAAGCTGATTTCTTGTATAAACCCATGACCCGATGATGGTACCATTGCAACAACCCTATGGTGTTGTCTTCATGACAACTGATGGTTGGGATCAAAGGTGTCAGATGGTGGTGAAAACCTATGATCACCCCCTTAGGTCAGGTTTTGGATCGATTAGAAGTTTAATGATCAACCACTAAGTACCCTAATAATGTTATCAATCAATGATGACATTAGCTTAATATTTGATGTTGATCAATGAATATAGTGTTGATCTAACAACCTATGGTGACTTAATGGTCACTAATGATGGTGGATCAGATCTCCAAAATCTATGGTGAGTTAATCATATAGTTGTAGCATCAATTAAGTCTTAGACCAATGGTTCTCGGGTCACTTGATGCAATGGTCGAACCTATACTGTAATTGATGGTTTTAACATATGAACTTGAACCAATGGTCAAGATCTAATGTTTATTCCTCCAATAAAGTGGAATGATGGATAATGTAAAATTTTGGTCCTAATAATATGATTTATATGGTTTCCTTTATATGATCAACTTAAGGAGCTTACTTGTTGATAATGGATGACTTGTTTCAAATGTACAACCGATTGTGGGTTTTACCCTACTCTCAATGGAACTTTTTATGTTGTTAATCAAGGGATGTCTAGGGTTAGATGGTCACTCTTTATAGAGAAAAAAATCAAGGACTTAGTAGGTGGTTTATCCAAGGTGTTTACTTATGTAAACAACAAATGGTCTTACCTTTTAAACATCCAATAGTTCTGGGTGACATTATTGTATAGTGATATGGGTTGAATGATGATGGAACAAATGGAGGGTTACCCTTAATAAGGTAGTCTTACCTATTCACTCATATTAATAGAAGGGATGATAATCATATTGTGTTGATATGTAACCCTAATGAGGTATAGCTTGTTATACCTAGCTTTAATATAACTAAATGATGGTAATTGGGTATGAATAGTCCTTGAATGACTAATACAATCATGGAATACTCTATTACTGTTGTTGAAACCCTAGTATGTTATAACCCGATGGTTACACCTTGATTTATGTGTGGGTTCATAATTGAAAATAGTATGGAATGTGATGGTGATGCTTCACCTTATGTATCCATGATCCAATGGGGATGCCATGAGTTAGGGTTTGGGTATAAGTGTTGATTAGTAACATTGATATAATTTATCATGTTGAACATAAATCTAATGCAAATAGATAAAGATGAGTATTCATGTTTAACATTCTTATATGATGGAATGATGGTGGAATAACCTCCTTAACATGATCATAACCTTAATGTGTTAATTGGTGGATATCATAGCCACATGATTGATACTTTCTTATGCTAAACATGTGCATTATGAATATGATGAGTGTTAATCGTATCTCGATTCCTTGCATGTTGATGTAATAAAGGAATGTTCTTAATGTTAATATAACCCTGCTATGATTGTTTATGAATATCTCCTAGCTCATTAATGTAATATTGTGCTAATCTAGTGTATTATATGTAAGCGATGTTGTTGAGCCTTGTTATAAGGCATGCAAAGATAATGATGATCTTACAGGGAATAATATGATGGTCTTAATGACCTTTGGGCATGGTTGAGCCCTGAATGAGGTGTAATCCTCTTTTTTTAATAAGGGTTAATACCCTGTGATATTGTGAAAAAGGATTTATATCGTGTGATAGTATAATGGTCTTAATGACCTTTGGGCATGGTTGAGCCCTGAATGAGGTGTAATCCTCTTATGTTGATAAGGGTTGATACCCTGTGATATTGTGAAAAAGATTATTATCTTGTGATAGTATGATGACTAGTGTGATCTAATGAATGGCAAGTGAATAGTACCATGTGATGATGAGATGAGAAATTATGTTTCACACATTTTATATCTTTTAAAAGCCGTGATATTTATATGCTTGCTAGAAGTGAATTAGGGTTTGTATGTCCAATTGTTTGATGCAACCTTAATTCACCCAATTGCCATAACTAATCAAGTACAACTCCAATCATGTAGTGCCCTATGCCGTAGAGCCATTTTTAGTGTCAGAACTTGATGGATGGTGAAATGAGTATTCCTAAGGGAAACTCGGAGCACATACTATTGAGTATGTGGGGGTGGAAGGTTGAGGATATATCCTTGTCATCCACAATGCATATTGTGGAGGTTGGCTATGGTCACGCCTCATACATCTTATGTGATTGAGAACAGATGCAGTCGTGTCTCAGTGATTATAAAATGCTGTGATTAGAGGACAACTGCAGTTGTACCTCAGTGATTGGGTTTGAGTACCCTAGATTCTAGTGCCATGACCTATAACAAGGTGGGCTAGTTATAGGACTATATGTCACAGTGGTGGCAGCTTTGACTGATATGTCACTGCCTTTTTACTCGTAATGACCAAGGGGAAGGGATCTTAGGATACTGACACTCCCAGATCTTGTACGGAACTGAATAGACGTTCGCAGGGGTTAGCTGGACTTTGAATGGCACGATTCAAATTCCCCAGGGTGTAATAAAATATGTAATACAACCATGTAGCATACTTTTTTAGGGTTATACACGACGATTCACATTGGATGATAACCCTTGTTTGTTATCTTTAGATAAAGATGATGCTTAGTGCAATTAAGATATAGTAGATATACTTATGTTGTGGACATGCTTAAGATTGTAGATGCATACATACAGTAGCCATGCTTATGTTGATAACTATACTGCTACTACTGATTATAATCATGATGCTAGATATCTCACGTTGTTACTAGAGATGCATATACTGCTAATCATGCTTATGCAGATAGTTGTGATTATGTTGTTAGCTCTTCTTATGATGTTAATATGTTTGACCTATTAGACAAGCTAATGTTGTTATCTATGCTTATGTGGCTAGACTTATTCATAATGACAGAGATTCTATGGTACTAGACTTGCTCATGATGCTAGATATGTATATGCTACTGAATTGCTTATACTATATATCAATAAGATAAAGGGTGATAGTCTGGCTAATGATGATAATTATTATCTGCTCCTTTATGTATTCTGTCAATCATCCATGCTATTGAGCCTATTTGTAATATCTGATTAAACTTCTCAATTGTTTAATTACTTAAAAATATTGTAATCAATAAATGTTGTTGGAGGTTATATCTCTTACTGGGACATGGGTCTCACCCTTGTAGTTCACCACATTTTTTTAGGTAATTGGAAGTGACGAAAACAAACATGTGGAAGAAAAGAGGAGCTATAGTAATGAATCTTTCAGAAAGTTGATTAGATGTCTAGTGTGTCCTAGAGTCATCCCTATACTCTCAGGTCCGGGCGAGAAAAACCTTTTATATGGTGTTTCAAATGAATCCGACTTTTGTTAGCATTTAATGCTTGTTTGTGCGGCATATATGAATATCATTCTCCTGTGTATGTATGTGGTGGCTAAGACGATAGGACAATTTGTATCAAATTCTCAACATAGTATGGATATAAGAAAGTTGTTGGGTTCTTATGCAAATGTTTCTGATCGGGTGTTGATGTTGAAATCAGTTTTAATTTACCCATATTTTTGGGTATGTGATTAATTAGTTATTGATTGTGTTTTATGTTTTAAGTAATCCCATTTAGTGTAACGGGTTCTCACACTAGATGACCGTCTGGGTGTCCAAAACATCCGTTTCAGCTGATGTAGGTTGTGAAAGTTCAAGCTCTTTCGGTCCTTTCTACTCCCATACGATCTTGTACAGATCGGGAACCCTGACCCTAACCTCTCCAATAGAAGCAGGGGTACTGGGGGCTTCCTAAAAGACAACATAGGAAACTAAGAATCAGTTCCTCTGACAACTGTTGTCCTCTCTGGTTGTGATAACCAAGAGAGCCTGGACAAGTCCTACCTGAAAAGGAGGGATAGCCAACGGGAGAGAACAACTAATAGTTGTCATTGTGGGAGATAAGGTTGGTGACTAGTACACCAACTGGAAGGACAACTCCAACATGTCCATTCTTGGTGAATGAAAAGAGTTCAAGTTGGTCTATGTGGACTACTCTAGAGGTAGGAGTCCTTTTGTTACTTCTAAGAGAGTAAAGTCAACCTACTGTCTGTGTCTAGACCACCGGGGTCACTGTAGAGGTTGCACAGATGTTGTAGATGGTGAAGACCAGGAGCTGTGCAACCACCATCCAAGAGCAACTTGTCAGAAATTGTAAAGAATTAAGTTTTTGTCACTGGACTTGCTCTAGGACCAGGTATAACTTGCTAAAACCATCCTTACTATTTCATAGTAGTTGACGTGATCTTTCTATTATGGGAATACAAATAGATAAATTTTTGTTTCTATTGCTATACTCTATGCCCTTATTTCCCAAGAGTACTCAGCTGTCCTCATCTTCTGTTGCTTCTGGGAACAAGTTGGCATCCATGCTATTGTGATCGTTGATCTCATTGATGCAAAGTTAAATGCCCTCACTAAAAAGTTTGAAAGGTTGACTACTCAGCCAACTCAAGCTATGAATCTTATTTGTGATGCAAACTAGGCTTTGGGGTAGGTAGCTTCTCCTAGCTACCCTACTTTATTTCCTCCTAAGGGAACTGTTGAGTAGTGCAATACGGTAGTCATCTATTGTAACAAACAACTATACAACCCATATTCCAACCCCTAAACCTAGGTTAGAGAGACCATCCCAAGTTTCCCTATCGCAACAACGACACTCAAAATCCCCAACCACTCTAGAATAATCAACCACAACCTATTGGGAATAGACCATTTACAAGAAACAACCCTCCAGGCTTCAATAACAACAACCAAAATCCCAACCAACTCCAGCCATACTCAAAACTCACTCTCAAGTCACTCCTAGAGAACTCTCAGTTAGATCAAGCAAAATGAAGAATTTTTCCAACAAGGACAATTGATGAAAGACACCATCTAGCAGATTACTAACAAATTGGTTGGCATAGCTACACACACAAAGATGTTATAGAATCAAGTTGCTCAACATGCTCTTGAAAATCAACAAACTCCTCCAGGATCCTTCCAATCTAGCCTGAATTGAACCCAAAAGATAAAGGGAATTTTGTTGCATCTAGCTCCTTCTCAGGAGCAGACTGAAGAACAAGAAGATTGAAGAGTCTCACTCTAGACTCAAAATGGAGGACCTTGTGGGAGTTGACCCCATATTTATGATATATTTCTCTACTAGCATTAGCTCAAGAACTTTTTCCTTCCTAAAACAAAATTTCCATATATGAATGTAATAGTTTAGACCCTTATGAGGATATATCATCATCATTGTAGGTGTTGAGAAAAAGAAAATAAAGTTATGTAGATATTTAATGAGACACAGTGTGAGTAACATAGAACACGAAGTGTCTCCACTCACAAGACAAGGATTCAACCAAAACTCAAGAATACACGGTGTGTCCCTTGTAAGACACGACGTGTGCATTCTAGAATGGAGTTGCTAAAAACTCACACGGCGCACACGTGTCAGCTAGTTGATTTGAATGCTAGTACCTTATAGAAACTTACACGATGTGCTTTAGTTCAAACATGATGTGTTGTTATCAGCTTGCAAACGTAAGTGGGTTCACTAGAAAGTCACATGCTGTGTGTAAATTTAAACACATTGTGCGTTACATGAGAAGAGTCTTACTAGAAACAAACATGCCCTGCATTTATTCTGACATGCCGTGTTCTCATCATGTAATAAAAAATAAAAGGGAAATTGAAATGTTCACGGGAACACACGATGAACTCCAAAGCACACACCATATTCATGAGTCAGAAATAGGGGTTTTAGTGCCAATCTCCATCCACCACCCTCATTTTCTTCTATCACTCACGACATGTGCGCTTCTCCATCATTCACGTCCATAGCATCTGCCGCCTTCTGTTCATGCATCCATCATCATCAGTGAGATTTACTTATTCCTAGTCTCTGACTAGTGAAGAAACCCTCCATCATCTCCGCTCCATTTTTGATAGCATGCCAATGAGGAGCCACCCAAACCACCATTGTCCACCGAGCAACCACGTCCTCATGAGGAGCCTCTGGACTTGATTGAAAGAAGCTGATGCTGCCTCCAATCCACCCAAGAACATCAAGATCAGATCTAGATCCAAGCAAGAATTTTCCGTTCTTCTTCTACCCCGAATCTACAAAGACCCACTATCATCATTACGACAAGCTTCCCCCTTCCCTTTCTCGATCTAGGTCATCCTTAACTTGAAGCTTGCCGCCAACATAGCAAACATGACATGAACAAAGACTAGACTTCATGAACCTTCCTTCATCTCCGACCTATAGATAACATTCTTCCCTAAACATATGGTGTGTGTCTATTCAGAAACGTTGTGTCCTTTCGTTCAAAGTTAGGTGCAACCCAACATAGTGTTGGTATGTATATCCTGAGAGCCAATCATGGGATGATTGGTGGGATACATTAAGATTGATTTGATAAAAATCATTGGCAAGCTTCCAATTCTTTCTGGTTTAGTCATATGAGATAATGATAGAACATATTGAATGTCTAGAGAATGACAGTACTCAATGACGTATGCTTTCAGGTTAAGGACCTGAACGATGAGATCATACAGATGCTAAGAGTTTGTACATTCTTATTATGTCCCTAGTCAGATGTCATTGTGTAAGGTAGATAGACAACAATGACACACAAGACTAGATTGTGGTGTTGGTTGATGACAGAATCTCATTAGTCATGATATGGAGATATCAAACCAAACACATAGGTACTTGTTAGAGAACAAGTGTACCGGACAGACCCACCGTAAGTTTGACACATGAAACCATGACATGGTGGTCACAGTTAGTTCTCACAGTGATGGTGGTGAGTGTGATTATTTGACCTAAAATTACTACACTCAACACATGCCGTTGGGTACACTTTGACATCATCAAACATAGTATTGAAACATGGGTTGTTGTAAAGGTGATGATTGGGTGGCTTTGACACATGGGGATTTTGAGGGGTGAGTGATGGATATGGGATTTGTCCCTCCTTAGGGAGTTTGATATACATGGCCACTTGATGAGTAGGATTGAGATAGGCATGCACACATGTGTGAATCAGTATGTGATATTGATATCATACATATCTCCTCCAATCTACTCTGAGATCAAGAAAGTGAATGAACATTGACAGGATGACTGTTCCATGCCTTGAGTTCATTTGGGATATCAAAGACAAAGGAATTATACATTCACTGTAACACCATTCATGGATTGTAGGATTGAAAGTTGTTCTCCAACTTTCCTTTTCACTTGGGTAGCAATGATGTGTGACTAGACACCGCTCTTTGGTTGTGAAGTCATAAGTGTTATGGACTTTCACTGCCAACGTGAAATGGACCTGCAGGGTCACACACATAGGATTTAACCTGGAAAAGGAGTTTATCCACAAACGATGTTTAGATTGATTACTAAAGGAGTTTAGTAGTTCAATTAAACACTCAATCAATTGATAGCTCAGTATCATTGTGTTCAAGGTGTTGGACCGATTGATTAGAGTATCAGATTTATTAAAACTGTGATTGACTGATTTACATAGTCTGCTGCCCCAACCGATCGACTCATAGGGATGAATCGATCGACTCAAGTTGATGAACCGATCGGCTCAAGTGGTGAGTCGATCGGCTCATGTGTCAATGAAATGATCGGCTCAATTGTTGAATCGGTCGATTCACGGACCAACCGAGATCGTTTGGAAAGTCAGAAGACTATTTTGCAAATACAATTTGTTTTACTTGTACAAATTCGATTTGTTCAAGGATTAGTAGTTGATTAGTTGGAAACAAATATGAAAGTCAATTTGAGTTGGACCAGGGCCACAAACTGATCAGCTCATAGGTGAACTGATTGGGTCAGATGTCCCAACTGATCGGTTCAGGTGTGAACCGATCGACTCAGGTCCCCAACCGACCGTTTCATGCTTGAAACGATCGGTTCAGCTGGCGCAGTTGGTTGTTTTGTGGAAAATATTGAACCCTTCTACTCCTGCTTTAATCCCGCATTGCCCGGGGTAGAGAACCCTATCCCATGACCCTCCTATATATATGGGTATTGGGGGCTTCTCAGGAACAACAACTACTCAGAACACCAGTTGCTCTGCAAAGTTGTCTTTCTCTCTGGTTGTGGTAACCGAGAGAGCCCGAGCAAGTGCTACCTGATAAGGGAGGCACAACAAGGGAAAGACAACTGCAGAAAGGCAACTCGTTGCAGGAGAGTGTGTCGGTGACTAGTACGCCGACAGGAGGGTATGACTCCTTCCGATTCCTTATGGGAGAAGGAGATCGGAGTTCCAGGTGGTCCGTGTGGACTACTTCAGAGGCGGGAGACTTCTGCCACTCAGAGGGCAGCTGTCAATCCTGACAGTCCCGGTGAGACCAGGAGCTACACAGACACCATCCAAGACCGGAGGTGAAGACCGCGCAAGCCACGAGGTAACATCGCTGAGCAAGCCTCGGGACAAGGTATGCCTCTACAAACCATCCTTCCTATTGTATAGACGTTCACACGATTCCTTTTTCTGGGTTTGGGAGAAGAATTTTTTTTCCGCTGCCTTCTCTGTCTCCCCTAAAACTCAACGGTGGTATCCGAGCCACGTCAACTGCACTATACTTTAGGATTATCGATGTGATCAATTTTGGTTTGTCGCCTTTATTTATTGCATACAATGCGAATAAAATTGGCTTTATGCACGTCCAATCCTAAATCCACAAATCCCAATATACATATATGATATGTAATATGAATGCACTCGATACACGTCGCCCTTAAATGAGTTTTGTGGTGGATGTATAGTGTGGTTATGGCCAATAAACCCTATATATGTGTAACGACCCCGCCTCCCGGTAACCCCCAATTAAGGGAGACCAAAAGGTCGGTGCCGTTATCTAATTAACAGGATCAAAGGTTCGACAAATAATCAATAACAATTATGAAATTCTACTAACTAACTGAAATTTGGTATAAAATTAAAACTTTACTTACCTTTGAAAACCTTGGGAATCTATCTATCCAAGCTTGAATCCACTCTAACTAATCCTCCTTGCACTTTATGTTTTACTTTCACAATGTGTCACATTACTGTTTGTTACTTCAATTGTTGTTCCTAAAATGCCGACAAACAAAACGTCGGTCAGTATATCGAAATATACTAGTATGTGGGAACAACCAAAAACTTGCAAGTATGGCTAACAATTTAATAATCACAATCAAATTAATTAACAACCCAATTTATACTTTTTAGTATGACATTCTCCACCACTTTTGCCCTAACCCTGGCATACCCACCTTAGGGTGCCCTTTGCCAATGACTTATGGCCACCTTCTCAATCCCGAGCTTGGTGCCTGGGGGTCACCACTCATGGTGCCCACTAGTCATGCAATATCATAGGCCACCTTCTTGGTGCCTGGGGTCACCACTCAAGGTGTCCATTGGTCTACCCATCTGGGCCTGACCTTTGGCATCATCCATCAGGGTGGCATGTAGGTGCGAGAATCCATATTATTAATGTGATAATCATAGTGACTTTAAAATTTTCAAGTATGAACATCCAAACTGATAATTTGCATTCAATGTGATTAACCATCGAGAAAATCATCGGGAAACTAAGGCGGTTATTCATAATTAACCACATACCTGATCCAGAGCAACTTGATTGTCCAAGCAATAATGATAAAGAATCAATCAACAAGCAATCAACAATATCCTGAAATCAATGCATATGATCCAAGTGTCATAGTTTATCCTAAACATTCTAAAGCTAGACTTGGATTCCACCTTAGGCTTTCTAGACCACATTAGGGTTTTATTAGGGTTTTTGCCTTCATAACGCTTTTATCATATTAAATACTCTCGTAGTTCATAAACCCTAATTCCAACATCATAAGCCCAATTAAAGTCGATTATTTCTCTTCGTTACCAAAACTACCTTCTTTATTATTTTAAGTTATTTCAAGGTCATTATATGCATTTATCATCAATTCATAGTCCATTATAATCCAAAACACATAAGAACTTGATTTGCCATTAATTCCACCTTTTATTCATGTAAAAACCCTAATTTCTATATTAAGGTTATTTATCCACAAATTAAGGACTTTAATGCTCGAAATAACATATACCTACTTTAATCATGAAATTAATCAATTAAAGCCATTAATAGTCAAATTAATCAACATTAGGGTTTCAAGGCCCTTTAAAGTATATTTATATATATGAAACTCCAAATTAACTAATTATATGCACATTTCATCCTTTTTCTTTCTAAAGTTCCTTTTTATCATTAACATGCTAAGATCCACTTTAATCAGCTATTTAACCTTACTAATCACTTTAATCATTCCTAATTAGGGTTACTTTAATCATTACTACAATAAAGTTGATATCTTATATTATTTTTCAAATTGCGAAAGGAATCAGGCTTCAAATATATTTTTAATGGATTCCTCTCGTTTTTTGAGCAATTTTCATATTTTGTATGATCTCATCTGAGCTACCAATTTTTAGTTATGAAATTTGCAAGAAATACCTTTTTGAACCAATCACGGAGCGCCACATCACCCCCTCCATGCAACGCGACTTGCCTTATTGGAAATATAACAAAATGACGTCCGTGCCCCCGGTAAGTGAATTGGCGCTACAGCCCGCAGAGGGGAAAACTCGTCAAACACCCCCGATCGTCTTCAACCTTCAGCTCTGTCGTGACCAGGCCACGAACGGCTGTTTTCCGCGGTCCGCCCTTCCACCCTGAGGCTCGAGGATCGACGACGATGGCTGCCTTAGATCCGCCAGCATCCACCGCACCTAGGGTGCCTCTAACTCATCGCTAGAGAGGTCTCTCCCAAGAGGAAGAAAGTTGTGACCGCTGCTGCAACTGCAGCCGGCCTTGCAGTCTGACAGTGGACGTTGCACGAAACTAAGGACTTCTAAATCGTAGCCGAGCAGTCCAGGGTTGATGTGGAAGCGCCCTGCCTCCAACCAGATGACTCCTCAGCCCCTGGTTTGCTCTGGGGTTTCTCTAAACCTTCATTAGGGTTTTGCGTGAAAGAACAAGAAAAGGAAGATATAGTTGCGTGAAATCTCTCTCGGGACTCGAACTGGAGGGTCTCTCCTTTAAATTGGGGAGTATCCACGCCCTAGATTGCTTTCCCACTAAGCAATCAAGGCTACTCCTTATAGGAAAGAGATTTCCTTATTTTGAAGTATCTTTCTCTCTCTTCATGTATATATTTCCATTAGGTTTTAGGAATTCGAAATTCCTCTCACCTACTCTCTTTATTGCTTGACTTTTAACCCCTTAGGCACGAAATTAAGTTTTCCTTTAATAGCAATTTCTTTCTTTTTAGCAATACCATGTAATACATTAATGGTATACTCACATTATCTTCTTATTTTGCTATTTTGGTATTTTCTCTTTCTTTCCTCTTTATTGAGGTTCCTTGGACCCCAAGAAGCTCTAATATTTCGAAATCCTTTTATTGGATACTCATTATCCTTCTAGATGCATCTAAATGCATTATTCTTCATTATTTCTCATTATCTTGTTTATTTCTTATTAAAATAGTTCTTTTTGAGGATTTCTCTTTATTTCCCTTTTATTTTCCTCATTGGTATCTCTTTTATCATAAGCAATCCTTGGGATACGAAATTCCACCAAGGATCACTTAATTATACCTCTTTTTACTTATTTTCCACATTTCATCAATATTTTCAATTTCTTTCTTAATAAAGAAATACTTAATTGATTTCTTCTTTTCTTGTTACTCTCTTTATGCAAATTTGGACTCCTTAGTACCCAAGGAACCCAAGAGGCACGAAATCCCTCCTTGGATTTGCCTTCTAGAGGTTTCTACCTCTTTCTTTTCTCAAATATTCAATTATTCATTAATTAATTGAATTTTCCTTGTTATTGGGCCCAATAGCCAATAAAGCCCACAAATAAAAAAACAAGGCTATTTTAAATGAAATCCATTTATTCACAACAAATTATATTATTTGTCCAAATATCTTTAATATGAGAAATTACATTTCTCACCCAAAATTTGGGGTTGTAACATCCTTCCCCTCTTATAAGAATTTTGTCCTCAAAATTCCATCAAGCAAGCAAACAAATAGGATAAACCCTTCTTATATCCATCAGGGCTACCATGTGGCTTCACCCTTTCCATGGTGCTTTCCAAGACCTTCATCTCATATTCTTCCATCTGAGTTCTTTCTTACCTTGGTATAACATACCCTCATAGGTGACTCAGGATGTTTCAGCCTCTCAAAAGCTGAATAGGTTCAAGGCTCAACACATGGCTTGGGTACCTCACATAGTGCTCTAGATCGGACTCATTCAACACATCATTTTATCCTGGGGGGTAAGGTTAAACACAACCATCTCCACCAATCCATCTCAAAAGGACCCATACATCGGGGACTCAACTTTCTCAGCTGTAGCTTAGAGGGGTCGGATTTTCACATCACATAATCTCCCATAGTAAACTGCATATCAGTATGCTTTGCATCATCTCATGACTCATGTCACCACTGGGCTTTCTCTTAGCCATTGCATGATCAAAGCGACTTCATCTGCACACACTTGTGGTTCTTTTCTGACCTTCGTGAGGCCTCCTTCATCAACATCATCATAATGAAGTGGTGACTGACACAACCTCTCTATAGAACTTCTTGCATCCCGATAAAGGCTATGGTGGTTAACATCACATCTTAAGAACTGTCTCTATGTATCACGCTAAATGAGCACACATGCTCTCATCAGACCCTCTAGTCCAGATCATACTGTCCATTAGTATGGGGTGATAAACTGTACAACCGATGAGTTCTTCATGTATCTACTTCCACCTCATGGAAGTGAACCTTTAGGTCACATCAAGAACCTTTGACTTCACATCATGGTGTAGTTGAACCATCTCTTTTCATATGTAGTTCAACCAGATCTGTCCCTTGACAGAACTCTTCCTTTCTCATGTCTTCTAGGTAAGGCGATCTACCATAACCCATATTGTATCTTGACCTTCTTGGTCTAGTAGAAACTCACAACCTCCATAATGATGAACTCCCATTCCCTCTCGGGAACTCTTTATACTTTGTATCCATGCACTGGGTTAATGGTGTTCATCCTTCACCTCCTGGCTTGCATGGCCACATGCTACATGCAACTTGGTTTTAAGCATCCAGAATGCTACCATCACTTACTATCTTTGTAGTACCAAGGTATATCATGTCCTCTTGTATCATTATGATTCCTCAAGATTGATACCTCAGAAACCCTAAACCACTCTCAAAAGGGTTTTATTACCTTCCTATCCAAAGAGGTGTATTTGAGGTTCTATCACCATCCTTTCACTACATCAAGGACTAAACTGGCTAACCAAACAACCATTAACTTGTTCAACATATCTTATTACATCCGAGTGTTATCCAAAACACATCTTCTCTCCAAACATAGGGTTAGTCGAACAACCTCAACTTCTTCTAGCTTCCAGCTAAACTAGGTAGCTATATCTTGACCAGAGCATTTATTACCACTCCTTATCCTTAGGTGTTAATTAATGTCGAAGACATACTCCTCCATGCATTATACTTATCATCTCATCCCAAACTCTAAGGTTGTCTTCATCAAAGAACTCTGAGCTCATCCTCATGGTGATCAAACTCAACCTTGTGATTCCTTGTAACACTTGCAAAAATCCACTTAGTTCAAGATAAAACATCCTCACAAGATGATCTCCTTAATACTCTTAGTGTTTGTACACCATCCATGTATTATTATCTCCACAAAGGTATGTTATCAACTCAATCTTCATACCTTGTAGCAACGTTCCAACTTACATCATCTTTATCCTTGGTGTAAGGCATGCGTACTGTCCTATCTCTCACTCCCATAACAAGAAGAAATAAGCATTTGGCTGCAGTCCAAATGCAGAGTTCTTCCTGTTCCAAGAGTAGAGATGGTACAACCCACCTTGCCCATACACTTTCAAATCTGAGTTGAAACGTGCAGCTTATGTCTCTATATCACAAACATCATGATATCCACACTACTTCCAGAAAAATTGGTCTCAGACTTACTTGGTCCAAGCATAATCCTAGGTCATATCCTCTAGGTCTATAGGGTGCCGACACTTTTAGGGTCATCCCTCTTCCCTTATGCATCCAGAGAGTGCCCTACTCGTCTGCCCTTTGGGTCCCATGAGTTCATGAAGGTGATCAATCTCCTAACCCATGGCCCTCAGACAATGATAGCTGTTACCTCCCGACCCTATGGTCATGTGCAACTAGGGAATTAGGCAACTCCTTCTTCCATCGGTCTTATCCCTACCTGACCCTTGGATAGACTTAGGATTCTAACATAGTACATGTTCAACTTAGAACCTTACCCAATCCTTCATCATCTCTCTCTGCATTCATGACTGTCTTTCATCCTTTCTCAGGGATCATGGCGACCTGCCTACCTTGGTCAGGCCCCATACCGGTTACCTTCATGGTAACACATCCATATGCACTTAGAGATGGTTAACTATGGGTCTATAGGTTCAATCTCATGCCATGTACATTTCACTTAGCTTTCTCAGGATCCTATAAAACCTCTTTAGGTTATCTTAACTCCAACAAAACTGGTATACACCCAACTAAAGGGTCCCTCTCCCAGGATGGGAGGAAACTACAACTCTTGACAACAAGGTCACAAGCATCCTTAGGGTTTACATCCATATGAGCATGCCTAACCTAGCAGCTACTAGGGCACAAGTAGACCACCTATTAAACCATGCTAGGTCATACTTGTTCTCTTTCCGCAACATTAGATCAACTTAGTCGGGAAGGGTTTACCAAACATACCCTTAACTTAAGGGGTTTCCTTTACCTCTACACGTGAGGAGTACCATGCTTGAAACTATAGAGACTCAAATCTCATTAGGAGCATCGGATACACTTCTTTCCCTCTTAGGCCTAGGAACCCTAGGTTCTCCTCTGGATATCCAACTGCATGCTCAAACTCTTAACCACGAATCAAACATGTCCAAGGTATGTCATGTACTCCCATGATCCTTTTATATGAGCAATACCTCAGAGTCGGGTCCTCTTCAAGGAAAACCAACTAGGTATAAAGCCTCACAACCGGTTACTTAACCCCCCCCCCCAGGGTTAAAAGCACTCTTCATCTCATCCAGAAGGTAAACTCCTATACCATAGGCACATAGGTTCCAGAAGCATCATCCTCTCTCTAAGGTTTGGTTCCTCTAAAGGCAACCAAGATATCATCAGCCTTCATAGGGAAACCACTATCATCCACTTAGGTCGCATCATCCTCTACTATCAACTGTTCCTAAGTCTCAGAACCTAAGCTTCCAACTTTCCTGTTGGGTTCTTGCTTTCTCTCTCTCTAGAGCTAACTCCACATCCATCCCTACTACTAGAGGTCCCCTCTCCATGAAGGCTCATGCTCACAAGCATACTCCTATGTGGGTGAAGTCTATGCTCAACTCATGTTTGGCTCGAGATTATCCATATGCTTATCTCATAAGCCATCCATCATGTCCTTCTGGCCTTAGTTTTAACCTACTGTTCACATTACTGATGTACTCAGGGTGCAAGCTATATCCTACTTGCAACAACCCATAAGGTTTATATAGGTTCATCTCTAACCTTATCCAGGAAGGAGATATCCTTTGCTCAAACATGCACGATCCTTCACAAAGTTGGGGTGCCAAAGGTGCTAGGCCATCTAACCTCTCATGGCTCATATGACAAACCATAGGCATGTCCATCCAAACACCCAGTCTACCATGACATATAATCTCATCATGTCTCTCTCTCTAACCTTCTCTTAGGGTTAGGCTTAACATCATCCTCAAAGGATGTGCGAGGTCTCTACCTCCAAGACTAACTCTCTTTACTCATCCTCCTGACAAGGAGGTCTATTCTCAGGTCTCTCCTGAGGGCTATGACAACTCGTGTCATACGACCTAGGCATGTATCTATTCTTTAGTTTGCGCTTAATCTATTAAGCTTATGTACATGACATCTTATTTACATGCTTTTCATTAGTTTGGTGGAGGATTCCTTAGACCTTATTAACTTTTCCCACACCTCAAGAGGGTGAGGAGAAGAGAGAAAAACGTAATCCTTAAGGTCCTTAACATAATTTGAGTTGAGAAGGGATGAACAAGATGAGAGAGTCCTAAAGGTATCTTATTTCGAATCATACCCTAAGAATTTGGCCAGACAGTCACACAGATCTGGGAGTCCTCGTATTCTGACTAGCGGTGCGGAGGAAAATATTGCCAGCCCCCGATCGTGATCCTTTTCTAGACACCTCTGTCTTTCGGATAATCCTCCAATAACTCCCTTGGGTTCTATAGAATTTGCAAAATTTAATAATTATTAAAGATTACTTGAGGAACCTATGCTCTGATACCAATTGTAACGACCCCGCCTCCCGGTAACCCCCAATTAAGGGAGACCGAAAGGTCGGTGCCGTTATCCAATTAACAAGATCAAAGGTTCGACAAATAATCAATAACAATTATGAAATTCTACTAACTAACTGAAATTTGGTATAAAATTAAAACTTTACTTACCTTTGAAAACTTTGGGAATCTATCTATCCAAGCTTGAATCCACTCTAACTAATCCTCCTTGCACTTTATGTTTTACTTTCACAATGTGTCACATTACTGTTTGTTCCTTCAATTGTTGTTCCTAGAACGCCGACAAATAAAACGTCGGTCAGTATATCGAAATATACTGGTATGTGGGAACAACCAAAAACTTGCAAGTATGGCTAACAATTTAATAATCACAATCAAATTAATTAACAAGAGAATTTACACTTTTCAGTATGACATTCTCCACCACTTTTGCCTTAACCCTGGCATACCCACCTTAGGGTGCCCTTTGCCAATGACTTATGGCCACCTTCTCAATCCCGAGCTTGGTGCCTGGGGGTCACCACTCATGATGCCCACTAGTCATGCAATATCATAGGCCACCTTCTTGGTTCCTGGGGTCACCACTCAAGGTGTCCATTGGTCTACCCATATGGGCCTGACCTTTGGCATCATCCATCAGGGTGGCATGTAGGTGCGAGAATCCATATTATTAATGTGATTATCATAGTGACTTTATAGTTTGCAAGTATGAACATCCAAACTGATAATTTGCATTCAATGCGATTAACCATCGAGAAAATCATCTAGAAACTAAGGCGGTTATTCATAATTAACCACATACCTGATCCAGAACAACTTGATTGTCCAAGAAATAAGGATAAAGAATCAATCAACAAGCAATCAACAATATCCTAAAATCAATGCATACGATCCAAGTGTCGTAGTTTATCCAGAACATTCTAAAGCTAGACTTGGATTCCACCTTAGGCTTTCTAGACCGCATTAGGGTTTTATTAGGGTTTTTGCCTTCATAACAATTTTATCATATTAAATACTCTCTTAGTTCATAAACCCTAATTCCAACATCATAAGCCCAATTAAAGTCGATTATTTCTCTTCGTTACCAAAACTACCTTCTTTATTCTTTTAAGTTATTTCAAGGTCATTATATGCATTTATCATCAATTCATAGTCCATTATAATCCAAAACACATAAGAACTTGATTTTCCATTAATTCCACCTTTTATTCATGTAAAAACCCTAATTTCTATATTAAGGTTATTTATCCACAAATTAGGGACTTTAATGCTCAAAATAACATATACCTACTTTAATCATGAAATTAATCAATTAAATCCATTAATAGTTGAATTAATCAACATTAGGGTTTCAAGGCCCTTTAAAGTATATTTATGCATATGAAACTCCAAATTAACTAATTATATGCAAAGTTCATTCTTTTTCTTTCTAAAGTTCCTTTTTATCATTAACATGCTAAGATCCACTTTAATCAGCTATTAAACCTTACTAATCACTTTAATCATTTCCAATTAGGGTTACTTTAATCATTACTACAATAAAGTTGATATCTTCTATTATTTTTCGAATTGAAAAAGGAACCAGGCTTCAAATATATTTTTAATGGATTCCTCTCATTTTTCTGAGCAATTTTCATATTTTGTATGATCTTATCTAAGCTACCAATTTTTAGTTCTAAAATTTGCAAGAAATACCTTTTTGAACCAATCGCGGAGCGCCACATCACCCCCTCCATGCAACGCGAATTGCCTTATTGGAAATATAACGAAATGACATCCATGCCCCCGGTAAGTGAATTGGCACTACATCCCGCAGAGGGGCAAACTCATCCAACACCCCCGATCATCTTCAACCTTCAGCTCTGTCGCGAACAGGCCACGAACGGCTGTTTGCCGCGGTCCGCCCTTCCACCCTGAGGCTCGAGGATCGACGGCAATGGCTGCCTTAGATCTGCCAGTGTCCGCCGCACCTAGGGTGCCTCTAACTCGTCGCTAGAGAGGTCTCTCCCAATAGGAAGAAAGATGTGACCGCTGCTGTAACTGCAGCCGGCCTTGCAGTCCAACAGTGGACGTTGCGCGAAACTAAGGACTTCGAAATCGTAGCTGAGCTGTCCAGGGTTGATGTGGAAGCACCCTGCCTCCAACCAGATGACTCCTCAGCCCCTGGTTTGCTCCGGGGTTTCTCTAAACCTTCATTAGGGTTTTGCGTGAAAGAACAAGAAAAGGAAGATGTAGTTGCGTGAAATCTCTCTCGGGACTTGAACTGGAGGGTCTCTCCTTTAAATAGGGGAGTATCCACGCCCTAGATCGCTTTCCCACTAAGCAATCAAGGCTACTCCTTATAGGAAAGAGATTTCCTTATTTTGAAGTATCTTTCTCTCTCTTCATGTATATATTTCCATTAGGTTTTAGGAATTCAAAATTCCTCTCACCTACTCTCTTTATTGCTTGACGTTTAACCCCTTAGGCACGAAATTAAGTTTTCCTTTAATAGCAATTTCTTTCTTTTTAGCAATACCATGTAATACATTAATGGAATACTCACATTATCTTCTTATTTTGGTATTTTGGTATTTTCTCTTTCTTTCCTCTTTATTGAGGTTCCTTAGACCCCAAGAAGCTCTAATATTTCGAAATCCTTTTATTGGATACTCATTATCCTTCTAGATGCATCTAAATGCATTATTCTTCATTATTTCTCATTATCTTGTTTATTTCTTATTAAAATAGTTCTTTTTGAGGATTTCTCTTTATTTCCCTTTTATTTTCCTCATTGGTATCTCTTTTATCATAAGCAATCCTTGGGATACGAAATTCCACCAAGGATCACTTAATTATACCTCTTTTTACTTATTTTCCACATTTCATCAATATTTTCAATTTCTTTCTTAATAAAGAAATACTTAATTGATTTCTTCTTTTCTTATTACTCTCTTTATGCAACTTTGGACTCCTTAGTACCCAAGGAACCCAAGAGGCACGAAATCCCTCCTTGGATTTGCCTTCTAGAGGTTTCTACCTCTTTCTTTTCTCAAATATTCAATTATTCATAAATTAATTGAATTTTCCTTGTTATCGGGCCCAATATCCAATAAAGCCCACAAATCAAACAACAAGGCTATTTTAAACGAAATCCATTTATTCACAACAAATTATATTATTTTTCCAAATATCTTTAATATGAGAAATTACATTTCTCACCCAAAATTTGGGGTTGTAATAATATGTGTGCTTGGTTGAATATGTATGCTTGCATCTCAGTCTGCGCACCGATTCCCTACCTCCTTTTTCTTGATGTAACTCAAGATAACTCGAGATTTCTTTCCTACCTTTTCTCCCCCCGAATGTAACTTGGGGTTTTCCCTATTCAAATGTAAAATAGGATAGATCTTTTATTTCCTATTTTGTCAAAGAACGACGGACAACATGACGACGACTGAGATGACTGGTTCAAGGAGTGAACCGATCGATTGATGATCCAAACGACCAGTTTGAGGAGCGAGATGATCGGGTGGCGGCCATGAGTAGATGCACGATGACCAGGCGAACCGATCAGTTGGATGAGCCAACCGATCGGCTGGTGGCACCCAACCGACCGGCCTGATGGCGAGCCGATCTATCATGAAGATGAGTTGATCAAACCCAGAACGGAAAAGCACAGATTCATCTTGTACATGTTGCATGTGATGTAGACCTAGATGATCATGATTCCTCTTAGCTCGAGGAATCACATTAGGATGGCCATAATCATCTCTTTTATCATTTCACATGTTTTCTGTGGGATATAGCATGTATATGATACATACTATGTATTGTGGTGATTGGATATGTATATGTACCTATAAAACCAAATCCCTCATCTAAATATTAAGTATTTTATGCCTTCCATCAGCGGCACACATGAAAAACTTGATCGACCAAGCGTAGGTTACGCCAAAGTGTGGTGCGCCGTCTATCTCGTGGAAGTGTGAAGGGTAAACATGTAGGTTCTGCCAAAGCAGGGTGCATGTTTACCGTGTCGGCTTTTGGGTTAGACTTAATTGGTGATTCTTAGAGCGTATAAGCCCAGAGGCACAGAATGTTCATGGCAAGGTATTGCACATGTTCATTCATCAAGAGTTGCATATGATGCAATTGGCATGATGACCTACCTAAATAGTCAAGATTGTGGGCAATCAGCCAAAGATGACTCATGACTTGATGAAATATGGATCTTGACCCACTAGAAGATTGTATGCTGCAATCTTCTGAATTGATGGTGAGGTCTATCAATTTTAACAAAAATAGTGGGAGAGATAATTAATTAAAGTCCTAATTATATCGTCAACCTTTCAAATCAATCAAATAAGTCAAAATTGAGATTTAGACTAAACTACATATGTTTTCCTTTTGTAGTACAAATGACAACAAACAACAATCACTTTTCGTTGTGATTGGTCCTTGAAAAGGACAAGCTGAATGGGACTAACTTCCATAACTGGTTTAGGACATTGAGAATTGTTCTCACTCAAGAGTGAAAGATCTATGTCCTGGATACTCCAGCTCCAGAGGAACCTGCTCCTACCGCACCAAAGGTAGAAAGGGATGCTTATAAGAAGCATTCTGAAGATGCCATTGATGTGAAGTGCTTGATGTTGTGCTCCATGAACCACAATTTGCAGAGACAACATGAGAAATGGGTGTCATTCAGATGATTCAACATCTCAAGAACATGTATGAAGATCAAGCACGGAAAGAGAGATATGATGTCTCCAGGGTGCTGTTCAAGTGTGTCATGACAGAAGGAGATCCAGTTGGTCCTCACACACTCAAAATGATTGGGCATGTGGAGAACCTAACAAGACTGGGATTTCCCCTGAGCCAAGAGTTGGCTACTGACGTGATACTGCAATCGTTGCCAGAATCCTACAGTCAATTTTTGATGAACTACAACATGAACAACTTTGACAAGCCATTGACAGAGTTGTTGGGCATGTTGAGGACAGCTGAGGCACAGATGAAGAAGGACAAGCCTAAGTCTGTGATGATGATCAACAGCAAGAAAGGAAAGTCCAAGCGCAAGGGCAAGGGCAAGGCTAAGAAAGGTTATGATGCTAGCCAACAACCCAAGTCGTCTTGAACTCTCAAGGCCAAGGGAGGCATGACCAAGAGAGGCAATTGCCACCATTGTCAAAAACCAGAACATTGTAAAAGGAATTGTCCACTCTATCTGGAAGAACTAAAGAAGAAGGAGGCGACAAACGTCTCCACCTGATGGTGTCATGAAATAAACTTGTAACACTTTTGAGGTATATGATACCAAGATATAAAGTGTAAAACACCCAATAAATGGGGCAAATGTTGCTTCCATAGATAGGAGTACTGTAGTTTATTTTCATCCTTAAAGGCATGTAATAGAGTTATGAACTGCTATTTCATATTTTCCATTGGATAGAAACACATTATTTTTTCCGATTGTATGACAATGATAGCAATTAATAAAGTTGATGTTTCAATTTCAAAAGATATGATCTTTATGGCAATGCCTTGTTTATCTTGTGGTACTTGGTATGCATAAGATAAAATGATACCTAAAAGTTATTGATAACTCAAACAATCAAATTAGCATAAATCATGAGAAATTCATTTCTAGATTCGATATGATGGATAAGTCTAGACTTTTTTTGGTTAGAGAACCAGTAAGAGACATGAATCTCTTAGACATGATTAATCAATCTTCACTAGTGGTAGTGGGATAATGATCATCCTATTAGGTATAATACATGTGATGTATTTACATACCTATTGGAGTTAATGCTAGTACTTCAAATGGTGTTTAGAGAAATACCAATATGAATATCTTGAAGTGTTCAAGAATATCATAGATGAGGTACAAATTTGGTAAAGTGTTAATTCTAGATGAGATCAATGAATGAAATACTTGAACCAAATGTTTGAGGACCTTGTGAGTGATTATGATAGTATATCATAGTAAACTCATGATTAAGGCATGGTGATGTCTAAATCAAAAGGAGCCATACTCTAAGGAGTTATAGGATGATTATCAAATAACTAAGTTCTTCTTAAAGAAAGAATACCCCACAGTAATAAAGGACATTAAGAATCACAAGGAGTTATATCCTTGACATATACACCTCGATTATCTATGTGATGAGTTGGTCATGTGATGAATCAACTGTCTAGATGAATATGAGGAACCGGATTTTGAGTTATGGTTTATGACCATTACATCCTAAATGACTTCCATGTGAACCATAAGGTATGACCTTGATGGTAGCACCCATTGGGATGAAATCCATAAGTGCGAATGAGTCTTAAGCGTTAAGACACATGGATAACATTTTGAGAAGGATGATGCTTGTTGATTGCAACTTAATGACTAAGAGATTTGGCATATGGATACTAAAACCGCTTTCCTATGAGGAATAAAACAAGGATGTGTATGTGACACAACCTATAAGGTTTATGAATCCATTAATGCAAATGAATTCTATAAGTTACAATGGATTAATCAATGTGATTGATTAGGTACAAGAAACTCAGAGCTGGATCTTTACTTTGATGATATAGTCAAAGGGTTTGACTGATATGTCAAAGATAAAGAAGGGATATGTGATTTAGTGGGAACGTATTTTCATTCCACATGTCGATGAGGAATGAAATGTTCTAGAATGGAATTCATTGTGGAAATTATCTTTAGGGAATATAGATACGTTTCCTATGTGATAAGAATAGAGATCTATAGATATAGTTCTCAAAAACCTCTTGACCTGAAAAGAGAAAGCATACATTGGCAATCTATAATGAAGGGTTCAATGTGCACAAATTCAGTAGGAGAAAACTTGTCCACGTTACATGGAGTTAGTATCCCAAGACCAAGTGTCCAATTCTTATGAAGAATGGAAACACTAAGAATAGATATGGATCTATCATGTATGCAATCATCCCATTATCTTGCATGTATAGGACATAGCAAGAATAAAATGCATTTATCATCTTGTATGTAGGACATGACAATATGATGTGCTCATCCTGATAACTCGTATGTGGGACATGACGAGTGGATGTTTGTCTATTTCTAGTAAGGGTTACTGGAATACCATAAGAACTTGATAAGTACTTGAGAAGTACTAGTTCTATGGAAATATAGAAGGGTTCACTGTAAAGAGTTACACTGATGCAAACTTCTAAAAAGGATAGAAAATTGATCACAATATATATATGAGATATATAAAAGTGAATGTTTCTGGATAAATGGAAACATTCCAATAAAGCCATTTTAAAAGGAAATGCCGAGTATCTGTGTGTTAGAGAACAACAGTGGATACTATATGGATCTAGGAGTTCATATAGATGAACTTATAGTTATTCCGATCATTGATGACAAGTTAGGATTGCTTGGTCATGCAATGTGGCTAAAGGTTAGCAAAGGAATACTAGATCGCATATTACGACAACTCCATCTCATACGTGTGACGTACAATGAAGAGATGACAGACATGCAGTTAATACTGACTTTGGAAAGGTGTTTCCATAACTCACTATGTTAGCACTAGAGCATACTAACATGTGGGACATGTTTGAAGATTACTAAGAATATGATTCAAGGGTGATTGGCTCACAGTGCAAGTGGGAGTCTGTTGGTATGTATACCCTGAGAGCCAATCATGGGATGATTGGTGGGATACATTAAGATTGATTTGATAAACATCAAAGGCAAGCTTCCAATTCTTTCTGGTTCAGTCATATGAGATAATGATAGAATAGATTGAATGTTTAGAGAATGACAGTACTCAATGACATATGCTTTCAGGTTAAGGATCTGAACGATGAGATCATACAAATGCTAAGAGTTTGTACATTCTTATTATGTCCCTAGTCGGATGTCATTGTGGAAGGTAGATAGACAACAATGACACACGAGACTAGATTGTGGTGTTGGTTGATGACAGAATCTCGTTAGTCGTGATATGGAGATATCAAACCAAACACATAGGTACTTGCTAGAGAACAAGTGTACCAGACAGACCCACCGTGAGTTTGACACATGGAACCATGACATGGTAGTCACAGTCAGTTCTCATAGTGATGGTGGTGAGTGTGATTCTTTGACCTGAAATCACTACACTCAACACATGCCGTTGGGTACACTTTGACATCATCAACACAGTCTTGAAACATGGGTCGTTGTAAAGGTGATGATTGGGTGGATTTGACGCATGGAGCTTTTGAGGGGTGAGTGATAGATATGGGATTTGTCCCTCCTGAGGGAGTTTGATATCCATGGCCACTTGATGAGTAGGATTGAGATAGGCGTGCACGTATGTGTGAATCAGTATGTGATATTGATATTATACATATCTCCTCCAATCTACTCTGAGATCAAGAAAGTGAATTTACGTTGACAGGATGACTGTTCCAAGCCTTGAGTTCATTCGGGATATCAGAGACAAAGGAATTATAAATTCACTGTAACACCATTCTTGGATTGTAGGATTGAAAGTTGTTCTCCAACTTTCCTTTTCACTTGGGTAGCACTGATGTGTTACTAGGTACCGCTCTTTGCTTGTGAATTCATAAGTGTTATGGACTTTCACTGCCAACGTGAAATGGACCTGCAGGGTCACACACATAGGATTTAACCTGGAAAAGGATTTTATCCACAAACGATGTTTAGATTGATTACTAAAGGAGTTTAGTAGTTCAATTAAACACTCAATCAATTGATAGCTCAGTATCATAGCGTACAAGGTGTTGGACCAATTGATTAGAGTATCAAATTGATTGAAACTGCGATTGACTAATTTGCATAGTCTGCTGCCCCAACCGATCGGCTCATAGGGATGAACCGATCGTCTCAGGTTGATGAACTGATTGGTTCAAGTGGTGATTCGATCGGCTCATGTGTCAATGAAATGATTGGCTCAATTTTTGAACCGGTCGATTCATGGACCAACTGAGATCATTTGGAAAGTCAGAAGACTATTTTGCAAATACAATTTGTTTCACTTGTACAAATTCGATTTGGACAAGGATTAATATTTGATTAGTTGGAAACAAATATGAAAGTCAATTCGAGTTGGACCAGGACCACAAAATGATATGCTCAGAGGTGAACCGATCGGCTCAGATGTCCCAACCGATCGATTCAGGTGTGAACCGATCGGCTCAGGTCCCCAACCGACTGTTTCATGCTTGAAACGATCGGTTCAGCTGGCGCAATTGGTTGTTTTGTGGAAAATCTCGAACCCTTCTACTCCTACTTTAATCTCACATTGCCCGGGGTAGAGAACCCTGTCCCATGACCCTCATATATATAGGGGTATTGGGGGCTTCTCAGGAACAACAACAACTCAGAACACCAGTTGCTCTGCAAAGTTGTTGTTATCTCTAGTTGTGGTAACCGAGAGAGCCTGAGCAAGTGCTTCCCGATAAGGAAACTGGTTGTAGCAGAGTGTGTCGGTGACTAGTACGCCAACAGGAGGGTACGACTCCTTCCGATTCCTTGTGGGACAAGGAGATCGGAGTTCCAGGTTGTCCGTTTGGATGACTTTAGAGGCGGGATACTTCTACCGCTCAGAGGACAGCTAATCGGCCTAAATCGCGCGTCAAAAAGGGAGCGGATTTAAAGTAGTCAGACTTTTAAATAACCCGACTCTTAGCCCCCCGCAATGATGACGGGGTCCGAAGTAGCGATCGGGGTCGAACCACAGGGACAAGGGTGGTCGTGCTAAGAATGCAGAATCAACACTCTACACTCCAGTAAAAGAAGGGTAAGAACAGAGTTCCCAAGGGAATGACAGGTGAAGATCGGTAAAACAAAAGATAACAATCTCCAACTAGAGTTACAAGGAAGATTAAGGTTTTTGGCATTTATCAATTTTTAGGGGTTTTGCACAACAGAACCGGAGGAGATAACACAATTTCCTCGGTAAGGAACGAAGGAGGAAAATTTCAGCATAACAAGCGGCAGCAGGAAACATCGAGTACCCCTTCTCTTAAAGAGGGTACCTCTAACTAAGCACCACCACCTTCTCTCAAAGGTGATGGACTTGGGTTGGAGTGGAAAGATAACTGAAGCAACTCTGACCCTGGGTACTCTCGTACTCCCTGATTAGACCAAACGCTGGAGTTACAACCCCTATCTCGAGGGAGCTGTAACGGGAAACACGATTCGATAGCTAGTCAAAACATGATCCAAGCATACAAGCTAGAGTTCAGATGCTATAAGGCAATCATCCAAAAAAAGAGAACAAACTTAAAAAAATAGGTGTTAAAACTCCTCTAATTCCATTAGCAATAGCATTGTATATAAAGGGTTTAGTTACATTACATAAATGAAGAAAGTAAATGACTGAAAAAGGGAAGATAGGTATCGCCTCCTTGATTTAGGAGGGCGACACACAGAAACAGACCCCTAAGGTGCCTCTAACCTGATACTATGCGGGAGCTCTTCCTGATATGCCTGTATCGGGTGGCATCCCCTGTCGGGCGATAGGCCGTGATGGACAGACGTATCGATCAAAGCACTCTACCCGATACGGTCATATCAGGATGCCACCCTCTCGGGCGACACACCATTACGGGTTGTCCGTATCGGGTTCGGTATCATGTCGGGTTAGAGAGGTCTTAGGTTCTCAGGTTCCTCATATCGAGTGTAGAGGGCGAGCCGTCTCGGACGAGAGCCCATCTAGGAACCCGACACATCGGGTGGCCTTCTTGGTCGATATCGGCTGCTGCAGCTACCGGGACGGGTCCTAAGTGAACCACTCCCACCCCTCTCGGGTGGGAGGTGCTCACCTAGTATTGCCCGGTACACCTCGGGTGCGTGACACACTAGCTCCAAGCGCTTGCCAAGGTTAGCTTTCGCGAGAGTCCGTCCTGGCCCATCAGAGTCCTGTAGCTGGTATTTATAGGAAACAGTTGGAAGAAGTTGCAGATCTTCGGGCGCCACGTATTCTTCATCGACTCCCGTTACGTGGCTTCGGGGATGGACGATACCTAGGTATCATCTGACACACCTTGGCTATTGCGTGTCGGGTTGCGGTGGTATCGGGCGGCTGTGACGGATATGCGTTTTTCCAGTGAGTGGCTCGTGTCACGCAATATGTCCGTGTCGGGATGACTGGTCATGGCGTGATAATGACTCTCTGTCGGGTAGTAGCGTGTCGCTCGTCAGATTCCGCGCTGCGCGCTACGCCAATGTCGGGTTGCTGCCATGTCGGGTAGCGACCACGATGGGTAGTGGGCGTGTCGTGCAGCTAGAAAAGGGCCGATTCTTTGTAAGTGGGCCGGGTCGGGCCATTTTTCTGATTTTGAGTAGAAAAGCGAGGAAAACTTTGTAAAAGATGATAAAAACAAGTTAAGAGCATAGTGTGACTCATTTATTCAATAACATGTCAAAATGAAGAGGAAAACAGTTTAAAAGGGCAGTTTTGACAACAAAATATAGGCCATAAATATCACAAAAATGGGTGTTATCAACTCCCCCAAACTTAGCATTTTGATTGTCCTCAATCAATTTTAAAACTTTGTTTTGTGACACTCCTTCTCAACCCGGTATAGTTTTCAGGCAAGGGGTTTGGGCAAGTATTGAGATGCCTTAAAGAGAATACTGCTCAACCACGAACAACAGACTTTATTTTTCCTGCCTTATTTAAGAAAAAATTTCTCTACAGCTTCGGCGAGACTAGGGTGCATGATTTCGAAGTTAGCTTTAACACCAAACAGCTTTTGGGAATAGAAAGTTGTGTTTTTGGGTAGGTTTAAGGCTTTTTGGGTTTTTCTTGTTTCCCATCAGTCCATCCAGGTATTGGTTCGTTAATGGGAAAGTGGTCCCTGCAGTCAAAGCCAGTTGGCTTTAGAGCAGTGATTTCACATCCTACGTACCCCTGCCCCAGATCTACCATGCCTAAAGATGGGTACTTTTGGAAAGACAAGTGTGTATTTTTTTTCATTTGGCACAACTCTCATGCTTTTATTCTCTCTCATAAGGCTTTTCTCTCTTTTTGGGATTTTGTTGGGTAAGGGAGAACAAGAGAAATTTTTGCTTTTGGGGCAACTTTTTCCTTCGCATACACATCTCTTAGCTGTTGTGAGATTTTTTTTTTTGAAATTGGCGTAGAAAAGTTGTAGTCTTTCTTCACTTCGAGACATCATTTCCAAAAAGAGCATAACAAAACGAGAACCACCTTAGACACAAAGAAAACAAGTTGGGAGAAGTCGTATCAGGTTTTTACTATAGAGTGTCTTTGTACAATTGTATAGATATGCACAGTTTTGTATGAAACATGTATATGTATATGTACACAGGTTATGTTATAGAAGAAAAAGAACAAAAAGGGTGAAGTTTGAAGGGCTTTTAGTACCTCCCTCACTGGTACATAGAACCCCCCAAACTTACTCCACACTCTATCCCAGAGTTGTGAAGTAGATAAGGTAGGGTAATGTTAACTCAGTGAGGATTAGTTGGTGAGCGCGCCTTTTCTAGATAGAAGCTCCCACACATATTCGCCGCATTTGCTGTGGTAGTGGATGCGGTGGAGCTGGTCAGGAGTCTCTTGGTTTGATATCCATTCCAGCACGAAGATGACACAGTCGTTGGATAGTGGAATTTGTTGTGGACTGTGGTGGCAGAACTGCAACTCGTGCCATTTGCTCGCTGCTATCTCCAGGAATGGTTGGATCAGCGTCGCCATCGCATCATAGTATTTTCGTACTAAGCACTCGAGGGGTGTCAACGCTATCAATGTACACTGCACTGGATGATCTTCGTTGCTGTCTTAGCTATTGTAGAAGATTCCTGCTCGTTGGCGAGTGTATATCGTCAGGAGTGTCTAATGGTTGTAGTGCAGAATAGGTAGGAAGATGATGTGTGGAATCCTACTCTGTAACTCTTCCAGAAAAGATTGTTTCGCTCCTGACTCATCGACACGGCAGATGTCGTTGAACAACATTGGATGAGCTATGTATGCGTGTTCAAATGTCCTTTGTAGTATCTGGATGTAGGCGGTCGCCACTGATATCGCCAAACATCCTCCTTTTACCATGTCCCTTAAGTCATCAACTGGGACTATGACACTGCCTGCCTCGTAGATGACGTCTGTGGGGGTAGAGTCAGCTAACTTCAGAAGAACTTCAATTACCTGCTCCTGTGTGAGTGTAGAACACGAGAAACGGTCGAAGTCGTTGATCATTTCTTATGAAGTTTCAGGTGAAGCGGGGTCTTCAATTCTACATACTTCCCGTAGGATTTCTAACCACTTGCCTACCCCGTAAATGTCTGCATCCATCTCGGCTTATTTTTCTGGAGTGCTGTCGGGTTGTGAGGATTCATCTTCTTGGTCACTATCCAGTAGTTTTTCTGGTACCACTGCGTCTTGGAAATAGCGCTCATCTTTGATTAGAAACAAAGAGTAGGTGCACCTGAGATGGAAGAAATCTTGGCCCTGGAGATGCCTTATGTTTCCAAATATGTTGAGCAGCTCCATGGCACGCAAGACGACAAAGGCACTATTCCCTCTTCCTGATTCTACTTGGACGGGTAAGTCTCCGCTAGAGAAGAAGTTCCAAACGCTGCTATGATGTTGGATTCTGTAAAGAGGTGAGATCACCTCCTTACTAAAATTTAAAGGAAGTACAAAACATCCATCTTTTTAGAATGACAAAAGATATTGAGGGATGCATGTATAATATTCCAAGTAAATAAGCATGCACTAGATACATTACAAAATGTCAATAGCAGCGGAAATAAAAGAACTAAGCCTATTACATGGCTTTCATTGTTCATTACATGATTGTTCTCAAAAGAAAAAGATAAGAGAAAAGGATCTAGCTATAGCAACCTAGACATCCTTTCAGATAGCTTGAGATCTACTCCTAATATGATTTCCTTCAAACTTGTCCTCCATGCTCAGCACCAACACCTAGGTGGTTGAGAAAACACCCAGCAAAAGGGGAAAGAAAACAAGGTATGTGTCACAAAACTAATCTAGGATATCAAGAAAAGTACAACAAAAAAACATGCTAGGGTTCATCATATAATGAAGATAACAAGAGTATGAGGCTATATTCAAAAGAAACTTGCCATTAACAATTATATCAAAAAGGATTTGCATGTAAGATAATTATGTCTACCTAACTAAGTAGGGTTGAGGCACCTACCGAACCTCTAACCTTAGGTGAGGGGAGAATAAGACATTCCCAGTCACCTACAATATTATGGGGAGAATAAGACATTCCCCAGGGTGATTATTTACATGCCCTCTGTGGGTGGTTGTACATAAGTACCGCTACTTTAAATTAAATAGAACATAAATCCACATGCTAGAAAAGTAGTCATGGCAAGAGTAAACATAATATTCAATAAACATGGCAGTGGGGTATAAGACCCAAACAAGAAGAAATTATAATCTAATTTGAGGCATGAACAACATTAGGATTCAAGAATAGGATATTTAGGGTTCATTTAAGCCTCATTAGGGAAATATAGGGTTTGGCTGCAATTATCCCAACATAGGGTGTAAGGAATGCACATACCTCTCTTACTAATATCAATTACTAACTTTCACCACTTTAATTGAGTCCAAGTTCCACTTTGCCTATTTTCAATGTATTAACATGTATTAGAGTACATAGTGCACATTAATATATAGAAACCCTATTTTTAGAGCTTTTTAGCAAAATTCGGATTTATACTCTTAAAACATCACCAATAAACTTATTAGGTTTTCTTGATCAAGAAAACATATATTTATGTTAATTTTGGAGTTATGATGTTTAAGATGTAATTTTTATGGATTTTATGCATTAAATTCGTTTTACAAAAATCACCATTCGTCAAACCATGAAATAATACCTTGAAAATATTTTTATTAGATAGAGATTAATTTTCCAATTCCAAAACATATTTATTTGTCAAATTTGGATAAGCGGTTTAGAAGATATGGATTTTGCAATACTGACCAATAGGAAATTGCCACATCATCAAACTGATCGAGATAATTAAAGAGAGAGGGAGAGGGAGAAAACACCATTCGACCAAGATCAGATTTCAAGTTGCATAGGTAACCAAACTAGAACTTCTATAGAAGGTAAAACAGCAAGAAATCAAAACCTTAGAAGAGCATGGTAAAAAGAGATGGAAATCGTCGATTTTCAACATAAAAGCATGAGTTTTAAGCATGTACTAAGCAATATATGAGAAGGGTGTTAACCAAACTTGCCTCTAGGAAGGTAATTAGGTTCAAAAAGAAAGGATTCCTAGATTAGAAGGTCTGGTTTCTCCAAGCCAAGCTCCTTTCTTGAGCAAAGATCACCTTCTCCACTTTAGAGGTGCAAACCCTAGCAAAAGAGCAAGGAGATGATATGTTTTAGGGTTTTAGGTGGAGTTTTACCATGTATGGTCATGGTTCCGACCTAGAAGAAGGTGTAAGGAAGACTAAAAGTATGAAAATAGTGAAGGAATGGAGGAAACTTACTAGTTTTGGTCGAATTTACCAAGGAGGAGCTTTAGAAACCCTAATAGGGCAATTTGGAAGCCCTAGGAGCCTTCTTCACCAAGGTAGGCTCCCTCTATTTCCTTGGGGCAGAAACTTCGTGGCCAAATACAGAAGAAACTATTATCTAAGCTAGAGGAAAGAAAAGGAGAGAAATAGTTTTTGAATTGTGAGTTGGGAAGGGGCATACATGGCTATTTATAGAAAGAAGTGAAGCATGAGGAGTCTTAAGGGACTTTCCATGTGTCTTTAGCCTAGGGATTGATGGCCATGCAAGAGGATAGCTCATAGAGGCTTCATGCATATCAAAAGTCGGTTCTAAGATCCCATAGATTATTCTAGGCCATCCCCACCATTTTTCAAGAAAGAAATAACCTCATTGGTTGATAGCTTTTAAGGATAAGCATCTTTATAAAGAGGATAATCCCTATAATGCCCTTGGAAAGAAATACCATCAAACCAAGGTGAAACTAGTTTCTCCAATGGTTTCAAATCTCTTTAATGGTAAGGGAATATCTAAGGATTAAAATTCAGGAGATAATTTGCAAAGAAAACCTCCCAATTGGGTAAATTGCATAAAAGTCCAAAATGTACCTAAAATTGCATAACTTGCACAAACAACATCCAAATCAAACCAAATTTGAAACTTAGCCTCATGGTATGTTTTAAAATCATATAAAAAAGTTACATTAAGGTTTATAGCACTTAATTATGGTAATTAAGCTTTTAATGAGGTATTTGTGCATAAACCCTTATATTGGTACAATTAGTGAATAAATGTTCACTAAACCACTATAAATTCCACTAATTAAACATAAATGACATAATTGATAGAAATGAGAGGGAAACTTGGGAAAAAGGTTTACATGGATATTACATCTAATATTAATTATGTTACAACACTCCACCCCTTTAAAAGGATTTCGTCCTCGAAATCTCAAGCAAAAAGAGAAGGGTTAGTATGTAACATTTCATCTCTAAACTCCCAAGTGGGTTCTTCCTGACCATGATATTTCCACAAAACTTTTACCAGCTGAATCTCTTTGTTCTTCAGCTTCTTTACTCAGGAGTCAAGAATATTCACAGGTAGCACTTCATAGGTCAGATTCTCATGTATCTCCAAAGGCTCAACGGTAAGCACATGAGATGAGTCCTTCACATACTTCTTCAGCACAGAGACATGGAACACATTATGAATCTTATCATAGGAAGGAGGTAAGGATAAGCGGTATGCACAGTCTCCAACCTTATCTAAGGTTTCAAATGGTCCAACATAGCGGGGACTCAACTTGCCTTTAACTTTAGATCTAGCAATAGGACGGATAGGCTTGATCTTCATAAATGCATAGTCACCCACTAGGAAGTTAACATTGGACCTCTTCTTGTCAGCATACATCTTATATCGGTCTTGAGCAGATTTCATGAGTTTCTTTATCAACTACACCTTTTCTATCATCATTTGCATGCCATCGGTCTTCACTAGAGAACGTTCACCGACATCATCCCAATGCAAAGGTGATCGACATGGTCTACCAAAGAGAGCTTCAAAAGGTGGCATACCAATACTAGCTTGGTAGCTATTATTGTAAGCAAACTCAGCTAATGACAGACACTGATCCCGTGCACCACCCCAATCCATCACAAAAGCACGAAGCAAGTCCTCCAGAATTTGTACTGTTCTCTCAGATTGACCATCAGTCTGCGGGTGGTAAGAAGTACTGAAACACAAGTCAGTACCCATCTCCTCCTGAATATGACCCCATAAATGAGAAGTAAACTTTGGGTCACGATCAGAAGCTATTACCTCAGGTACTCCATGCAGGCGTACGATCCACTCAACGTACAACTGAGCCATATCTGCAACTTTGTAATTGGTTTTGAAAGGCAAGAAATGTGCAGATTTTGTAATCCGGTCAATAACCACCCTAACAACATCATAACCTTTCTTGGACTTGGGGAAACCAGTAACGAAGTCCATTGTGATTTATCCCACTTCCATTTTGGAATTTTAGGAGGGTGAAGAAGACCACCATGTCGTTGATGTTTGATCTTGACTTGCTGACATGTCAAGCACTTCGCGACGAATAGAGCTATATCATTCTTCATGTTCTTCCACCAGAAGCTTCATTGTAAGTCCTTATACATCTTTGTTGTGCCAAGATGAATAGTGTAATTGGACCCATGAACTTCACTCAGAACCTTCTGTCTCAGATCACCAACATTAGGAATCCACAACCTTTGTTTGAAGCGGAAAACACCATCCACTCCGTCAGAGAAGTCAGATTGTGGTTTCTCAGTTAAAGCTTTCATCTCCTCAAGCTCAGAACTCTCCAACTGTGCAGCCACGACTTCTGAGATCTAGGTTGGTTTAATGTTCAAGGTGGCCATATGAACACACAACTTGTCTTCATCCACTGATTCAACAGGCTGAGGTCTCCATCTAGCCACATGTTCAAGGTTTTCCCATATTGAAAATCTCAAAGAAGCAAAAACATCATCCTTCTTGCGACTTAAAGCATCAGCTATGACATTTGCTTTACCAGGATGATAGGTAATGGTGAAGTCGTAATCTTTAAGATATTCCATCCACCTATGTTGTCGCAAGTTCATATCCTTTTGAGTCAACAGATATCTCAGACTCTTGTGATCAGAAAAGACTTCAAACTTTTCACCATAGAGATAGTGTCGCCAGATCTTCAAAGCATGAACTATGGCAGCAAGCTCCAAATCAAGTGTAGGCCAATTATCTTAATTAGGTTTCAATTGTCGAGAAGCATAGGCGATCACCTTTCCATCTTGCATCAAAACACACCCTAAGCCTTGTCTGGATGCATCGGTGTAGATGACATAGGGTATGCCCTCAATAGGAAAAGCAAGCACGGAAGCAGAAGTCAGGCTCTTCTTCAGCTTCTGAAAACTGTTCTCACATTTTGGTGTCCAAGAGAACTTGACCTCCTTTCGCATCAGCTTGGTTAAAGGCAAGGCCAACTCAGAGAAGTTCTTGATAAACTTTTTATAGTAACTTTCTAAGCCAAGGAAACTACAGATCTTTGAGGGATTCTTTGGAGCTTTCCACTAGGTCACAACTTCTACCTTTGTAGGATCAACAACTATATATCTGACAGAAATCACATGACCCAGAAACATCACTTCCTTTATCCAGAACTCACACTTTGAGAATTTTGCATAGAGTTGATTTTCTTGTAGTGTGTTGAGTACAATCCGCATATGCTCGTGATGTTTTCCTAACGTCTCAGAATAAACCAAAACATCATCGATAAACACCACCATGAACTTGTCAAGGTATGGGCGGAACACTCAGTTCATCAAGTCCATGAAGGCAACAGGGGCATTTGTCAAGCCGAAAGGCATGACCATGAATTCATAATGCCCAAATAGTGTTCTAAATGCTGTCTTCGGTACATCATTATCCTTCATGCGCATCTGGTATTAGCCACTTCGTATATCCATCTTGGAGAACACAATGGCTGACTTTAGCTGGTCGAACAAGTCATCGATGCGAGGCAAAGGACAATTATTCTTCACCGTCACTTGGTTAAGCATGCGGTAGTCCATACACATCTGCATCGAACCATCCTTCTTCTTTACGAACAGCACAGGGGCTCCCCAGGGTGAAACACTGGGGTAGATGAAGCCCATGTTGAGAAGCTCTTCTAGCTGCTTCTTCAGTTCGGCAAGCTCGGCAGGGGCCAAGCGGTAAGGCGGCTTCGATATTGGTGAAGTTCTGGGTACAAACTCGATGGAGAACTCCACCTCCCGAGTTGGTGGCAAACCAGGTAACTACTCGGGAAAGACGTCCAGGAAGTCCTTCACCACATCTATGTGGTCGAGAGAAGGAGGTGTAGCCTCGAGGACTATAGAGGCTAAGAAAGCTCTACACCCTTGCGAGACTAGCTTTTCAGCTTTGATGGCGGAAATAAAAAATTGCCGATCTTCTCACTTCCTACCCTTGACACATAATCTTCCCTCAATAGGATGTGACAAACTAACCTTTGATTCTTCACAAAACAAAATAGCTTTGTACCTCTTCAACCAATCCATTCCCAGGATGACATCAAAGGTGGTCATGTCAAGCAAGATGAAATCTAAGCGAAACATTATACCAGATATACAGAGGTCCATGGTTGGAGTTTGGAGATATGAAGAGTAGATCTTACCACTAGGGGTTTTTACATCTAATATATGATCCATATACTCAAATTCTATTTCTAACATGGAAGTAAGCTGACATGATATGAAGGTATTGGATGAGCCAGAATCAAATAGTGCCTTTATAGGATGCATATTAAGATGCAAGGTACCTTCAACAACTTCATTATCTTCACCTGCTTCCTTATCATTGAGAGAAAACACTCTCCCATTCCTCCTCTCCACTGGCGGTCTCCTCGGGTTTTGGTTGTTGTTGTTGTTATTATTCCACAAAGGCAGATTCTGCCTTGGCTATTGTGGCTGCTGGGCATTATTTTATCCTTGCTGGAAATGGGGGCAGAGTGGTCGGATATGCCCAACTTGTCCACACTCATGGCAGGTCAGAGGAGGCCGGTTGTCTCTACGAGCAGGTGCATTGTTGGCAGGACATCTCCCTGGAGGATGGTGACGAGAGCACCTATTGCACCGATCACGTCCGTGATTCTCATTCTGGGTAGGGTTCTTCCTCTTGTTGTTGCTATATCCATTATTGTGTCCATAGGATTGGAATCCTGGGTAGGACTCGATGGCCAGGGCCTTATACACCATCTGCTGGAAGGTGAGTGGAAGTTGTGGAACAAGACTTTGACCCACTTGGTAGTTTAGGCCCTCCAAGAACAATGTTGCCCTTCTCTCGGCTCCAAGGTCGGTGGCATAGCATTCCAGAAGTAGGAACCGTTAGATGTAGTCAGCCACACTCATGCTTCCCTGCCTGAGGCTGTAGAACTCGGCTTCATTCTTCCTCAAGAAGGCAGGACAAATGTACTTCTCCCTGAAGAGCTTCAGGAACTGGTCCCACTCCATGGTAGAGGTGTCTCAAGTGCGGGCGACACCATTCCACCAGACACGTTCCGGTCCGTCCAGCACATACGTCGCGAACCGAACTTTCTGGTGAGGAGGGCATGCCATACCTTTGAAGGTCCGATCCAAAGCCAACACCCAGTCATCAACTTTATCCACCATGTTGTGTTCACTTTCACCTTTGAAGTAGGGTGGCTGCATCTTTATGAAGTCAATGAGGGTGAACTCCCTCGGCTTGTTGGCATTGGCAACCATTATGTGGAGTTGCCCCATCATGGTGGAGAGCACCTGGCACAACATTGCCAGCTCTTACTCTGGTGTAAAGGAGGGGGTGCCTGGAGTAGCATGGTTGACCATACAATGGCCGGTAGGAGTCACAAGAGTGTTTTCCACATTGGAGTCATTAGGGTTTGACTCCTTTCCCTTGATTCTAATGTCGAACAAGTCACCTATCCTAAAAGGTAGGGTTAATATGTTAAGTTCCCAGGAGTATTTGAATCATAGATGAAAAAGAATAGAAGCATAGATGAGAAAATAATATCTAGAATGCTATTACCTAAAAGCATACTATTTTGGGCAATTCGTATTAGCTCAGGCCAGGCCAGTATCATATGGGTATATGAGTCCTCGTAAACCAAGCTAGTGGTGCGGAGGAAAATATTGCCAGCCCCCGAAACCCTGATCCATTCTAGACACCTTTGCTTCAACTTCATGTCCTAATAGTTGCCTAAAGGCTCTGATACCATGCTGTAAAGAGGCGAGATCACCTCCTTACTAAAATTTAAAGGAAGTACAAAACATCCATCTTTTTAGAAAGACAAAAGATATTGAGGGATGCATGTATAATATTCCAAGTAAATAAGCATGCACCAAATACATTACAAAATGTCAAGCAGCAGAAATAAAAGAACTAAGCCTATTACATGGCTTTCATTGTTCATTACATGATTGTTCTCAAAAGAAAAAGATAAGAGAAAAGGATCTAGCTATAGAAACCTAGACATCCTTTTAGATAGCTTGAGATCTACTCCTGAGATGAATTCCTTCAAACTTGTCCTCCTTGCTCAGCACCAGCACCTGGGTGGTTGGGAAAACACCCAGCAAAAGGGGAAAGAAAACAAGGTATGTGTCACAAAACTAATCTAGGATATCAAGAAAAGTACAGCAAAAAAACAGGCTAGGGTTCATCATATAATGAAGATAACAAGAGTATGAGGCTATATTCAAAAGAAACTTGTCATTAATAATTATATCAAAAAGGATTTGCATGTAAGATAATTATGTCTACCTAACTAAGTAGGGTTGAGGCACCTATTAGACCTCTAACCTTAGGTGAGGGGATAATAAGACATTACCAGTCACCTACAATATTATGGGGAGAATAAGACATTCCCCAGGGTGATTATTTACATGCCCTCTATGGGTGGTTGTACATAAGTACCGCTACTTAAAATTAAATAGAACATAAATCCACATGCTAGAAAAGTAGTCATGGCAAGAGTAGTCATAATATTCAATAAGCATGGCAGTGGGGTATAAGACCCAAACAAGAAGAAATTATAATCTAATTTGAGGCATGAACAACATTAGGATTCAAGAATAGGATATTTAGGGTTCATTTAAGACTCACTAGGGAAATATAGGGTTTGGCTGCAATTATCCCAACATAGGGTGTAAGGAATGTACATACCTCTCTTACCGATATCAATTACTAACTTTCACCACTTTAATTGAGTCCAAGTTCCACTTTGCCTATTTTCAATGTATTAACATGTATTAGAGTACATAGTGCACATTAATATATAGAAACCCTATTTTTAGAGCTTTTTAGCAAAATTCGGATTTAGACTATTAAAACATCACCAATAAACTTATTAGGTTTTCTTGATCAATAAAACATATATTTATGTTAATTTTGGAGTTATGATGTTTAAGATGTAATTTTTATGGATTTTATGCATTAAATTCGTTTTACAAAAATCACCATTCGTCAAACCATGAAATCAGACCTTGAAAATATTTTTATTAGATAGAGATTAATTTTCCAATTCCAAAACATATTTATTTGTCAAATTTGGATAAGCGGTTTAGAAGATATGAATTTTGCAATACTGACCAATAGGAAATTGCCACATCATCAAACTGATCGAGATAATTAAAGAGAGAGGGAGAGGGAGAAAACACCATTCGACCAAGATCAGATTTCAAGTTGCATAGGTAACCAAACTAGAACTTCTATAGAAGGTAACACAGCAAGAAATCAAAACCTTAGAAGAGCATGGTAAAAAGAGATGGAAATCGTCGATTTTCAACATAAAAGCATGAGTTTTAAGCATGTACTAAGCAATATATGAGAAGGGTGTTAACCAAACTTGCCTCTAGGAAGGTAATAAGGTTCAAACAGAAAGGATTCCAATATTAGAAGGTCTGGTTTCTCCAAGCCAAGCTCCTTTCTTGAGCAAAGATCACCTTCTCCACTTTAGAGGTGCAAACCCTAGCAAAAGAGCAAGGAGATGATATGTTTTAGGGTTTTAGGTGGAGTTTTACCATGTATGGCCATGGTTCAGACCTAGAAGAAGGTGTAAGGAAGACTAAAAGTATGAAAATAGGGAATGAATGGAGGAAACTTACTAGTTTTGGTCGAATTTACCAAGGAGGAGCTTTAGAAACCCTAATAGGGCAATTTGGAAGCCCTAGGAGCCTTCTTCACCAAGGTAGGCTCCCTCTATTTCCTTGGGGCAGAAACTTCGTGGCCAAATATATAAGAAACTATTATCTAAGCTAGAGGAAAGAAAAGGAGAGAAAGAGTTTTTTGAATTGTGAGTTGGGAAGGGGTATACATGGCTATTTATAGAAAGAGGTGAAGCATGAGGAGTCTTAAGGGACTTTCCATGTGTCTTTAGCCTAGGGATTGATGGCCATGCAAGAGGATAGCTCATAGAGGCTTCATGCATATCAAAAGTCGGTTCTAAGAGCCCATAGATTATTCTAGGCCATCCCCACCATTTTTCAAGAAAGAAATAACCTCATTGGTTGATAGCTTTTAAGGATAAGCATCTTTATAACGAGGGTAATCCCTATAATGCCCTTGGAAAGAAATACCATCAAACCAAGGTGAAACTAGGTTCTCCAATGGTTTCAAATCTCGTTAATGGTAAGGGAATATCTAAGGATTAAAATTCAGGAGATAATTTGCAAAGAAAACCTCCCAATTGGGTAAAAATGCATAAAAGTCTAGAATGTACCTAAAATTGCATAACTTGCACAAACAAAATCCAAATCAAACCAAATTTGAAACTTAGCCTCATTTTATGTTTTCAAATCATATCAAAAAGTTAGATTAAAGTTTATACCCCTAAATTATGGTAATTAAGCTTTTACTGAGGTATTTGTGCATAAACCCTTATATTGGTACAATTAGTGAATAAATGTTCACTAAACCACTATAAATTCCACTAATTAAACATAAATGACATAAAGGATAGAAATGAGAGGGAAACTTGGGAAAAAGGTTTCATGGATATTACATCTAAGATTCATTATGTTACAACAGTCCACCCCTTTAAAAGGATTTCATCCTCGAAATCTCAAGCAAAAAGAGAAGGGTTAGTACGTAACATTTCATCTCTAAACTCCCAAGTAGGTTCTTCTAGACCATGATATTTCCGCAAAACTTTTACCAGCTCAATCTCTTTGTTCTTCAGCTACTTTACTCGGGAGTCAAGAATCTTCACATGTAGCTCTTCATAGGTCAGATTCTCATGTATCTCCAAAGGCTCAACAATAAGCACATGAGATGAGTCCTTCACATACTTCTTCAACACAAAGACATGGAACACATTATGAATCTTATCATAGGAAGGAGGTAAGGCTAAGCGGTATGCACAATATCCAACCTTATCTAAGATTTCAAATGGTCCAACATAGCGGGGACTCAACTTGCCTTTAACTTTAAATCTAGCAATAGAACAGATAGGCTTGATCTTCAGAAATGCATAATCACCCACTAGGAAGTTAACATTGGACCTCTTCTTGTCAGCATACATCTTTTGTCGGTCTTGAGCAGCTTTCATGCGTTTCTTTATCCACTGAACCTTTTCTATCATCATTTGCATGTCATCGGTCTTCACTAGAGAACGTTCACCGACATCATCCCAATGCAAAGGTGAATGACATGGTCTACCATAGAGAGCTTCAAAAGGTGGCATACCAATACTAGCTTGGTAGCTATTATTGTAAGCAAACTCAGCTAATGGTAGATACCGATCCCATGCACCACTCCAATCCATCACACAAGCATGAAGCAAGTCCTCCAGAATTTGTACTGTTCTCTCAGATTGACCATCAGTCTGCGGGTGGTAAGCAGTACTGAAACACAAGTCAGTACCCATCTCCTCCTGAATCTGACCCCATAAATGAGAAGTAAGCTTTAGGTCATGACCAGAAACTATTAGCTCAAGTACTCCATGTAGGCGTACGATCCACTCAACGTACAAATGAGCCATATCTGCAACTTTGTAATTGGTTTTTAAAGGCAAGAAATGAGCAGATTTTGTAAGCCGATCAATAACCACACAAACAACATCATAACCTTTCTTGGACTTGGGAAACCAGTAACGAAGTCCATTGTGATTTTTTCCTACTTCCATTCTGGAATTTCAAGAGTGTGAAGAAGACCACCAGGTCATTGATGTTCGATCTTGACTTGCTGACATGTCAAGCACTTCGTGACGAATAGAGCTATATCATTCTTCATGTTCTTCCACCAGAAGATTCATTGTAAGTCCTTATACATCTTTGTTGTGCCAGGATGAATAGTGTACTTGGACCCATGATCTTCACTCAGAACCTTCTGTATCAGATCACCAACATTAGGTACCCACAACCTTTGTTTGAAGTGGACAACACCATCCACTCCGACAGAGAAGTTAGATTGTAGTTTCTTAGTTAAAGCTTTCATGTCCTCAAGCTCAGAACTCTCCAACTGTGCAGCCACGACTTCTGAGATCTAGGTTGGTGTAATGGTCAAGATGGCCATATGAACACACAACTTGTCTTCATCCACTGATTCAAAAGGCTGAGGTCTCCATCTGGCCACATGTTCAAGGTTTTCCCATACTGAACATCTCAAAGCAGCACAAACAACATCCTTCTTGCGACTTAAAGCATCAACTACGACATTCACTTTACCAGGATGATAGGTAATGGTGAAGTCGTAATATTTAAGATATTCCATCCACCTACATTGTCGCAAGTTCATATCCTTCTGAGTCAACAAATATCTTAGACTCTTGTGATCATAAAAGACTTCAAACTTTTCACCATAGAGATAGTGTCGCCAGATCTTCAAAGCATGAACTATGGCATCAAGCTCCAAATCATGTGTAGGCCAATTAGCTTCATTAGGTTTCAATTGTCGAGAATCATAGGTGATCACCTTTCCATCTTGCATCAAAACACACCCTAAGACTTATCTGGATGCATCGGTGTAGATGACATAGGGTATGCCCTCAACATGCAAAGCAAGCACGGGAGCAGAAGTTAGGCTCTTCTTCAGCTTCTGAAAACTGTTCTCACATTCTGGTGTCCAAGAGAACTTGACCTCCTTTCGCGTCAGCTTGGTTAAAGGCAAGGCCAACTCAGAGAAGTTCTTGATAAACTTTCGATAGTAACCTGTTAAGCCAAGGAAACTACAGATCTCTAAGGGATTCTTTGGAGCTTTCCACTTGGTCACAACTTCTACCTTTGCAGGATCAACAACTATATGTCCGACAGAAATCACATGAGCCAGAAACATCACTTCCTTTATCCGGAACTCACACTTTGAGAATTTTGCATAGAGTTGATTTTCTTGTAGTGTGTTGAGTACAATCTGCAGATGCTCGCGATGTTGTTCTAACGTCTCAGAATAAACCAAAACGTCATCGATAAACACCACCACAAACTTGTCAAGGTATGGGCGGAACACTCGGTTCATCAAGTCCATGAAGGTAGCAGGGGCATTTGTCAAGCCTAAAGGCATGACCATGAATTCGTAATGCCCATAGCGAGTTCTGAACACTGTCTTCGATACATCATTATCCTTCATGCGCATCTGGTAGTAGCCACTTCGTAGATCCATCTTGGAGAACACAATGGCTGACTTTAGCTGGTCGAACAAGTCGTCGATGCGATGCAAAGGATAGCGATTCTTCACCGTCACTTGGTTAAGCATGCGGTAGTGCATACACATCCGCATCGAACCATCCTTCTTCTTTACGAATAGGACAGGGGCTCCCCATGGTGAAACACTGGGGCGGATGAAGCCCATGTTGAGAAGCTCTTCTAGCTGCTTCTTCAGTTTGGCAAGCTCGTCAGGGTCCAAGCGGTAATGTGGCTTCGATATTGGTGAAGTTCCAGGTACAAGATCGATGGAGAACTCCACCTCCCGACTTGGTGGCAAACCAGGTAACTCCTCGGGAAAGACGTCCGGGAAGTCCTTCACCACATCTATGTGGTCGAGAGAAGGAGGTGTAGCCTCGAGGACTATAGAGGCTAAGAAAGCTCTACAGCCTTGTGAGACTAGCTTTTCAACTTTGATGGTGGAAATAACAAATTGCCGATCTTCTCACTTCCTACCCTTGACACACAATCTTTCCTCAATAGGATGTGACAAACTAACCTTTGATTCTTCACAAAACAAAATACTTTGTACCTCTTCAACCAATCCATTCCCAAGATGACATCAAAGGCGGTCATGTCGAGCAAGATGAAATATGAGGGAAACATTATACCAGATGTGGAAACACATCCCACTATCACACAGACAGCGAGGTGTTACGCGAATACGTGCGGAAAACACCATAACCACAGATTACAAAAAACACGGGTTAATTAAAACCGATTATGGAAAGCGGAATAACTGAGGAACTATTACATTCAAGTCCTCATCCAGCAGAAAACATGTTATATAAACCTTTACTAGGCTTGAAACGTGTCCACAACTTAGGAGATCAGCTGTCCTGTTATCACATGATTTCATCACCTGTTATATATACATAACGGCCCACGTCCAGCCAGCAGCAGGATATACAAACCATGAACAGCTATACATTGTGAAACAACGTCAAAACACCTCCAAGGACCTGAGAGTACAGGGATGACTCTAAGACTCTACTACAAAACGACCAAAATAGCAGCATGTCCGTCTCTTGCCTTCTACTGCTCTTCTTACTGCTCAGCCGCAACTCCGCGACCATCACCACGTCTAGCCTGAACACCTGGAAACCAGCGGGGTGAGACAATTGCACATTGTCCCAGTGAGAAACATAACTCCCCGCCAAAACTATAAAACCAAAGGTAGATAAAAGCAACAACAGTGGATAAACAGTAAAATGTAGAATAAGAACAGTCTATATAGCAAAGCTATTCGTACCACCAAGCTTACCAGGCTATACAGAAGGCATATCACCAATTATCTCTTTATGGAACATGATTGACAAGATAAGATTTATAAGATCTTATCCCATAACATAAGGAACGTATAAGAAACTACATGTATAACAAGATTAACTGCACAAGCAAGGCCTCAACCAATGTTCCTTATTTTGCCTTAAGAAGTAAATACTATTCGGCTAGATTACGCATTATTATGCCCTCAGGAAGTGAGCCGTACCGCTCGAATCCAACCGACAGCTACAAAACCCGGAGCCGGTGCCATACAAGATTAATGGGAGAGTCAGACTCCATGACCTCCCACCTCGTAGTCAGTGTACGAGTACAACACAAGCAGGATCACAGTCTCATGCTTCAGAGGCCTCAGTCACAGGGTCAGCTCCCGTAGGCTACCCTCTGCCTAGCCCGCCTTGGTACAGGTCTCGACGCTAGCATAACTGAGCCACAGACCTAATCACTGTGATCTTAATCCATGAATGCATTCATGCTCCCATATCACATATCCTGAGCCATGGGCCTGTTCATCATGCTCTGTACATATCCCGAGTCTACAACCGTTGCTGCACTCGAATCCTCACTATTTTAGGCTAGGAGAAATCTTGCATATTCAACAATATGCGCTTTGGGTTAACCCACAGGAGAACCCGTTTCACCATCACCAACTCTTGACGATGATGGATCTATGGCCAGGGAAAACTACATGATATGTTCCACTATGATTATTTAATGTATTTTAAGTGGATTGCAAGATTCAACCAAGGTTGTATAACATGCAAACTAGACAAGAATAAACAACATGAAACTCAATATCATGTTTTTACTGTCATCGACATCATCCTGATCCACTACAAGGATCCAACCTTACATGTTACCACTTGGGGTCTTGCCAACCATCTAGATCTATCACAAGAACCATCACATTGCTAGGGGATCTCAATCCCTCATCACATAGAGTCACTGCCTCTCAAGGCTTACATCATCACCATGGGATAGCAATCCCATCACTTTAGCCAAACTCAGGTCCTCAGACCAAACACATCATCCATATTATTTTATTATCAAGAGTAACCATCACAGCAGTGTTATTCAACATATATACCTCATAGCCCCTTACTTGGCTATGCATCACCTACATGGTTAGTATGCACAATCATCATAGACTAACAGAAAGATTATTTATCAACATAGGGTGACATTGATGCTTATATGCTTTATCAATCATGCCTCAAATTGTGACCATAAACATAGGTCATATCATCATGCAAAGCATCTTAAATGTTTACCATTTCCTTAGCATTATACAGGCGATTCAAGATGATCATAAACAGATGAAACGTCATATCAAGATACATAGATGAGATCTATTATATCTACTATCCATCCTGTCAAGGATCACTATTATAAACCAACCATTAACACATGAGCAAAAGCTAGCACATACGTTTTCCAAGGAACAAAGCCCTCACTAGAGGTGCCCACTACCCTCACCCAAGATGTGTGTCGGGTAGGGCTCCCTCACTTAAGGTGAGTATCGGGTAGGGTACTCTCCCATATCGCCCAACCACTTCAGCCCACACAACGGTCAAGCAACCAACAAGGATAACGGGCAACACCTAGGGTGTATCGTGCAACGTAGTCTATCTTGCAACTGGATCCCAAGGGCATGTCGTGCAGGGTGTAACGCGCAATGCCATGTTGTGCAACGACGCGTCAGGCATCTCGTGCACCCACTTGTGTCGTGCACTGTGGTATCGCGCAATGCTCCGTCGGGCATCCATGTGCAAAATGCAGCTCATTCCTTGTCGTGCAACGGTGCATTGTACATCTCTATGTCGTGCAACAACTAGGGTTACTACAAGTTACTATATTAGGCATCATCATTAAGTCGTAACACCTAGCACTAAGCTAGCCACATAGCTCCATATTGTCCAAGGTATGATGACCACTAGGCTACCACCTCAGGTCAGGTGTATCAGGCAGCAAGGACATGTTGTGTGACGCCCGACACACAAAGGTCAGCAACCAGGAGCATGACACCCAACACAACACCATAAACTAGCTAACAAGCTCCACAACTCAAAGCACAATGACAACAAACCATCACATGTGTATCGGGAAGATTACTCATAAAGGTGGGATACCCGACACACATAAGGCAGGGACCAAGGGTGACGCCCGTCACAGCCACAACATGTGTCGTCCAAGGCTCTAGGTCAAGAGGAGTATCGGGTAGCACCTCCCCCAAGATCATAACGGGCAATATGCAACCCATAAGGTTATCTTCAACCTCAAGCACAAGCTCACCACAACCCTAGTGGATCAAGAAGATGCTCACCTCTCAACTTAAATGAGAGAGGGGTCTTGCACACTTCTTATCACCAAACAGGCAACACAAGGATCAAACCTAACCAAGATCCACAACCACCACAAAGCTCACCCTTCAAGTCCATGGTGAGAGGAGGGTGTTTCTTAAGCAACTAGAACACAACCTCACCTCTCAACTTAAACGAGAGAGGGGTATTTCCCATATTACTAGAACTCAAGCTCACTCCTATAGACTAAGGAGAGAAAGGAGTGTTGCTCACCAAGAAACCCTAGAACAAGGTTCGGCCAACAAGAAGAAACTTAAGAAAGAAGCTAAACTAGCAACATGCATAGCCGATATGATCATAAGAAGCATATAAGAATATAAAAGAAGGTAGTATAGTTAGGGTTAGGAGTTATGTAACCCGCCTTAAGCAAGATCCAAGCTCCTAGCACCAAGCTCCAAGCACCACCAAGGAAAAAGAGTAGGGTTTGGCCACCACTAGAGGAAGAAGGAGACTCCAAGGAAGGATCGGCCACCAAGCTTGCAAAAGAAGAGGGGTATCATGCACCAAGGGAGAGAGGAAACAAAAGAACCAAAAGGGATCCTTACCAAGAGAAAGGAACCACATATATAGAAGAGGATGGAGGAGAAACTAAGGAAAGACAAAGCAAGGTGTCTCCCACCTAGGGACTCTTGTCCATGAGCATTTCCACCACTCTAGCATGTCATAACCACATGTCCAAGGCCATTGCCATATGCAAGCATCAAGCACCAAGTGTCCACTAGTGGTGACACAAACGAGGTCAAAGAAAGTCAAAGAGTCCATGGGCAACACACCTCCACTCCATGGCTGACACAGACCCTGGGTGACACACCACTGGTCGACACAAGCATAGGCCGACACACCCAGGTCGACACATGGCACTCTTGCCCGACACAAGGTCCAAAGAAGGCAAGACAAGACTCAACAAAGCCCAACAAGCTCAACCAAGCCCAAAGGGACTCAAGCAACGAGCCCAAACCTTCCTCTCAATACTAGAGGAAGCAAGGAGAGGGAGGAACACCTCACAAGGTGACAAACTTGCTGACAAACTCTAAACTTGGGTATATTGCAAGTAGCACCTCCATCTCTCAACAAAGAACCAACAAACCTTAATCACCACTAAAGGTGATTAGCAAGCAACTAAGCATCAGGGTTAAGCAAAGAAAACAGGATAAACCCTAAACGGAGGTCAGGGTCCTTACAAACTAACCTTCTTCAAAGGGATTTCGTCCCCGAAATCTGAAGAGAAAAGCGAGGGGTACTTCCTCCTCATCTCTTCTGCAAGCTCCCATGTGGCTTCCTCAACGCCACGATGATGCCAAAGAACCTTCACAAGAACCAGGTCCTTCCTCTTCAGCTTCTTAACCCTTCTATCAAGGATCATCACATGACATTCCTCGTAGGTCACATCTTCATCTAGCTCAACCTCTACCGGTTGTATCACCTTCCATGTATCCAGATGACTTTTCCTCAGCATACTGACATGGAACACTGAATGTAACCTGTGCAACTCTGGCGGCAGTTCTAACTCATAAGCTACCTTGCCAACTCGTGCTATGATCGGGTATGGCCCCAAATACCTGGGTGCGATCTTACCCTTCTGGCCAAACCTTAGCACACCTTTCCACGACGAGACTTTAAGATACACTTTGTCTCCTACCTGGAACTTCAAAGGTCATTGGCGATTGTCTACATACAACGTTTGCCTGTCCTGTGCCGCTTTCAACTATTATTGTATCACCCTGATCTTCTCTGTTGTCTACTGTACTAACTCAGGACCAAGAAGATGATATTCACCAGACTCATACCAACACAATGGAGATTTGCACTTCCTGCCATATAAGGCCTCATAAGGAGCCATGTCAATGCTCCGCTCATAACTGTTGTTGTAGGCAAACTCTATCAAACTGAGATGTATGTCCCAACTACCTAGGAACTGTAAAACACAAGCCCGAAGGAGATCCTCCAAAGTCTGAATAGTCCTCTCAGACTGTCCATCTGTCTGTGGGTGGAAAGCGGTAGTGAACCTCAACTGTGTTCCCAACGCTTTGTGCAACTGTTCGCAGAAATGACTCGTGAACTACGGACCACTGTTGGAAACTATCGTTACTGGCACACCGTGCAACCGCACTATCTCATCCACATATACTCGAGTAAGCTTCTCGGCTGTATACATTGTATTCACACGTATGAAATGGGCATACTTTGTGAATCTGTCCACTATCAACCAAATGGAATCATGATTCCTAGTTGTCCTGGGCAGACCAACTACGAAATCCATGGTTATATGATCCCATTTCCACTGCGGTATCGACAAGGGTTGTAATGTACCTCCCAGCTTATGATGCTCAGCCTTGACTTGCTGACATACCGCACATCTAGCCACAAACTCCGCTACATCTTTCTTCAAACCGGGCCACCAATACAATTCCTTCAGACTATGATACATCTTGGTAACTCCTGGATGCATAACATACATTCATGCGTGTGCTTCCTCGAGCACTAGCTTCCTCAGATCATTAGCATTGGGAACCACCATCCTATCTCGGTAGCATACTAGTCCATCTTCCTGACTCATGGACCCCATCACACTTTTCATTGCCAAACTATGATCTGATCAACTGAACAATATCATCCGCTTGCTGTGCATCTTTGATCTACTACCTCAGAGTATGCTTGACTTGTATCTGTGCCAAAAGTCCAGCTAACAAGGAAACTTCCATCTGCACATTCATCTGTCGCAAGGTAACAAGCATATCTCGTCTATGGCATACTAGGGAACTCAACTGTACCTTCTTTGTAGAACAAGAAGAAGACTTTCGGCTACGCGCATCAGCTACCACGTTCGCCTTACCAGGATGATACTCGATGGTGCAGTCGTAATCATTGATTAACTCCATCCATCGACGTTGTCGCATGTTTAACTCATGCTGTGAAAAGATATACTTTAGATTCTTATGATCTGTATAGATCTGACACACTTCCCCGTAAAGATAGTGTCTCCAAATCTTTAATGCATGAACTACTACTGCCAACTCCAAATCATGATTCGGATAGTTCCCCTTGTGTTTCTTAAGCTGTCGCGAATCAAAAGAAACCACATGATCTTCCTGCATCAACATACAACCTAAACCTTTCTTGGAAGCATCACAAAAGACAACATAGCCCTTCCCAGGCTCTAGCAGTACTAACACTGGTGCACTAGTCAGCTTCTCCTTCAAATATTGGAAAGCTTTCTGACAACGATCATTCCAGACAAAAGATACATCCTTTCTAGTCAACTTCATCATTGGCAACGCAATCGTACTGAAGTCCTTGATAAACCTCTGGTAGTATCCTGCTAAACCCAGGAAACTACGAACTTCTGTCGGCGTCTTCGGTTGTTCCCATTCCGCAACAGACTCCACCTTCTTCGGATCCACTTTGACTCCTTCAGCAAATATCATGTGACCCAAGAAAGTCACTTCCTCCAACCAGAACTCACACTTACTAAACTTGGCATACAATTGATGTTGGCGAAGAAGAGTCAACGCTTGTCAAAGATGTCGTTCATGCTCTTTCCTGTCCTGACTATAGATCAAGATGTCCTCTATAAAGACTACAACAAACTGATCTAGGAATGAACATAACACTCTGTTCATCAGATCCATGAAAGCAGTAGGTGCATTGGTTAGCCCAAACGGCATAACCACAAACTCGATGTGACCATACCTCGTTCTAAAAGCTAACTTTGGTATGTCATCCGCCTGAATCCTCAACTGATGATATCCATACCGTAGATCGATCTTTGAAAACACTGTAACACCACGCAACTGATCGAACAGATCATCTATCCTCAGTAACGGGTACTTGTTCTGGATCGTGACCTTGTTCAACTGTCAGTAATCTATACATAACCGCATCAATTTGTCCTTCTTCTTAACGAACAATACTGGAGCACCCCAAGGAGACATACTCAGTCGGATGAAACCTTTCTCCAACAACTCTTGCAACTACTTCTTAAGCTCTGCCATCTCCACTAGAGCCATCCTATACGGTGTCTGTGCAACTGGATGTGTTCCTAGAACCAGATTGATCTCAAAATCAATCTCTCAGGGTGGAGGAACACCAGAAAACTCATCGGGAAACACCTCCGCAAACTCTCGGACAACCGACACCTCCTCAAGGCTAGGACCTTTTGCCTTGGTTTCCACAACAATATCCACCACGTGAGCTAAGAACGCCTCACATCCTTGTCGTAGCAACTTCTCTACCACCATAGCTGATACCAGACACGTCGGAAGAATATTCCTATCTCCTTGGAAGATCCACTTCTTACTGTCGTCATCAAACACAGCTTGCTTGGAACCACAGTCCAAAACAACCTTATACTTTTCTAATGTATCCATCCCAAGGATCATGTCAAAACTATGCATATCAAGTGGTATAAGATCCACTTGTATACTGTGTTCCGAAAGAGATAAGACACAAGATGAACACTCTTCTCGAAGCATCGAGGAACCATCAATAGGGGTTTCTAACAACAAGCTATCCTTCTTACAACTAACAGATAAATGAAAATTTTCAAGCATACTATAGGAGATAAAAGAGTGTGTAGCACCCGGGTCAACCAAAACAGATATAAAGTAAGAAGAAGACATGTTAGAATGAAATAACTCCATCTGACCTGTCACCACTCGCGGGTTGACTATCGCCTCAGGCTGACTCATAGAATAGAATCGAGCCGTTTCTTGTTGTCCACATCCTCTGCTTCCTTGAGCAGACGATCCAACTTGCGACTCTTGACCGCGTCCTCACCCTCTTCTACTACTGGGCTGCTGTCTATCTGATCCTTGTTGATTCTGCCTCGGCTGTTGCGTCACTTCAACATCTCTATTCAGACAGTTTGACCTCTGATGTCCGATCTGACCACAATAATAGCATGACCTATCTTCAAACTGTGGCCTAGATGGCCCTGTCACTACCACTGAAGCTGTATTATGTGCCTTTGATGGTGAAGAAACATAACCTCTTCCCTTACTCGGACAGCACTGTGACGGTATATTAGAACCTCTCATCATAGAAGGTGTTGAAAACCTTGGCTTCTTGAAGCCACCAAACCTCCGCCCCTGGAACTGAGCATGCCTCTTCTTAGACATGGATTCTCTTTTCTCCTTTACTGTTCGTTCGATCCTCCGGACAGATTCCACAAATGTAGCAAACTACTCACGGTTCTCCAACGCAGAAATAGGTGTCGTCAGCTCAACACTCAAACCCTTCTCAAAATGTCTGATTCACTCCTCATCTGTTGCTGCCATGTGAGGACAAAACCTCAACATATTCATGAACTTAGCCTCATACTCAGTGATGTTCATCGTTCCTTGGTGCAAACACTCAAACTGACTGATCTTCTCATCCAGATATGTCTTCAGAAAGTATCTGCTGACAAAATCACGCCGAAAAACTTCCCAACCGATCACCGCACCAGGTCGCTTCTCCTCCTCAATGGTCCACTAGTGACCAGCACTACCCTTCAAAAGGTAGACATTGTGCTTAACTTTGTTTGCTTCGGGGATGTCGAGGATCCGGAAAGCCTTTTCAAGACTTGTCAGCCACAGATCTGCATCCGCTGGATCAGCCGTTCCAGCATAATCTGAAGCTCCGACTCAGAGAAGCCGCTCAAATGTCTTCCCAATACCTGATGTTTCACCATGGGGAGCCTGTGCTCTTGGCGGAGGCACTGACAATCTTTCTACCATGAGATTCATCATAGCCATCATCTGCCCCATAAGCTGTTGATAGGTAGGGTTTTCAAGAATGGCTGGGTCAGGTTGGGGGACCTCAGGCACCCGATCTCCATGTGCCTGTCCTTCATCTCCACCAGCTGAAGCATTATCGCTGTTCTCAGAAGTGTGTTCTTCATGGTTTCCAGACATCTTGACTTTTCTTCCGCTAAGGGCAGAAGCCGATTGTAAGAAAATCTAGAAGACTCACAAGAACAGACACAACCTAGTCCTAAATCCCTGTAGACTCAACGAACCTAGAGCTCTGATACCAAAACTTGTGGCAACACATCCCACTATCACACAGACAGGGAGGTGTTACGTGAAAACGTGCGGAAAACACCATAACCACAGATTACCAAAAACACGGGTTAATTAAAACCAATTGCAGAAAGCGGAATAACCGAGGAACTATTACATTCAAGTCCTCGTCCTGCAGAAAACATATTTTACAAACCTTTATAAGGCTTGAAACGTGTCCACAACTTAGGAGATTAGATGTCTTGTTATCACATGAGTTCATCACCTGTTATATATACATAACGATCCACGTCCGGCTAGCAGCAGGATATACAAACCATCAACAGCTATACATCGTGAAACAACGTCAAAACACCTCTAAGGACCTGAGAGTACAGGGATGACTCTAAGACTCTACTACAAAACAACTAAAACAGCAACATGTCTGTCTCTTGCCTTCTACTGCTCTTCTTGCTGCTCGGCTGCAACTTCACGACCACCACCACGTCTAGCCCGAACACCTGGAAACCAGCGGGGTGAGACAATTGCACATTGTCCCAGCGAGAAACATAACTCCCCACCATAACTATAAAACCAAAGGTAGATAAAAGCAACAACAGTAGATATATAGTAAAACGTAGAATAAGAACAGTCTATATAGCAAAGCTATTTGTACCATCAAGCTTACCAGGCTATACGGAAGGCATATCACCAAATATCTCTTTATGGAGCATGATTGACAAGATAAGATTTATAAGATCTTATCACATAACATAAAGAATGTATAAGCAACTGCATGTATACCAAGATTAACTGCACAAGAAAGGCCTCAACCAATGTTCTGTAATTTGCCTTAAGAAGTAAATACTATTCGGATGGATTACGTATTATTATGCCCTAAGGAAGTGAGTCGTACCGCTCGAATCCAACCGACGGCTGCGAAACCCGGAACGGATGCCATACAAGGTCAATGGGAGAGCCAGACTCCACGACCTCCCACGTCGTAGTCAGTGTACGAGTACAACACAAGCAGGGCCGTAGTCTCATGCTTCAGTGGCCTTAGCCACAGGGTCAGCTCCCGCAGGCTACCCTCTACCTATCCCGCCTTGGTATAGGTCTCGGTGCTAGTATAACTGAGCCACGGGCCTGATCACCGTGCCCTTGAGCCATGAACGCATTCATGCTCCCATATCACATATCCTGAGCCATGGGCCTATTCACCATGCTCTGTACATATCCTGAGTCTGCAACTATAGCTGCACTCGAATCCTCACTATTTTAGGCTAGGAGAAACCTCACATATTCAACAATATGCGCTCCGGGTTAACCTGTAGGAGAACCCGTTTCACCATCACCAACTACTGATGATGATGGATCTATGGCCAGGGAAAACTACATGATATGTTCCACTGTGATTATTTAATGTATTTTAAGTGGATTGCAAGATTCAGCCAAGGTTGTATAACATGCAAACTAGACAAGAATAAACAACATGAAACTCAATATCATGCTTTTACTGTCATCGACATCATCCTGATCCACCACAAGGATCCAACCTTACATGTTACCACTTGGCCTCTTTCCAACCATCTAGATCCATCACAAGGATCATCACATTACCAGGGGATCTCAATCCCTCATCACATAGAGTCACTGCCTCTCAAGGCTTACATCATCACAATGGGATAGCAATCCCAGTACTTTAGCCAAACTCAGGTCCTCAGACCAAACACATCATCCATATTATTTGATTATCAAGAGTAACCATCATAGCAGTGTTACTCAACATATATACCTCATAGCCCCTTACCTGGCTATGCATCACCTGCATGGTTAGTATGCACAATCATCATAGATTAACAGAAAGATTATTTATCAACATAGGGTGACATTGATGCTTATATGCTTTATCAATCATGCCTCAAATTGTGACCATAAACATAGGTCATATCATCATGCAAAGTATCTTAAATGTTTACCATTTCCTTAGCATTATATAGGTGTTTCAAGATGATCATAAACACATGAAACATCATATCAAGATACATAGATGAGATCTATTATATCTACTATCCATCCTGTCAAGGATCACTATTATAAACCAACCATTAACACATGAGAAAAATCTAGCACATACATTTTCCAAGGAACAAAACCCTGACTAGAGGTGCCCACTACCCTCACCCAAGATGTGTGTCGGGTAGGGCTCCCTCACTAAAGGTGAGTATCGGGCAGGGTACTGTCCCATATCGCCCAACCACTTCAGCCCACACAACGATCAAGCAACCAACAAGGATAACGGACAGCACCTAGGGTGTATCGTGCAACACAGTCTATCAAGCAACTGGATCCCAAGGGCATGACGTGCAGGGTTAACGCGCAACGCCATGTCGTACAATGGCGCGTCAGGCATATCGTGCACCCACCTATGTCGTGCACTGTGATATCGCGCAACGCTCTGTCGAGCATCCATGTGCAAAGTGCAGCTCATTCCTTGCCGTGCAATGGTGCGTTGTACATCTCTGTGTCGTGCAATGACTAGGGTTACTACAAGTTACTATATCAGGCATCATCATTATGTCGTAACACCCAACACCAAGCTAGCCACATAGCTCCATATTGTCCAAGGTATGACGGCCACTAGGCTACCACCTCAGGTCAGGTGTATCGGGCAGTAAGGACTTGTTGTGTAACACCTGACACACAAAGGTCAGCAACCAGGAGCATGACGCCCAACACAACACCATAAACTATCTAACAAGCTCCACACCTCAAAGCACAACGACAACAAGCCATCACATGTGTATCAGGCAGATTACTCATCAAGGTGGGATACCCGACACACATAAGGCAGGGACCAAGGGTGACGCCCGTCACAGGCACAACATGTATCGTCCAAGGCTCTAGGTCAAAAGGAGTATCGGGCAGCACCTCCCCCAAGATCATAACGGGCAAGATGAAACCCATAAGGTTATCTTCAACCTCAAGCACAAGGGCACCACAACCCTAGTGGATCAAGAAGATGCTCACCTCTCAACTTAAACGAGAGAGGGGTCTTGCACACTTCTTAACACCAAACGGGAAACACAAGGATCAAACCTAACCAAGATCCACAACCACCACAAAGCTCACCCTTCAAGTCCATGGTGAGAGGAGGGTGTTTCTTAAGCAACTAGAACACAAGCTCACCTCTCAACTTAAACGAGAGAGGGGTATTGCCCATATTACTAGAACTCAAGCTCACTCCTCTAGACCAAGGAGAGAAAGGAGTGTTGCTCACCAAGAAACCCTAGAACAAGGTTCGGCCAACAAGAAGAAAGTTAAGCAAGAAGCTAAACTAGCAACATGCATAGCCGATATGATCATAAGAAGCATATAAGAACATTAAAGAAGGTAGTATAGTTAGGGTTAGGAGTTATGTAACCTGCCTTAAGCAAGATCCAAGCTCCTAGCACCAAGCTCCAAGCACCACCAAGGAAGAAGAGCAAGGCACTCTAGGGTTCGGCCACCACTAGAGGAAGAAGGAGACTCCAAGGAAGGATCGGCCACCAAGCTTGCAAAAGAAGAGGGGTATCGTGCACCAAGGGAGAGAGGAAACAAAAGAACCAAAAGGGACCCTTAGCAAGAGAAAGGAAACACATATATAGAAGAGAATGGAGGAGAAACCAAGGAAAGACAAAGCAAGGTGTCGCCCACCTAGGGACACTTGTCCATGAGCATTGCCACCACTCTAGCATGTCATAACCACACGTCCAAGGACATTGCCATATGCAAGAATCAAGCACCAAGTGTCCACTAGTGGTGACACAAACGAGGTCAAAGAAAGTCAAAGAGTCCATGGGTGACACACCTCCACTCCATGGCCGAAACAGACCCTGGGTGATACACCACTAGTCGACACAAGCATAGGCCAACACATGGCACTCTTGCCCGACACAAGGTCCAAAGAAGGCAAGGCTAGACTCAACAATGCCCAACAAGCTCAACCAAGCCCAAAGGGACTCAAGCAACGAGCCCAAACCTTCCTCTCAACACTAGAGGAAGCAAGGAGAGGGAGGAACACCTCACAAGGTGACAAACTTGCCCACAAACCCTAAACTTGGGTATATTGCAAGTAGAACCTCCAGCTCTCAACAAAGCACCAACAAACCTTAATCAACACTAAAGGTGATTAGCAAGCAACTAAGCATCAGGGTTAAGCAAAGCAAATAGGATAAACCCTAAACGGAGGTCAGGGTCCTTACAAACTAACCCTCTATAAAGGGATTTCGTCCCTGAAATACGAAGAGAAAAGTGAGGGGTACTTCCTCCTCATCTCTTCCTCAAGATCCCATGTGGCTTCCTCAATGCCACGATGATGCCAAAGAACCTTCACAAGAACCAGGTCCTTCCTCTTCAACTTCTTAACCCTTCTGTCAAGGATCATCACATGACATTCCTCATAGGTCACATCTTCATCTAGCTCAACCTCTACCGGCTGTATCACCGTCCCTGTATCCAGATGACTTTTCCTCAGCATACTGACATGGAACACTGGATGTAACCTGTGTAACTCCGGCGACAGTTCTAACTCATAAGCTACCTTGCCAACTCGTGCTATGACCGGGTATGGCCCCATATACCTGGGTGCGAGCTTACCCTTCCGGCCAAACCTTAGCACACCTTTCCACGGCGAGACTTTAAGATACACTTTGTCTCCTACCTGGAACTCCAAAGGTCGTCGGCCATTGTCTGCATACGACTTTTTCCTGTCCTGCGCCGCTTTCAACTATTGTTGTATCACCCTGATCTTATCTGTTGTCTGCTGTACTAACTCAGGAACAAGAAGCTGATATTCACCAGACTCATACCAACACAATGGAGATCTGCACTTCCTGCCATATAAGGCCTCATAAGGAGCCATGTCAATGCTCCACTCATAACTGTTGTTGTAGGCAAACTCTATCAAACTGAGATGTATGTCCCAACTGCCTAGGAACTGTAAAACACAAGCCCGAAGGAGATCCTCCAAAGTCTGAATAGTCCTCTCAGACTGTCCATCTATCTGTGGGTGGAAAGTAGTACTGAACCTCAACTACGTTCCCAACGCTTTGTGCAACTGTTCCCAGAAATGAATCGTGAACTGCGGACCACTGTCAGAAACTATCATTACTGGCACACCGTGCAACCGCACTATCTCATCCACATATACTCGAGTAAGCTTCTCGGTTGTATACATTGTCTTCACAGGTATGAAATGGGCAGATGACACAATTTTACTATGCGCTAAAACGCAAGTGAATGCGTCGAGTAGTACAGGCCTTTGTGAGGCCTGAGTGGAACATAGGGATACTCGGAATTGTTGGAGACTCCTACTAACTATTTGCGATCAGGTAAGCCGAATAACACATTGAGGGTTGTTGTTAAAATTAAAAGAAAATAAAAACAAAAACAAAACAATCGTTCGATTAAATGTTAATTTAATCAATTCAAAAGGGTATCTTTAGGATTGTGGTTTCACCACGGGTTTTCATTGTATTAGATTTCATATAATGCCTCAATTTTATCTCTCTATCCGGGTAGTGGCCTGAAAACAGAATTACCCACTGTCGTGGTGCAATTCACTGCCTAGGTTTAGGTCGGTTCCACCGTCGTAGTAACCTATACCCTAAACTAGGTGCATTATGAACGATCTCTCAGTATCCACCATTAATTTTACACCACCTTAGTCAAGGGATTTATCGATTAATGTAGATTATGTCTCTTTTCAGTCGTTAATCCTTCTTTCAAAGTGATTAAAGGCATTAGGTTATTATTATGGTGATCAAGCATAACAATATATGGAGAAAACGAAACTATACCACGGATTTAAGAGATAAAATATGAATTACTATTATAAAACTGTCATACAATGAATTCCCGGGCTACTCCCGGTCCTAAAGATGAAGGGAATTAGCCCCACATGTTCATCTCACACAAGTACATGGTAGAAATGGGGGGAAACATGTGAAAAATGTGGAATGAAAGTGAAAACCCTTGAACGGAGAAGAACGGGTTGATCCTCGGTGTAGAAAGCGTGCTCTACTGCCTCTCGGTGGTGGAATCCGTCTCCTTCGGCCTCAGGATTAACAAGTATGAGCTTCTCGCCTCCGTTCTCCTCCCTACCGCTCCTCGGTACTTGTGCAATGGCTAATCACTTCCTCCCTGGGGGCGCCGTCATTAGCTATATCTCGGTCATTACGTCACTAATTAACCGTAGCCGTCCGATTGAGATCATTAGGAAGCCAACTCATATCCTACGGTGTCGATACCATCGACGCGAGTCGATGGTATCGACCCGCTGTAATGGAGGCCGGCTGCAAACCCTTCCTTTGTCACGCCCAACGGTATCTCGATACCATCGACGCGGGTCGATGGTATCGACTTCCTTTAGCCATCGGTTTTTGCAAGCTTCCGACACTGTAGCCTCTAAGTGTCGATGGTATCGACTTGGTGTCGATACTATCGACCGATTTCTCGCCAGCAACCTGATGGTATCTCGATACCATCGACATCGAAGTCGATAGTATCGACACTTTGCTGCTCCTTTCGGCTGGCAACCTGTAACCATGTCGATGGTATCGACTTCCGTCGATGGTATCGACGGAAGCAAATACTCGTTTGTCCTGAAATTCAAAATGGAACCAAATAAATTCACACAAATAATAATATTTTGACAATTAATGCTCAAAACGATGTAATAAGGGAGATTTGACATAAAATGATAGCAAAGACCAAAATAGATGAATTATGTGATATTAACCATGAAAATGACTAATTAAAGCATAAAACACATATGAAATAGGTCTATAAATGTGACTCAAAATCATCGCATCAAACGCCCCTAAGCTTGAACGTTGCTCGCCCTCGAGCAACTAATCCTTAGAATAGAATTGCTAATGTCAACTGAAGAACAACGCATCACAACTAACACCCATATGACTCCCACCGGACATTCACATACCGGCCCTTTCTAACCACGGAATGGTAATTACCCTGAAGGCGACAGTAATCATCACTAAAAGAAATTGACCTCAAAACTGATGAACACTATCACATAAGGCAGTTAACATAATAAAATTCGCCGGTTCAGACTTGGCGCATCTTGTGATCTCCTGTACTACGTTGCTCGCCCTAACTACCATCTACATGGAAGCAGTTCTCCTGATATTCATTAATGAGGAGAAATTCACGGTGGCCTACCAATCCGAGCAACGGGTGGATGAAGATGGGTGGTTCATGGAAGAAAATGGAAGTATTACAAAGTTTCAACATGCACAAAATGAAAATGTCCTAAATGATGCAAATGCACATGAAAAATGCCCTAATGCCTAAATTGAGTGGAACGATGCATGTACTAACCATCCATCTCAAAACGAAATGGACATCTATTTAAGCTACATCATGTACTCAATTATCTCGAAATGCAGGTGATATTATGTTCCTTTCTCCTTCTTATTCTTGTTGCTTCTACATAACTCGTTTTTTTTCTTTCATTATGCCGATTTTTCAGATTTTTCTCTTTTTTCTTCAAACCCTAATATCCATAATTGATAATGAATATTTTATTGGGCTTATTTTCTTCATACTCAGAAATTTGCACTATTTAGAAGGTATGGACCAATTTAATTCACCATTGGAGAAAGATTGAGATACATGATATACTTTATGCATGAAAATTATGAATGCAACTACATGGCATGCACCTAAGGGTAATGTGCATGTATCACTATTCTCATTTTTTTCTTTCTTTTTATGCAAAACATATGGAAAAAGATTTAATGCAAGTCCTATCTACGTGCAATGCAGTCAAAGAAGTTAAAACTGTAAAGTACTTCCAATTCTTATGGTGGATTGCAAAAAGCGAAAAGGTGGAAAGATCACAAGACTAGGTGACTGAACCTTAGATAAATATTATGTGTCCCTCCTTGCTGACCTGTGTAGTAGTTAAGAAGTTTCTCTCTCCTACTTCCGATGAAAGTCACATTACCATTTGGTCAGTTTAGGCTCAAACAACCATTTCCATCCACTTTCATGAATCATTAGGAGTACAGTTGTGAAATTTTGTTTTAAAGTTGACAAAACCAATCATTTTCATAGGATATGTGCCCAAGGTTAAACAAGACAAGCTTTCCAAACACATAAATTTTTTTTTAATTTCCCTTGATTTTCCCATGCACTCTTAATGAGATGACACAAACTTTATGACATCCACGATTACACTAGATAGCATGTGGATCCTACAAAAACTAAAATTGCAAGAAACAAAAAACAAGAACAAAAACAATAAAGTTCAAAACTAAAAACAATAAAAGATAAAGCTGTTCCAACTACCCCCCTAAGCTTGAATTCGACTATGGCCTCATAGTCAAAAACAAACTTAAAGATTGAAATAGTGATACTGAATCACTCTTGTGGTGGTGGAGGCGGGTACTATGGAGCCGTCGGGTCCCAAGAAGGATACTCCCCCTGGAAGCTTGGATCAAACTGGGCCCTGGGTGGAGGTTGTGGATAACCTCCAAAATAATTTTTGCTCCAATAGTGGTCATAGAAGGGATCCTACTGTATCTCCATACGATACAACTGATCATGTATCTGTTGTTGATTGTCAAGGAGGAGGCGCTCATTCTCAAACATCACCATTTGGTTGTCCAATATCCGGTTCGTAGTGTCTTGAATACCGGTATACATCCCCATTTGCTGCTGCTGCTGCGATTGCTGTATATCATGCAGCATAGTGTACATGCCCTGCATGGAATAGGCATCCTCGCTCGGCTGCGAGGGCTGTGGTGGTGGAGGCGGATGTGGAGAAGATGAAGATGCACCCGGATGCATCCTGGGGCGCTTCCGGGGTGCCACTCGTGATCGAAGAGGTGTGAACGCCTCTTCTTCCTCTTCCGCCGCCTCGTTGTCATTGTCACCGTTGCCGCCGTCTTCTTCATCGGAGTCGGCGATGGCTATTATTGGCCATCGGAAGTGCTGCGCACCGTCGATGTTGAAGACGGAGTCAGGAAGGGAACACTCCGGATATGCTTGATTTACGTGGCAGTGTGCGAACGCCACGCCATCTCGGAGAAGTAGGAGATTAGACTGGTGGAGATGCTGCAAGTTGACCTTGCTACTTGTAGAGAGAGGATTCAGTTGATGCAGATTCAAGCCCAAATACATGGCCAACCTAGTGATAAGCCTGCCAAAATGAATCAGGGCTTTTTTCGTGCTCCTCTTCACCTCCAAAACTCGTTGTAGAAAGAAGGCGCCCCAATTGCATTCTCGCTGTTGCAGGAGTTGATACAGAAAGAAAAGGTCCGACTCCTGAAACTTGCTAAGGGCCAGATCGCCCCGAGAAAACAAGGTGGATCTCAACATCCGGTGCAATATCCGGACGAATGGGTGCTCGAAGTCGGCTACCGCGGCATTGTGGTAGCTAACCGACTTCCCTTGAGGCACCGTTAGCAACTTAGAGAAGATAGCGTCGTAGTTGGTGCGGTTGTCCGACCGCCTGTAGTCGTACCGCGAGTGATTCCAGTTGAAAATGTCGTTGAACTGCTCGAGGGTGATGGTGTAGTCGTGGTTGTATAGCCGAAAAGACACCCTGCCCTTTTCCCACTCGCGGTCGCTTACTGATATCTCATTGGGCACAACACAGACGTCCAGTGACGCCATGAATTCTGCCACCAGCTCTTTGTACGTGGGCCACTCGCCGAAAATGGCTGGCAGTCTTCATGGTACTCAAGCTCATCGTGTCCACAGCCCGTTTGGTGGGCCTGCCCCTTCAGTACGTAATCCAGATTGGCCTTGAAGCCAAGATCACGGAGCATCTCCAGGTCCACGTATTGGGTAGGCTCGATCTTGTGCTTAAGGATTTCCTCGTACACCTTCTTCACCTCCGCGAATGGATGGAAAAGTCGAGGACGTGTGACCGATGATGGTTGCGGTGGCACGAACTCGGGGATGTCAATCATATGAGTGCGCGAGGAAGAAGCTCCGGCTGTATGCACCATTGTTGTGACGAGAAAAGGGATTAGAAGAAGAACTCGGTGAAGATGGAGAATTGAATCTCCGCTCGGTGAAGATCGTCGCTCGGTGCTGTTGTTCTTCGGGCTTGGATGGCTCGGGAGAGTGCTCGGCGCAAAGGGAGGAGATCGCTCTGAAGGTGTGATGTCAACTGACGTAATGAATCTCCTTAAATAGACTTGGCCGGCGCCACTGTTGGCTCGTCGATACCATCGACGCGAGTCGATGGTATCGACACTTGTCGATGCTATCCGCCCCCTCGCTGGTATCGACGGTCGTCGATGGCTGGATCTTGCAACCCGGATCGCTGACGTGTCGATACCATCGACATGAGTCGATGGTATCGACGCCTCACCCGGATCGATGATGTGGATGCAGCGATTGTCGTTGATTCGTTTGCGCGGATCGGTGATGTGGATGGTCGATACCATCAACGAGTGTTGATGGTACAGACTTTTCTTCATTGCAACACCTCCGCCTTGCATTTCGACCTGTAACCATGTCGATACCATCGATGAGGCCGTCGATGGTATCGAGTTGACTGAGACAAATCGGTCTGCATTTCTTCAGAGAATTCGATGGTATCGACGGCCGTGTCGATACTATCGACTTTTCTTTGCGACCACCTGTAGGTTTGTCGATACCATCGACGAGGACGTCGATGGTATCGACTCAGAACGAAATCTGTAGCCGTCAACCTGTAACCCGGTCGATACCATCAACGTGGGTGTCGATGGTATCGACCCTGCCTCAGCCTACACATCAAACAAACTAATCACGGTATCTTTTTTACACTACAAATCAAAGCAAAATAAATTAACCTATGAATGTACATGAACTATCCTAACGTACTGATGGTTGGGTTGCCTCCCAACAAGCGCCCTTATTTAACGTCTTAGGCTAGACGACTTTTGGCATTTTTATCAACTTGGTACCTTGGAGAAGGTGCTCAAAGGATCGTGCAGCAACTTGAACTCCACGCGATCTTGACCAATTCCCAACGTGAGCTTACCTCTCCCTATTGCAGTCACTACATCGGCCGTTGCTTGAAACGGCCTCCCTAATAGCATCTCGCAACTCTCAAGCTACGGCATGTCCATGATTACAAAGTCCATAGGAAAAATGAATTTGTCCACTTTGACAAGAACATTCTCACAAACGCCATGTGGCCTTACAATAGATCCATCTGCTAACTCAATGGTTGCCGCTGATTTCTATATGTCGTGTAACCCGAGCTTCTGAAATGTGGGCAACAACATGAGATGTATGCTCGTGCCCGAATCACATTGAGCTCGTGGGAAGTGTTGATCACCTATTGAACATGGAATATAGAAGCTCCCCAGGTCTTTCTTCTTCTCTGGTAAATTCCCAAGGATCATTGAGCTTACCATTTCATTCATCCTACACACATCAGTATCTTTGATCCGCCTCTTTTTATTAATTATTTCTTTAATAAACTTCCCATAGGCGGGGACCTTCTCAATCATCTCCACCAGCAGAATATTGATATGTAGCTTTCTGAATATCTCTAAGAATTTTCTATAATGCCTGTGCTCCTTCTTCGGCTTCGAGTTGTCCAAATTTGACTCCACTGCCGCATTACCACGCTTGTGGGGTGGCACATATGGGCTTTTCAGGGCCAGCTCCCCTAAGCTTGCTTCCATTACTCCCTCTGGCATAGGCTTTGTCGGAACATCATCAACATGTATCATTTGTTGTGGCTCTTCTCTCATAGTAAATGTATCAGCACCGTGACAGGCAGCCTTAACTTGCTCTTCTTGGCTAGGCGGGGACACAACTATAATAGGTCCTTGTCGGGATTTCCTGAAAAGAGGGTTTCCGCCCGGCAGTCCATAATAACTGCGAGGATATGGTATCGTCGGTGTTGCTCCTGTATCAAACCTCATTTTGCTCTGATCTTTTGCTTCTGACACCTGGGATTCCTCCTCATTGCTTACCACATACATGTACTTCACTTGATGGTTTTTTTGGGCCACATTTGCATTCTCGGCTGGTTTCTGCTGGTTGGCGTGCTTGATGGCCGCCACTTCACTTGAAATCTGAGCCACAATGGTTTCCAATGCCCGCATCTGTTCTCCATGGCTTTGTAGTGTCTGCCCAAATTTGGTTAAAATATCACCTTGAGATTGCAATTGCTTACCAAACATAACCATCATTTCCTGATTTTGCTGCACCATTTGACTAAGTAATTCGGTGCTCTTATCTTCGGTTCTTGGTTGTGGCTTTGTCTCCGGGTCTTGTTGGAAATTATTAGGATCCTTCCAGGAGAACTTTTTGTCTCTCCTCCATGCATAGTCATTGTTTTTGTAGCCATGTTGTTGCATGAATTTGACTTGGGCTTCCTTATCCTTAGATGCATCATCCTCCTTTGCTAGCAGTTTCTTTGTGAGAAGATCCATCTTCTCATTTAGATTCTTTATCGCTTTTGATTCTCCTGCCACTCGAACCTACTCCACGGCGCCTCTTTCGCCCCATGATTGTTTCCTAGCCATGTTCTTTAATATCTCCCAACACCTGGTGTCCGTGTTGTTCAAAAAGAATCCTGACCCAACTGAATCAAGGTTGCTCCTATCGTGCTTAGAGAGAGCAAAATAGAAGATCTTTACCTGTGTTTCTTTATTTAGCCCGTGATGCGGGCACCGTCTCAGCATGTGACCTGAAACCTCTCCCAGGTCTCAGAATATGTCTCACCTGCCTGTTGGGTAAAGTTATGAATCTTCTTGATCATGTCATTGGTCTTCTCAGGAGGAAAGAACCTCTCAAAGAAAACCTCCACCATATGGTCCTAGGACTCCACAAACTCATCATCTAAATTGTGTAACCATTCTCGCACGACTCCTGCCAATGAACTCGGGAAAAGCTTAAGATACAGTGCATCCTGTGGAAACCTGTCGATTTTTACCATGTCACAGTTCTCAACAAACTGGCTGATGTGAGCGACGGGATCCTCATTCTTAAGCCCATGAAAAGCATTCGACTTCACCAGATTTATCAACGCCGGATCAATCTTATATGTAGGTATGTTGATTGCCTGCTTCTTTATAGGCCCTTTGGAAGCTGATGAGGAAGAAGCCTTGATCTTCTCCCATATAGTATGTGGCTCGGCCATCTCTTCTTATTCAAGTTCGGAATCTACCTCTTCTTGTTGCTCTTGCTCGTGATAATCCTCGTCCTCAGGTCCCGGTAGCAGCGCCTCGGGTGCGAGATTTGCGTAGTCAGTACTACGCGTCTGCACCATGCAACGTACCTGAAATAGGAAAATTTAGTTCAGTATAGTGCTTTGACGAGTATAAAAATTAACGAACAATAGAAAGAAAATATTTGAAGTTGTTTCAAAATAAAAAAAATTGTGGCCTAGAGTGGCCACTCGTAGCACTCAAAGTGCCAACAATTCACCGTATCCCCGACAACGGCGCCAAAAACTTGACACAATTTTACTATGCGCTAAAACACAAGTGAACACGTCGAGTAGTACAGGCCTTTGTGAGGCCCGAGTCGAACACAGGGATACTCGGAATTGTTGGAGACTCCTACTAACTATTTGCGATCAGCTAAGCTGAATAACACATTGAGGGTTGTTGTTAAAATTAAAAGAAAATAAAAACAAAAACAAAAAAAACGATCGATTAAATGTTAATTTAATCAATTCAAAAGGGTATCTTTAGGATTGCGGTTTCACCACGGGTTTTCATTGTATTAGATTTCATATAATGCCTCAATTTTATCTCTCTATCTGGGTAGTGGCCTGAAAACAGAATTACCCACTGTCGTGGTGCAATTCACTGCCTAGGTTTAGGTCGGTTCCACCGTTGTAGTAACCTATACCCTAAACTAGGTGCATTATGAACGATCTCTCAGTATCCACCATTAATTTTACACCACTTTGATCAAGGGATTTATCGATTAATGTAGATTTTGTCTCTTTTCAGCCGTTAATCCTTCTTTCAAAGTGATTAAAGGCATTAGGTTATTATTATGGTGATCAAGCATAACAATATATGGAGAAAACGAAACTATACCACGGATTTAAGAGATAAAATATGAATTACTATTATAAAACTGTCATACAATGAATTCCCGGGCTACTCCCAGTCCTAAAGATGAAGGGGATTAGCCCCACATGTTCATCTCACACAAGTACATGGTAGAAATGGGGGAAAACATGTGAAAAATGTGGAATGAAAGGGAAAACCCCTGAACGGAGAAGAACCGGTTGATCCTTAGTGTAGAAAGCGTGCTCTACCGCCTCTCAGTGGTGGAATCCGTCTCCTTCGGCCTCCGGATCAACAAGTATGAGCTTCTCGCCTCCATTCTCCTCCCTACCGCTCCTCGGTACTTGTGCAATGGCTAATCCCCTCCTCCCTGGGGGCGCCGTCATTAGCTATATCTCGGTCATTAGGTCGCTAATTAAACGTAGCCATCCGATTGAGATCATTAGGAAGCCAACTCATATCCTACGGTGTCGATACCATCGACGCGAGTCGATGGTATCGACCCGCTGTAATGGCGGCCGGCTGCAAACCCTTACTTTGTCACACCCAACAGTATCTCGATACCATCGACGGGGGTCGATGATATCGACTTCCTTTAGGCGTCAGTTTTTGCAAGCTTCCGACACTGTAGCCTCCGAGTGTCGATGGTATCGACTTGGTGTCGATACTATCGACTGATTTCTCGCCAGCAACCTGATGGTATCTCGATACCATCGACATCGAAGTCGATAGTATCGACACTTTGCTGCTCCTTTCGGCTGGCAACCTGTAACCATGTCGATGGTATCGACGGAAGCAAATACTCGTTTGTCCTGAAATTCAAACATGGAACCAAATAAATTCACACAAATAATAATATTTTGACAATTAATGCTCAAAACGATGTAATAAGGGAGATTTGACATAAAATGATTAGATGAATTATGGGATATTAACCATGAAAATGACTAATTAAAGCATAAAACACATATGAAATAGGTCTATAAATGTGACTCAAAATCATCGCATCAGCAGACTTTGTCAATCTATCCACTATCACCCAAATGGAATCATGATTCCTAGTTGTCCTGGGCAGACCAACTACGAAATCTATGGTTATATGATCCCATTTCCACTACGATATCGGCAGGGGTTGTAACGTACCTGTCGGCTTCTGATGCTCAACCTTGACTTGCTGACATACCGCACATCTAGCCACAAACTCCGCTACATCTTTCTTCAAACCGGGCCACCAATACAAGTCCTTCAGACTATGATACATCTTGGTAACTCCTGGATGCATAGCATACATTGATGTGTGTGCTTCCTCGAGCACTAGCTTCCTCAGATCATTAGCATCGGGAACCACCATCCTATCTCAGTAGCATACTAGTCCATCTTCAGACTCATTGAACCCATCACGCTTTTCGTTGCCAAACTCTGATATGATCAACTGAACAGTATCATCCGCTTGTTGTGCATCTTTGATCTGCTGCCTCAGAGTATGCTTGACTTGTATCTGTGCCAAAAGTCCAGCTAACAAGGAAACTTCCATATGCACATTCATCTGTCGCAAGGTAACAAGCATATCTCGTCTATGGCATACCAAGGAACTCAACTGTACCTTCTTTGTAGAACAAGAAGAAGACTTTCGGCTAAGCACATCAGCTACCACGTTCGCCTTACCAGGATGATACTCGATGGTGCATTCGTAATCATTGATTAACTCCATCCATCGACATTGTCGCATGTTTAACTCATGTTGTGAAAAGATATATTTCAGATTCTTATGATCCGTAAAGATCTGACACACTTCCCTATAAAGATAGTGTCTCCAAATCTTTATCGCATGAACTACTACTGCCAACTCCAAATCATGAGTCAGATAGTTCTCCTCGTGTTTCTTAAGCTGTCACAAAGCAAAAGAAACCACATGATCTTCCTGCATCAACACACAACCTAAACCTTTCTTGGAAGCATCATAGAAAACAACATAGCCCTTTCCAGGCTCTGGCAGTACTAACACTGGTGCACTAGTCAGCTTCTCCTTCAAACTTTGGAAAGCTTGCTGACAACGGTCATTCCAGACAAAAGGTACATCCTTTCTAGTCAACTTCGTCATTGGCAACGCAATCGTACTGAAGTCCTTGATAAACCTCCGGTAGTATCCTGCTAAACCTAGGAAACTACGAACTTCTGTCGGCATCTTCGGCTGTTCCCATTCTGCATCGGACTCCACCTTCTTCGGATCCACTTTAACTCCTTCAGCAGATATCATGTGACCCAAGAAAGTCACTTCCTCCAACCAGAACTCACACTTACTGAACTTGGCATACAACTGATGTTGGCGAAGAAGAGTCAACGCTTGTTGAAGATGTCGTTCATGCTCTTTCCTGTCCCGACTATAGATCAAGATGTCATCTATAAAGACTACAACAAACTGATCTAGGAATGAATGGAACACTCTGTTCATCAGATCCATGAAATCAGTAGGTGAATTGGTTAGCCCAAACAGCATAACCACAAACTCAAAGTGACCATACCTCGTTCTAAAAGTTGACTTTGGTATGTCATCCGCCTTAATCCTCAACTGATGATATCCAGACCGTAGATCGATCTTTGAAAACAATGTAGCACCACGTAACTGATCGAACATATCATCTATCCTCAGTAACGGGTACTTGTTCTGGATCGTGACCTTGTTCAACTGTCGGTAATCTATACATAACCGCATCAATCTGTCCTTCTTCTTAACGAACAACACTGGAGCACCCCAAGGCGACATGCTCGGTCGGATGAAACCTTTCTCCAACAACTCTTGCAACTGCTTTTTAATCTCTGCCATCTCCACTGGAGCCATCCTATACAGTGTCTGTGCAACTGGATGTGTTCCTAGAACCAGATTGATCTCAAAATCAATCTCTCGGGGTGGAGGAACACCAGAAAACTCATCAGGAAACACCTCCGCAAACTCTCGAACAACCGACACCTCCTCAAGGCTAGGACCTTTCTCCTTGGTTTCCATAATGATATCCACTAGGTGAGCTAAGAACACCTCACATCCTTGCCGTAGCAACTTCTTTGCCACCATAGCTGATACCAGACACGTCGGAAGAATCTTCCTATCTTCTTGGAAGATCCACTTCTTACCGCCGTCATCAAACACAGCTTACTTGGAATCACAGTCCAAAACAACCTTATACTTTTCTAACGTATCCATCCCAAGGATCACGTCAAAACCATGCATATCAAGTGGTATAAGATCCACTTGTATACTGTGTTCCGAAAAAGATAAGACACAAGATGGACACTCTTCTCGAAGCATCGAGGAACCATCAAGAGGGGTTTCTAACAACAAGCTATCCTTCTTACAACTAACAGATAAACGACAGTTTTCAAGCATACTATAGGCGATAAAAGAGTGTGTAGCACCCAGGTCAACCAGAACAGATATAAAGTAAGAAGAAGACATATCATAATGAAATAACTCCATCTGAATGGACACCACTCGCAGGTTGACTATCTCCTCCGGCTGACTCATAGCATAGAATCGAGCCATTGCTTGCTGTCCACGTCCTCTGCTTCCTTGAGCAGACAATCAAACTTGCGATGCTTGACCGCGTCCTCGCCCTCTACTACTACTGGGCTGCTGTCTATCTGATCCTTGTTGATTTTGCCTCGGCTGTTGCGTCACTTCAACATCTCTATTCAGACAGTTTGACCTCTGATGCCCGATCTGACCACAACGATAGCATGACCTATCTTCAAACTATGGCCTAGATGGCCCTGTCACTGCCACTGAAGCTGTATTATGTGCCTTTGATGGTGAAGAAATATAACCTCTTCCCTTACTCGTAGACCACTGTGACGGTATACTGGAACCTCTCATCACAGAAGGTGCTGAAAACCTTGGCTTCTTGAAGCCACCAAACCTCCGTCCCTGGAACTGAGCAGGCATCTTCTTAGACATGGATTCTCTTTTCTCCTTTACTGATCGTTCGATCCTCTGGACAGATTCCACAAACGTAGCAAACTGTTCACGGTTCTCCAATGCAGAAACAGGTGTCGTCAGCTCAGCACTCAAACCCTTCTCAAAATGTCTGATTCGCTCATCATCTGTTGCTACCATGTGAGGACAAAACGTCAACAGATCCATGAACTTAGCCTCATACTCGGTGATGTTCATCGTTCCTTGGTGCAAACACTCAAACTGACTGATCTTCTCATCCAGATATGTCTTCGGAAAGTATCTGCTGATGAACTAGAGCCAAAAAACTTCCCAACCGATCACCACACCAGGTTGCTTCTCCTCCTCGGTGGTCCACCAGTGACCAACACTACCCTTCAAAAGGTAGACAACATGCTTAACTTTGTCTGCTTCGGGGATGTCGAGGATCCGGAAAGCCTTTTCAAGACTTGTCAGCCACAGATCTGCATCCGCTGGATCAGCCGTTCCAGCATAATCCGAAGCTCCGCCTCAGCGAAACCGCTCAAAGGTCTTCGCAATACTCGATGTTTCACCATGGGGAGCCTGTGCTCTTGGCGGAGGCACTGACAATCTTTCTACCATGAGATTCATCGTAGCCATCATCTGCCCGATAAGCTGTTGATAGGTAGGGTTTTCAAGAATGGCTGGGTCAGGTTGGGGCACCTCAGGCACCCGATCACCATGTGCCTGTCCTTCAGCTCCACCAGCTGAAGCGGCATCACTGTTCTCAGCAGCGTGTTCTTCCTCAAGAAGGTAGGACAGATGTACTTCTCCCTAAAGAGCTTCAGGAACTGGTCCCACTCCATGGTAGAGGTGTCTCGAGTGCGGGCGACACCATTCCACCAGACACGTGTCGGTCCATCTAACACATACGTCGCGAACCGAACTTTCTGGTGAGGAGGGCATTCCATACCCTCGAAGGTCCGATCCAAAGCCAACACCCAGTCATCAGCTTTATCCACCATGTTGTGTTCACTTTTACCTTTGAAGTAGGGTGGCTGCATCTTTATGAAGTCAATGAGGGTGAACTCCCTTGGCTTGTTGGCATTGGCAACTATTGTGTGGAGTTGCCCTATCAAGGTGGAGAGCACCTGGTGCAACATTGCCAGCTCTTGCTCTGGTATAAAGGAGGGGGTGCCTGGAGTAGTAGGGTTGACCATACTATGGCCGGTAGGAGTCACAGGAGTGTTTTTGCACATTAGAGTCATTAGGGTTTGACTCCTTTCCATTGATCCTACTGTCGAACAAGTAACCTATCCTGAAAGGTAGGGTTAATATGTTAAGTTCCCAGGAGTATTTGAATCATAGATGAAAAATAATAGAATCATAGATGAGAAAAGAATATCTTGAATGCTATTGCCTAAAAGCATACTATTTTGGGCAATTCGTATTAGCTCAGGCCAGGCCGGTATCATATGGGTACAAGAGTCCTCGTAAACCAAGCTAGTGGTGTGGAGGAAAATATTGCCAGCCCCCGAAACCCTGATCCATTCTAGACACCTTTGCTTCAACTTCATGTCCTAATAGTTTCCTAAAGGCTCTAATACCATGCTGTAAAGAGGCGAGATCACCTCCTTACTAAAATTTAAAGGAAGTACAAAACATCCATCTTTTTAGAAAGACAAAAGATATTGAGGGATACATGTATATTTTTCCAAGTAAATAAGCATGCACCAAATACATTACAAAATGTCAATAGCAGTAGAAATAAAAGAACTAAGCCTATTACATGGCTTTCATTGTTCATTACATGATTGTTCTCAAAAGAAAAAGATAAGAGAAAAGGATCTAGCTATAGCAACCTAGACATCCTTTCAGATAGCTTGAGATCTACTCCTGAGATGAATTCCTTCAAACTTGTCCTCCTTGCTCAGCACCAGCACCTGGGTGGTTGGGAAAACACCCAGCAAAAGGGGAAAGAAAACAAGGTATGTGTCACAAAACTAATCTAGGATATCAAGATAAGTACAGCAAAAAAACAGGCTAGGGTTCATCATATAATGAAGATAACAAGAGTATGAGGCTATATTCAAAAGAAACTTACCATTAACAATTATATCAAAAAGGATTTGCATGTAAGATAATTATGTCTACCTAACTAAGTAGGGTTGAGGCACCTACCAGACCTCTAACCTTAGGTGAGGGGAGAATAAGACATTCCCAGTCACCTACAATATTATGGGGAGAATAAGACATTCCCCAGGGCAGATATTTACATGCCCTCTGTGGGTGGTCGTACATAAGTACCGCTACTTTAAATTAAATAGAACATAAATCCACATGCTAGAAAAGTAGTCCTGGCAAGAGTAGTCATAATATTCAATAAGCATGGCAATGGGGTATAAAACCCAAACAAGAAGAAATTATAATCTAATTTGAGGCATGAACAACATTAGGATTCAAGAATAGGATATTTAGGGTTCATTTAAGCCTCATTAGGGAAATATAGGGTTTGGCTGCAATTATCCCAACATAGGGTGTAAGGAATGCACATACCTCTCTTACCGATATCAATTACTAACTTTCACCACTTTAATTGAGTCCAAGTTCCACTTTGCCTATTTTCAATGTATTAACATGTATTAGAGTACATAGTGCACATTAATATATAGAAACCCTATTTTTAGAGCTTTTTAGAAAAATTCGGATTTAGACTCTTAAAAAATCACCAATAAACTTATTAGGTTTTCTTGATCAAGAAAACATATATTTATGTTAATTTTGGAGTTATGATGTTTAAGATGTAATTTTTATGGATTTTATGCATTAAATTCGTTTTACAAAAATTGCACTTCGTCAAACCATGAAATCATACCTTGAAAATATTTTTATTAGATAGAGATTAATTTTCCAATTCCAAAACATATTTATTTGTCAAATTTGGATAAGCGGTTTAGAAGATATGAATTTTGCAATACTGACAAATAGGAAATTGCCACATCATCAAACCGATCGAGATAATTAAAGAGAGAGGGAGAGGGAGAAAACACCATTCGACCAAGATCATATTTGAAGTTGCATAGGTAACCAAACTAGAACTTCTATAGAAAGTAAAACATCAAGAAATCAAAACCTTAGAAGAGCATGGTAGAAAGAGATGGAAATTGTCGATTTTCTCCTTTTATCGAGCATAATGATGCAAATCGACATAAAAGCATGAGTTTTAAGCATGTACTAAGCAATATATGAGAAGGGTGTTAACCAAAATTGCCTCTAGGAAGGTAATAAGGTGAAAATAGAAAGGATTCCGAGATTAGAAGGTCTGGTTGCTCCAAGCCAAGCTCCTTTCTTGAGCAAAGATCACCTTCTCCACTTTAGAGGTGCAAACCCTAGCAAAAGAGCAAGGAGATGATATGTTTTAGGGTTTTAGGTGGAGTTTTACCATGTATGGTCATGGTTCTGACCTAGAAGAAGGCGTAAGGACGACTAAAAGTATGAAAATAGGGAAGGAATGGAGGAAACTTACTAGTTTTGGTCAAATTTACCAAGGAGGAGCTTTAGAAACCCTAATAGGGCAATTTGGAAGCCCTAGGAACCTTCTTCACCAAGGTAGGCTCCCTCTATTGCCTTGGGGCAGAAACTTCATGGACAAATATAGAAGAAACTATTATCTAAGCTAGATGAAAGAAAAGGAGATAAAGAGTTTTCGAATTGTGAGTTGGGAAGGGGTATACATGGCTATTTATAGAAAGAGGTGAAGCATGACGAGTCTTAAGGGACTTTCCATGTGTCTTTAGCCTAGGGATTGATGGCCATGCAAGAGGATAGCTCATATAGGCTTCATGCATATCAAAAGTCGGTTCTAAGAGCCCATAGATTATTCTAGGCCATCCCCGCCATTTTTCAAGAAAGCAATAACCTCATTGGTTGATAGCTTTTAAGGATAAGCATATTTATAAAGAGGATAATCCCTATAATGCCATTGGAAAGAAATACCATCAAACCAAGGTGAAACTAGGTTCTCCAATGGTTTCAAATCTCGTTAATGGTAAGGGAATATCTAAGGATTAAAATTTAGGAGATAATTTGCAAAGAAAACCTCCCAATTGGGTAAATTGCATAAAAGTCCAGAATGTACCTAAAATTGCATAACTTGCATAAACAACATCCAAATCAAACCGAATTTGAAACTTAGCCTCATTTTATGTTTTCAAATCATATAAAAAAGTAATATTAAGGTTTATATCACTTAATTATGGTAATTAATCTTTTACTGAGGTATTTGTGCATAAACCCTTATATTGGTACAATTAGTGAATAAATGTTCACTAAACCATTATAAATTCCACTAATTAAACATAAATGACATAAAGGATAGAAATGAGAGGGAAACTTGGGAAAAAGGTTTACATGGATATTACATCTAAGAATCATTATGTTACAGACTCCTTGCTTGATAGCTCAGAGAAGATGCAGTGGGAGAAGCCTGAGATGTTTGTCCTCCGGGCGACTGAAGATATGTCCTGAGCGTGGCACCTCCTCATCACAATAGCTAAACAGCTGGACATCATGGTTCTGGAGGTTTGCCACACACATCAACCAGTTGTTGCGATGCTTGTACGGTGCCAACACGAGGCTCGTGTTGTGCTCTTGAATATGCCGCAGCATGTTGGCCACCACGATGGAGTCTGATACTCCCATCATCAATCTTCTTGCCAAGGTTGGGGTGGCATTGCATATTGTTTGCCGACCTGTCATGGTGCTGAAATACTCGACTATTGCACCCTCCAAGACCCTGAACAACTTTTTTCCGATGATGACTGGCAAGCAGAACATGCTTCTGAGTTCTCCCCGTCGTACGCAGAAGTAGCCGTCGCTCCAGACGACGTCTTCTTCATCAGCCTGCGACCTCAGGACCTTGTTCAGCCGTTTCTAGTCCCTGATCGTTAGGTATCCAATGACCCTTCTGTCGAAGTCGGCCATCTCGAAGAAAGGTATCTCCGACGGCGCAGAAAACACATCTGTCGTCGAGCTTCTTCCTCTGGGGGGTGTCTTTTGTTAGCGGCACAAATGTCGCCCCCTCTCCCTATGATTCGTCAGAAGAGTAGTTGTCCTCAACTTCATCCAGGGGGATTGAGGGAGCAGCTTCTTCCAAGCCTCGTGAGCTCGCTTGTCTTGCTGGAGCTCCGTCAGCTGACTTTTGCGGCGTCCCTTCCTCGGGCGTTGTGGATGGCCCGCTGGAGGAGGAAGTGGATGACGTTCTATGCAAGGATGTTGATGAGGAGGGTTGGGAGCCTGATCCGGGAGGTGACGGAGACCTCCTCGGCTGCCTTGGACACGGATGGTCATCCCTCCTATTCAGCCTCTCCTCGATCACGTCAAGGCATTGGAGGGTCTACTGCAGTGTGGAGTTGAGTGCCTCTAGTGGGCCAGGAAAGCCTACTAGAGTCAGCAGTTGCCTCTCCTGGCTATTTAGCCTCTACTGGAAAATAGAAAACTTGCGGGTTAGCGAAGTAAAAGTAGCTGAGTGGCTTCCTGTTACCTCCCGCAAGTGATCAAGTTCATGACCCAGCATATGTCCGAGTGACGGAGGGGCTTCTGCAGATCTCCCTCTCATCCTCGTGATACTCCTCGTGCGTGAAGATCTACCTGATGAGTGTGCGGCCTCACTCGGGGTAGTATCAATCTGGATTGTTCGCGAGGTTGTTGCTTCTGGATGAGGCGTCAGCACTTTCACGGCTGTCTCTGCCTCACCTTCTTATGGTGGTGGAGAAGGGCGCAGTGTGGGTGGATGCTGCTCCACCTCTCTATTGTCAGCGACCTCCTCTGCAACTTCCACTGGATACACCAGTGGCGGCATCGGCGTGGGCTGCTCAGCCCTGAGCTCCTTCTCAAGGATCTCAGTGAACGCTCCATTACTGGCGTCTGACTGCACCACTTCTTCTGCCACTGGAGGCGCTATAGAAAGCTCGGGAGGTGCACCCATCTCTTCCGCGGCAGCTTCCCTCGGGGCTATCGAGGTTGTCTCATCTCTGATTGTCTCGGTGACCTCCATGATCACCGACACTTCTTCAGCCGCGACAGATATCATTGTGGCAGTTGTGGCCGGTATGGGGAAAGCGACGACAGCTATATCGGTAGCTATCGCCAGTTGTGCTCGGGCGGTAGGTGGCTCGACAGGGGCTGAGGAAGATTTGTCCTGCCGAGCGTCTAAAGGGATCGACCCTCCCATTGCAACCACCCTTTCCTGTATTCTGGTCATGGCTGCGTAAGCAGCTTCAACCTCTAACACTTCAACTTCTGTGTCGATGAAAACCAGATTTTCTACATCATAGCTGATGCAGAACGGGAGGGGTAGAAGCTTGGAAGTTCTTGCAAACTTGTAGAAAAAGCTCTGCCCTCCTTCTTGATAATATTTGCTCATTGCAAGAACTTCATGTTGATCCTGTCATTGCCTATGGTTCTTGACAGGCTGTGCGGCTCCCTTGGGTACCCCAACCCTGCCGCGATCAGATTGACGATGCCACCCATGCAATACTCCTTGGTGGCATCCTTTATGGGGTATAGTCTGTTAAGCAAGAAGCGCCCAAAGTTGACCACCTTTCCCTCCATCATGTACCACATGAGATGGAGTTCTTCAGTGTAGATGTTGCTCATCTCGTACTTGCTGAAAAGGATGCAAGCCACTATCTTGTGGACGATCCTCTAGAAGCAGGAGTGGATGGCCGCCACCTTACTTCCCGGCTTGTAGTTTGATTCACCGATTAGCTTCTTCCAGACGCTGACCGGATTGAAGCCATCACCATCGCCAAGCCTAGAGCCATTGTTCAGCATCTCCATCTCGGCTTCTGAGGAGGAGAATATCTTGTTGAGCAGCTTTTCTGAGATCTCATGCTCAGTGTTGTATACTCGGCCTTGCAGCCGATCTGCTCCTCCAAAACGCTCCACTTCTTTTGGCCTATTCTGGACTCCCCAGAGAGAGGACATGAACTCCTTTGTGAGCTCAGTATATGATCCAGATAGGCTGAAGTGTATTTTCTTTAGCCCTGCAGCTCCCAAGATGTTGTCCAGTCTGTTGAAGATTCTGAGGTGGTGGAAAGATTGCTGGTGGGTGAATCTAGTTGGCCGGTAGATTTTCACCGCCAACTTGGTGTATCTTTGTTGATGCTCTTTTTTCCTGGGCATGAACCATCCTGGGGAGTGAGCCAGCGGTTCTACTACTGTTGAAGGGGTTGCTGCCTCTTCAGTTCTCGGCCTTTTCTCAACTATGGATGGCCCCGCTGTATCGGGTTTCAGGCATTTTTGCCCGACTGTTGTAGCTTCCGTTGCAGCCTTTGTGTTGATCCTCCTGCCTTGTTCGTCTACTTGGAAGACAGTTTGTTTGGTGCAGGCCATTTCTGTTATTATAAAACAAAAGTTTAGTAAGTATCTGAATGATTTACCTTACCCGATATCGGGCGACGAGGTGTGTCGCCTGACATCGGATCGGTGATATATTGAAAACTTAACAAAACTTGATAGAGTTAAGGCGATACTGGTGACAAAATCATAATAGCCCGACACAGTCTAAATGAAAAGTTGTTTGCACGATAAGCCAAAAAACATGGCCCGATATAAGAGCTACCCGACACAACCGTACTGGGCTACAAAACTGAATGATACGATGCTTGCTCGATATGCCTGTGTCGGGCGGTACAAAGCTCAGACCGATACAAGCTTATCGTGCAACACCGGGCGTCACCGCGAATAACTATATTGCTCGATACGGTAGATCAGAAAAAAAGGTGTCACCCGACACGTGCAAGACGCAGGCGATATAAAATTGGGCGACACGATCATTTCCCGATATAGGGTATCGGGCAGGCACACGAAAGAAGTGTGTCGCGCGACACGGTCAAAAGATAGAAAACCCGATAGGCAAAACCCGATACAGAGTGATGCCCGACGCAAGCTTGTATCGCGTGATACATAAGAACTAAGTTCTTGTGCTCGATATAGCTAAAGTACAATGCGTGCTAGGTGATACTCTACTATCGGTCTCGTGCTTGATAAAACAAAGCCACGCGATACGAAGCGCCTGATACGTGCTACGTGACACGAGTGGTGTGTCGCACAACCAACACGATAAGGATATCGAGTTATACCTTTAGGTTGCTGCGCGACACGGGAACAGAAGCAAAGATGCCCGATACGAGAGCTAGAGCAAGAGTTAATACACGATACAGGAGTAGGTGAGAAAGTAAATTCCAGTGCCCGACACGGTTAAACCACAATTACTATATATAGCAATCGAGGGCGGGGGTAAAACGGGTGAAACCAGGGCACGTGTCGCTCGAGGAGACAAATCATTCTTGAGACGAGCAATAAAATCAGTCCCATCCATCTAATCAAGGGTGATTTACTCATGCCACCCGATACAGATGCACGCTACTCGGTGTATCGCCCGATACAACTCATCTTTAAGGTGAGATGCCTGATACCATAGCCCGATAAGGGTGTGTCGCGCGACAATGCGCCTGGGTCTTCACTCGATACTGTCAGAGAACTTGGTATCGCCCAATACAAAGCTTCAAGGAAGAAAAAGAACAAGATAAAAGGTGAAAAACCAAAACTAAAGAGAAGGAAAAAGCGATTGATGGGTAAAACATTATTGGCCTAAAGAGGGACTCCCAGCCTCAGATAGTATTACTCATCAATGCTTATAAAATAAAGTGGTGGCCCATTAAACGAGGGAGTCTGAGCATGATGCGCATGCACTGACTCGGGCCTTATTACATTCATAATGTTTTTCTTTGTAGGAAAGAAAATAACATCCTATTCTAAGAAAAGTAAAGACTTGGGCTGCCTCCTGAGGAGCGCTGTAGTTAGCGTCGTCAGCTCGACAACTTCAGATCCTTCACTTTGTGTCTTTGGTTGTTTCAACATCTTGTAAACTTATCTCTGACCTTCTCACGAACGCTTCATCTTCATAGTACCTTTTTACTCTGTGCCCGTTCATTGGAAAAACCTTTGCTGGATTGTCTTTGTCATACAGCTCCATCATTCCTGATGGATATATCTTTGCTACGGTGAAGGGTCCCGACCACCTCGTTTGTAGCTTACTTGGAAAAAGACGGATAGAGGATTTAAATAACAAAACTTTATCACCTTCACTCACATCCTTCTTCTTCAGGTGGGCATCATGCCACACCTTGGTCCTCTACTTGTAAATCCTTGCATTCTCGTATGCATGTATTCTCAGTTCTTCAAGTTCCTATAACTGTAGATATCTCTTTTCCCCTGCCTTCTCTAAGTCTATATTTAGAAACTTAATTGCCCAAAGAGCCTTGTGTTCAAGATCTAGGGGTAGATGACAAGATTTTCCATAAATCAATCTGTAAGGGGTAGTACCAAGGGGTGCCTTATATACAGTTCTGTAGGCCCAAAGAGTGTCGTCGAGCTTCATTGACCAGTCTTTCCGCGTGCAGCTAACAGTCTTTTATAGAATCTTCTTAATCTGTCTATTCGAAACCTCCACCTGCCCAAAAGTTTGAGGGTGATAGGGTGTAGCAACCTTGTGCTTGACCCCATACTTCTGCAGAAGTGCTTCAAACTGTTTCTCCCCGAAATGCGATCTGCCATCGCTTATCATAGTACGAGGTACTCCAAAGAGAGGAAAGATAGTTTTCTCAAACAAATTGATCATAGATTTGGAGTCGCAAGTTTGGGTGGCAACAACTTCTACCCATTTAGATATGTAGTCCACCGCGACTAAAATGTATTGATATCCTTTTAATGGTGGAAAGGGACCCATGTAGTCTATTCCCCAGATGTAAAAAATCTCGACTTCGACCCAGTTGGCCATAGGCATCTCGTTTCTTCTTCCAATGTTTCCCATCGATTGGCATTCTTTACAAACTTTTACATATTCTGCAACATCCTTGAACAATGAAGGCCAGTAGAATCCTGATTGCAGCACCTTAGCAGAAGTCCTTTCACTCCCCAGATGTCCTCCATAGGGTGAGTCATGACATTTCCTCAAAATGTTTGGCACTTCTTCCTCTGGATACACCTTCTATACAAGTTATCCACACATCTTTTAAAGAGAAGGGGATCATCCCAATAGTAATTCTTTACATCTGAAAAGAGTTTCTTCTTTTGATTGTATGTTATTTCTGGAGGTAACTCCCCTCAAGCAAGGTAATTACAAATATCTACAAACCATGGCAAACTCTAATCTATGGCTTCTACCGTTAGCAAGGCCTCATCTGTGTAATTATCATTGATAGGTGACTCCCTCTTGTCTTCGACTGTAATCCTTGAAAAGTGGTCGACGACTACGTTTTCTGCACCGTTCTTATCAATGATCTCGTAATCGAACTCTTGGAGTAGTAAATCCCACCTTAGCAGTCTGGGCTTAGTGTCCTTTTTCTGCATAAGGTATCGTATCGTTTCATGGTCGGTGTAGACCTTTACCTTCGTTCCAATCAGATAAGATCTAAAATTGTCGAAGGAGAAAACAATCGAAAGCATCTCCTTCTCTGTTGTCGTGTAATTTACTTGTGCTTCGTCAAGAGTACGGCTGACATAGCAAATGACATGGTTCCTTTTGTTATTCTTTTGTCCCAAGACTGCCCCTACGACATAGTTACTGGCATCGCACATTAGTTCGAAAGGCAGCTCCCAATCCGGAGCTTGAAGGATAGGTGGAGAAACAAGTGCATCTTTCAAGGCCTGAAAAGCATTTAGACAATCGTTAGTGAAATCGAATTCAACATCCTTAACCAGAAGATTTGACAAAGGTTTCGAGATCTTCGAGAAGTCTTTTATGAATCTTCGATAATAACCAGTGTGCCCAAGAAAACTTCGCACTCCAGTTATAGACTTAGGTGGAGGTAGTCTAGATATAGCTTCAACCTTGCTCACATCTACCTCGATGCCTCTCCTCGAGACTTTATGGCTTTTCCCTATCCCCTCTCGTACCATGAAGTGGCACTTCTCCCAGTTGAGGACCAAATTCTTTTCTTCACAGCATTGCAGGACCAAAGATAGGTTTTTCAGACAAGCATCGAAGTCCTTCCCATAGACAGAAAAATCATCCATGAAAACTTCCACGATGTCTTCCAGAAAATCCGAAAACATCGAGATCATGCAATACTGGAATGTTGCTGGAGCATTGCACAATCCAAATGGAATTTTTCAGAAGGCATAAGTACCATATAGACAGGTGAAGGTGGTTTTCTCCTGGTCATCCGGTAAGATAGGGACTTGGTAAAACCCAGAATAACCATCTAAAAAGCAGAAATAATCATGATGCGCTAATCTCTCTAGAACTTGGTCGATGAAGGGAAGTGGGTAATGATCTTTCTTCATGGATTGATTCAACTTACGATAATATATGCACATCCTCCATCCGGTGACATTCCAGACCGCTACTTCATCGCCTTTGTCACCTTTCACAACTGTCATGCCTCCTTTCTTTGGTACCACATGGATGGGACTTACCCAGTTGCTATCGCTGATTGGGTAGATAATTCTTGCATCTCTCAGCTTGATCACTTCTTTCTTCACAACCTCTTTTAACATCTGGTTCAACTTTCTCTGGGGTTGGACCAGAGGTTTAGCGGATTCTTCCAAATTTATGCAGTGCATGCATAGAGCAGGGCTAAGTCCCTTGATATCCTCTACCAAATAGCCTATAGCTTGCTTATGGAGCCTCAACTCCTCAAGAATCCTTTCCAATTGTTCTTTCTTCAGACTGGCATTAACTATGACTGGATTTCTCCCTTCTTGATCTAGAAATTCATACTTTAAACCTTCCGGCAGCTGTTTCAGCTCTGGCTTAGTCTTAGGTGCCTTTTCTTCTTCTGGTGCTATTTCCAAAGAAGCAAACTTGACTGTCTCTATAACCTCCTCCTCATCGCTTAGATCTTCATCAAATTGATTTAGGAAGGTCTCGACAACCTCAGGATCTTCGGAGTCAGAGTCATGACTACTCAACGCCCTCATAAGAGGGTCTACCATTGCAAAATCTTCATCTACTTCTTCACAAAACTGGTTGTATCTATCCACGAAGTATGAAGACTCTAGCAGGGATGGTCCTTTCATAGCGTCTTTTATCCAGAAGTCTATGTGATCATTTCCGACTCTCAGAGTGATGATTCCTTCAGCAACATCAATCAACGCTCTTCCTGTAGCCAAGAAGGGGCGCCCAAAGATGATAGGGCAGTTGGGGTCTTCAATAGTGTCAATTACAACAATGTCACAAGGAATGAAGAATCTTCCTACACGAATCGTAACATCCTCAACGACTCCCACAGGTCTTTTGAAGGTATGGTCTACCAATTCGATCCTCATGTTGGTCCTGACCATATTAGTTAAACCCAACCATTGCACGAGGCTTAAGGGCAGTAGGCTTATACTAGCCCATGAATCAGTAAGACCTTTTCGCTCAACATTATCTCCAACAGCAAAAGGAACAGTAAAGGCTCCTGGATCCTTCTTCTTGGTAGGTAAATCCACCTTCACGAAGGCAGACGACATACTGGCTAGGTGTACCGTCTCAATCCTTCCTCCTCTTCTTTTCTTGGTGATCAAATCCTTGAAAAACTTGGCATATGTCGGCATTTCCTCCAAAGCATCCAGAAATGGCACTTCGAGGTGAAGCCTTTTTACCGCCTCCATAAACTTTTCATAACACTTTTTAAGATGTGCCTTTATGAGTTTGTACGGGAAGGGCAACTTTGGAGAGTAAGGATTTCTTTTACCGAGTAGGTCCTCTATAGGTTCAGATTCTGGTCCTCTGTCATGAGCTCGTTGGTTCTCTCCTTCTGCTGGATTCTCTGCCGCAACCCTTGGTTCAGGTTCTTCAGGCCTGGCTATTTCAGGGCATTCTACTGTCTTCCCTGATCTGAGTACCACCATTTTAGCACACTCAGTGCTGGATGGTATCTTCCCTGAAGGATTCTTCATTAACTCTGCCATTTGAGCCAGCTGCTAATCTATCTGGCGTTGATGCGTTTGCATATCCGCCATTTGAACATGCATCGTATTCAGAACCCCCGAGTTGGACAATGCGCTTTGTGCTAGCTGATTGTTTATAGTATCTTGTCTCTTGACAAAATTGAACAACTGTCCCACTAAGTCCGGTTGACTTGAGTTCTTTTCCCGACTCTGCTCCTTAGCTTGTCCCTGGCCTTGACTAGGGTTAGTTGCCTGGCGGTTTTGGTACTTCCCTTGCCCTTGGAAGTTCGCCTTATTTGACTAGAAATTGGTTGTTTTGGTGAACTGACCTTGTCCACCTCTTTTCTCGAAACCTTGTGGTTGCTTGGGTGGATTATTCAACTGATGCGAGTTTTCTGCCGCATCCTTGTGTCCATAGATAAAACCAGGGTGGTCCGGTCTTTTGAAGTTGACAAAAGAGACGTTCTCAGCTTCCTCTACTTTGGATTCACTTTCACTTAACTCGTCGGGTCGGGTGTAAATGCAATTATCAACACGTGTCCACCTTCTCCGTAGGTGACACACTTCATCACTTTCTCAATCTGCTTCTTCCCTTTCCCTCCTGATTCTTTTAACTGTCGGACATCAGTGGCTATCTTTTGTATTTGAGTGGTGATAGCTTCAAGAGCCTTGGATTCGACCGACGGTCCTTCATTAGTGGCCTTCTTAGCATATCCTCTATCATTCATGTCGTAGTCAACACCGGCTTGTAGCTCTGCCATGTTTTCGATGATCTTTTTGGATCTACTGGGCTTCTTCCCCAGAAAGTCGCTTCCTGCAGCTGCATTTATCGATACCCTTTCTTCAGGGGTCAGACCATTGTAGAAGGTTGTTATCAGGAAACCCTTCTTGTAGTTGTGATGAGGGAAGTCTCTCTGATACTCCTGATACCTTTCCCAGGCCTCATGAAGGTTCTCATTTGGCTTCTGCATGAATGACATGATCCTTTTCCTGTTCCTGACACTTGTCTCTGTTGGGTAAAACTTGTTCACAAAAGCGTCTGCCAGCGTGTTCCATCCGTTCAGAGCTTGATGCGGTAGCCCGAGGTACTACGATAGGGCCTTTTCCTCTAAAGAGAAGATGAAACCCTTGCAGTAAATGACTTCTTGTGGAACTCCTCGCATTTTGATGGCGTCACATATATTCTTAAAAGTGTCAAGATGATGGTAAGGGTTATCGTTCTTGGAACTTCCTCTAAAGATTTTATTTTGAATCATGGAGATTACAGCTGGCTTCAATTCAAAGTTTACAGCATCAAACCTTGGGATCACAACTGGGCATCTTGAGTTATTGGCCTTCGTGGCAGCCAGCTCCCGGAGAGTCTTTTCTTCTTTGTCGGAATCTTCACTGTTGCTGTTCCTCTGATTCTGCTCTTGATTATGATGATTCCTTTTGTGCCTTCGGTGATGACGACATCTCTTGTGATGATGATCATCCCCGAATTGCTCTGATTCAGGTTCTTCTTGTAAATGATCGTTATTATAATGGTCATCGTTCCCATGCAGAGGTGAGTGTGGTCCAACTCTAGCGTTTCGCTCATCCTCAGAAAGATGTGGTTCCATGCAAGGTGGCATGATGAATGGTGCTCAACCAAGCAGAGTGCTTCTTCCCTGAGTACCTGAATAGAACATATAATCAAGTTAGAAAACTTGTGTTAACCAAATGAACTATTCTACACACATTCAGGTTAGAAGACTAAAAGAAAATGTGCTGTCAAACTTATTACTAAGCTTGAGGCACGGGAGTGTAGTTAGTGGATTCGGGTTCGTTAATAGTACCACTTTGCCTTGTCCTCGACAACGTCGCCAACAAGTTGACTGGCCTAAATCACACATCCAAAAAGGAGCAGATTTGAAGTAGTCGGACTTTTAAATAACCCGACTCTTAGGCCCTCACAATGATGACGGGGTCCGAAGTAGTGATCGGGGTCGAACCACAGGGACAGGGGTGATCGTGCTAAGAATGCAGAATCAACACTCTACACTCCGATAAAAGAATGCTAAGAACAAAGTTCCCAAGGGAACGACAGGTGAAGATCGGTAAAATAAAAGATAACAATCTCCAACTGGAGTTACAAGGAAGATTAAGGTTTTTGGCATTTATCAGTTTTTAGGGGTTTTGCACAACAGAACCGGAGGAGATAACGCAATTGCCTCGGTAAGGAACGAAGGAGGAAAACTTTGGCATAACAAGCGGAAGAAGGAAACATCCAGTACCCCTTCTCTCAAAGAGGGTACCTCCAACTAAGCACCACCACCTTCTCTCAAAGGTGATGGACTTGGGTTGGAGTGGAAAGATAACTGAAGCAACTCTGACCCTGGGTACTCTTGTACTCCCTGATCAGACTAAACGCTAGAGTTACAACCCCTCTCTTGAGGGAGATGTAACGGGAAACACGATTTGATAGCTAGTCAAAACATGATCCAAGCATACAAGCTAGAGTTCAGATGCTATAAGGAATTCATCCAACAAAAGAGACCAAACTTAAAATAATAGGTGTTAAAACTCCTCTAATTCCATTAGCAATAGCATTGTATATAAAGGGTTTAGTTACATTGCATAAATGAAGAAAGTAAATGACTGAAAAAGGGAAGATAGGTATCACCTCCTTGATTTAGGAGGGCGACACACAGCAGCAGACCCCTAAGGTGCCTCTAACCCGATATCGGGCGGGAGCTCTGCCCGATACGCCTGTGTCGGGCAGCGTCCCTTATCGGGGATAGGCCGTGATGGACAGACGTATTGATCAAAGCACTATACCCGATACAGTCGTATCGAGATGCCACCCTCTCGAGCGACACACTGTAACGGGTTGTCCGTATCGGGTTCGGTATCATGTCAGGTTAGAGAGGTCTTAGATTCTCAAGTTCCTCATATCGGGTGTAGAGGGCGAGCCGTCTCGGGCGAGAGCCCATCTAGGAACCCAGCACATCGGGTGGCCTTCTCGGTCGATATCGGCTGATGCGGCTACCGGGACGGGTCCTAAGTGAACCACTCCCGCCCCTCTCGGGTGGGAGGTGCTCACCTAGTATCGCCCGGTACACCTCGGGTGCACGACACACTAGCTCCAGGTGCTCGCCAAGGTTAGCTTTCGCGAGAGTCCGTCCTGGCCCATCGGAGTCCTATAGCTGGTATTTATAGGCAGCGGTTGGAAGAAGTTGTAGATCTTTGGGCGCCACGTATCCTTCATTGACTTCTGTTACGTGGCTTCAGGGATGGACAACACCTAGGTATCATCCAGCACACCTTGGCTATCGCGTGTCGGGTTGTGGTGGTATCGGGCGGTTGTGACAGATAGGTATTTTTCCGGTGAGTGGATCGTGTCGCACGATATGTCAGTGTCGGGATGACTGGTCATGGTGTGAGAATGACTCTCTGTCAGGTAGTAGCATGTCGCTCGTCAGATTCCACATTGCGCGATACGCCAGTGTCGGGTTGCTGCCATGTCGGGCAGCGACTGCGACGGGTAGCGGGCGTGTCGTGCAGCTAGAAAAGGGTCGATTCTTTGTAAGTGGGATGGGATGGGCCATTTTGCTGATTTTGAGTGGAAAAGTTAGGAAAACTCTGTAAAAGATGATAAAAATGAGTTAAGAGCATAGTGTGACTCATTTATTCAATAATATGTCAAAATGAAGAGCAAAATAGTTTAAAAGGGCAGTTTTAACAACAAAATATGGGCCATAAATATCACAAAAATGGGTGTTATCAACAGTTGTCAATCTCGACAGTCCTAGTGAGACCAGGAGCTGCACAGACACCGTCCCAGACTGGAGGTGAAGAGCACGCAAGCCGTGAGGTAACGTCGCCAAGCAAGCCTTGGGACAAGGTATGCCTCTATAAACCATCCTTCCTATTGTATATACGTTGACGTGATTCCTTTTTCTGGGTTTGGGAGAAGAATTTTTTTATTTCCGATGCCTTCTCTGTCTCCCCTAAAACCCAACAGTGGTATCAGAGCCACGTAAATAGCTCTATACTTTAGGATTATCGATGTGATCGATTTTGGTTTGTCGCCTTTATTTATTGCATACGTTGCGAATAAAATTAACTTTATGCATGTCCAATCCTAAATCCACAAATCCCAATATACGTATATGATATGTAATATGAATGCACTCGATACGCATCACCCTTAAATGAGTTTTGTGGTGGATGTATAGTGTGGTTATGGCCAATAAACCTTATATGTGTGCTTGGTTGAATGTGCTTGCTTGCATCTCGGTCTATGAACCGATTCCCTACCTCCTTTTTCTTGATGTAACTCGAGATAACTCGAGATTTCTTTCCTACCTTTGCTCCCCCCAAATGTAACTTGGGGTTTTCCCTATTCAAATGTAAAATAGGATAGATCTTTTATTTCCTGTTATGTCAAAGAACGGTGGACAACATGACGACGAATGATATGACTAGTTCAAGGAGTGAACCGATCTGTTGATGATCCAGACGACCAGTTTGAGGAGCGAGATGATGGGGTGGTGGCCATGAGTAGATGCACGATGACCAGGTGAACCGATCGGTTGGAGGAGCCAACCGATCGGCTGGTGGAACCCAACCGACTGGCCTGATGGCGAGCCGATCTATCATGAAGATGAGTTGATCAAACCCAGAACGGCAAAGCACATAGTTCATCTTGTACAGGTTGCATGTGATGTAGACCTAGATGATCCTGATTCCTCTTGGCTTGAGAAATCACATTAGGATGGCCATAATCATCGCTTTTATCATTTCACATGTTTTCTGTGGAATATAGCATGTATATGATATACACTATGTATTGTGGTGATTGGATATGTATATGTACCTATAAAACCAAATCCCTCATCTAAATATTAAGTCTTTTATGCCTTCCATTAGCGGCACACATGAAAAACTTGATCGACCAAGCATAGTTTACGCCAAAGTGTGGTGTTCCATCTATCTCATGGAAGTGTGAAGGGTAAACATGTAGGTTCTGCCAAAGCATGGTGCATGTTTACCGTGTCGGCTTTTGGGTTAGACTTAACTGGTGATTCTTAGAGCATCTAAGCCCAGAGGCACGAAATGTTAATGGAAAGGTGTTGTGCATGTTCATTCATCAAGAGTTGCATATGATGCAATTGTCATGATGGCCTACCTAAATAGTCAAGATTTTGGGTGATCAGCCAAAGCTGACTCATGACTTGATGAAATATGGATCTTGACCCACTAGAAGATTGTACACTGCAATCTTCTGAATTCATGGTGAGGGATATCAATTTGAACAAAAATAGTGGGAGCGATAATTAATTAAAGTCCTAATTATATCATCAACCTTTCAAATCAATCAAATAAGTCAAAATTGAGATTTGGACTAAACTGCATATGTTTTCCTTTTGTAGTACAAATGACAAAAACAACAATCACTTTTCGTTGCAATCGGTCCTTGAAAAGGACAAGCTGAATGGGACTAACTTCCACGACTGGTTTAGGACATTGAGAATTGTTCTCACTCAAGAGAGAAAGCTCTATGTCCTGGATACTCCAGCTCCAGAGGAACCTTCTCCTACCGCACCAAAGGCAGAAAGGGATTCTTATAAGAAGCATTCTAAAGATGCCATTGATGTGAAGTGCTTGATGTTGTGCTCCATGAACCACAAGCTATAGAGACAACATGAGAACATGGGTGTCATTGAGATGATTCAACATCTCAAGAACATGTATGAAGATGAAGCACGATAAGAGAGATATGATGTCTCCAGGGCGCTGTTCAAGTGTGTCATGATAGAAGGAGATCCAGTTGGTCCTCACATGCTCAAAATGATTGGGTATGTGGAGAACCTAACAAGACTGGGATTTCCCCTGAGCCAATAGTTGGCTACTGATGTGATACTACAATCGTTGCCAGAATCATACAGTCAGTTTGTGATGAACTACAACATGAACAACTTTGACAAGTCATTGACAAAGTTGTTGGGCATGTTGAGGATAGCCGAGGCATAGATGAAGGACAAGTCTAAGTCTGTCATGATGATCAACAGCAAGAAAGGCAAGTCCAAGCGCAAGGGAAAGGGCAAGGCTAAGAAAGGTTCTGAAGCTAGCCAGCAGCCCAAGTCGTCTTCAACTCTTAAGGCCAAGGGAGGCGTGACCAAGAGAGGCAATTGCCACCATTGTAAAAAACCAGGACATTGGAAAATAAATTGTCCACTCTATCTGGAAGAACTAAAGAAGAAGGAGGCGACAGACGTCTCTACCTGAAGGTGTCATGAAATAAACTTGTAACACTTTTGAGGTATATGATACCAAGATATAAAGTGTAAAGCACCCAATAAATGAGGCAAATGTTGCCGCCATAGATAGGAGTACTTTAGTTTATTTTCAGCCTTAAAGGCATGTAATAGAGTTATGAACTGCTATTTCATATTTGCCAATGGATAGAAACACATTATTTTTGCATATTGTATGACAATGATAACAACTAATAAAGTTGATGTTTCAATTTCAAAAGATATGATCTTTATGGAAATGCCTTATTTATCTTGTGGTACTTGGTATGCATAACATAAAATGATACCTAAAAGTTATTGATAACTCAAACAATAAAATAAGCATAAATCATGAGAAATTCATTTCTAGATTCCATATGATGGATAAGTCTAGACTCTTTTTGGTTAGAGAACCAATAAGAGACATGAATCTCTTAGACATGATTAATCAATCTTCACTAGTGGTAGTGGGAGAATGATCATCCTATTAGGTATAATACATGTGATGTATTTACATAGCTATTGGAGTTAATGCTAGTACTTCAAATGGTGTTTAGAGAAATACCAATATGAATATCTTGAAGTGTTCAAGAATATCATAGATGAGGTACGAATTTGGTAAAGTGTTAAATCTTGATGAGATCAATGAATGAAATACTTGAACCAAATGTTTGAGGACCTTGTGAGTGATTATGATAGTATATCATAGTAAACTCATGATTAAGGCATGGTGATGTCTAAATCAAATGGAGTCATACTCTAAGGAGTTGGAGGATGATTATCAAATAACTAAGTTCTTCTTAAAGAAAGAATACCCCACACTAATAAAGGACATTAAGAATCACAAGGAGTTATATCCTTGACAGATACATCTCGATTATCTATGTGATGAGTTGGTCATGTGATGAATCAACTATCTAGATGAATATGAGGAATTGGATTTTGAGTTATGGTTTATGACCGTTACATCCTAAATGACTTCCATGTGAACCATAAGGTATGACCTTGATGGTAGCACCCATTGGGATGAAATCCATAAGTGTGAATGAGTCTTAAGCGTTAAGACACATGGATAACATTTTGAGAAGGATGATGCTTATTGATTGCAACTTAATGACTAAGAGATTTGGTATATGGATACTAAAATCGCATTTCTCTGAGGAATAAAACAAGGATGTGTATGTGACACAACCTATAAGGTTTATGAATCCATTAATGCAAATGAATTCTATAAGTTACAATGGACTAATCAATGTGATTGATTAGGTACAAGCAACTCAGAGCTGGATCTTTACTTTGATGATATAGTCAAAGGGTTTGACTGATATGTCAAAGATAAAGAAGGGATCTATGATTTAGTGGGAGCGTATTTTCATTCCACATGTTGATGAGGAATGAGATGTTCTAGAATGGAATTCATTGTGGAAATTATCTTTAGGGAAGATAGAGATATTTCCTATGTGATAGGAATAGAGGTAGTTCTCGAAAACCTCTTGACCTAAAAAGAGAAAGCATACATTGGCAATCTATATTGAAGGGTTCAGTGTACACAGATTCAGTGGGAGAAAACTTGTCCATGTTACATGGAGTTAGTATCCCAAGGCCAAGTGTCCAATTCTTATGAAAAATGGGAACACTAAGAATAAATATGGATCTATCATGTATGCAATCATCCCATTATCTTGCATGTATAGTACATAGAAAGAATAAAATGCATTTATCATCTTGTATGTAGGACCTGACAATATGATGTGCTCATCCTGATAACTCGTATGTGGGACATGACGAGTGGATGTCTGTCTAGTTCCAGTAAGGGTTACTGGAATACCATAAGAACTTGATAAGTACTTGAGAAGTACTAGTTCTATGGAAATATAGAAGGGTTCACTGTAAAGAGTTACACTGATGCGAACTTCTAAAAAGGATAGAAAATTGATTGCAAAATTTATATGAGATATATAAAAGTGAATGTTTTTTGATAAATGGAAACATTCCAATAAATCCATTTTAAAAGGAAATGTTGAGTATCCGTGTGTTAGAGAACAACAGTGGATACTATATGGATCTAGGAGTTCATAGAGATGAACTTATAGTTATTCCAGTCATTGATGACAAGTTAGGAGTGCTTGGTCATGCAATGTGGCTAAAGGTTAGCAAAGGAATACTAGATCACATATTACGGAAACTCCATCTCATATGTGTGACGTACAACGAAGAGATGAGAGACATGCAGTTAATACCGACTTTGGCAAGGTGTTTCCATAACTCACTATGTTAGCACTAGAGCATAGTAACATGTGGGACATGTTTGAAGATTACTAAGAATATGATTCAAGGGTGATTGTCTTGCAGTGCAAGTGGGAGTCTGTTGGTATGTATGCCTTGAGAGCCAATCATGGGATGATTGGTGGGATACATTAAGATTGATTTGATAAACATCAAAGGCAAGCTTCCAATTCTTTCTAGTTCAGTCATATGAGATAGTGATAGAACGTATTGAATGTCTAGAGAATGACAATACTCAATGACATATGCTTTTAGGTTTAGGACCTGAACAATGAGATCATACAGATGCTAAGAGTTTGTACATTCTAATTATGTCCCTAGTCGGATGTCATTGTGGAATGTAGATAGACAACAATGACACACAAGACTAGATTGTGATGTTGGTTGATGACAGAATCTCATTAGTCATGATATGGAGATATCAAACCAAACACATAGGTACTTGTTAGAGAACAAGTGTACCGAACAGACCCACCATGAGTTTGACACATGGAACCATGACATGGTAGTCACAATCAGTTCTCACAGTGATGGTGGTGAGTGTGATTCTTTGACCTGAAATCACTACACTCAACACATGTCGTTGGGTACACTTTGACATCATCAAACACAGTCTTGAAACATGGGTTGTTGTAAAGGTGATGATTGGGTGGCTTTGACACATGGGGCTTTTGAGGGGTGAGTGATAGATATGGGATTTGTCCCTCTTGAGGGAGTTTGATATCCATGTCCACTTGATGAGTAGGATTGAGATAGGTGTGCATGCATGTGTGAATCAGTATGTGATATTGATATCACACATATCTCCTCCAATCTACTCTGAGATCAAGAAAGTGAATGAACGTTGACAGGATGACTGTTCCATGCCTTGAGTTCATTTGGGATATCAGAGACAAAGGAATTATACATTCACTATAACACCATTCACAGATTGTAGGATTGAAAGTTGTTCTCCAACTTCCCTTTTCACTTGGGTAGCACTGATGTGTGACTAGGCACCGCTCTTTGCTTGTGAAGTCATAAGTGTTATGGACTTTCACTGCCAACATGAAATGGACCTGCAGGGTCACACACATAGGATTTAACCTGGAAAAGGAGTTTATCCACAAACGATGTTTAGATTGATTACTAAAGGAGTTTATTAGTTCAATTAAACACTCAATCAATTGATAGCTCAGTATCATTGTGTTCAAGGTGTTGGACTAATTGATTAGAGTATCAGATTGATTGAAACTGTGATTGACTGATTTGCATAGTCTTCTGCCCCAACTGATCGGCTCATAGGGATGAACCGATCAGCTCAGGTTAATGAACTGATCGGCTCAAGTGGTGAGTCGATCGACTCATGTGTCAATGAAATGATCGGCTCAATTGTTGAGCTGGTCGATTCATGGACCAACCGATATCGTTTGGAAAGTTAGAAGACTATTTTGCAAATACAACTTGTTTCACTTGTAAAAATTCGATTTGGACAAGGATTATTATTTGATTAGTTGGAAACAAATATGAAATTCAATTCGAGTTGGACCAGGACCACGAACCAATCAGCTCAGAGGTGAACCGATCAGCTCAGATGTACCAACCGATCAGTTCATGTGTGAACCGATCGGCTCAGGTACCCAATCGACTATTTCATGCTTGAAACGATTTGTTCAGCTGGCGTAGTTTGTTGTTTTGTGGAAAATCTCGAACCCTTCTACTCCTGCTTTAATCCCGCATTGCTCGGGGTAGAGAACCCTATCCTATGACCCTCCTATATATAGGGGTATTGGGGGCTTCTCAGGAACAACAACAACTCAGAACACCCGTTTCTCTACAAGGTTGTCATTCTCTCTGGTTGTGGTAATCGAGAGAGCCCGAGCAAGTTCTACTCGATAAGGGAGGCACTACAAGGGAAAGACAACTGTAGAAAGGTAACTGGTTGCAGGAGAGTGTGTCAGTGACTAGTACGCTGACAGGAGGGGACGAATCCTTCTGATTCTTTGTGGGACAAGGAGATCAGAGTTCTAGGTGGTCTGTGTGGACTACTTCAGAGGTTGGAGACTTCTACTGCTCAGAGGACAACTGTCAATCCCCACAGTCCCGGTGAGACCAGGAGCTACACAGATACCGTCCAAGACCGGAGGTGAAGACCGCGCAAGCCATGAGGTAACGTCGCCGAGCAAGCCTCGGGACAAGGTATGCCTCTGCAAACCATCCTTCCTATTGTATAGACATTGACATGATTCCTTTTTATGGGTTTGGGAGAGGAAATGTTTTGTTTCCACTGCCTTCTCTGTCTCCCCTAAAACCCAATACATAGAAGACATGTTGTGTCATTCTTCAAACACACAATGTGCCTAGTTCCAACAGTAGGAAGCAATCCACCAATGGCATTGATAAACCAAACACCAAACGTCGATGGGGAGAGATCTCTTGATTAGCTCCCAACTATGTATCCACCACTCAGTTTAGAGTCATAGAGGCAGAAGAGGCCACTTATCAAACATTGATCACTCGTAGGATTCTCACTATGAGCTTTGCCTATGAGCAAACTACAGAGGCACTAGGGTTCAAAGATGAGGTCCTAGGTCTAGTAGAGGAGCTTGGTCTCAAGTTCACTTGTTGCACGATGAGCCAAACTTACCCTAGGCTTACTTACGAATTTATGACTACATGAAAAGCTGAGAATGACCCCAAGAAGTCTCATGAGCCTTTTACTATCATTCATTTCCATGCTTTGGGTTAGAGCTACAAGTTAACATTCAAGCAATTTTTTGGGGTGTTTTAATGCCACTATGGTGGTGGTTTAGCTTATCCTCCACAGTTCCACAATGATGTTTTTTTGGAGGTAATTGATAGATGATGACATCCATGATTCTAAGAAGGCTAGGGTAGCATGCATTCACAATCCCATCTTCAAACTATGTCCATCGTCTTCTTAGTACATGGTTATTTTCCAAAAAGGAAACCCATGGTGCATGTGGAAAGCTAGACCTATTCTTTCTGTAGGGAATGTTAAATAACTACAAAATTGATGTAGGATATTTCATTTTTACTAGGTTCTTTCATATCAAGAAGAAGGCACATGTGACATCATGATTGTGGGTTTTATCACCCAAATTACCTGTAAGGTCGGTGCTAATTTTGCAGGTCTGGAGGCTGCACTTGGAAAGAATCTTGTTGATATGCAGTTGCTTATTTCTTCTAGTTTACTTGTTCATATTTCCAATGATGATACCACAGTAGATAGTTTTTGATGATGATCAATTCATTTAGCTGCATAATTTGGAGATCATAACTCTGATAAACAAGGACAATTGAAAGTTTGATCTCTCTAATTCTAATCATGATGAGGAAGCCCCCACTTTAGTAGCTACCGCATTGTCACCCCCTCCATTGGTATACATGAAGAGTATATCTAGGCCATGCTTGACGTGCAAAACCTATACAGATACGTCCAACATAGATTTGATCAGCAAGATAGCCATCTAGACATGTTGTGCCAGCAGTATTTTGTCATGCATGGCATGATACAAAGGATGGACATGTGGCATATTTCCCAGGGTAGTATGCCATGCCTACCCCACCGCCTCCACCTCATCCAGAGCCATCCCTATAGACATTCCTACTGATGATGATCTTCTGAACCAATTTCTCCTAGATGGTCCCCTTCTTCTTGATGATTCCCCATGGAAGGTACCCAGTTGTTACCAACATGAGTTTGATTGATGCAATGATGACACTGCAAATTTCAAGATTAGGGGGGGAGGAGCAACCATCCAGTAATGTATTTGTAGTTGTTGTTTCATCATTATGTTTCTTATTTTTGTTGTAGTTTCTATTCTTGTTTGTGGACATCTAGTATGATCAGAGGCATGTTCTTGTCTTTTAGATTGATATTTCCTTCTTTGATTGAATTGTTTGTCCCATCTTATGTTGGAACATAATTTGAAGGAAGAAAATCAAATCATACATCATTTAAATGGAATCTTTTGCCAAGAACCCCCATTTCATATTGATTTATTGCTTATAACCACATGTTTACCTTCCACACTCTTTCCTACATAATACATATAAAAACAAAATCTTCATGGACTAATCAACTTCACAATCTTATTTAGTATTCTAGATAACTTTATCAAATTTGTAGTTTTTTTTAACCAGACTGCCAATGAAAATTCTTAATAAATGACCGAAGACCTATTAACGAAACAATCCAACCAACTATTCTATGCTTGGGGGAAACTTTTTTTAGTTTAAGGCCCCATGGTTCTGAAGCAGGACCTGACTCATTTTTTACCATTATGGTATTATTCTTATTTTCAACTCTATAAAAGATGGCTAAACCACCCACGTAGCATGCTAGACTAGTGTAAGTTCAATTGCAATGGTTAGGTGTTGCATCTTAAAGAAGGGTATATAACCCCAAACAACATTCCGCGTGTGCATAAGTCTACATTAGCTGCTAAGTGCCAGAACGCATACTTCATTCTTATCTAAAAAGCAAAAAGATTGTCGCTAGACCATTCAGTTGATTTAATTTCATCTTTTATATCCATAATAGTTGAGAGGTTTAGGTTGTGTATTCACTACTCTTTCGGTCTACCTCATCTAAATTTTATCTGATATTGTTTTATTGACTCTTCCATTTAGATATTTGCATCTTGATGAACTAAAATTTCCAATATTGAGTGTTTAAGGAGATCTTATGGCTGCTTGCAATAAATATTTTCCATGGTTGAATAGGCTTGAAACAAATTTTTTCCATTCCATTTGATGGATTCATGAGCTTGACAATTTCTTCATTTGTGTTTCTGTGTTCTTTTTGCTTGAGGACAAGAAATAGTTCAAGCATAGGGGGAGTTGATGGACACATTTTATATAGACTTTTCACCCACTTTTGCACACACTTTCAATCCATTTTGCACCTCATTTTTCCTTTAATCATACTTGATTTATCACCTTTTTAGTCATTTTACTCCCCTTGTGTTTTTTTATCATAGGTACATGATTTTGACCAAGAAATGGGGTCAATCTGACCAAACTCCGACCTTTTTTGGATCTCCAAAGAGTTTGTGAGCTAGATGGAGTGGATCTTGAAGAATTTGAAGAGAAGACGACGTGTGCTATTTTCCACATGGCGTGTAAGTTTACAAACAATCACATCCCTAGCTGAAGAGCAAGGACACAACATGTTTCCACTCAGACACAAAGTGTCTATGTGTTCAAGAGCTACGTTTCAAAGTTCTGCCAACTCACACAGTGTGAGTTTATTCAGACACGTCGTGTGTCATCTGCTTAGGTCGACTTCAGTTTGCAGCTACATGGTGTGTTTCTCAACGACATGTCGTGCACTCCTTGTGAAGATAGTTCCACCCTGTAGTTACACGTTGTGACACAACATGTCTATCATTGAACACACTGTGTCCCCATCACTTTCTGCAAACATTTGAAAACAACCACCCCTCGTTTTAAATATGAGGACAATAATACTCATCATCTAAAACACACTACGACCATAGAATGGTGCAGTGAAAAAAGAGGGAGATTTTAAGGAGGAAGCAGGGGTTTCTTGGCAAAGAGCCTCCACTCTTCACCATTTCTTATCCAAGGAGTGAAACAATGCTTCTTTAGTCCAACCATACTTCTCAGGAGGGAAATAAGTCCAAGTAGAATCAGCGACAAGGGTGGAATTCTATACTGAAGCTAGAGTTTTACCTTGTCTCACTTCATTATTTGGTTTCCTTTTCTCTTCCTCTCTCTAATCATGGCAAACTCTAAAATTTGTTCATTGTACTTGTGTTTCTTCATTATGTACGAGTAGAACCTTCAATATTAGGCATAGGACGCTCCCATGCTATTACTCATGTGAACTCATAATTCTAAACTGATGTTAGTTAATTTTCTTCTCTAAGAGTATCTACAGTGTAAGTTGCTTGTCTATTTGCCTTCCTGTCAAGGCTGCATGTTTTATGCTTCTTTATGTGATTCATGAGAATGTATAGAGGAGCATGAATTAGTTCTCTTAGAAGCAAACCCTTGACCACGGGAATGGCTGGGTTATGTTGAGGATCCAAGGTTGCAGTTTGAATCTGAACATAAACACGAGAGTGCTATGTAAAGATGAGAACCATTTCATATCATCGGCAGGTGTATGATTAAGGCAACCTCCTTGGAAGTTAATTAACATGTTAATTTCATAGTTACATGTGAGTAATGGTGTGGAAGTGAAATCTTATGACCAAGATCTCCTCAAATCCAATCTTAATCCTCTTAGTTTAGTTTTTGTTCCTTCTATTACTAGTTAGTAGATCATAATCAAACTCAACTATTGCAAATCGATCTAGATTGTTGAACTTTAACATGCTTGCGCCTAATAGTTCCTTGTTCCCTTAGATGATCTCATTGCTATAGTCACCCATATACTTGCGAGGTAGTGCTCGAGTTTATAAATACTAAAACTTGCACATTTAAGCTAATAGTCATCTTGCCCAATAAATAAGACTCACATGTCTCTTTTGATTCAAAATCAAAAGATTCTAGAGAAATATCTTTATAAGGTCCATAAATGTGCTTATCATTTACGTTCTCTAGATGAAAATGCATATGTAAGTTTTATTTGAGTCGTCAAGTTTTATTTTCTTGGTATTTATAGTATATACACTTGTCTCAAGCTCCAATAAATAGAGACCACATGACATTGAGGCACCACCATAGAATCCCACTTCTGGAGATAGAAATTTGATCATAATTTATCATAGATACAAAACTCTTCTTGTCCAAATAACACACATAACAATTTTTATATTTATGATAGATACATAATAGTAATTCTCTAAATATATTGCAAGCCTACTGGCAGAAATAATTCTAGGTGCCTGATAACATCCAATTTTCTAGATATTTCATGCCTTAACTTACCTCTTATTTCTCACCTTTTATGCGTAGACATACCCACTTTTACTACTTTTACATTGAAAACATATTTTACCTTGTCTCCATGATAATCCCAAGACCTTTTGTGCAGATAACCCTTGTACCTGATGCAAGAACATGACGACGATCAACCCCATAGCCAAAGGACACCTTTTCCCATGCATCAGAACTACCATCGACCTACACATCCGATGGACACCTTCACCCAGGCATAAGAACTACCATCAGCCCGCTCAGCCAATGGGCACCTTTGCCCAGTCATCAGAATTACCATCGACCCCTACAACTGATGACATGTGTTAGAACTACCATCGTCCCCCACAGCCGATGGACACCTTCAGTCAAGCTTTAGGGTGACCATTACCCCCCATTCATCGGTTTCAAGGAGTAAGGAGCTAAAACTAAAAAACCATCAGGCGTGTGATCGATGATCACCCTATCCATCATCCACAAGTGGCCGTTATGGCTATCCCTCGATGGCTATACCGAAGGTGTGCCATGGATGGCCACTCTAACAATTGCCCGAAGGCCATCCTCTGATGGTTGTTCTATGTGCCACCGATGACCGCTCTGGCTGTCAACTGAAGGCGTGCCACCAATGTCCATTTTGTGAAGAATCGATGGTCACTCTAACTGTGCCCGAAGGCTCCACTACATGCCATGGTCCACCCATTGCCAAACTAGCTTGCCACCGATGGTAAATCTGTTAGAACGGTCATTCAAGACTGTTACCCACATGATTTGAGGCACGTATTTTAGGGGCTTACGGTGCAAGAAAGGATGCACCCCAATCCCTATAAGTAGAAGACCCAATCGACATAGCAAAGGTTGTGTGATGCTGACGCAAATTTACCGTGCGCAGAAATGCAAGTGAACGCGTCGAAGTAGTACATGCCTTTGTGAGGCCCGAGTCAAACTCAGGGATACGTGAAATCATCGGAGACTCCTACTAACTACATACGACCAGCTAAGCCGATTAAAAAGTTGAGAATTGTTGTTAAAATTAAAAGAAAATAAAAATAAAACAAAACAAGCAATCGATTAAATGTTGGTTTAATCAATTCAAAAGGAGATCTTTAGGATTGCGGTTTCACTGCGGGTTTTCATTGTATTAAATTCTATATAGCTACTCAATTTTATCTCTCTATCTGGGTAGTGGCCTGAAATTAGAGTTTCCCACTGTCGTGGTACAATTCACTACCTATGTCTAGGTCGGTTCCACCGTCGTAGTAACCTATACCCTAAACTAGGTGCATTAGGAACGACCTCTCGGTATCCACCATTAATCTTACACCACTTTGTTTAAGGGATTTGTCAATTAATGTAAATTCTGTCTCTTTTCAATCGTTAATTCTTCTTTCAAAGCAATTAAGGGCATTAGATTATTATTATGGTGATCAAGCATAACAATATATTGGAGAAAACGAAATTATACCACGGATTTAAGAGATAAGATATGAATTACTATTATAAAATCATCATACAATGAATCCCCGGGCTACTCCCGGTCCTAAAGACAAAGGGGATTAGCCCCGCATGTTCATCTCATAGTACAATGAGGAGAAGAAAAAGGGAAACATGAAGGAAAATGTGATTGAGTGATTAAACCCCTAAACGGAGAAGGTCCAATCGATCCTTAGCGTGGAATCCGTGTTCTCCCGCCTTTCGGTGGTGGAATTCGTCTTCTTCAGCGTCCGTATCGGCTGGGACATGCTCTCGTGCTCCGTTCTTCTCTCCTTGCTCTTCGAGATGTGTGCAACCACTAATGACCTCCTCCCCTGTGTCAAGGGCGCCATCATTAGGTATATTTCCCGAATTAGGTCGCCAATTAATCATAGCCGTCTGATTGGGATTAATCGGAAACCAACTCATATCTGACGGTGTCGATACCATCGATGCGGGTCGATGGTATCGACCTAGCGTGCTAGTGGCAATCCTTCTTTTCTTTCGTCTGTGCACCTGATGTCATCTTGATACCATCGACGCGGGTCGATGGTATCGACGAACCTGTAGCGACGGTTTTCTCTTTTTGTGTCGTTGTAGCTCCACCAGTCGATAGTATCGACATTTTGGTCGATAGTATCGACGCACTTCTCGCCAGCAACCTGATGGTATCTCGATACCATCGACATCCCTGTCGATAGTATCGACTTTCTTCTGGTCCTTGCGGCTGGCAACCTGTGGTCCGGTCGATGGTATCGACCACTGTCGATGGTATCGACGTCAGAAGATACTTGTTTTTCCTGAAATTAACACACGGAACCACATAAATCCACACAAAATATATTCTTTCGATAATTAATACTCAAAATGCTTAAATAAAGGGAATTTGACATAAAGAAGTAGCATAGACCAAAATGAATGAATTATGCAACATTAACCATGAAAATGACTAATATATGCATAAGACACCTATCAAACAAGTCTATAAATGCGACTCAAAATCATCACATCAAACTCCCCTAAGCTTAAGCATTGCTCGCCCTTGAGCAACTAAACCTTAGAATAGAATTGACAGAGTCAACTAAAGAACAAAGCATCACAACAGACATCCCACATGACTCCCACCGGACATTCGCATACCGGCCCTCACTAACCACAGAATGATAATTACCCTAAAGGCGACAATAATCATCCATAAAAGATATCAACCTCAAAACTGATGAACACTATCACATAAGGCAGTTAGCATAATAAAATTCGCCGGTCCAGACTTAGTGCATCTTGTGATCTTCTAACTACGTTGCTTGCCCTAACTACCATCTACATGGAAGCAGTTCTCCTGATATTCACTAGTGAGGAGAAATTCACGGTGGCCTACCAATCTGAGCAACGGGTGGATGAAATAGGTGGCTCATGGAAGAAGTGGAAGTATTATACGATTTCAACATGCATACAACAAAAATGCCCTAAATGATACAAATGCACATGAAAAATGCCCTAATGCCTAAGATTGGGTGGAATGATGCATGCACTAACCATCCATCTTAAAATGAGATGGATATCTAATTAAGCTACATCATGTACTCACTTATCTTGAAATACAGGTGAGATTATGTTCCTTTCTCCTTCTTATTCTTGTTGCTTCTGAATAACTTTTTTTTTTCAATTTCAGATTTTTTTTAACAAACCCTTATATCCATGATTGACAATGAATACTTATTGGGCTTATATTTTCTGCATAGCTCATATATTTGCATTATTTGGAAGGTATGAAACAAATTAAAAAAAATTAACTCACCATTAAAGAATAAATGAGGTACCTGACATACTTTATGCATAAAAGTTATGAATGCAACTACATGACATGCACCTAAGGGTAGTGTGCATGTAAACCTATTCTAATTTTTTTTTCTTATTTTTCATGCAAACATATGAAGGTGGCTGCAATGCAAGTCCTATCTACATTCCATGCAATCAATAAGGTTAAAACCGTACTTTACTTCCAAGTCTTGGTGGATTGTGAAAACCATGAGGTGGACAGATCACAAGACTAGTTGACTGAACCTTTGAAAAATATTATATGTCCCTCCTTACTGACTTGTGTAGTAGCTAAGAGGTTTTTTTTCTCTCTTACTTCAAATTAAAGTCTCATTATCATTTGGTCAGTTTCGGCTCAAACAACCAATTCCGTCCACTTTCATGAATCATTAGGAATATACAGTCATGATTTTCTGTTTTAAAGTTGACAAACCCAATCATTTTCTAAGTTAAGTGATCAAGGTTAAACAACACTCAAGCTTGTGAACACACAAATTTTTTTTGTTTCCCTCAATTCCCCATTCACATGCAACTGATATGACTCAACATTAACGACATCCACGATTACACTAGATAGATTGTGGATCCTAAAACAAACTAAGATTGCAGAAAACAAATGACAGGAAACAAAAGCAATAAAACTAAAAATATAGAAAATGAAAGATAGAACTGTTCCAATACCCCTCCTAAGCTTGAATTCGACTATGGCCTCATAGTCAAAAACAATCTTAAAGGTTGGAATAGAGATACCGCTTTTACTCTTCAGGTGGAGGCGGGTACTGCGGAGCCGTAGGGTCCCAGGACGGATACTCCCCCTGGAAGCTTGGATCAAACTGGGCACTAGGTGGAGGTTGTGGATAGCCGCCAAAGTAATCTTAGCTCCAATAGTGGTCATAGAAGGGATTTTGTTGTATCTCCATTCGTTGCAACCGATCATGAATTTGCTGTTGGTTATCAAAGAGAAGACGCTCATTCTTGAACATTGCCCTTTGATTGTCCAGTAACCAGTTTGTAGTGTCTTGAATACCGGTGTACATCGCCATGTGATGCTGCTGCGTCTGCTGTATGTCTTGCAGCATAGTATACATACCCTGCATTGAGTAGGCATCCTCGCTTGGCTGCGAGGGCGGTGGTGGTGGTGGCGTAGGCTGTGATGATGAAGACGCACCCGGATGCATCCGAGGACGCTTCCGTGGTGCCACTCGTGCTCGAAGAGGTGTAAATGCCTCCTCTTCCGCCTAAGCCTCGTCGTCATTTCCTTCGTCACCGCCGTCGTTGCCGCCTTCTTCATCGGAGTCGGCGATGGCTATGATTGGCCATCGGAAGTGTTGCGCCCCTTCGATGTTGAAAACCGGATCGGGCAGCGAACATTCTTGGTAGGCGTGGTTGACGTGGCAGTGCGCATACGCCAAACCATCTCGAAGAAGGATAAGATTGGAGCGGTGAAGATGGTGCAAGTTCACCTTGCTCCTGGTGGAGAGAGGGGTAAGCTGCTGGAAATTCAACCCGAGGTAGAAGGCCAACTTGGTGATAAACCCACAAAAATGAATTGGTGCTTTCCGTGTACTCCTCTTCACCGCCAAAACCCTCTGTAAAAAGAAGGCTCCCCAATTGCATTCTTGACGTTTCAGGAGATTATACAAGAAGAATAAGTCCGTCTCCTGAAACTTGCTGAGGGCCAAATCACCCCGAGCAAAAAATGTAGAACTGAGCATCCGGTGAAGTATCCGAACGAAAGGGTGCTCGAAATCAGCTACCGCAGGATTATGGTAGCTGACTGACTTGCTCAGCGGCATTGTCACCAGATCGGCGAAGATGGCATCATAGTCGGTGTGGTTGTCCAGTCGCCGGTAATCATGTTGCGAGTGATTCCAGTTAAAGATCTTATTGAATTGTCGGAGTGTAAGGGTATAGTCATTGTTGTACAACCAGAATGACACCCGGCCCTTGATCCACTCGCGGTCGGTGGCTATGACGTCGTTGGGCATGAAGAAGACGTCCAGTGACGCCATGAACTCAACCACCATCTCCTTGTAAGTAGGCCACTCACCGAAGAACGGCTGGCCATCAGCATGAAACTCCAACTCATCAGGCTGTCTTCCTGTGTGTCGGGCCTGACCCTTCAGGACGTAGTCGAGGTTGGCGTCGAACCCGAGGTTGCAGATAGTTTCTCGTTCAACATAATGGGTCGGCTCAATCTTCCTCTTTAAGATCTCCTCGTAGATCTTTTTCACCTCTGCGGATGGATGGATCAGCTGCGGGCGTGCAACTGACGCGGTCGGAGGTGGCACGAACTCCGGGATGTCCATCGGGTTCACACGTGAATATGACACACCAGCTACGTGCACCATGATTGCGAGAGAAAGGGGAATAGAAAAGGAGCTCGGTGAAGATCGGAGAAGCGAATCTCCGCTCGATGAAGAACGTTGCTCGGTGATGCTCGTCGGTGGGCTTGGACAACTCTAGAACACGCTCGGCACAAGTAAAGGGGAATTGCACTGGAGGTGTGATGTCATCTGACACAATTACTCCTCATATATAGCCGTGGTCGGCGCTACTGTCCGCCCGTCGATACCATCGACGCGAGTCGATGGTATTGACTCGGGTAGCACGATCCGTACCTCCGCGAGTATCGACGGTTATCGATGGCTGGATCTGCGGGGCCCGGATTGCTGACGCGTCGATACTATCGACGCCATTCGATGGTATCGACCCGTCCCCCAGATCGACTTCCTTGTTGCTGCGATCACCGTTGATCTTTCCTCATGGATCGTTGACGTGGTGTGTCGATGGTATCGACTCGCTGATTAGGGCAAACCCTTGCGAGGCCCGGCCACCGCCTTCTTTGCATAAATGTGTCGATACCATCGACACGCCCGTCGATGGTATCGACTTTCCTGAGACGATTCATTCTGAAAATCTCCAGAGATCTCGATAGTATTGACACTCATGTCGATACCATCGACCGCTGATTACGATCTGCCTGTTGGTATGTCGATACAATCGATGAGGCCGTCGATGGTATTGACGCAGTGCGATTCCTACAGTCGCCAACCTGTACCATGGTAATACCATCGACACAAGGGTCGATGGTATCGACTCTGCCTCAGCCCTGCACATGTAGCAAACAATCATGGTATCTTTTTTACAGTACAAACTAAGTTAAAACGAATCAAAATATGAATGTAAAGGAACTAAACTAAAATACTAATGGTTGGGTTGCCTCCCAACAAGCGCCCTTATTTAACGTCTTAGGCTAGATGACTTGAAACTTTTCATCAGCTCGGTAGTGTGGAGAAGGTGCTCAAAGGATTGTATGGCAGCTTGAACTCCACCCGATCTTGACCAATCCCCAATGTCAGCGTACCCCTCCCAGTTGCAGTTACTACATCAGTCGTTGCTTGAAACGGCCTACCCAGTAGCATCTCACAACTTTGAAGTTGTGGCATATCCATGATGACAAAATCTACAGGAAATATGAACTTGTCCACTTTGACGAGTACATCTTCGCAAACTCCGTGTGGCCTTACAATAGATCCATCCGCCAATTCAATGGTTGCCGCTGACTTCTTCATGTCCTTTAACCCAAGCTTTTTAAATGTGGACAGCGGCATGAGATTTATGCTCGCACCCGAATCACACTGAGCTCGTGGGAAGTGTCGATTGCCTATCGAGCATGGAATGTAAAAACTCCCTGGATCTTTCTTCTTCCGTGGTAAACTCCCATGGATGATTGAGCTCACCATTTCATTCATCCGGTAGACATCTGTGTCTTTAATCCGCCTCTTCTTATTAATGATCTTCTTGATAAACCTCCCGTATGCGGGAATCTTCTCAATCATCTCCACTAATGGAATGTTGATATGAAGTTTTCTGAACATCTCCAAGAATTTCCTATAATGTCGGTGCTCTTTCTTCGGCTTAGGGTTGTCCAGACTTGACACAGCTGCCGCATTAACACGCTTATGAGGTGGCTCATATGAGCTTTTCGGGGTCAACTCCCCTAAGCTTACTTCAATGACTCCCTCTGGCGTGGACTTTGTCGGATCATCTTCCACTGATATAACTTGTTGTGGCTTCTCTCTCGCAAGGGATGTATCTGCACCTTGACAAATGGTCTTTACTTGCTCTTCTTGCCTAGGCAGAGGCACAACCATCATGGGCTCTTGGCGGGATTTCTAGTAAGGAGTGTATCCGCCTGGCAGTCCATAATGACTGCGAGGATACGGTATTGCCGGTGTAGCCTCCGTATCAAACATCATTTTGCTTTGATCCTTTGTTTCTACCACCTAGGGTTCTTCCTCATTGATCACATACATGTATTTAACTTGATGATGTGCTTGGACCACATCTACATTACCAGCCTGTCTCTGCTGATTGGCGTGTTTGATGGCCGCCACTTCATTTGAGATCTGGGTCACAGTGGTTTCTAACGCCCGCATTTGTGCTCTATGGCTTTGCAGTGTCTGCCCAAATTTGGTCAAGATGTCACCATGGGACTGCAGTTGTTTACCGAACATAGTCATCATTTCCTGATTCTGCTGCACCATTTGACTAAGTAACTCAATGCTCTTATCTTCAGCTCTAGGTTGTGGCTTTGCATTAGGATCTTATAGGAAATTATTAGGATCCTTCTAGGAGAACTTTTTGTCTTTTCTCCATGAATAGTCATTATTTCTGTAGCCCTGTTGTTGCATGAATTTGACTTGGGCTTCCTCATCCTCAGATGCATCTTCCTTGGCTAACAAATTCTTGGCTAGAAGATCTAACTTGTCATTCAGCTCCTTTATGGCTTTAGATTCACCTGCAACTCGAACCTGCTCCATGGCGCCTCTTTCGCCCAACGATTGCTTCTTGGCCATGTTCTTTAAGATTTCCCAACACCTGGTGTCCGTGTTGTTCAAGAAGAATCCAAAACCGGCTGAATCAAGGTTGCTTCTATCATGCTCAGAGAGAGAAAAATAGAAGATCTTGACTTGTGTCTCCTTATCAAGCCCCTAATGCGGGCATCTCCTGAGCATGATCTGAAACCTTTCCCAGGTCTCAGAATACGTCTCTCCTGCTTGTTGCGTGAAGTTGTGGATCTTTCTGATCATGTCATTGGTCTTCTCGGGCGGAAAGAACCTCTCGAAGAAAACCTCCACCATATGGTCCCAAGACTCCACATATTCATCATCTAGGTTATTTAGCCATTCACGCACATTTCCCGCTAGAGAACTCGGGAAGAGCTTCAAGTAGAGCACATCTTGTGGAAATCTATCAATTTTTATCATATCACAATTCTCCACAAATTGACTTATGTGCGTGACAGGGTCTTCATTTTTTATCCCATGAAAAGCATTAGACTTCACCAAGTTGATTAGAGCCAGATCAATCTCGTATGTCGGAATATTCACCGCTTGCTTCTTAATCGACCCCTTGGAAGCAAATGAGGAAGAAGCCTTGATCTTCTCCCATATTGTATGTGGCTCGTCCATCTCTTCTTGTTCAAGTTCAGAAATTATATCCTCCAGATGGTCTTGATTGTATTCGCCTTCGTCTTCCGATCCCGGCAGCGGAACCTCTGGTGCGTGCTGCGTGTAATCTGTACTACGCGTCTGCACCATGCACAATACCTACAAATAGAGAAATTTAATTTCAGTACAGTGCTTTACGATTGCAAATATTTAGACAATGGATTATAAATTTTTGGAATGATAAAAAAAATAAAAATGTCGCCTAGAGTGGCCGCTCGCAGCACTCGAAGTGCCAAAAATTCGCCGTATCCCCGGCAACGGCGCCAAAAACTTGACGCAAATTTACCGTGCGCAGAAACGCAAGTGAACACGTCGAAGTAGTACAGGCCTTTGTGGGGCCCGAGTCAAACTCAGGGATACGTGAAATCGTCGGAGACTCCTACTAACTACTTACGATCAACTAAGATGATTAAAAAGTTGAGAATTGTTATTAAAATTAAAAGAAAATAAAAATAAAACAAAACAAGCAATCGATTAAATGTTGGTTTAATCAATTCAAAAGGAGATATTTAGGATTGCGCTTTCACCGCGGGTTTTCATTGTATTAAATTCTATATAGCTACTCAATTTTATCTCTCTATTCGGGTAGTGGCCTGAAATCAGAGTTGCCCACTGTCGTGGTACAATTCACTACCTATGTCTAGGTCGGTTCCACCGTCGTAGTAACCTATACCCTAAACTAGGTGCATTAGGAACGACCTCTCGGTATCCACCATTAATCTTACATCACCTTGTTCAAGGGATTTGTCAATTAATGTAAATTTCGTCTCTTTTCAACCGTTAATTCTTCTTTCAAAGCAATTAAGGGCATTAGGTTATTATTATGGTGATCAAGCATAACAATATATTGGAGAAAATGAAATTATACCATGGATTTAAGAGATAAGATATGAATTACTATTATAAAATCATCATACAATGAATCCCCGGGCTACTCCCGGTCCTAAAGACAAAGGGGATTAGCCCCGCATGTTCATTTCAGAGTACAATGAGGAGAAGAAAAAGGGAAACATGAAGGAAAACGTGATTGAGTGATGAAACCCCTGAACAGAGAAGGTCCAATTGATCCTTAGCGTGGAATCTGTGTTCTCCCGCCTTTCGGTGGTGGAATTCATCTTCTTCAGCGTCCAGATCGGCTGGGGCATGCTCTCATGCTCCGTTCTTCTCTCCTTGCTCTCCAGGATGTGTGCAGCCACTAATGACCTCCTCCCCTATGTCAAGGGCGCCGTCATTAGGTATATTTCCCGAATTAGGTCGCCAATTAACCACAGCCGTCCGATTGGGATTAATCTAAAACCAACTCATATCTGACGGTGTCGATACCATCGACGCGGGTCGATGGTATCGACCTAGCGTGCTAGTGGCAATCCTTCTTTTCTTTCGTCTGTGCGCCTGATGTCATCTCGATACCATCGACGCGGGTCGATGGTATCGATGAACCTGTAGCGACAGTTTAGTCTTTTTGTGTCGCTGTAGCTCCACTAGTCGATAGTATCGACATTTTGGTCGATAGTATCGATGCACTTCTCGCCAGCAACCTGATGGTATCTCGATACCATCGACATCCCTGTCGATAGTATCGACTTTCTTCTGGTCCTTGCGGCTGGCAACCTGTGGTCCGGTCGATGGTATCGACCACCGTCAATGGTATCAACGACAACATATACTTGTTTTTCTTGAAATTAACACATGGAACCACATAAATCCACACAAAATATATTCTTTTGATAATTAATACTCAAAATGCTTAAATAAAGGGAATTTGACATAAAGAAGTAGAATAGACCAAAATGAATGAATTATGAAACATTAACCATGAAAATGACTAATAAATGCATAAGACACCTATCAAACAAGTCTATAAATGCGACTCAAAATCATCACATCAGATGCTAAGATAGAAAGATATGGCTCCCATCAAGGATGATGAAGTGCCTCTAGAGAAGAAGGGGAGCCATTAGTCCCGACTCTCACCTATCAGTGTGTGGATAGATGAGATAAGAGTCCTGACAGTCCTGCACCGTCTCCACTCCATCCTTCTGCCTGACACACCCCCAATGAAATAGGAGGACAACCAACCAGCTCTGAATGTTGCCGCCCCTGCCCTGACAAGGAGTTACCGACCATCGCTTGCGGCCATTCAGTGGCTGTAGTTAGTGTATCTTTTTCTTCTCTTACCCTATTCATCCTACTTCACCTCCCTCTCCTACTTTTTCTTTCCAACAACACTTCATGTCCCCATTCTTTTGTAAATATGAAATGCTACTCATGAAAATGAGTGGCTAAACTCATTTCTTGGGTTGGGAGTAGCCATGAAGGTTCTACCAACATGTATATACCCACATCTATTTGAATATATATATTCTTAGAAAAGATTATCTTCATACTCTTGTCCGTAATGCTTTACTTGTAGGATTAGTTACCATCTTGTAATGTTTGATTGTTAGAGCCTCAAAAGAGTAGTTCTGATGCTATCTAAATGTTATGGAGTTGCATGAATGCATGAAAATGTTGGAATGATAAAGCTAATGATCATATGATTGTATTTGTGGTTGTTTGTTTTTCTTATCGAGAGAGACAACTTTATAATATATATCTATCTTAAGCTTGAGAGAGGAGGGAATAGACACACATGATGATTGCTTGTAATCTTGCTAAGGGTATACAAAGGGGTGTGAGTATTGCATGTTAATGAGAGATCTTAGTAGGTGAAACCCAATCTAAGTTCCCATCCATATATCTTGTTACCACATGTTCATTTACTTTTGTTTTGTTTCTTTATCTTGCTTTACTTGTTTTGTTTGCTTGGAGTAACATCGTTCCATTATGAACACCTTTTAAACCTACCCTTCTAGGTTGGTGTAATTGAGACAAAATTCTACGTTCTTAGCACTCACCACCCTTGTCCCTATGGATCGACCCCTATTACTACATCAGACCCTATATAATAGTTGTGGGGGCTTAAGTGTCTAGTTATAAATTAAAGATCTGACTACTCTTGATCCGCTCCATTTTGGATGTGTGATTTAGGCTGGTCAGCACCTATGACTATGGAAAAACCTCTTGCTCCATGAGCTACTCATAGACCCTTGTCTCCCTTTAGTAAGGGTTTACTTGTTTTCAGATCATGCATTTTAGGGCATATGTGAGTTTTACATCTAATATCCAATACCCAAGATGAAGAAGTTGATTGGTTTATATCTATAACATATATACCTAAAATGGAGTTTTGTATCCCCTCCTTTGCCTTCTTTAGTTCCTCGATGTAATGAGAGAAATTTATTTTCCAATGTCTATACTAGTGAGGTTTGGTGACAATTACCTTCTTTGCCTAATCCTTCTTTAGCTCTAAGAGAAGGAGACTTGAACTATTGGCTAAATTTATAACTCTTCTTAGCTTTACCCTTTCCCTTTACTTTTTTGACCATAAAAAAAACTTTAGTTTTTCTTTATCACATAAGTCCTAGAAGTTCTCAACATGCCAAGAAACTCCAACAATGATCGAACAAAATTGTTCAAGTTTTAGTTCATGACAAACTGATAGTATGATTCAGATAATGATTTTAAGATTACATCAACAGAAAACTCTTTCCTAATGGTAATCCCACTCACTTTAGGATTTCACATACCCAATCAAGTTATGTACAAGGGGCCCAAATGGATCACCTTTAGTCATGTTGAACTTAAACATGACCTCTAAGACGTCATATCTCTCTGAACTTGCTTGTTCTTGGAACATACTAATGAAATGTGTGAGATCTCCAAAACTCCCATGTTTTCATGTTTCTTTTGAAGCTCATGATTCATGTAGATAGCATGAGGCACTTAACATCAATAGAATCAACGATATGCTTATGATAAATTTTCCTTTCTTCACTATGTGCATTTGGAGTTGGTTCATCTAGTTTAGGTGTTCCCAGGACATAGGGCTTACACTCATGAGTGAGAAAACTCTAAAATATCCTATACTAACCATGAGAGTGATACCCATTCACATTTTTGTTCTTAAGGGCCGATCACAATGACAACTTGTTATTTGTTTTTGTTGTTAGATCTACAAAACAATATTTGCACGAGTCAACACTTTGATTTGGATATTAACTTGATTTTATTATATTAGTTTAGACTTAATTAATAAGGATCCCATTATTTTGATCAATGTAATATCCCTCACTATTTATTTATAATATTACAACAAGAAATATTCTAGTCAACCAAGATCCAAAATATAGTAAGTTATGAGTCAAATTTGGCTAACTTCTTATAACTTACTTATTTAGATAGGTAAGAGTTACCAATTACATCCAATGCAACTCTTGGGTACATGGTTACACTACTTCTTGCTGCAAATCATCTAATGAAGTATATTCCATCTTTATGCCTCTAGGTACTTAGTCCTAACCTAGTCAAGTCCAACCCAAAGTATAATACCATAAGCTATGCACCCTGCATTGGTATGCCCACATACTTATTATCACACTTGAACAAGGTATATAGTGCACCATGCTTTGGCATGCCAACACATAGTCGATGAAGGTTTTCACACGTATTTCACAATGGAAGGCATGGTATTACATTGAGGTATTTCATATAATAATGATATACATCCAATAACCATTACATACATGTGATTGTACGTATCATATACTACAACAAGAACCACAAGTAAGAAAATAGGATATGGAAACTCTTACAACATCTTGAGATTACAAGATTTGTAGAAAATCTACAAAGAGATTCTTAACTAATGTAATTCGAAGTATGCCTTTTTAGGGTTTTCCAATCATCCTACTAGCAAGCCAGGTGCCAGATTAGATTCCAATTAGGGTAGCCCTTTGATTGTTGACGAAGTTATCACTTTTTATTCATCATGAGCCCTCCAATGACCTTCCTTGTTGGTCTGGGATTTTGATCATTCCTCCTCTCCACCATTGTCCACTGGTGATGTAAATACATCAACTTATTGTAATTGTAAGAATCAAATTTTATATCGAGAATGTAGATAAACAGAGGAATGGAATTCAAGCCATATCCATGTTACACATTTTGAATCTAAAGAATACAAAGACTTAGTTTTCATATCCAATCATAAAATGTAATGATTTGAGGGTGTCATGTTGGTTTATGTAATATAGATATAACATATCATATATGATAGTTGATGATTAACATTAATATGTATTGCATAATATTTGTCCAATGAACCATTTGCATTTCAAAACCCAAACTAGCATTGAAAGCATATAACATATGCTCTAATAACACTATTGGATTTTGGTGACAGGGAGAATAGTGGAAACACAAAAAAACTATTAGCTAATAGATCTTTCATAGTAAAAAAATCTCCATATTAAATATCTAGAAGGTATATCAAATATTATTTAGTGCAAACTAGTTGTCCAACAACTAGACACATATTATGTTGGTGTAGAACTTGCACTTCTAGGACCATATCCAAAGTGATTGTTCTTGTTTATTCCTTATCATCACATCAACAACTTATCTTCTTCTTGATGAATCTCCTTGTTATCAAGCATCTACCCAAGGGCCTCAGTCTCTACATTGTCCAACGAATGCATAAACTCTTGGTGCACCAATTTGGTTGTCAAGAGGAAGCAAAACTCAAGTCTCGACATGCTAGCATCGATTTCTTTCCTTATCCTTCTATTGCAGTCTATTGTCCTTTGATGAGTTTTTGTCTCTCTAAGAGAAATAACTCTTAGATAAATTGTCTCATTTGTAGCGTGTATCCCCTTGGGTGTGCACCCTTTAATATATGAGAGTCATTTGCTTGGAATATTCCAAAATCCAATCCCATTTTGAGTCACAACTTAAAATAGAAGCAAACCTACAATGATATGGAAATCCTAGTCAACTTAAAATAGGAGCACCTTTCCTTGTCAACCTTGTAAGGGGTAAAGCAGTGGCGTTGACATACTAAATTGACTTCTCATAGTGTCCTACTAGGCTTAAGAAACTTTGGATATCAGTCGGTGTCTGGGGCTGATCCCACTCCAACACTGTCTTCACCTTACTTGGATTCACACACATACATAGCTGATATGTCATACACCTGAGAAGATACTTTTGTCATCTCAAACTCACTCTTGCTAAATTTTTACACACAATTATTGCTTCCTCAACAATCCTACGGATTAGAAAAGATGTTGTCCATGTTGCATGGCCATCTATAGAGTCATTCAGATGTTACTTATCACAACTCATAAGGATACGACTTGAGCACTCTGTTCATCAAGTCCATAAATGCTGCTAGTCTATAGTACAACCATGAATTCATAATAACCATACAACTGATGTCATCCACTCTATTTCTCATATGAGGATATCCCGACCTCATGTCTATCTAAAGGAACACTGTAGCACCTATCGAGTGATCAACAAACCATCTATCCATGGCAGTGGTCTTGTCCAGTTGTCGGTAGCCCATATTCAACATCACAAAATCACTCTTCTTCTTTCTAAACAACACTTCGAGGATCTCAATGCCAAAATATCTCTTTCTAAGGGAAAATAAACATCGAGAAGATCATCTGAAAAACATTTTAAACTCATGTAGTACCGGTAAATCCTATATATTAGGAATCATTACATTGATATCTACTACATGTTCCAAGAAGAACTCACATCCTGGTCTCATCAACTTCTCCGCCATCATAATCAACTCAGAACATATAGGAGGAGTCTTCCTAACTATTTGAAGGATCAAAATGTGTGCTCAGCACAACACGTCAAGATCTTGGAACCATAGTCCCAACAACCACATACTATATCAAGTTACCCACTTTCTATGAATATAGTGAATCCACATGTACCAAGTGGCATGGATCCACTTGAAAGTTGCACCCCGAAAAGAAAGAATGCAAAGAGAAACACACTTCCCACAACACAAAAACACCATCCAGGGGTTACTAGAAAGGGGGTTACCGATTCTATCTTCATCTTGCAAGTTACAACTTTTTATGTATCATTTTACCTTTTTCATTTGGGTTCCTTTCCATCAACATAGGAATTTTCATGATTATTGCAGTTCATTTCTCTTTCTTGTTGACAATTTATCGTTATTATGTGTGTGTCCATTCATGTTATCTTGTTTCTCCCACACTTACCAAAGGGTATCTCGTCATATTTCACATTTTATTCATTAATCTATTTTCATGTCATGCTAATTTTACTTTAATATTTTCTTACATACATAGGTTGGTCTGAGTTTTACTCAGGTTCCACTTTATCCATCTATCATTATTCTTATTCATTTTCTCGTATCACACTTGTTTCGGGAGTTCTCATTTTCTTATGTGGATTTTATACCTTTAATCATTTCATTAACACAAATTTATCTCTCTTTAACATCGTTATGTTTTAGAATTACAACTTTAAGAACTCCTCTTTATCTTAGTTGTATTTAGATCTAGGTTTCATATTGACGTATCTTTCTCTTTATTCACCAAACATTCAAGTTTTAATAGGTCCCTATGTGATTTTCATCTTTATTTAGAGTAAGATTAAGATATATTCACCATGATTTCTTATTCATTATTCTCTTTAGAGTGTTTCAAACTGACTATTTGATCAGAGTAATCAGAAATGTAGCACTAAGAGTTCCACACTTACCTTTTCTTCAATAACTGAATACTTGGCAAGTGCATCCAGCTACTAAGATTAGGCAGTATGCATGATGCTTACATGTCATGTTCCTTAGTCATCATACTAGTCCTAAGTCCCAGTGTCCTTGTAGACTCAGCGAACCTAAAGCCCTGATACCAACTTGTGAGAACCCATTAAGATACACTCAACACTCAAAACATGATCATTCACTAATTAACCACATAGCATAAAAAGGGGATAATTAAAAGCGTTGAACTTCACAAACATCTCCAAGAAGATTTTTATAAAAGTCCAACGTCTCGCTTGTATTCATATATAATGCCAAATATCTTTTGCAACTTCTATGTGGCCTCAACCACAACACACACACACACACAAACACACACACACACACACACACACACACACACACACATATATATATATATATATAATTACACACACACACATATAGAAGAACATTATCATCATATACAACATGTACAAGCATTATAATGCTACCAAAAGATCGAGTCAATCGAAACATCGTATACAAACTTTCCCGCCCAAACCTAAGATTACATGGATGACTCTAGGACACAGTAGACATCTAAACAACCTTCTGTAAGGTCATCACCACAACTCCTCCTTGATGCCATGTGTTTGCTTCCGATGTTGCCGATCACCTAAAAAGATCTGGTGACCCACGAGGTGAGACTCATATCCCAACGAGAGATATAACTCTCAGCAATGCTTATTGATTACATTAGGTTATATAATTAAATAGATTAAGAATATAGGCATAGAAACAATCATGATTAACAAGGTACATAAAGAAATAGATAAAACTATCATCATATACATTGCTAACAACATAAGTGGTCTAGCAACATAACATATCTAACATCATACGCAAGTCTATCAACATAAGTATATCTATTGACATGAGTATCTAACAACATAAGCATGGCTATATTCTATATTGCATTATAAAACATCTATATATAAAGGGAGAAAACAAGGTCTATAATCCAATATGAAGTACTTTGCATAACCCTAACATATATACTATACAACTAGATTAAGTCTTTTACTAAGCCCTGGGGAGTTTGAGTCGTACCATCCAAACTTCCAATTGACCACCACTTGGTCACAATCAGTTCCGTATAAGATCTAGGAGAGATGAAATCCTGAGATCTCTTCCCGCCCGTCAGTATGAGTGAACTACAGTGACAGATCAGTCAAACTTCCTGTAGCGACATATTGTCAAGATGCTAACACCTAGTCTGTCGTTGGTATAGGATGTGACACTAGAAACCAGTGTATAAAAAACCCTATCATCCGAAGTACAACCACAATTGTCCTCAATCTCATAATAGATACACATATATGAGATACAACCAAAACCATTCTTCATAACCTTGGGATTAGGACATCAAGGACACATAGTCTCTTGCACCCCACATACTCAATAGTATGCTCTCTAAAACTCCCTTAGGAATACTCATTTCCCCATCCAGCAAGTCCTAACACCGAATGGTTCTATGGCACATGGCACTACATGATTAGGGTTTCACTTGATTAGTTATTTCCATTTGGGTGAATTAAGGCTTCATTAACCAAGTGGATATACAAACCCCAATTCATTTCTAACAAGCATTGATATATTACAACTCTAAGAGATTTAAAATGTATCAGACATATTCTTCATTTCAACATCACATGGTACTATATCATTGCCATTCATGAGACAATACTTGTCATCACACCATCACAAGATACAAATCCTTATCACATTATCCCAGGGTACCAACCCTTATCACACATAAAAAGGATCACCTCCATAAGGGCTGAAGATATGCTAAAATATTATTAAGACCATCACATCATTTCTTGCATGATCATCATTATATTTAAACACCCTGAAGAAGGTTTAACATACCATCGCCATACTTGTGATACACAAGTTCAACATAGATTGCATCAAAGATCTATTATTTTCACATGGTGGCATAAAAGAAAGCATCAATCATAAGGCTATGATAACCAACAATTATCATTTTGATATCACACAAGGAAGATAAGTATGATTAACCACCATTCCTTAATTGCATTAAGCTAAGTTCAACAAGATTGGTGTAAGTGATATTACAAATCAACACCTCAAACTAAACCATATGTTCTTAAGCTTACTTAGGTCAAAACACATTATTCACACATAGCATCCCCATCCAATCATGGGTTGACAAGTTAAAGCATTACCCTTGAGTCCTATACTATCCTAAGTATGGCTTAACTCAATGAGTAACCATCCAATTATAGCTTTAAACCAAACCATCAAAAACTTAGGGATCAACAAAGCATCAAATTCCATAAAAGCAAAACAATCAGATTGTATTGATTCAAGGGAAAAGGTAAGACTACAACCTTCATGGAATAGACCATCGATTCTAAATCATTAAATCCAAACCATTAGATCAAGTGCAATAAGCAAAAACCATCAAATCGTAGACCAAACATAAAACTATCGGGTTCAAGGTAAATAATACCATCAAATTATATTCATTAACCAACACGATTTGGTCATGAGAAGCCATAGGATTATACACCTAAAAGGGGTCCATCATTTGTTGACTTCAGAAGCACCATACGTTGTGGACACAATCTGTTGTTGACACAAGGAGAACCATCATTTGAGAACAAACCAGAGAAACCATCGTTTGCGGATCAGAAACACCACCAAGTTTTGAACTAGTAGGACCATCAACCTAAGAACCAGGCTCACCATCGGTTGTTGCAACCAATGAGACCATTGTTTGAGACCATCGACCAAAGGGCCAATGACACCACCAAGTCATGACCTAGTGAAACCATCGAGTCTTGACTCAGTGGAACCATCAGATGTCATCTCTAGGTGGGAAAATAAGTTGAAAAACCAAGTAAAGCCATCAGTTGAGAGAGAGTGTAAAACCATGGATTTGAACCACTTGGGAGAGAATCAAGACCATCCTATCTCAAGCATGAGAAGTTCCAAAATAGAAGTTAATTCCAAGCCCTCAATTTACACAAGGAGGTCAACCAAAACAACACCAAAACCAAACCATCAGGTTGCATCATAAGGAAGGAAAATCGGCTCAAAACCATATGAAAGAACCATCGTTGTGGGAACCAAAACCATTGGCTGTGAGAGGAAACATAGACATCAGTCTCAAGAAAAAGAGAAAGTCCAAAAAGCAACTAAATTACTAACCATCGGTTGGAAAATGGGGCCCAACCATCAGATCATGATCAAGGTAGAAAACAGTCCATGAAACCCTAGGAAAAGCCATCATTTGGTACCTCAAAGGAACCCTAGGTTTAAGGATCAAAACCATTTATCTTGACACACATGCAAGGTCTAGAGAATCCAAATCCAAGGAAGAGACGTTCAAAAAGCTAAGGAGTGCATCTAATAAGGTCATCTACTCAACAACTACCATTTACTCTCACACTCTAGCCAAAGATAGCATCTTTATACTTAGAACTACGTTTTAGAGCAAGGTCATGTACATGCAAGCTAGGAGTAAGCAACACACGTGGAGGAAGTTATATAACTCACCTAAAGGTTGAAGTTGGAGCTCCAAGCAGCAAGGTAGCTTGATGAAAGAATGTAGAAACCCTAGCTTGAGCACTCCACTCTGCCAAGCTGACTCCTTCTCCAAAAAGGAAGCAAACCCTATGTTAAGGAAGCAAGAAAGAGGTGTTCTTCAAGCTCTAGCACAAGATCCAACATGGATCCGACCAAGAAGGAAGAGAAAGATGGTAGGGAATCAAGGAAAATGAAGGAAAGAAGAAAAACTTACTTGCTAAGGTCAAGAACAAGCTAAGGAAGCTCCATAACCTCAAAGAGAGGGTAGATCTGACTCCTAGGTGTACATGCAAGGTAGATCAGCCAAGCTTCTCCTACCTTGGCTTCTTATTCTCCACCATGCAAGGGGGATGATATCCAAGCATAAAGGAATAAGAGAGGGTGAGATAGGTGTGTAAAGAACTTGTTTGCATGCAAGGAGGGAGGTATAAAAAGCTATGGATGAGAGAGAAGAGAAGGTTAAGGTGTCTAACTATGTTTTTCGTGTCTCCATGATCAAAAGCATCACTTCCATGCAAACCAGTAGGTTCATAGGTTGTGGAAGTCAGGAGGACTATCAAATATAGACTTATAAGATATCCATCAACCTTTAACAGTAGGGTAACCATCAGATCATGACCCTTTGGTCACAAGGGTGAAAACCCTAGGTCCACCATCGGTTTGCACCTCTACAAGGTGAAACATCAATCCAAGGAGCTCCAAGAGGGATAACCATTGACCCTCACACCTAGAGGAACCACTGATTCAGCCCTATTTTAGGGCTTCATCTTGTGTCATTTTGCATTTCAGCCACATCTATACTTGTTAGATTACATGTTATTTCCCCCAATATGCTTATTTCTATCAAATGCACTTATGGAGGCTTTTTGCATGTTTTATAGGTACTTTGTCCACTAATTGATGGCATGGAAAGAGGATGGTCCAGTCTAGGGTTTCCTCAGGCTTGGAGGAGCCCAAAATGAAGCCAAAACCACTTCCAACCTACCCCAAGTGGTCAAAGAAAGTTTTGAAGCAATACCCTCCATGGATGATCAAGTTCAAGGCTCAAAAGCATGGGAGAGACACCACCACGACCGTGGTACACCCCCCACGGTCGTGGTGGACATGCCCCAAGCACAAAAAATGGCTAAAACCCCCAGAAATTGATGAAAATGGCCAAAACGACCGTGGTTTTCAACACGACCGTGGCCAAAGGTCCCCACCACGACCGTGGTGACTTCCCCACGGCCGTGGCCATCCATGAACCTATCCCTGTGATATCCATAATCTAATAAACCCACGACCGTGCCCATCCACCACGGCCGTGGTCTACCCTACCCACCACGACCGTGGTGACCTACCACGGCCGTGTTACTCACAAAATCCACCAATTTTTCACTGCTTTACCAATTTTGCCCCTAACTTAACCCTAGACCCCCTAGATCCCTATATATGCCCTAGTGGCGGCTGAGGGTAAAAGGTTGGCTACCTTCTACTCCCATTTTCGCCCCCTTGTCACCTCCACTCCATTCCACTTCACCTCCACCTCAAATCCACTCCATTTCACCATTTCCACCACATAACCCCCCATATCTAAGCCTTCCATCCACTTCCCACCATCATCCCACTCCATTCCATCCAAGAAGAAGAAGGAGGACGACCTGCTGCTGCTGGAGGGAGGATTGACAACCACTACTTCGAGCTCCATGGCCACTTCCATCTTCTTCTTCTCCCTTTTTGTATTTTACATGTATATGAGTAGCTAGGCTCCTTAGGTGGGCTGTTTGGGGACAAATATGTTACTTTGATACCATGTTGGGAGAAAATGACATGTAAACTTTGTAATTCCATTTGTTAATGATTATGTTCTATTTGCATCTCATTCTCCATGGATTGCTTGTTGGTTTGTGTGTGAAATCACTTAGGAATTTAGGCAAATTGCTTATATGTGTGAATTTTGGGATTTGCCCCTAGGTCCAATTCTTGGATCCCTAGGCTGCCTCCCATCTTCCTACATCTTAATCAATCTCCCTAAGCCTAAGTGAGAGATCTAAGTAGCTAGATTGGATAATTCTAGTGCAATTAGCATGGAGCCTTCTCAAGGCTAGAATGTGGGGGAATTGGGGCCCAAAACCCTAATTTCACCCCCCATTACTACCCTCGGCCCCTAATTGCCCTAGGAATGTCTAATCTAGAAACCTAGACTTGATTAGACTCTAATTGGATTGAACCTAACCCCTAACCCAATTGAGCCTCGTAAGGGTAGTAGGGGGTGTTAGGGACTAGTTCCCCTATACACAACCTAGCATATCCATGGCCAGTTAGTAGCTTAGGTTAATCCATTAGACTCTAACTTGTTGTTTGGTTTGGATGATCTAAATGGAATCATAATGTTCACATGTCACCCCCCAACTTAAGTGATAAGTTCATACCCTTAAACAGCCCACACATCTCTTTACTACTTAAAACCCTAGTTTTGTGCTCGCTTAGCTTAGTTAGTTCTTTTCTTGCTTAGTTAGATTTTTGCCTTGCTCTTGCCTTGTTTATGCTAATTTAGTTCTTTAATTGTTCTTTTGCTTTTCTCTTGCTTGCCTTAGCATAATTTGTCCTTTCATATCTAGTTTAGTCCTTTCTTGCCTGCTTAGTCTTAATCTAGCCTAGGGTTAACTTAGATTTCATTCTTGCCTTTAAACTGCTTGTTTGTCCATAGTAGTTAACAATCAAAATCAACCACCATAGGATCCCAAAACACTAGGAAAGACATCAGATCCCAACTCACAAGAAGAACCATCAAGTTCTAGCACTCAAGGTAGCCCATCCATGAGAGGAAACCCTAAGATCAATGCTAGGTAGATGTCACCATATAACCATGGTGTAACAAGGAGACCCGAGGTAAAATAATTCAAACATGATAAGAAAACATGTGAGGAACAACAATAATGTGGAAAATTACAATAAAAACCCTAGATATGGGTAAATTGCATAAAAGCCATATAAATGTATAACTTTCTCAAACAATGTCCAAACTCGACCAAACTTGAAACTTAGCTTTATCACATGATATCAAAGAATATTTAAGGGGTATATTAAGGTTTTAAGAATCCAATTAAGATAATAAAGCATGTTCATCCAAAAATCAAGGTTAGGGGTCCTACTGGAATGATCATGATTCAATATGCTTCACTTGTCAAAGCCTTTACGAGTATAATTAGCAAGGTGGATTCAAGGTAGTGGCATCCTGATGAATGCATATTCATACCAATTTTAGTTGCATTCTTAGTCTAGTTTAGTATTTAAATCTCTCCATTTCAATAAAATAGCTTTGTTTTGATAATTTAGTGTATTATGCTAATCTATATGAATTTGATACTTTTCCTGACTCCCTTTGCAAGTTTTGAGTTCTATCACTCTACAACAAGTTTCCTAGGGGGTCCCACTACCCTTTATGGGCATGAGTCGAGAGTAGGATGCCTCTCATGGGATGAGGGGAAACACCCCAGACTGAAATGGATTTTGAGCTCTTCAAAAAGCCAGATCGATAAACAATTTTTGTGTCTAAGGGTAAAATCAACCAATGACCTACCAATTGACCTTTAATTGTCATCGATTATCCATCCATAAACCTTAATGCTCGAGAGCCCAACTAAATATCAAGGCAAATGACTCATTGACCCACCTAGTCAACATTTAGGAGCTCGACATTTAAGCACATTGATGACCTAGGTTGTTGACCCATCGATCCACCTGGTTAACATTCAGGAACTCGACATTCAAGCCCGTCAATGACCTAGGTTGATGACCCATCGACCTATCTCCATAGACCAACATCATCATCCATCAATCAACATCTCCATCGATATTCAAGGTAGATGACCCATCGACCTTCCAGATTTACAGCCACCGAGACATCCATCGATCGATTACCAGATCTCAACATCAAAGATCATCGAACCAATTGACTATCTGACTGCCCATCAACTACCTAGATTGTTGGATGGAAGTCCAAGTGTCAACATAAGTGTTCGAAATCCACAACCCTACAAATAATCCCCCTGAGCATTAGTTCAAGGCATCTCAAATTTTTAGATAAACAAGCAGAAAGGCTGATGCCAAGGTCAAAGATAAAGTCTAAAAGACCACTGACCTAGCTAGTTCCATTAACCTAGCTAGACCATCGACCTAGATAGTTCCATCGAACTAGATAGACCATCAACCTCTAGACTTGGCTACTTCCATCGATCTCCAAAAATCTACAACCATCAACCTCCCTCTCCAAGGTGACCGATGGAGATACTATCCATCCACCTACTTCAACTGCAAGTTAGGGTTAATACATAGAAGAGAGAGAAGGAAGGAGGCATGTCGTCACACACCACTCGAGCTACTTCTGCTACCACTACAACCATGATCATGTCCTCTTTCTCTACTAGTGATATTAATCTCACCATGTCGATGTAGTAGTCTTTTCACGGGGGTGTGGGGATTATCCCCACTACTCATTTCAAGAAATTTCATTCATATTCCAATGCTTGTATGAAATTATTTCATTCATAGCTAATCATTCTCACATGTCTTGTGGATTGGTAACCCACTTTACGTGACTTATCATAATTTTATGCCGCGAGAACTTCAATGTTTAAGGTTTGAATATTGATTATGTAAGGACCCTGACCTGCATTTAGGGTTTACCCTGTTTGTTTTGCTTGATCTTGGTGCTTTGGTGCTTGCTAATCACCTTTAGTGGTGATTAGGGTTTGGTTGTGCTTTGTTGAGAGTTTGAGGGGCTACTTGCAAATAACCCAAGTTTAGGGTTTTGTAGGCAAGTTTGCCATCTTGTGAGATGTTTTCCCTCTTTGCTTCCTCTAGGGTTGAGAGGAAGGCTTGGGCTTGTTGTTTGAGTCCTTTGGGCCTGAGTTGAGCTTGTTTGGGCCTTGGAGTTCCTTGTTTGGGCTTGCTTGAGCCTTGTGTCGCCCAGGGCAGGTGGTGTGTCGCCCAGTTGCTTGGTGTGTCGCCCAGTAGCTCTTGTTGTGTCGCCCAGATGGCTTGGCTTGGTTGGTGGACACATGGTGCACATCTTGGACAAGTGCCTTATGGCTTGCATGAGAGGTGGCTTGAGTTGGTGGACATGTGTCCCTTAGGTGGACGACACATAGCATGGTTGTACCTTGGTTTCTCCTCCCCTTCTTCCTATATAGGTAGCTCTTTTCTTTGCCTTAGTCTCTTTTGGTCCTTTGGTCTCTCCTCCACCTTGAGTGCATGATATTCCTCTCCATCTAGCTTGTGTTGGCCGATACACTCCCTTGGAGCTGAAGTGGTGGCCGATACACCTCCCTGGAGCAGCTTGGTGGACGATAGCTTTGGACCCTGAAGTTCTTTGGAGCTTGGAGCTTAAGGCGGGTTGCATAGTTTCTAACCCTAACTCTCTTACCTCTAGTTTTAAACTTGTTACATGTTAGTAGACTAGCTTAGTTCCTTGTTTGTACATCTTGCTTATGTACCTTAGTGGCCGATATCCCTCTCTAGGGTTTAGGGTTCCTTGTATACCTTGCTTTTTAGGGTTTGTGCTCTTTGTGTTGGAGGTTGAAGATGACCTTGGGTTGGGCGATACCCCTTCCTTGTGGGTGTGTTGGGCGACACACTTGCCCTTAAGTTGAACGATATGGTGATCTAGGGTTTGAGTTCCTTGTGTTGGAGGTCGATAGTGACCTAGGTTGGGCGATAGGGTGCTCTCTCTGGTGGCCGGTATGGTTCCTTGGTGGATGATATGTTGTGTCCTTGAGGTTGGCTGATACCCTTGCCCTTAAGTTGAACGATAGGGTGAGCTAGGGTTTGTTGGCCGATATGATGAGTACCTTGGAGATGAACGATACCCTTCCTCTTGTTGGCCGATATGGATGTCCTTGTGTTGGATGATGGAGTGGGTGCTCTTGTGTCGAGTTATCTCCTTGTCCATGTGGTGGACGATAGGGTCATGTAGTGCCATGAGTGTTAGGGTTGGGCGATAAGCCTTGGGCCATGGTGGTCGATAACCCTAATGGCCGATAGCCCTAATGGACGACACCATGATGGGCGATACCCTAATGCACGACACCATGATGGGTGATACCCTAATGGATGACACCATGATGGGCGATACCCTAATGGACGACACCATGATGGGCGATACCCTAATGGCCGATAGCCATGTTGGGCGATACCCTACCCTATGTGCAGGATGTATGTTGGCCGATAGGGTTAGTAGTGAGTGTTGGCCGATAGGGTTAGTAGTGAGTGTTGGCCGATAGGGATAGTGTGGTAGTCGATACCCATGTTGGGTGATAGGTTTTAGATGAGGGTTGTGAGGCTATAGTGAGGGTACGAGTTCCTTTGGTGATAATCTCTTTTGTGGTGGAAGAGGATGCTTATGCATAAACCAAATAAAACGATGGTGGTGTTTGGGTTATCAACAATGTAATATGTTGCCTTGCAAATAATAAGGATGCTAATGGTAGTAACAATGATGTTAGCCCTCATGTAATAGATGGATGATGTGACCCTTATGCTTAATTATTAACGATAATGAGAATGATGATAGTTACACTAGTAGGTTGTTTTATGATAATAATGTTGGTAATAATGATGCTAAGTGACAGTTATATTAAAGGTTGCCTCATGATAAAGATGACAATAGTTGGTGGCAATAGTAATGACCTTATTAATAATAGTGTTGGTTCTGTATACTTAACATAATTTCTATATACCTTGATTGCTTGTATAATCCTGAGGTTTAGGGTAAGCATCATGGTTTGTCAATGATGTACTTAACATACTCGGTTACCAAATAAGTGTAAAAATTGGTAATTAGATTATCTTGAATGATCTTTCATGATAGTGAGCATATGCCTTATGTTGAATCTACGATTATTGTGTACTCTAACCTTGCAGGTGATGTTTTAGCCATGAAAGGGCTATGTGACATATGTAATGAGTAACATTGCTTTGATAATTACTCTATAAGAGTATGCATGTGATATGTCTGTCCCATGATGATGAGGTGAGCCTTAAGAGACAATGGCAGTGCATGATGAAGGGTTGAGACCCTGTGGTATGTGATGATCCTTGAGATGGATCTGGATGGTTGGCAAGAGGCCAAGTGATAACATGTGATGTTGGATCCTTAAGATGGATCAGGTTGATATGAATATATCATAATATAATGTTCTTTACTTTCTGTTATACCTTGCATGTCATACAACTTGGTTGAATCTTGCAATCCATCTAAAAGATACTAATTAAGCACAGTGAAATACATCATGTAGTTTGCCCTGGCCATAGATCCATCATCGTCAGGACCTGGTGATGGTGAAACAGGTTTTCCTACGGGTTAACCTGGAAGTGCATATTGTTGAATATGTGTAGGTTGCTCCTAGCCTGAAAATGAGGAGGTAAGAGTGTAAATGCGGTTGCAGACTCAGATATGTGTGTAGAGCATGGTGAACAGGCCCATGGCTCAGGATATGTGATGTATGGAGCATGAATGCGTTCATGGCTCAGAGCACGGTGATCAGGCTCGTGGCTCAGTTTTACTAGCGCCGTGACCTGTACCAAGGCGGGCTAGAGAATGGGTAGCCTATGGAGCTAACCCTGTGGCTTAGACCACTTCAGCATGTGACTGCGGTCCTGCTTGTGTTGTACTCATATACTGACCATGAGGTGGGAGGTCGTGGAGTCCGGCTCTTCCATTGACCTTGTATGGCACCGTCTTGGGTTTCGTAACCGAAGGTTGGATTTGAACGGTACGGTTCAAATCCTCAGGGCATAATAAAATGTAATACAGCCATTTAGTATTTACTAGTCATATCAAATACGAAACATTGGTTGAGGCCTTGTTTGTGTAATATTCCGTTATACCTTGCAGGTCATGTGGTAATCTACCTTATCTTGATAATCAGGTTATATGGCATTATACCCTGTTCTAATAATCCGGTTACATGTTGATATATCTCATCTTGATAGTCATGTTCCTTTGAAAGACATCTGGTTTTACGCTTTAGTACAGCTGGTATGCTTGCCGGTAAGAATGATCTTGCTATATATATAACTGCTCTTGTTATACATGTTGTTAGTTAACTGCTGCTATAGTTTATCTTGTTGAGGTTCTATAGTTGTGGTGGGGAGTTATGTTTCCCGCTGGGACAATTGTTCAATTGTCTCATTCCTCTGGTTTACACCCTTTTTAGGTGGTCGAGGTAGACGTGGTCGAGGTTGTGGTGTTGCGGACGAGTAGCTTAAGGAACAGTAGAAGGTGAGCGTTGGACATGCTGCTGTTTTGGATGTTTTGTAGTAGAGTCTAGAGTCATCCCTGTACTCTCAGGTCCTTGGCAGTGTTTTGACGATGTTTCACGAAGATCGTTCGATGATATCTGTATATCCTGCTGTTGGTCGGATGTGGGCCTTTATGTATATATGAACAGGTGGTGAACTCATGTGATGGATGGACAGCTGTTCCTGAGCTGTGGACACATGTCAGATCTTGTGTATGTACATATTTATATGACATGTTTCTGTGCAGGATGAGGACTGGAAAGTAATAGTTTCACAGTTTATCAGTTTTCCGCAATCGGTTTTAATTAACCCGTGTTTTTGATAATCTGTGGTTATGGTGTTTTCCGCACGTTTTCGCGTAACACCTCGTTATCTGTGTGATAATGGGATGTGTTTCCACAAGTTTTGGTATCAGAGCTCTAGGTTCGTTGAGTCTACAGGGATCTAGGACTAGGTTGAGTCTGTTCTTATGAGTTTTCCAGGTTATCTTACAAAAATCTTCTTCTCTCAGCAGAAGAAAAGCCAAGATGTCTGGAAACCACGAAGAACATGCTCCTGAGCATAGTGATGTTGCATCGGTTGATGGAGCAGATGGACGTGCACATGAAGATCGGGTGCCTGAGGTCCCCCAACCAGACCCAGCCATACTTGAACACCCTGCCTACCAACAGCTTATGGGGCAGTTAATGGCTACGATGAATCTCATGGTTGAGCGATTACCAGTGCCTCCTCCGCGAGCACAGGTTCCCCATGGAGAAGCATCGGGTATTGGGAAGACGTTTGAGCGGCTTCGCCGAGTCGGAGCTTCGGATTATGCTGGAACGGCTGATCCAGCGAATGTAGATATGTGGCTGACGAGTCTTGAAAAGGCTTTCCGGATCCTCGCAATCCCCAAAGTAGACAAAGTAAAGCATGTTGTCTACCTTTTGAAGGGTAGTGCTGGTCACTGGTGGACCATCGAGGAAGAGAAGCGGCATGGTGAGGTGATCTGTTGGGAAGTGTTTCGGTGCGAGTTCGTCACTAGATACTTTCCGAAGACGTACCTGGATGAGAAGATCAGTCAGTTTGAGAAGTTGCGGCAAGGAACGATGAACATCACTGAGTATGAAGCTAAGTTTATGGATCTGTTGAGGTTCTGTCCTCACATGATGACGACAGATGATGAACGGATCAGACGTTTTGAGAAGGGTTTGAGTGCTGAGTTGACAACCCCTGTGTCTGCGCTGGAAAACCGAGAGCGGTTTGCTACGTTTGTGGAATCAGTTCGACAGATCGAGAGGACAGTGAGGGATAAAAGAGAGTCGGTGTCTCTTAAAAGACCTGCTCAGTTTCAAGGATGAAGGTTTGGTGGCTTCAAGAAGCCCAGGTTTTCAGCACCGTCAGTGATGAGAAGTTCTGGTGTACCATCTCAGTGGTCTCCGAGTAAGGGAAAAGGTTATGTTTCTTCACCATCTAAGGCGCACAGCTCAGCTTCGGTGGCAGTGACAGGGCCATCTAGGCTACGAGTTGACAATAGAGCATGTCATCTCTGTGGACAAGTCGGGCATTGGAAGTTCAATTGCCTGAATAGAGATGTTGAAGTGACGCAGCAACCGAGGCAGAGTTTCCAGAAGTCCGAGAGACCACAGCCTAGTGGTAGCAGAGGACGAGGATGCGGTCAAGCATCTCAAGCTGGATCGTCTGCTCAAGGGAGCAGAGGTCGTAGACAGCAAGCTACGGCTCGATTCTATGCCATGAATCAGCCGGAGGCGATAGTCAACCCGCGAGTGGTGACAGGTCAGATGGAGTTATTTCATTCTGATATGTCTTCTTCTTGCTTTATATATGTTCTGGTTGACTCGGGTGCTACACACTCTTTTATCGCCTATAGTATGCTTGAAAACTGTCATCTACTTGTTAGTTGTAAGAAGGATAGCTTGTTGCTAGAAACCGCTCTTGATGGTTCCTCTTTGCTTCGAGAAGAGTGTCCATCTTGTGTTTTGTCTTTTTCGGGACACAACATTCAGGTGGATCTCATACCACTTGATATGCATGGTTTCGATGTTATCCTTGGGATGGATACCTTAGAGAAGTATAAGGTTGTCTTGGACTGTGGTTCCAAGAAGGCAGTGTTTGATGTTGCTGGAGAGAAGTGGATCTTCCAGGGAGATAGGAAGATTCTTCCGACGTGTCTGGTGTCAGCTATGGTGGCAGATAGGTTGTTGCGACAAGGATGTGAGGCGTTCTTAGCTCACGTTGTGGATACCGTTGTGGATACCAAGGCGAAAGGCCTTAACCTTGAAGAAGTGACAGTAGTCCGAGAGTTTGCAGATGTGTTTCCCGAGGAGTTTCCTGGTGTTCCTCCACCCCGAGAGATCGATTTTGAGATCAATCTAGTTCCGGGAACACAACCAATTTCACAGACACCTTATAGGATGGCTCCAGCAGAGATGGTAGAGTTGAAGAAGCAGTTACAAGAGTTGTTGGAGAAAGGTTTCATCAGACCGAGCACGTCACCTTGGGGTGCTCCCGTGTTGTTCGTTAAGAAGAAGGATGGTTCGATGTGGTTGTGTATAGACTACCGACAGTTGAACAAGGTCACGATCAAGAATAAGTACCCGTTGCCGAGGATAGATGACCTGTTCGATCAGTTGCGTTGTGCTACAGTGTTTTTGAAGATCGATCTACGGTCTGGATATCATCAGTTAAGGATAAAGGCGGATGACATACCAAAGTCAGCCTTTAGGACGAGGTATGGTCATTTTGAGTTTGTGGTTATGCCGTTTGGATTAACCAATGCACCTGCTACTTTCATGGACCTGATGAACAGAGTGTTTCGTCCGTTCTTAGATCAATTTGTTGTAGTTTTTATAGACGACATCTTGATCTATAGTCGGAACCGGCTAGAGCATGAGCAACATCTTCGTCAAGCGTTGACTCTCCTTCGTCAACATCAGTTGTATGCAAAGTTTAGTAAGTGTGAGTTCTGGTTGGATGAAGTGACTTTCTTAGGTCATGTGATATCTGCTGAAGGAGTCAAAGTAGATCCGAAGAAAGTGGAATCCGTTGCGGATTGGGAATAGCCGAAGACGCTGACGGAAGTTCGTAGTTTCCTTGGCCTAGCAGGATACTACCGGAGGTTTATCAAGGACTTCAGTTCGATAGCTCTACCGATGACGAAGTTGACCAGGAAGGATGTACCTTTTGTTTGGAATGATCGATGTCAGCAAGCTTTCTAAAGTTTGAAGGAAAAGCTAACCAGTGCTCCAGTGTTGATCTTGCCAGAATCTGGAAAAGGCTATGTTGTTTTCTGTGATGCGTCCAAGAAAGGTTTGGGTTGTGTGCTGATGCAGGAAGATCATGTGGTTTCTTTTGCTTCGCGACAGCTTAAGAAACATGAGGAGAACTATCCGACCCATGACTTGGAGCTGGCAGCAGTGGTTCATGCGTTAAAGATTTGGAGACACTATCTTTATGGGGAAGTGTGTCAGATCTTTACAGATCACAAGAATCTGAAGTACATCTTCTCACAGCAAGAGTTGAACATGCGACAACGTCGGTGGATGGAGTTGATTAATGATTATGATTGCACTATCGAGTATCATCCTGGTAAGGCGAATGTGGTAGCAGACGCGCTTAGCAGAAAGTCTTCTACTCCCAAGAAGGCACAGATGAGTTCTTTGGTATGCCATAGGCGGGACATGTTAGTCTCCTTACGGCAGATGAACGTACAGATGGAGGTTTCCTCGTTAGCTGGACTTTTAGCATAGATGCAAATCAAGCCCACGTTGAGATAGCAGATCAAGGATGCACAGCAAACGGATGATACAGTACAGCTAATCAGATCAGAGTTTGGCAGCGAAAAGCATGATGGGTTCCATGAGTCTGAGGATGGAGTGGTTTTCTATCATAATAGGATGGTGGTTCCAGATGCTGATAATCTGAGGAAGTTGGTGCTCGAGGAAGCACACACGTCGATGTATGCTATGCATCCAGGCGTCACCAAAATGTATCATAGTCTGAAGGACTTGTACTGGTGGCCCGGCTTGAAGAAAGATGTAGCTGAGTTTGTGGCTAGGTGTGTGGTGTGTCAGCAAATCAAGGCTGAGCATCAAAAGCTGGCAGGTACGTTGCAACCTTTGCCTATACCACAGTGGAAATGGGATCATATAACCATGGATTTCGTAGTTGGTCTACCCAGGACAACTAGGAATCATGATTCCATTTGGGTGATAGTGGACAGATTGACGAAGTCTGCCCATTTCTTACCTGTGAAAACCACGTATACAACTAAAAAGCTCGCTCGAGTATATGTGGATGAGATAGTTCGTTTGCATGGTGTGCCAGCAACGATAGTTTCTGATAGAGGTCCTCAGTTTACAAGTCATTTTTGGGAACAGTTGCACAGGGCGATGGGAACGCAGTTGAAGTTCAGTACCGCTTTCCACCCGCAGACAGATGGACAGTCTGAGAGGACTATTCAGACTTTGGAGGATCTTCTTCGTGCTTGTGTTTTTTAGTTCCTAGGCAGTTGGGATGTACATCTCAGTTTGATAGAGTTTGCCTACAATAATAGCTATCAGCGGAGCATTGACATGGCTCCCTATGAGGCTTTGTATGGGAGGAAGTGCAGATCTCCTTTGTGTTGGTATGAATCAGGTGAATATCAACTTTTGGGCCCTGAGTTAGTACAACAAACGACAGAAAAGATCAAGGTGATACAACAACAGTTGAAAGCGGCACAAGACAGGCAGAAGTCTTATGCAGACAATCGCCGACGACCCTTGGAGTTCCAGGTGGGAGACAAGGTGTATCTTAAAGTCTCTCCGTGGAAAGGTGTGCTGAGGTTTGGACGGAAAGGTAAGTTAGCTCCCAGATATATCGGGCCTTACTCAGTCATAGCACGTGTTGGCAAGGTGGCTTATGAGTTAGAATTGCCTCCAGAGTTGCACAGGTTACATCCAGTGTTCCATGTCAGTATGCTGAAGAAAAGTCATCCGGATACAGGAACAGTGATACAACCAGTTGAAGTTGAGCTTGACAAAGATGTGACTTATGAAGAGGGTCCTATGATGATCCTTGACAGAAGAGTCAAGAAGCTGAAGAGAAAGGATCTGGTTCTTGTGAAGGTCCTTTGGCACCACCGTGGCGTTGAGGAATCCACGTGGGAGCTTGAGGAAGAGATGAGGAGGAAGTATCCCTCGCTTTTCTCTTCGGATTTCGGGGATGAAATCCCTTTGTAGAGGTTTATGGATGTAAGGACCCTAACCTACGTTTAGGGTTTACCCTGTTTGTTTTGCTTGATCTTGGTTCTTTGGTGCTTGCTAATCACCTTTAGTGGTGATTAGGGTTTGGTTGTGCTTTGTTGAGAGTTCGAGGGGCTACTTGCAAATAACCCAAGTTTAGGGTTTTGTAGGCAAGTTTGCCATCTTGTGAGATGTTTTCCCTCTTTGCTTCCTCTAGGGTTGAGAGGAAGGCTTGGGCTTGTTGTTTGAGTCCTTTGGGCCTGAGTTGAGCTTGTTTGGGCCTTGGAGTTCCTTGTTTGGGCTTGCTTGAGCCTTGTGTCGCCCAGGGCAGGTGGTGTGTCGCCCAGTTGCTTGGTGTGTCGCCCAGTAGCTCTTGTTGTGTCGCCCAGATGGCTTGGCTTGGTTGGTGGACACATGGTGCACATCTTGGACAAGTGCCTTATGGCTTGCATGAGAGGTGGCTTGAGTTGGTGGACATGTGTCCCTTAGGTGGACGACACATAGCATGGTTGTACCTTGGTTTCTCCTCCCCTTCTTCCTATATAGGTAGCTCTTTTCTTTGCCTTAGTCTCTTTTGGTCCTTTGGTCTCTCCTCCACCTTGAGTGCACGATATTCCTCTCCATCTAGCTTGTGTTGGCCGATACACTCCCTTGGAGCTGAAGTGGTGGCCGATACACCTCCCTGGAGCAGCTTGGTGGACGATAGCTTTGGACCCTGAAGTGCTTTGGAGCTTGGAGCTTAAGGCGGGTTGCATAGTTTCTAACCCTAACTCTCTTACCTCTAGTTTTAACCTTGTTACATGTTAGTAGACTAGCTTAGTTCCTTGTTTGTACATCTTGCTTATGTACCTTAGTGGCCGATATCCCTCTCTAGGGTTTAGGGTTCCTTGTATACCTTGCTTTTTAGGGTTTGTGCTCTTTGTGTTGGAGGTTGAAGATGACCTTGGGTTGGGCGATACCCCTTCCTTGTGGGTGTGTTGGGCGACACACTTGCCCTTAAGTTGAACGATATGGTGATCTAGGGTTTGAGTTCCTTGTGTTGGAGGTCGATAGTGACCTAGGTTGGGCGATAGGGTGCTCTCTCTGGTGGCCGGTATGGTTCCTTGGTGGATGATATGTTGTGTCCTTGAGGTTGGCCGATACCCTTGCCCTTAAGTTGAACGATAGGGTGAGCTAGGGTTTGTTGGCCGATATGATGAGTACCTTGGAGATGAACGATACCCTTCCTCTTGTTGGCCGATATGGATGTCCTTGTGTTGGATGATGGAGTGGGTGCTCTTGTGTCGAGTTATCTCCTTATCCATGTGGTGGACGATAGGGTCATGTAGTGCCATGAGTGTTAGGGTTGGGCGATAAGCCTTGGGCCATGGTGGTCGATAACCCTAATGGCCGATAGCCCTAATGGACAACACCATGATGGGCGATACCCTAATGGACGACACCATGATGGGCGATACCCTAATGGACGACACCATGATGGGCGATACCCTAATGGACGACACCATGATGGGCGATACCCTAATGGATGACACCATGATGGGCGATACCCTAATGGACGACACCATGATGGGTGATACCCTAATGGCCGATAGCCATGTTGGGCGATACCCTACCCTATGTGCAGGATGTGTGTTGGCCGATAGGGTTAGTAGTGAGTGTTGGCCGATAGGGTTAGTAGTGAGTGTTGGCCGATAGGGATAGTGTGGTAGTCGATACCCATGTTGGGTGATAGGTTTTAGATGAGGGTTGTGAGGCTATAGTGAGGGTACGAGTTCCTTTGGTGATAATCTCTTTTGTGGTGGAAGAGGATGCTTATGCATAAACCAAATAAAACGATGGTGGTGTTTGGGTTATCAACAATGTAATATGTTGCCTTGCAAATAATAAGGATGCTAATGGTAGTAACAATGATGTTAGCCCTCATGTAATAGATGGATGATGTGACCCTTATGCTTAATTATTAACGATAATGAGAATGATGATAGTTACACTAGTAGGTTGTTTTATGATAATAATGTTGGTAATAATGATGCTAAGTGACAGTTATATTAAAGGTTGCCTCATGATAAAGATGACAATAGTTGGTGGCAATAGTAATGACCTTGTTAATAATAGTGTTGGTTCTGTATACTTAACATAATTTCTATATACCTTGATTGCTTGTATAATCCTGAGGTTTAGGGTAAGCATCAGTATGGTTTGTCAATGATGTACTTAACATACTCGGTTACCAAATAAGTGTAAAAATTGGTAATTAGATTATCTTGAATGATCTTTCATGATAGCGAGCATATGCCTTATGTTGAATCTACGATTATTGTGTACTCTAACCTTGCAGGTGATGTTTTAGCCATGAAAGGGCTATGTGACATATGTAATGAGTAACATTGCTTTGATAATTACTCTATAAGAGTATGCATGTGATATGTCTGTCCCATGATGATGAGGTGAGACTTAAGAGACAATGGCAGTGCATGATGAAGGGTTGAGACCCTGTGGTATGTGATGATCCTTGAGATGGATCTGGATGGTTGGCAAGAGGCCAAGTGATAACATGTGATGTTGGATCCTTAAGATGGATCAGGTTGATATGAATAGATCATAATATAATGTTCTTTACTTTCTGTTATACCGTGCATGTCATACAACTTGGTTGAATCTTGCAATCCATCTAAAAGATACTAATTAAGCACAGTGAAATACATCATGTAGTTTGCCCTGGCCATAGATCCATCATCGTCAGGACCTGGTGATGGTGAAACAGGTTTTCCTACGGGTTAACCTGGAAGCGCATATTGTTGAATATGTGTAGGTTGCTCCTAGCCTAAAAATGAGGAGGTAAGAGTGTAACTTCGGTTGCAGACTCAGATATGTGTGTAGAGCATGGTGAATAGGCCCATGGCTCAGGATATGTGATGTATGAAGCATGAATGCGTTCATGGCTCAGAGCACGGTGATCAGGCCCGTTGCTCAATTTTACTAGCGCCGTGACATGTACCAAGGCGGGCTAGAGAATGGGTAGCCTATGGAGCTAACCCTGTGGCTTAGACCACTTCAGCATGTGACTGTGGTCCTGCTTGTGTTGTACTCATGCACTGACCATGAGGTGGGAGGTCGTGGAGTCTGGCTCTTCCATTGACCTTGTATGGCACCGTCTTGGGTTTCGTGACCAAAGGTTGGATTTGAACGGTACGGTTCAAATCCTCAGGGCATAATAAAATGTAATACAGTCGTTTAGTATTTACTAGTCATATCAAATACGAAACATTGGTTGAGGCCTTGTTTGTGTAATATTCCGTTATACCTTGTAGGTCATGTGGTAATCTACCTTATCTTGATAATCAGGTTATATGGCATTATACCCTGTTCTAATAATCCGGTTACATGTTGATATATCTCATCTTGATAGTCATGTTCCTTTGAAAGACATCTGGTTTTACGCTTTAGTACAGCTGGTATGCTTGCCGGTAAGAATGATCTTGCTATATATATAACTGCTCTTGTTATACCTGTTGTTAGTTAACTGCTGCTATAGTTTATCTTGTTGAGGTTCTATAGTTGCGGTGGGGAGCTATGTTTCCCGCTGGGACAATTGTTCAATTGTCTCACTCCTCTGGTTTACACCCTTTTTAGGTGGTCGAGGTAGACGTGGTCGAGGTTGTGGTGTTGCAGACGAGCAGCTTGAGGAACAGTAGAAAGTGAGCGTTGGGCATGTTGCTGTTTTGGATGTTTTGTAGTAGAGTCTAGAGTCATCCCTGTACTCTCAGGTCCTTGGCAGTGTTTTGACGATGTTTCACGAAGATCGTTCGATGATATCTGTATATCCTGCTGTTGGCCGGATGTGGGCCTTTATGTATATATGAACAGGTGGTGAACTCATGTGATGGATGGACAGCTGTTCCTGAGCTGTGGACACGTGTCAGATCTTGTGTATGTACATATTTATATGACATGTTTCTGTGCAGGATGAGGACTGGAAAGTAATAGTTTCACAATTTATCAGTTTTCCGCAATCGGTTTTAATTAACCCGTGTTTTTGATAATCTGTGGTTATAGTGTTTTCCGCACGTTTTCGCGTAACACCTCGTTATCTGTGTGATAATGGGATGTGTTGCCACAGATTAGCTTTGGTTGATTCCCTGATGAGAACTTCTGATGGGAAGTCTCTAAAGTAGTGGATATAAGATCTGCAAGTAAAGAGACATTGAGCTTACATGGATATCTACTCATGCAAGTTTCTAACATCAATAGGGGAAACTTACAGAACTCCAATTATATCTTCATATATGTTTGTATTTGAATGAATGCGTAGATTTGAGTAGTGGCTTGTAAATCCCAGTTCCACCCCAGTGTTTCCATACATTGATAACTAGAACCTTAATTAGCTCTTTTTATTCTTGCAACTTTAGTTAATCAAACCAACTCAACTTTGTGATAGATAGTAGTTCTTGATAAGTTACTTTGATCAAACAATTCTTAAAAATGTTGTCCTTTGGGATTTGATCCTCAACTGTACTACAATGAGATCAGTCTGCTTGCGGGTGGCATTATTGAACACTAGTTTTGGTAAACTCTAGGAATTCCGTTCCTAGTGAATTTCTAGTGCATGAATTTCCACATCACATCTCAAACGTATGTTTGAGATTATTATGGAGGACAAAAGAGGGATTCATCATCTAATTTTTGATGGTAAGGACAAAGACTGTGTTGTTTGTGCAACCCACTTTTAAGGGATCATAGTGATTTCTCAAGCGTGGGCATTGAGATCCTAACTATCCCCTTTTCCCTTCTCGATGATTCTGATCTGGATATACATAGATAATACATGCAATTTTTGAACTCTATATTGATTCTTGAGGATTTTTAATGTAGTTGGAAGGCATGTTGACTATGAGGACTTGACTCATTCAACATGTTTCCTAGATGCAACTAAAGTTTGTCTGGAGATTAAAGTGTCATCACCATTACAAAAGATACTATATTACATGTAGATGACAAAATTGTCATGGTAAAGTTAAAATACATCTCCAAGACACATGTATATACTGGTTGTAGATGGTTCAGGCACATGCTTGATTCTTTCACATTGGTGAAGTGCAACCCCACCATTTATGTTGGAAATGGTCTAAAGATGTTCATCAACTAGTTAATGACAAAATAAAGTCAAATATTACTGAGTTTAGAAGATGCCCAACATTTTAGAATATGCACATCCATCTCCATCTTCATGTATACAAGTAGATCCTCTAGTGAATGGTGTTTTTGATTAACCTCTTGCAAATGGTGTGAACCAAGTGATACCTAGCTCTGGCAAGGTACCTTCCCCCTTTTCCCCCAGTTTGGACGTTCATGTGGGGACTTATGAAGTTAAGAGTTCTACCTTAGGTGAATTCACATTGGTTGTCCACTTGAGTAATGATCATCCGCAGTCTCCAATCTTTGTTAAGTCTATTAGTTTTCTAGATGAACTGTATATGTTCAATTTTCTCTCATCATCATTTATACATGCAAGTAGTCATGTTCTTGAATGAAAATTTGATACATTGAGAGTTGCTCAACCATGGGGGTGCTCGATACTTGATCTAGATATGACAAATAAGTTATTGCGAAGTTGTGGTCCCTCGTTGAACTTCCAATGAAGGAAAAGAGATGTCAATGATCAGTAAGATAAAGATGCATCTGAATCTCATTATGACTCTTAACAGTATTTATGTATGTCATTGAAATTTTAAGGGGGAACTGTAAGATTGAAGAAAAATAAGAAAAAGATATAGAGAAAACATTTATTCATATCTAGATGCGACTTACATAAACTTAGTAAACCTATCAAATTATGCATTGAGATGATCAATTTGTTCTTCGTTCTAATTTTTTGTTGAAGGTGGTTATAATGTAGCCTTGTGTTGGTTCTTCTTATGCTTGGATATCATTCTTTCAATTAATGGGTTCTGGGACTAGGGCGCCCTAGTTTTGCACCCTTGATTTGGTTCATGTTTCTCGGGTTGTGTTTGATTACTGGCGTTGTGCTCTGTTTGGCCTGTGTGTCAAGATTCTTATGTGTTTTCCCTGTTTCATTTGAGGAACTCGAGTCATCATGGTCTTCGTTAATCTTTGATTGAAGCGGGACACATCTTTGTATGTACGTGTTGTTGGTTATTAACAAGAGTCCCACCCTTGCATGACAAAGAAAAACTCGGTCCTATGATTTTTCAGTTTTGTAAACAAGTTTCATCTCGTCAAGACTCTTCTTTGCATTCCCCAAACTTTAAAAGAAGTGTCTTGCCTCCTCGGTAACCAAACTATCTCACTTTGCCCATCTGCCTTCTATTTCTTTGTAATTACCTTGATTAATGAATAAAGAACATATCGTAACCAAACAAAGAAAAAAAATTCTCTCTTAGGTGTGCCTCAATAACAAACTATAAAAGGAGTTGTCAGACTATAAACTACTCTAATTCGGTCTCAGCTCCCAGTTACCTACTCTTTCATTTGGTGTTTGGTGTATTACATTAACAAAGACGTTTCGTACACATTAGTCAATATTTCCATTTCGAAATTGGATTTTCGTGCGGAAAGTCAATGTCATTTGAGTAGTGGCCATTCTCTTTTTCATCATTTTGATTTTCAACTATATGATCGACCATTTACCTCTCTTGTTATGAACCTAACTTTTTCTAGTAAGATTTACAATGACAATTAATACACGTATCGTATAGGAACTCAAATGAAACCAAAGCGTCAAGTAATATCACGTCCATAGCAATCGTGAAATAGATCATGATAGTCATTAACGTGCTTTAAATCTTTGTTCCCTCGATGCTTCGTGTGACATTCATAGCAAAACTTACGAAGATTCGCTGCTGTTCTTAATCAAATTGGACTATATTTCAGTGTGGTAGGTTTTATGGTATAAATCGATTCAAGGTTGCAAATTTGTTGCAATTTTTTTTTATATGAGAAAATCCTCCATAACGGGTCTTTTCTCAGATTGTGAAAAAGATTACAAGGAAATAGAAGGGAGGCGGGCAACCAGCTGCGCCGTCACCCCTTTTTGAATGGCAAATCCAATCATTTGAAACACCACATCCATAGATCTGGGAGTCATTACATTATTATGCATAACTTTTTGAACTCTCTTAAGAAGTTCCACAACCTCAGGTGCTAGGAACCCAAAAGTGTCAAAACCAAACGGGATAAAAACTTGTTGATTGTCGATACATGCCTTCTCATGTTTGACCACTTTAGCAGAAATGGTTTTACGGGCAGCATGTCCCACAGTAAAGTCGCCACCCTTCAGACCAACCAATGGGGAAACTCCTGTTAGATCTACACATACATGTTTTCCTCCAACCCAGCCAAAAATAAGAACGTCTATTGGCCTAAGTGTCGACTTGCCCTCCTGAGGATCAGTCAAAAAGTTTACAGGAGCTTCCTTCTTAGCTGCAACTCCCGCATGTCTAAGAACATCATAAAGAACGTCTCTTACAAGATCATGTCGATACTTGAAGCCTGGGAGCTCCCTACAATGAACCGCATGCTCCCCAAAAGTGTCTAAGCATGATTTGCAATTTAGAGAACATTAATGCCATGTCTGCTTGGAGCGTTGAAGACTTACCATCATCCTAACACCATGGTTACTATCTATTTAGATGGTTGAGCATTCTCGCACAATCGTGGCTTAATTCATTCAAAACGTTAATATAAATTGTATTGCATGACGTACAAACAACTGCGTCGTTTATGGACACAAGTGGTTTGCTAACCTTTCTTGGAAATAGGTAACACAACTACACCAACTCGGCGTTCGAAATAAAATGAATATACGCTCAAAGGGGAAAAAATTGATATTAATATTCTAGTCTGAACTAAATAATAGGGTTTTCTAACCACTGTCTTGAATCAATTAACCTCTTACACAAACAATGAAGAACCACACGTACTCTTGACATTATAGATAGCTTAAGAGTTAAGAGGAAGGGAAATCTTTCACCTTATATTTGGGTTATATTCCATTTTGGTCACATTCAACATTCTAGTTTAAACCAACAAGTCCGTTCAATAAATCCGTCCTCTAGAGTGGTAATGCTCGACTAAAATTCTAATGTGGCGGTAGTTAGATAGGTGAGTATCTAAACCCATACTTAAACCCATCCTATAATATTGTTAAGCCTTGATGCATGCTTCTTCCAACACAACTATTTAAGACTGTGATCACCAGTCCCCTTTACCCCCTCCTGCGCCAAAAGGAGAAAGCTGTAATCATGCGACAGCAACATCAACTAGGATATGACCTCCCATAAGCGTCTCCGCCGCAGAGGCTGCTAAACCCGCAGTAGCACCAGCAGATACGGATATAATGTTTGCACGCCTACAAATTTGACAAGCTGTCATCGTCATCTGACCTAACCACGGACAACCAACCATGACATGGGGCACTGTAATGACGACTTTTTATGTAGATTATTCTCTCCTATTGGAGGAAAGCTGGCGCGGAGCAAGGGATTGCGCGCGCTTTGTTGTCGTACCGAAAGTCTTACGTACACCGAACCAAAAACAGGTGAGGGGCGTTGTTTAGTTTGATTTGGACTTCGAATCTGCAAAGCAAACCGACTGCCATCTGTTTGTCTTTTTTCATCATTTGTACCAAACCATTAAAGTGGTCCGAGATATAATCACGAATTTTGTCTGTTTCATCATGATTTTGTTTAGGACGTCCTAATGGGTGGGGGGGACGGGGTTCAGAGCCACAGGTAAGTGATACTCGTTTAATATTTTGTTATTATCGATTAAACTTAAACACGCATCATTGCTAATAAATAATACAGTCTACGTCATTACATCGCATTCGAAAATTTGACATCGTGACATTCTTTAATACTTAAATAAGCATGTAAATCCTAACAAATCTATGCCACGATTCCGGTGCGAAAACATTATTCAAAGAACCTCTTTGGTCAAGAGCTCCAACTCCCTATCCTGACCACTAATGGCTTCTTGAAGTTCGTTGCCTCTCTCAAAAGATTAATCAACTTCATGATAGAGTATCATGATGTTGTAATAGGTTCTACACGGGTCCTAGGTGCACATGCAAACAGTTAATATCCAACTCCTCTCAAACAATACATTTGACACTCGCTGAAGAAAATTTCCTGCTAATGAAGCTCAATAATGGCGAACATGTAAGTAGCTTGTACGTACAATTTGCTTATCCCAATAGAATTTCAAGATTTCATAGAAAGATGCATAAACTTCACAATTTGGAAGGTTTATGATTTCTTATGTAACATCAACTTGAAAAAAAATCTTCTGAACTAAAGGCAATTCACATCAAGAATTTGCTTCCCTGTTCCCAAATGAAACAAATGAACTAGAACTCAAACTATTCCATCAACCCATAAGGAAGACATATTCGTACACATAAAACTCAAAACAATGGTGTGAATGTTGAAGTAACTCATATGTGCATGCATCTTTCTAGTTGCTATAGAATTTCAAGATATCATAGAAATAGGTCAAACTTTTGCCATTAAAAAGGCTTAGAATTTCATCATACATGGAAGGATAAAATAATGCTTCTCTATGCTCTTGTAGAAGCCGCACCCTCTTTCAAACGCAACACAGACAAATTTCGCATGGAACACTGCGTCAAGTGTGGATTTGACGCAAACATAAAATACATAATGGAAACCGCCAACTTTCATCCTAGCTAAGTAAATTAATTGTGAACCCAATTAAGATTGAAATTCCTCAATTTCTTAATTTTGTATCCCACAACTATCAAAACCATAGGTAGAGACTGTAATGATTTTGTATTAATGATGTAAATTAGTTTGTTCCTATAAAGAAGACTATGATAAGAAAAGATAAGTTTGTGACTGAAAATCAAAGAAGATGAACAATGTTTGAGGACCAACACCCAACACCGGGATTCATATTGACCACTATCCAAATGTTAGTCATTAATAAATGTATCTTAGATGTAGCCAAGATTCATCACTGAACACTTAGATGATGAGTAAACAATCAATTGTCATGTTGTAAGAGAAATATTTATTTTGTAACAATTACCTACAGAATTCAATCTTATTTTTACATGATCCTAAAGTATGACTTTGTAATAACAAATTAGAAACTTGTCATTTTTATGGACGTTGTTGAATATCATTGTAGACACCAATATTTCCTATCACAATTGATGTACATCAAAGATCCGCATTGGTATGTGTTATGGATGAGTTGAGAAAACAAGTTCAAGATGGTATTCCTTGGTACATATTATTTGTTGATGATATTCTGTTGACTGATGAGTATAAATAGATTTAATGATAAGTTTCAACTTTGGACAAAATATTTTCAATCAAATGGATTTAAGATTACTAGAAGTAAAATGTAGTATATGTTTTTGAGTTCTAAAAATTTAGAATTATGAATGGTGGGGCCAAGTTAAACTGATTGAATGCACCAAAATGTGATAAATTTTGTTACTTGGTATCTAAAATTCATTTGGATTGTGATTTTCAATATGATGTTTATCCCATGATAATAAGAAGAAGATTAAAACAAAGGAGTGCAATTGGAGTAGTAAGAACATATAAGAGAGAAAACACAAATCTAATCATAACATGGGAACATTTTATATGGAGAGATTTTGAATATGTAAAACTTGATTATAATGTGACCCATGATAATCTTATTGGAAAAGAAGGATCCATGTAATCGATCCTAACATGATTTGTAATGAGGCTTAGATGATTTTACTGAGATGACAATGAGTGAGTGTTCAACTACACATGTATCGAAATGATACATTATGTAATGTAACAGAGTACATGGTTTTGATGCATCAAAACTAATTATTCCATAATAAATTGAATTATGACATGATCTGTTGAGTGTGTACGAACTAACCGACTACTCTATTCTAGTTTTAGATTAGTGATATAATACTCCATAGCTCCTAATAAAATAATCAAATAATTTATATGGGTTTGTTGCCTGTCGCTAAATAATTTAATCATGATACAATTATGCCCTATATATTATTAACCATAAGGCATATTTTTAAGAGTATAGTTAATAACCAAAAAAATAGTAAGAAAAATAACATATAATACTTTTTCATACATAAAGAATGTAGCACGAAATATTACACAGTGAAAACTATCCTAGAAAATAAAATCATTTAATTTCAAGAGTTTACTTATATATGCATTACTTTTTACAAAATCATATTATCTATCATAGACAATGCATCGGATGTGTGCTCAATTTTATTGTAAAATTCAAACTTAGATTACACTTGTAGCCAATGTCCATTCTTAACTTCATACAACAAACTAGACATCAGTAAGAGTAACTAGAAAATGCATTTGGAGCATCCTTCTCCTTCTCATGCTAGTAGTGTTAAGATCATGAGTTTTAGAGATGAACCATTTTTCTTTCTACCTAAAACTAATGTTGGATAAGGATTTTTTTGATAATTTCTTGTCTATATCCTTCCAAACCCTAATTCATGGATGGGAGATGTAACCTACTAAATTTCAACCATTTAAGGTATTATTCAATTCAATTATGTTTTCAAACATTAGTTTTAAGCATTTATAGAGAAATCTTCCTTTATCATATTAGAATTCAATTTGAAAATCCATCTAGGTTCCATTCATGCACATTGTTCACCAATAGATTAAATCTTCAAAATAAAATTTTCACACATCATGAAAGATTATACCCCATAAATATATAGTGGGAATCAACTAGAATAATGTGGCTTTAGAATACGAAAAAAACAAGTTTAAAGATATTGTTATGTGGTAATTTATAGGGGAAACTCAATGGTATTTTTTGTTTTTTATTATTTTCTAATTTTAGTACATAGAGATTTGGATTGAGGATAAAATTTTAATAGAATTTGGGTTTATATATAAGAGTTATGATTTTTACAATTATGCAAATGAAGTTGTATTGATAGTAGACGATTTACGAAACTAGTTCTAGAAAAGACCCACATCCCTTGCAATGCCTGACGTTGGTGATTACAAGTGATGATAGGTTCACCTTTTTCTATCCCTCAATAACCAACAAGCGCGTTTCAATTTTGCTACCTAGAAGGGTTTTAATCACATATTTTCCCTCCCTTGTTAGAAAAACCCCTAAATTATCATCCTCTCACCTCTCATAAACAAACCTTCATCCATGATTTGGTCCTCACAGAGCTCCATTTTCTTGGAATAATACATTAATCAACTTCTTGTTTCTCAATCAATGGCTTCATATTTTCCTCTTCTCTCTTTTATTTCTCAAAATCTACAATTAATACATATAAACCCTAGGCATGTAGACATGATGAATACCAAACACTCAAGTCATCCAACACAAATTTACACATAGAAGGGCCCCACATCAATGAACCCTTTGGGCAATTTGTGAGGATTTCAAACCAAATTAATTGTCACCCCACATACCCATATAGATCTCAAAGTTGAACAACAGACTACCTGACAAAATTCTCTAAAATCATCAAATCAAGACTAGGATTGCCATTCTAAAATTTGCAGATTGTTCCCGAGCATGTGAGTATAACCATACATCTATACTAGTTGCAAAACCTACATATTTATAAACTTCATCTAGGTAAGGAAATATCTTCATTATCCATTCCCCGATTGACCCCACAAAAGGAGTGAACAATTCCATTTCTGCCTAGTTGAAAGTACCTTGAGAAGAAGGTCGACCTTACAACCAAGATAACACTTGTCAAAACCCATGTTGTCTTCCAACTCGCCACCACCCACAATAAATTCACTTGATGTATCATTAAGAAACCCTTCTCTCCATTCACCAATCTCTATTTCAAACTACCATAGATTGAGCACCCTCTAGGTGTTTGAACCACCTACGTCACTGTCGTGTCATATGCCTCATCAACCTAATCAATCCCACCACATTTTACTTCCACATCCTCAATGAGCTCTTACAACTTAGTAGAAAGGAATCTCTTCGTCTAGTTGCCACAAATACATATTCAACTAGAGGCTTTACTACATGATCTACTATATCATTAGTAGACATGATATTGTTGTGGCTTCCTGAAGCCTATTATGATAGGAATACCTATTTACAAGTCAAAGGAAACAAAAGAGGAGATTATTAATGACCTCTTTCACTAAAACATAATCTAGAAATGACCCATTGGTAACTTCTAGTATCATTAGGAAACTAAAGAGGAGATTCCTAACTACCTCTTTCATGAAGACACAATCTGGATATGACCCATTGGTAACTTCTAGTATCATTAGGTTATTGTTTTCATTAATGTAACTTCTATTTTCAAAAAATTAGGTAATAATATATCTATTACATAGTAGATCTGATGGTAATCCAAAAATGGGGAAGGACTGGACTAATCTTGTCACTAATAATAAACCTAACCAGTCAAGAATAATGATATTTATAAATTACAATGGATTTTTTGAAGTTAGTAATCTCAGTGCAATGTTATTCATTATACTAATACATGGCATCAAAAAAAATACTTATAAATTAGACAATATTTACGATGACGTAAGTGTTAATATGGCTATACCAGTTATCAAGATTGCGAATAGATCATTCTTACTTTATCATGTTATTAAATAAGTGAGTAGTCAAGTTTTTAAAATGCATTCATCTTTTATAATTCACTAACTGCAAAAATTAATCATTGTAGATTTCTAAGATAGGAGAACAAGCATTCATCACCCCACGTATATCAAAATTCATTACTTCTAAACATAATAGTTACATATTGATTCATTCATATAAGTTGTAGTCTTGTAATTTTAATATTTAGGTAGTTAGCTCGAAATTTAGCACTATTATAACAATAATGGATACTCATTTTTTATTATGATAATAAATAATATATAAGTAAATTATAACATTTTTAGAAGTTGAATGTGCTTAGGCTTACATTGACTTAGATAGCCTAATTTTATGTATACAATTTGTTTTGATCTAGTTTGCACTTATTTGATGTAAATACATTATTTAAGAAGAACATATATTAAAAGACTATTTTATGAATACTTGGTAATCCAAAATAGACATTATTGTGCATTATCATTTGCTCTACATGGGAATATAATTCCATTAATTAATTGAAATATGTATGGAATGCATATTTCTATCTTTTTTTAAAAGTTGAAATAAAGGTTATTGGATAAAGGTAACCCATATGGCATCTTCAAAGGAAATTAATAATAACTTAGGTCAAACTTGAAGGTACAATAACATATAAATAGTAAGACTGGAAATAGATAGGATGCTTCTACCTGTAATTCTTGTAGTGAGAGCACTATTGGTAGTTTTCCAACAAAATCCTTCATCAATCTAAAACATTGTAAGGTAGTAGGGGACCTTGATCATAGTTACTCAAGTTGTTGAAGAAATCAACCATACACCTACCATCATCCAGACTCTTGAAACTTATACATCTGAAGATGAAAAGAGTGTGGAAGGGGAACCTCCAAATCGACAAAAAAAATTGGGAAATTCCAAATTGTGTTCACCTCCACCAAGGAATGATTGAACTAATATACTTCTATTTATATACATACTTGTATTCCAAAACATACTTGATATGTAAAGATTGGCATATGAGTAGGGTTAATATAAGGAAATGTATAAAATATAAAACTAAAGTCTATAAAAGAGTTAAGGTGTGTTAATAACATAATATGATATCATGACATCAGAATTTATACATGACTAACTAGAATTATGATGTTATATGATACTTTTTTTATATATTAAATTATAAAAAAAACCTACAAATGAAAAGGATGGGGAAATAGATGAATAACACCCTTAGATGGTAGGATTGCAATTTTTCAGATTCCAATCCCATGACCATGATTGTGACTTATGTCCCTATTTGTGTGTATAATCAAATTCAACCTTTTGAAGGACATTCATATTGATTGATTGAGTGATTTTTTTTTAATTAGGGTACACATTTATTATATTATTTAATCAAAGTTATATCAATCTTGAAAATTATGCATGTATGACTATTGGGAAGTTGAATTTATTAAGATTTTCGAGGCTTATCTTCATGAACTCCAATTAAATTCCTTGATGACTTGGCATAAATATTAGATTTTAGGGATAAGGCCCTATTATTTAGTGGAATTTTGGTTCCAGAAATTTATGTTGCGACATGGATTATGGTCCCTAAGTTAACTAGAAATTCATCTTGATGTTGTTGTTCTCATTTAAATGATGAGAACACATCATTACCTACTCATAGAAATCTGGTACTAAGTGCTTCAATTACTTGTTACATGTTCTTCAAATTGATATACTTTTTTGAATAAATTTGAAACCCATTTATTTGCTACTTGAAAACTACTTTCCTGCATGTTATAGCTAGGGATGAGCATCGGGTCGGGCCAACCCGATCCGACCCGTGACCCAGCCTACATAACCCGATCCAGACCCGAACCCAATTTATAATATGGGTGGGCCAGGCCTAAAATTTAAACCCATATTTTATTTGGGCCGGGTATGGGCGGAGGTAAACCCAGGCCCGAAAACCCGAATACCCAGATTAGATTTTATGTACATTATAGATGTATACATCTATCTTTGTCTTGAAAGAAAAATATACAAATTTCTTGATGCAATATGTAGTATGTATCCAATCAATGGCAACATAGAAAATCTGTAATCAATCAACATGATTAGTGAATGGATACTAGTAAGATAATTATCATTGACATAGATAGACATACTTGATTTCATTGTTTTGATCTCACTCTGTCCACATGTAGGGGACAAATGATCTTTTACTCAATGCATAGTAGATTATGCTCATTTGTTTCTCATATGCCCACATGTAGGAGACAAATGATCTCTTATCCTTCCAAAACCCATTTCGTTATATATACATATAGGATGAGAAGCAAAAAGCCACAACATCATAGATTCCACTGATTTTTTAACATGTATGAGAAAATGATTTGTTGCTCTTTCAATATCCATTCATTGTTGTAGGGGATCATACAACTAAGGTGTACATATTCCAGCTACATTTATCACAAAATATATATATTGTTTTGAAGGTTGATAACAAAATACATATCATACTAGTTTAGTTTCCATGTTAGCAAGTTGGATCTAGTAAAATTTGGTATGTTCATTCGATGTTATATGGGCAAACCCGAAACCGGCCCAAAACCCAGCATTCTTATATGGGCCAGGTATGGGCTGACATTTTTCATTTTTATCCGGGCCCGAACCCGGCCTGTGGCCCACTTTAAAATGTGGGTTTGGGTTTGGGACGAGCAAAACCCGGTATAACTCGGCCCGATGCTCATCCCTAGTTATAGCTCCTTGAATTTTACTTGAATACAATAGATAGTGCATACTTCTTTAACTTTACTTACTATGGATTTTGTACTATTTTTTAGTCTGACTAGATCCATTATTTTGTGTTCTTGCACAATATATTCCCTAGGTGAATGCATGAACACAATATATATTTCATGAAATTAACCAAGGACCAATCTAGGGAAGACCTAGAAATAAGATTGTTGGAGATGTCCTCTATTTGAGATCAAGATTAGATTAGGATTTTATTTTTCCTTTCAATCAATAAATACACACACATATAAAGTATATATATTGTATATACAAACACACACACATACACACACACACACACACACACACACACACACACACACACACACACACACATATATATATATATATATATATATATATATATATATATATATATATATATATATAGAGTCAGACTAGAATACACTCAAGTGTACGGATCGCACGAATACACTCAAGTGTGTTTGCATATCAAGACTATTTTTTGCAAAATGTAAACTGTTGATCTTCACCGTCATACTATAACTAGGCTACATACAAATTTTGAGCCCATTTGGTTGAGTGTAAGTCCCTCATCCAAGGGCAACAAAATCGACGCGTGAAACTAATTTGATATGCATAATTTTTGCGGTCTTCATAACATGAGCTATACATATCCAAATGTGCTCAAATTTTGCGTATGAGTTGTTCACGAGATGTTTAAGAAGATCAATGGATTAGATTTTCAAAAAAAATATTACATCATGAAAAACTACTTGAGTGTATTCCGCTTCGGATACACTCGAGTGTATTCTAGCCTGAATCTCTCTCTCTCTCTCTATATATATATATATATATATAATTTAAAAAATATCCATATAACCTGAGTAATTTAATGAATATAATGATTGATTTACTATATAATGAAATTTTGTGAAATTTATGATCTTAGACAAATTGGTTTTAGATTTTAGTTTCAAAGTCATTAACAGTTAACACTCACCTATATCTTTAAGAGTGTAGCTAGGATACACAAATAGTATAATAAGAACACAGTCAAGTAAATCCTAGAGAATCGGAAGAACTTAGTCTTGTGCATAGAATGATGTTATAATGTACTAGTGATTTAGGTATTTCAAACTCACACCATAACCAATCACTAATTTTTTTATCTCACATGCATAATGGTTTATATTTTACCATTAACATCTATGTATAAACCATTTGAAGTGCAATTGCAATCATAAATCTTGGACATGATAAAAAATGCAAATGATTATGATGATCCAAACACCATCGTGGGTAATGAAAATAGTCAAGATCATCCTAGCCTCATTCTTGCTATACAAAAGGCAGATAATCAGAGTAATACAAGATTTAACATTTTATTTTATTTGTTTCATTTATATGTTGTTATATTCAATCATACTACTTACAGAAACTTCCTATTCAAATTACCTTTGAGACTAATGAAATTGATATAGGTAAAACTTATTTAAGATTGTATAGTGAGATTACATGTCATAATATTGTCTGATAATACAAGCAACATGCTATCTTGATAATTGTAACTTTTTTAGCATCCATGATTTGATTGATTCATAATTTCCTCATTAGAAAAGTGATGTATTATACTAACCTCTCTAGAGAGAATGATTTCGAGAATTAAATTGCCTTTTTAGGAGGGAAGGAAAGTTATGACACATTGACTATTTCTTTGTTTTGAAACTTGCTTAGTATGCCTAGTTCCCTAATGGAATCTCGATTCAGTAGACTTAACTTTTTAAAATAGAAGTCACTTGTTTACCTGGTAGTGTAATTTGCTTCATGATTCATTTCTATATTGTAATCTGTAAAACAAAATATAATTTCCAATATCAACCCAAGCATAGAAATGTTTCCCTATTTGTATGACATACTAAGTATATAAAATTTCCTATTATAATCTTTACTTATTTTGTGTATATATTACTTCCATTATTAATAAAAAAAATATTGCATGGGATACTATTTTAATATGTAGACTTCCATGATGTAACATGTTTACTAAATAAAAATAAATGTCGTGATACTTCCTACATGTTAATAGTATTTTATATTTCAAAAGATAAAATATTAATTATATGTGCATAACTTCATTCATGAATAACTTATTACTTAGTAGATAAACCCCACTTAAAATATATATGTTTATTATATTATGTGTAGATGTTGTATTTGAAATTTCTATGTAAATTTGTGAAACTAGATTGATGCTTTCTTTTTCATACTTATAGTGATAACTAAATCTTAGTAACCTAATTCTCTTTTTGTTAATGGTATATTATTTCTTAACATATTCCCTAATTAAGTGGCATGAGGAATATAGAACACCATTTGTGCTTTGTGAAGTGTTATTCAGGCCCCACCAATGCACAATCCATCTAGAACAAGGAAAATGACTACTGTAATAGGGTAGGAGAACATGATAAGATCTTATTTAGCATGATGAATAAATAACCTTACAAGGTATTTTATAAAAATAGATTATTTGATATACTAAGTTGATAAATTGGGAAAGTTCTAGTAGATAATTTTTTAGTTTCTTAATATGAGTTTTAGACTTTTATGTTAGATAAATGTATTTATTGAGTATTGGTATTATAAATCCAACTATCCATTGTGTAATATTGATAATATTTTGGTAATAAGTGAGACTTTCAGGTAGATCTAAAAACCTTACACAATAAGATATTCTACAAGTAATATCTAGTTATTTTTGCTTACCTAGAAGGAGGGCTATGACATTAATTGTATCCTAGTAGGGTTAATACATGATAAAATTTAAGTCTCTAACCCAAGTTTTACATAAATCCTAAGAGGGTGGGAGTTTTCTACAAGTGATGGCACAAATCAAACCCTACTTAGTAATGCTTCCATAAGAGGGAGTGGATTTCAAAGAAAAACTTTTTTAAGGCTGGTAGAGTTCAATTTTGAACCATTTAAGATATAATCCATTTTAAATCTTAATAACTTGAAACTAGAATATCAATAATTCACATATGAACCATTTTTTTACTCATATTTGAACTCAAATATGAAATCCATCTAATTTTCATTTATGCACATTGTTCAATATACTTATTTTCCAAACCCCATAGCCAAAACGTACATACCTAGAGATGTGATCACAATGAATACTACACCTACAAACCATCTACCATTAACTTATACATAAAAGCTTCATCCCACATTCACAAGCCCTTTGGTAGAATCCAAAGGATCTTAAACCCAACTAATAGTCTCAAATTCCCTAGAATAAATTGATCATTTCAGGATCATGAGTCTGCAATTTACATATTATTCCTCGAATGTGAGTATAAAAAACCTTAGTACCACTTGCAAATTTTTTTTATCTACCTCCTTAACATTGGGAAGGGAATATCCACCTCCACTTTTCCTCGATTGGCCCCACAGAAGGAGCTTACAATTCCAAATCTGCTAGTTAGAAAATACCTTGAGAAGAAGACAAACCTCACATCCAATACACAACTTGTTTCTGACTATGCTTCCTTCCAACTCACTGTTGGATCGAAAGGCTCTAGAGGGGGGGTTAATAGAGCTAAAAACACTTGCACAAAAATTGCTATACGTTTAAGTTACTTCAACTAGGCATTGCAAATAGTGAATTTGATGGCAATCTAAACATGCATAGCAAGGTTGAGAGAGATTGAAACAAGCACTTTGACAAGCTATTTTAGAGTGGTTCCACTCTTCACACTAGGAGAGAGTTAGTCCACTACCTAGAGAGGTCAATCCCTAGTATTTTGCAACCAATGTATACTTATATTCCATCATAACACATACAATTGACCTTCTTTTTCTGGAACAAGGATACTCAACTTCCCTTTGAGGTGAAGGGAGCCAACAACTTACAACCAAGGTCTTACCTATCAGACCAAGAGTCTTCTACCTCATCAAGGTCTTACCCACTCTTGCAAGTAGCTGGACACCTTCACCGAGGAGATCCCCTATTTGCAATGAGTCTTTAGCCTTACACGATTTACCCACTCCATGCCTAAATCTTCAGCCTTGTCCTCCTCCTTCACTCAGAGAAGATTTATGCACCTTCTTCTACAACTTGAAGAATCTTGCACCTTCTCCTTCACTTGGTGAAGCTTTCACCAACTTGATCTTGAAGAAAGGAGTTGGAAAAAGAGAAGCTTTGAGATCTTTACAAGCATACAATGAAGTATCTCTCCGACACAAATCCTATCTCACTCATAATGATGAATTGAAGTGTAATCAAGAGAGATAAAGAGGTTCAAGTGGATTGTATGCACTCAACTATAGCAAGGAGCCAAAATAGCATGAAGGACCAACCTTGGAATGAACTCCAAGAGGTCTTATTTATAGCTGAGGGTGTTTAATAGAGGGTAGGAACACTTAAGAATATTTTCTAGCCATTTGGGGGTGTTTTTCGAGTTTGCAACACTACAACAGTTAGACTCACTTTTTCTGTATTTTTGTATAGTGCAATCAGTCAAGTTTTCATAAAGGTAACTCGACCAATTGCACTATGCACCAAAGCCAATTTGAAGCATCAGTTGAGTTTGTCCTCAGTGCAACTCGACTGATCACTTGAAATTAGTTTAATGAGTGCAAGGATTGATTGAGTTTTGTGAGTGGCAGCTCGACCGAACCAAAGAATTCTCAAAATCCATCAAGGGATCGGTTGAGTTTAATCTCAACCTATCAATAACCTGTCATAAATTTTGGAAAATTACTTTTGAGTGATGAAACATTAGAATTAAGGGTTTCTAATTTTTGTTAATCTTAGTTACAAGTCATATTATCAATACAAATGATTACAAAATTCATCTAAGGTGATTTGGAGTGTTTTAAAAAGAAGTGCATTTTCATTGCTTTTGGCTTGAACTAGAACAAGCTAGGACTTTATACAATTTTATCCTTTTCATGTACCTAATCCCTAAAATCAATCTAAAAAAACATATTAGATACATAATGGAATGGTTAAGTCATTATCAAAATATGGACAATGTGTAATACCTAGGTCAACTCTCACCACCACCCACTATACATTCACCCTCTCTATCACAACCTTGCCCTTCTTTCAAATTAGTAATATTTGTTGTTAACTACAAGTAGTTGAGCATCCTCCAATATTCTGAACCACCAAAATCACAACAAGAATAGCTTCAACTCTGCTGCACGACTTATCTCACTAACCCATCCAATCCACCAGTGCTTTCTCCAACATTCTCACTAATCTCTCATAAGTTAGAAGGGAGTAATTGCTTCCCTCGACTTCACATATATGTAATTGACTAGAGGTGTAACACATGGCCTTCTATTTCATTGGTAGACAAGAGATTGCTCTTGTGGCCTCCTCAATCCCAATATGACCTCTAGAAAAGTTACAAGAAACTAAGGAGGAGATTGTGGCCTACCTCCTTAACTAATATGCACTTTGGGACTGATCCATTTGTAACTTTTATATCTTTATGTTACTATTTTCATCATTCTAATATTTTATAAAAAAATCAGGTCATAATACATTCATTACATAGTTATTAGATGGTAATATATTTATTGGGAAGGCTTAAACCCAGTCTTGTAAAAAATAATCAATCTAGTCTGGTAACAATAATAATATTTATAAATCACAATGTAGTAGTATGAAGTATGTATTCTCTATTCATGGATATTTTAATACTAATACATAGACAACCATTAGGATGAATTAAGTGAAAAACTTGATCTAACATTTATATATATTATACAATAGATAAATTATACTTTATAATGCTAGTACATTACTTAGTAGTCTAATATTTAGTCTATATATTTGTCTTTAAAATTTTCCATTTATAGAAATTAATTTATAAAGATGTATAGATAGGATATTATGTATTCATCCCTCATGGTACATGCAACTTAATTATAAGAATATCCCAAATTAATTATTCAATTATACTAGTGCTAATCATATATATATGTATATATAGAGAGCGAGAGAGATGCTAGAATACACTTGAGTGTATCTGGAGCAGAATACACTCAAGTAATTATATTTATATATATATATATATATATATATAGGGGTAAGCTAAGAGGCTATCTATTCATTGTGTCTTACTCGTGCATGCATACTCAAAAAAGCATTACAAAAGAGGTAAAAATAGGTCTTCTCCATAGGAACAAGCAACCACATACATCACACACCAAATAGAGACAAAACACAGAGAAATAAGCAAGCAAGTGTCATAATCAAAATATGGAATAACAAACCATAAACTCAAGAGATATACTCAATCAAAGAGTTATGGTAAAAAAGATTAAGATTACAAATCAAGGCATGTCCTTTTGGAAAGAACCACAAACCAATGATAAAACAACATGATAATAAAATAGTACACCTTAGATACAGTGCCCAAATGTCTGAGTACATAATATATAAAAAGATAGATATGTGTAGCACCTAAAGACTATAGAACTAAAACATCTAAGATATATCTATGTTATTTGTATCAACAGGGTCATCATCAACAACATCATCCTCAACCTTGGGCTGGTAGTACTTGTTATTTATGAAGGTGCAATAGTGACAACAACAACCTCAACTTCATCCAACAAAACCATCATTAGAGCCATCCTCAGAACCATCATCCTTGGCATCCTCAACATCAGTCTAGTCAGGCATCTCCTCATCAACAGGAGGACCAAAACCAACACCTGGCCACCTAGAATTCTATGCAGACCAAGACATGCCACATGCATTTAAATCATTCACTTTCTCAAAGGAAGGGGTAGTAGTCCCATCAAAGATAGCAAGAAGAGTAGCAGCAGAGCCAACAGAGGTAAAGCACCAGAAGCAAAAGCAGGAGTAGGTCCACCATCAGCAACATGGGTGGCAACGGAAGCAACAAAGGGTGGGGTGATGGAAGAACTGACTGTATACATAGGAGGCATAGTCAACTCCAGGGTACACCTGGTAGGTAGGGTAGGGTTGGTTGCAGGTGAGTTTCATGGTTGACATGATCTAGAAAAGGTACTGGTGGAGATGCTTCTAAACCTGAAGGTTATACACATGTTAATGCATCAGATATCCCACGAATACATTGAAAGAGTCACAGTTAGGACGGGGTGGTGGAGGGGCCTGAGTGGAGGTAGAGGTGGAGGCTCCAGGTATGGTAGAGGAGGTAGGAACAAAGGTCTTCTTGATGGTACTCTCACTGATGTTGACTCCTTTCTGACTGGATTTGTAGTGCAGATCATGGAAAAGAGATTTCTGAAGCAAAAAAACCACAAATCAAGGAAGGATAGGGGGGATGGGTGCCAAAGGTATTCTTAACAGAGTCAAAGTAGGTCATGTGATGAAGAATGTAATGAGACCACTTGAATCCGATATTCTTCAAAAGATAGTACATAATCACAGCGGTGTTTTCTGTAATTTTTATTTGATTTTTCATGAGATGGACATTGCAGTTGACAACCAATGCGATAATATGGTTTTTGATATCAAGGGAAGAGGATGGAAGGGTAGAATTCTTCCTATATGGGACATGAGGATTCTTTAAAAACATGTGAATATTAGGAAGAGTAATATCATTGCCTTTGTAGAAAGCCCTAAGGTCAAGCATGTCATAATAATTAGGGTAATCAACCCTCCATGAGTCAGTAACCTCAGTACCACTGAAAAATATGTTTAAGGAATCTTTAGATATGGTAAATTTGTTATTGGAAATCATGGAAGTAAGAATTACCTGAGTATTGGGAGGTGGGATGATTGTGTCATAGTTACATTGGGGATTAGAATAGAACTCATGGACCAACTTAGTGCTAGTGATAGAATTGTGATAGAACCAGTGTTCTACACACGATGCACCAAGGTGATGGGTGTCAAAAACCTCAACAACCTTATTTATACCCTCACTCTTAGAGAAGCAAGGTTTATTTAGAGATCAAAAAGGGAAATGATTCCTTGGAAGGAGTTACTTATAGCGATTGAGATCTTGTCAGGATATGAAGGATGTGCCATTAAAGGTAACGAGGTGAGGAGAAAAGGAAGATGAGGGTGCTCTAATAGGGACGATTCTCTTCCTACAATTGGAAGCCATGGAGGCGGATGGAGAAGCAAAGATAACTAAAATAGAAGGAGAATGTCACAAGTAGGTCATCTATCCACCTAGGTAGGTGTTGGAATAGGTAGGGAAGGCTAAATGAAGGTTGGGAGAGGAAGTGCAAACCTAGGGTTCGAGGTCAAGGAAGTTGGAGGTCGAGATCAGTCAAATTTTCTATAGTTGAGAGGGAGAAAATTCGGTCAATAACCCTTTTTAATTTGGTCCAGCTCTGTTATTGGTTGAGTTCTGAGATGTGGGAACTTGACCAATCAGGTATCTCCATATGACCTTGGCCAAGAATCGATCTAGTTGGTAATTCGACTGATTGACAGTGTGTCCAAAATCTTGATTTTTTAATTCCTAGCCTCTAGGGTCCTAATTAAATTTATTTCTTTAGCCTATTACACATTTTAGACATATTGAGGCACATTTGTCTCATTATAGGGTACAATTTTGTGATAAATCATTTGTCTGCAAAAAATACCCAAAAACATGCGAAATAAGGTATGAAAACAAGACAATTTTAGCACATAGCAAGAAAGAGGATCAATTTTAAGCAAGAAACATATAGGTAACATAACAACTAGATAGATGGCATGTCAATATCATCAAGAGTAGTAATAATTAGTTTTGATTTAATAAAAGAATATTTCTCTCTAGCTAGAGATTTAGTGAAAATGTCTGCAAGTTGATTCCCTGTGTCCACATGCACGATATAAATATCCTTCTTGGCAATGTGGTCATGAACAAAGTGATGACAAACCTCTATATGCTTAGCTCTACTATGCAATATAGGATTATAAGACAGGTTAATTGCACTAGTATTATCACAATAGATAGGAGAAGCATCAAAATGAATGTTAAAGTCTGGGATATTTTCTTCATCCATAGGACTTGGGCATAATAACTCCCACCTGCAATGTATTCAGCCTTAGTAGTTAAAAAGATCCATAGTGCTTTATTTCTTATAGAACCAAGAAACTAGGCAAGGTCCTAGGAAGAAGCAAGTGCCACTTGTGCACTTTTTATCAATCAAGCAACCTGCATAATCAACATCATTATAGGTAGTAAGAGTAAAGTCCCTTGAATTGGGATACTATAGTCCAAAATTTTGAGTTTTGGCTAGATACCTCAAAATCCTCTTAACCCCACTATGAGATGTGATTTCCTAGGACTTCATTGAAAGTGAAAACACAATCCAAAAATAAACATTATGTCAGGTCTAGAGGTAGTTAAATAAAGTAAACTTACAATCATACCTCTATAGAGCTTCTCATCTACCTTTTCTCCTTACTCATCCCTGTCAAGCTTGGCGATGTTTGACATGGGGGTGTCCATTGGCTTGGTGTGCTCCATCTTAAAGAGCTTAATTAGTTCACTGGTGTACTTTCCTTGGTTGATGAAGTTCCCATCTTTTGTTTGTTTGATTTGGAAGCCAAAGAAGAAAGTAAGCTCACCAATCATGCTCATCTTGAATTCACTCTGCATGAGAGCACAAAACTCCTTGAAAATATTAAGATCAGTTCTTCTAAAGATAATATCATCAACATAAATTTGAATAATCAAGAAATTGCTAGAAGTGTGTTTTAGAAACAAGGTAGAATCGACTTTGTCATGATATAGCCATTTTCTAGCAAAAAGTTCTTTATTTTCTCATACTATGCTCGAGGTGCTTGTTTGAGACCATAGAGAGCTTTTGTGAAAAATAAACCTGGTTAGGCAATTAATCATGTTCAAAGCTTGGATATTGAGAAACATATACTTCCTCCTCAATTGTACCATTTAAAAATGCACTTTTAACATCCATTTGATAAAGTAGAAATTCTTATGACTAGAAAAAGCAAAAAACATTCTAAATGACTCAAATCTAGCTACAGGTGCATATGATTCATCAAAATCAATACCTTCCTATTGGTTGTAGCCTTGAGCAACTAACCTTGCTTTATTTCATACCACTTTCCCACTTTCATCAAGTTTGTTGCGGTAGACCCACTTGGTGCCAATGATCTTTCTATCACTTGGTCTTGGCACAAGAGTCCACATTCAGTTCTTCTCATATTGTTCCAACTCTTCTTGCATGGCTAGGATCCATTCATCATCCTAGAGAGTTTCTTTGACATCTATTGGCTCAAGCTGAGAGATAAAGGCACTATGTACTTGTTCTTTGTTGTAGGCAGCTCACATCTTCACCCTTTAAAAAGGATTACCTATGATGTGCTCTTTAGGATGATGCTTTGAAAAGTGGGGGGTTGGATCCTTATTTTCTTCTTCTTTCTATTCTTCATCAACTAACACCTCCTTTCCATTATTAACAATATTGAGCTCTTTCAAGTGAGGGATCACCTCATCTACAACATCATCATTAACAATATTATTGGAAATAGAGGGGCTAGTTTCAATAAATCTAACATTGATAGATTCATCTACTTTACACAAACCAATGTTAAATACACTATAAGCCTTGCTAGTCGTGCTATAGCCAAGAAAGAAAGCCTTATAAGACTTCGGGTCAAACTTGTCGAGGGAATCCTTGGTGTTCAAAACAAAACAAAGACAACCAAAAGTATGAAATAAGTTAATGGAAGGCCTTATACCACGCCGTAGCTCATTGGGGGTTTTCTTTAAAGATGGATGAGTGAAAACCTGGTTTTGCATAAAACATGAAGTAATAACGGATTTGGCCCAAAAATTCTTTGGAGTGTCATACTCTAGAAGCATAGTCCTAGAAATTTCCTACATTTGCCTATTATTTCTCTATACAACCCCATTTTGTTGAGGTGTTTGGGGTGAAGAAAAGTTATGTGCATAGCCAGATCCCTCACAAAATCATTCAAACAAATCATTTTCAAATTCTCCCCATGATCACTGTGGATAGAGATGATTTAGCAAGAAGCTTTGTTTTCAACTCATTTGCAAAATGTCGAGAAAACATCAGAGTATCTCTTTTTGAAACAAGAAAGAAAGTCCAAGTACATCGATAAAAATCATCGAAAATCACAAGACAATACTTGCTACCATGAAGTGATTGCGTACGTATTGGTCTGAATAGATCAATGTGAAGAATCTCAAGAACTCTTTTAGTGCTAAGGGATCCTTTGGATTTCAAGGACGACTTGGTTTTCATTCCTTGGGTAAAAGGTTGACATTCCTCATCTCTTCAAAATCCAATTTAGGAAGTCCCTTCACCAAATTCTTTTTGCTCAACTTCTTCATTTGATGCATATTTACAAGACCAAGCCTATGGTGCCATAAAGAAATATCATTTGAATTTTCAACAAGACATCTACCTATAATAGGCTTAATAGAGTCAAGAACAATAATATAAAGATTACCATTTCTAGTTCTCTTATATATAACATTGAAGGAGAGGGAATCTAGAAGCAAGCATTCAAGTGAGGTAAAAAGAACAAGATAACCATTATCATGAAGTTCACTAACACTTATTAAATTGTGATGTAGGCTATCAACAAGAAGTACATTATTGATTCATAGTGAGTCACCTACATCATCCTCTCCTATCACCTTACCCTTTTTGTTCTCACCAAATGTAACCGACCCTCCTTTCTTCTTTGTGAATTTGTTGAAGTGGATGATTTCACCTGTCATATGCTTTGAGCAACCACTGTCAACAATCCATTTTCCTCTTACCTCACTAATGTCTTCACTTGTGGACTCCATGAGTGCAAGATGGCATTTTCCTTCATCAAATATTGAGCAACATGAAGAGGATTCCTCCCGAGACACATGAGCTGCATCCTTGCTCCTTTTGTCCTTCTTGTCCTTCCTCTTGTACTACCCTTCCTTATAGTAGTCATCCTAATTCTTGTGGATGCTTTCTTGGTAGGATTTCTTTGCCTTGGGGCACTCATTCTTATAGTGCCCCTTTTTTCCACATTCATAGAATCTAGGAGTAGAGGATGAGGAAGACTTTCCCTTGAAGTATTTTCCCATGGAGTCATTTGCTTAATCATCACTAGAGTCATCATCTTCACTTGAGGAGGGTGGAGAGGATCAGAAAGCAAGTTGTTGTTTGAGAATCATTGCCTCCACTTGAGCTTTGAAGGCATTGCATATGATCTTCTTTGATTCCTTCTCCTCTTTCTTATCATCTTCTTCTTGCTTGTCTAGCCTTGGCTCATAAGCTTGAAGATTGCCAATGAGCTCCTCAGTGGCTAAGTCACCAAGACTTCTAATTTCCTTCATGGAAGTCACCTTGGGTTCCCATCTCTTGGGAAGAGACCTTAGGATCTTGGAATTGATGGTTCCTCTATCCAATGTGTGCCTCAAAGCAACAAGCCCATTGATGATGGTGTTGAGCCTTCTATACATCTCGACAACTCTTTCCTTCTTACCCATCTTGAAGTTCTCAAGAAGTCCATTGAGCATGTAGATCTTTGACTCTTTGACTTGTTGTGTGCCTTCACAGATAATGCACTTCCAAATCTCATGGGTTATGTTCCAAGACGAGATCCAATTGAACTAGAAGGGAGTGAGGGCATCATAAATGATGCTTATCGCCTTAGAATTGAGTAGCACCTTCTTGACTATAGCTTCATCCCAAGTAGTTTCATCACCCACTGATCCCTTGTATGGAAGAATCATCATTTTCCACATGTTGTGGTTCATGCCTTGAAGGTAGAACTACATCCTCCATTTCCAATAAAGAAAATTTGTGTCTTTGAAGATCGAGGGTCTCATGGAGAAGCCTCCATCTATGTTTAGGGACCCAAGTAGTTTCCCATATTCTTGTCTTGTGGGATATGTGTCAAAGAAGACCATGGCTCTGATACCACTTGTTGGATTGAAAGTCTCTATAGGGGGGAGAATAGAGATAAAAACACTTGAACAAAAATCATTAGACCTTCAAGTTAATCCAACTAGGCACAATTACAAATATTGAATTTGATGGTAATATAAACATGCATAGAAAGAATGAGAGAGATTGAAACAAGCACTTGAACAATATGTTTTAGAGTGGTTCCACTCTCCAAACCAGGGGAGAGTTAGTCCACTACCTAGACAGGTCAAGCCCTAGGATTTTGCAACCTATGTATACTTATATTTTATTATAAGACATACAATTGACCTTACTTTTCTGGGATAAAGATACCCATCTTTCATTTGAGGTCAAGCGAGCCAATAACCTTGCAATCAAGGTTTTACCTATATGGAGCTAGAGTCTTCTACCTCAACAAGGTCTTACCCACTCTTGCAAGCAACTGGACACCTTTGCCAAGGAGGTCCACTCTTTGCAATGAGTCTTTATCCTTGTAGGATTTACCCATTCCACTCCTAGATCTTCAGCCTTGTCCTCCTCCTTTACTCAGAGAAGCTATATGCACCTTCTTCTACATCTTGAAGAAGCTTGCACCTTTTCCTTCACTTGGAGAAGCTTTCACCAACTTGATATTGAAGATAGGGGTTGGGAAAAGAGAAGCATTGAGATCTTTACAAGCATATAATGAAGTATCTCTCTCACATATATCCTATCTCACTCATAATTATGAATGGAAGTGTAATCAAGAGAGAGAAAGGGGCTCAAGTGGTCTGGATCCACTCAACTATAGAAAGGAGTTTGGATATCATGAATGAGCAACCTTGGAATGAACTCCAAGAGGTCCTATTTATAGCTGAGGGTGTCCACTATAGGTTAGGAACACTTAAGAACATTTTCTAGCCATTTGGGGTATGGTTTTTGAAACTCTCCAACAATTAATATCACTTTTTTTATTTTTTGTACAGTGAGTCGATCGAGTTTTCATAAAGGTAACTTGACCGATTACACTATGCGCTAAAGTCAATTTCAAGCATCAGTTGAGTTTGTCCTGAGTACAACTCGATCGATTGCTTGAAATCAGTTATGTTGAGTGTAGGGATCAATCCAGTTCTATGAGTGGAAACTCAAGCAAACCAAAGAATGATCAAAATCCATCAAGGGATCAATTGAGTTTCAATCTCGACCGATCAACAACTTGTAATGAATTTTTGGAAAATTACCTTTGAATGATCAAACACTTGAATTTAGGGTTCTTGATTTTTTCTCATCTTAGATACAAGTCATATCATCAACAAAAATGATTACAAAATTCATCTGAGGTGATTTGGAGTGTTTTCCACAAAAATGCATTTGCTTTGCTTTTGACTTGAACTAGAACAAGCTAGGGCTTGATAGATTTGATCCTTTTCATGTACCTAATTCCTGAAATCAATCTCAAACAAACATATTAGATACATATGAATGGAATGGTTAAGTCATTATCAAAATATGGACAATGTGTAACACTTAGGTGAACACTCACCACCACCCACTATACATTCACCCTCTCTATCACTACCCTTCCCTTCTTTCAAATTAGTAACTACAAGGCATTGAACATACTCCAACATTTTGAACCACCAAAATCACATCAACAATAGCTTCAACTCTGTTGCACAACTTATCTCACCAACTCGGCCAATCCCCCAGTTCTTGATCCAACATTCTCACTAATCTCTCATAAGTTAGAAGGGAGTAATTTCTTCCCCCGATATCACATATATGTAATTGACTGGAGGCGTAACACATGTCCTTCTATAACATTGGCAGACAAGAGATTGCTCTTGTGGCCTCCTCAATCCCAATATGATATGGTTACCTCTAGACAAGTTACAAGAAACCAAGGAGGAGATTGTGGCCTACCTCCTTATCTAATACACACTTTGGGACTGATCCATTTGTAACTTTTGATATCTTTATGTTACTATTTTCATCATTGTAAAATTTTATAAAAAATTAAGTCATAATAAATTCATTACATAGTGATTAGATGGTAGTATAATTACTGGGAAGGCTTAAACCTAGTTTTGTAAAAAATAATCAACCTAGTATGATAACAATAATAATATCTATAAATCACAATGTAGTAGTATGAACTATGTATTCTCTATTCAAGGATATTTTAGTACTTATACATTAGACAACCATTAGGATGAATTAAGTGTAAACCTTGATATAGCATTTATATCTATTATATGGTAGATAAATTCCACTTTATCATGCTAGTTCATTGCATAGTAGTCTAGTATGTAGTCTATATATCTATTTTTAATATTTTACAATTATAGAATTTAATTTGTAAAGATGTATAGATAGGTGATTATGTATTCATCCCACATGGTATATGACACTTAATTATAATAATATCCCAAATTAATTATTCAATTATACTAGTGCTAATCATAATAGTGTATATATATTGAGGTAAACCAGGAGGCTATCTATTCATCGCGCCTTCCTTGTGCATGCCTACTAAAAAAAGAATTATAGAAGATAAAAGTATGCATAGAATAAAATGTGGTAGTACTATTACCATTCCATAGGATATATATTGATGTATTCATAAGTGAAGAGTCATGTATTTCAGCAATTAAATCACAATCTAGAAATTTAGTAGTATTTTATAAGAATATTTAGATGACATTGTTTATGTCATGCTATTACATTTTTTAATGTACACTAGAATTATTACATAAGTACTTTGGTTGATGTATTACATTGACTTGAATTAGGGTATATTAATGTATAGGATTTATTTTGATCCAGTTTGGCATCATTAACTTAATGACTATTAGAGAAGAGCTACATTAAAAGAGTGTTATATGAATATAGTGATTTACTGCTTTAAAAATGACATTAGGTACACTGCATTTTGAACTATATAGGAAGTTATTTCCTTTAACGAAGCTAATAAAGTAGTGAATACATACTTGTATTTAATGCATAACTGGAGATGTGAAGACCAGTCTATGTTTAGTACGAATTTATGAAAATGAACAGATACAAAAATCAAGATCTATAGTAATCGTAATATTTTTATAAGACAATGTTATATCAACATCATGATTGATTACATGACTAAATGCAATTATCATGTAATCTGCACTTTTATCTTATGACTTATTCAAAACCCTAGAAATGATAAGAAATAAAAAATTTACAAATCATACTCTACGGAATGGACATATGTAATTGAAAGATTCAAAGTCTAGACTATGATTGGGGCCATTGCTCCTATTTGTATGTAGAATCATGTTGAACCTTTGTGAATGACATTCTTATTCGTTGATTTCTTTTAAACCAATATATATAGTTCTTCTACTATTTAATCAAAGTTATATACCTCTTGAATATCATGAATGTACAAAATTATTTAAGAGTCTCATTAATTAATATTTTTGAGCCTTCTCTTGAAAATACCCAATAATATTCCTCGATGTATTGGTAAAATAGTTGGTGTTGTTAGATATTTGGGATAAGTTCCAATTATTTAGTAGAGATATGCTACCACCACTCTATGTATAGATATGGACTTTGGTCCCCTAGTCGACTAGAACTCATGCTAACATGGATGTTCCCATTATGGATGATAGGAACACATGGTCACCTAAGAATATACAATATGTACCAAATTGCTAAACTACAAAATCTTTTTGAATTTAATATACCTTGTTGATTAAATATGAGACCCATGTATTCGTTACTTTTTAACTACTTGCCTACACGTTATAGTACAATCATATTCATTTCTAATAGATCTTGAATATATAGTTCATAATTATTGAACCTAAATTAAACCAGATTTTGTATGGATATCCTAGAATGACCCATGCCCTTTTTTGTGCTCATACATGATATATTCCGTATATGACTGTATGTTGTTAATGCGTATCTTAGCACTTACAATCACTAAGATAATTATCCTATAGTTTAATCTTTTTTCAACTTTCTGATTAAGGCTAGTATGGAAAGGGTCGATCCCACAGGACAACTTTTTAAGATTGTTTCTTTTTATCCCAGTTGTTTTGAAGAACTTGTTATTTGTTTTTTGGTATTTTTTAGATTTGGAACAGAAAGTAAAAGTCGAGTTTTGGAGGTTGATGATTAACACTAAGGAAGGAAATGCAAGAATGAAAATGCGCTTAATAAGAATGTAAACTTGCCCTGTCACAAGAAAACTTAAGATTGTTGTTAGCACAAGAAAAACTATTATGAATGAAAAGACTATATATTAAAGAAAGCAAAAACAAGCAGTGATTAAATCAAGAGACAAGAATCGAGGCTTTAGGGGTTTTCACCACCTTATCCTAGGCAAAAACAAACTAATCCTTAAAAACGACGGATTCGATGAAGGCAAGTGAATTAATAAAAATCCACTAAAGATGAACACCACATGAGCCCATTGGTCCTGGTACTCATGTTTCTTAGTTCATTATCCTAAAAGAAGAAGATCCACGGTCCTTTCAAAACTCCTATGTGATTGGGTTTGTTGTTCTAAATCCAAACTTCCACTGTCATATCCATCTAGATTAACTTTTGATCAAATCAATTAATTACTTTGATAGATCAATTAGTTATCAAACCTAAAAGCCATCTAGAATCATTTTTAAGGGAAAGTAGATAAAGCCATGGATAAGGGGTTATTTCCCTTACCTCGATAGAGAACTACTCACTCATGCTTGTGGAGAAAAGGGAGACGGAGAGAAGAAGAGTTCTAGCCATAGTCTAGTCATACTAAAGGATAGTTCCTTCGGCTAGAGTCTATGAAATGGCCGACGCTTAATCCCTTGCTCCAGTCCATGGAAGAATAATAAAAAGAAGAAACTAGATCTAAACGAGCAAAGTAAAAGAACAACAATTGAAGGAAACACTTAGCTTGCAAAAACTAATCTTTATTGATGGAAAGAACAATAACATAAGAACACAAGAAGATTGCTCAGAAATCCCTTACAAAGATGATACAAAAGATGATCTTGGGAGGAAGAAGTGCCCCTCATTTTATAGGAGAAGGAGGGGTAGGCTATCCAAAAAAAGAGGGGGGAAAAAGAGAGGGAGCCATCCTTTGAATTTTCAAGATTTGGTCAATAGGAATTTGATAGACTTTAATTGTCTTGACCATGTAACTCTCTTCAATGCAGATTCCCACAGCAGCGGTTTCTAACGTATTTTTCTCCCATAAAAACACAAAATAGGTCCAAATAATAGGATATTCTTTTAGGAAATTAAATTTCCTTTCCAATGAATACTTGTACACTCAATTTTGACTTTGTATGCAAGAGTTATGGTACTTTTGGTGACAGATATACAATAATTACAGGACTGCTGCAAATTGTGCAATTATACTCCAAGAATATTTATCCCATTTTCTACAAAATCCAAGAAAATATAATTAAAATTCTTCTTGAAGAGAAAAACATAATATCATGTAATTAATTATAAAACTAAGAAAATAAACAACAAAACAATCATAAAAAGATATCTAAAAGATGTAAATAAAAGTGATGAAAACACATTTACATATGTCATGCCATATATATATTATCAGATTCATAAGAGAAGAATTTGGAGAAAACCTAAAAAAATATTTTAGGAGGTGTCATATGTTCGTGATCACAATTAGATTAGAATTTTATTTTAATTTTCAACTGATGTATCTATACATTTTTCAAAATCTGATTGTAATCAATAGATATGTATGAATGCAAACATTGTTTTACCATGAAGTTAAATTGTGTTTATACTATTGATCTTAAAAAGATTGGGTTTTTGTAAGAATTAGGAAAGGGACCATTTTGACTCCCTTCAAACATAACTTAAAACGGGCATGTACTTATATCCAAGACCCATTCTTACTCCATTATACAATACTAAATGTGGTGCATAGTTGTGGACAAGACCCATTATCACTCCCAGACAAAAAATAGTAAAAAACAACGGTTAAATCACAAACCTAATCTTCCCTTCATTTAATTGAGGGTTATAATTTTCTTTTTAAATTTGTATCACTTGATTACAAAAGATATCGAATAATACATTTTCGTATAAAATAATCATTAATAAGTTCATGTTAAACAAATAAAAATATGGTCATAAAAAAATAATATTTGGATACAAAAATACTTATTTCGCAATTAACAAGGTCATCATGTTACACAGATAATTATTTCTTAACTAATATACATTAAAAGGTATAACTATACTCAAAATATGGTGACGTGAATGGCCAAATGGACATTTTAGAACATAGATATCATTTTCAAATAAAATATCAAAGTTTATGACCATTTAAAGTTGTATCTAAGAAATAAAACCATGTCAAATTCATTTACGTTATCTAACATCATCAATTTCCAATTATTATGACTTACTATGGTCCCAATGGGTTTATTAACACATAAATGATTAAGAAATATGAGAAATAATCCATTATCAGGTTACATATCATATAAACAAATTTAATATGACATATATTAATTGAATGTCAAAAAAATTAAGTCTAGTAAAAATTATTATAATTAGCATGTTTCACGTCACACTCAGTGAATTGTTTCATTGAATAAATATTCATCATTGTGAAGTCAATTACTATCATATTATTTAGAACACGTCTATATTTTGCATGTTCATCCAAAGTAGATGAACAACCGTTCACCCTATTTGCACTAATTCTATTAGTTTCTTATTTATTTATTAACAGTAATAAAGTAGATTTACTATCTACTCCTATTTATGAAAAGCAACTTAACTAGGATTAGAAATTCTAATTTCATAAAAATTAACAGCCATGACCAATGAGCATTCACCTTTAATTAAGGGCCCCTAAGGTCAATAACCCCTTTATCATAACAGTCAAAATAATCTAAAAAATAGAAACTTGTTCACTTCTCGCTCCTTAGGGTTTCAACTAGACACTTGGATGATTAAAGAAGGAAAGAGTATATATGTTAGGTTTTTTAGCTCTCAACTAAATGAATTTGACCCAAGAAAATTATGAACTTGAATTATCTAATAAAAAATTCACCATCAACGTGCATGCTTTCTTTAAGAAAATTGAAGAAGACAAATTGTTCTGTAAACTAGAGATAATCATTAAAACACCTAGGATTCACCCTCTTTTTATTTTTCTTCAAAGAAATAAGGTTCTTATAATGTTTTCATTATATATGAACTATTAAAGGTGCTTGAGAAAAGTCATCATCTCCCTTCTTTTACTTTTTTGGTAATCTGGATAAAAAGTTGTCTAGCACCAAAATTTGGGTTCTTTGGGTTTGGACTACCATTTGTAAATAGCCAAAAAAATTTGTACAACATGGTAAACAATATTGAAATGTTTTTTTTTGATCGGTAAAAAGTCGTGTTACTAAAATTTAAGATCCCAAAACTTTGGGTACAAGAAATTGCGCCCCCAAAATAAACTTGAAGAAAAAAACATCCAACAACTAGATAAACTGACTGAGCTAAGCTACTAAAAATAGTAACTAACTACCTAAACAACAGAAGGGGGCAGACCCACAATACATACTCAGAGGTAGCCAGAGATACAACATAGACCCACAATACAACTCATAATGACATAGGCAATAGATCCTTCTTCTGAAAGTATGGCAGAATGAGCTGCCAGAGTCATCAGTTCAGTATCCAGGAAAACCCATGAGCAGCATAGAAGGAAACCCATCTACAATCATCTAGGCACAAATTCTAATGATCATAAGAATCAATCACGAAAACCTGTAGCACCATGATCCTTTAGCACAAATTAACTCAACAAACTAGTCATTCACACACTGGCTTTAAAACTGCATCTGAAAGAATGTGGAATAACCAACCAGCAAGACAATCTGAACCAAAAAATCAAAGACCTAGGCCCAATTGATCAACTCTTTTACTAATCAGTAAACTGATACGATCTCCAACAGGCTAAGGAATCATCAAGAAGAACCAAAAAGCTGGTCTCATCAAATCATAGAGCCCAGATGACTGACTGCACACTCACTAACATTAAACTCATTACCTGAAAGAAGGAGGGCTAATCAGCAACCTGAGAGCTATGAAACTCAGAATCCAACTCCAAGAAATCGACTGATAACTCCTTAAAACCAGCTCAAGACCAGTAGCAAAATAAGACCAGGATAGGGATAAAAGTGAAGCACCTCAACCCCCATCCCTCTTCATCTTTGATGACTTCTTTTTTCTGTTGTCCCAAGATTCCTCAAACTCCATAGATTCAATCACCAAGCGGTCAGAATCAATCCCTGAAAGGGAGTCTTCCATAGAGCCATCATCATCATCGAAGAGTTGTGTCTTCCTCAGTTGGTAGTCAGCCGAACAGCCACTACTTTCCCAGATTTTGTTAACCTTCCATGAATCAGAACAGCTACGAGCAAGTTCCAATTCCCAATCGAGATTAAGGCTGTCCAGATTGCATATTGGGGATGACCCAATCATATCCGGTTCCATAATCCCAACTACATGACCTTTGGGTTGATGATCATGAGCCAAAGCACAACTAGTGAGGACTGCTTCTTGAACCTGCTGAATGATGAAGTTCTGCAAGCTCTCGTCTTCATCAGCAATACCTACAGGTGTCACCAACGATCCTCCTTGTTCTTCAACAACCTGAGACACTTTGTCTTTAGAGGCATTTATGCAAACACCTCTCTGCTTCCCGTGCCTTACCTGCAAATCGTTGTCCGGGATTGGTTTCCTTGCCTTCAACGGGCAGGAGGAAGCCCTGTGCCCGAACAGCTTACAGCTTGGACAGGATGTCGGCTTTGAAACAATCTCAACCTTCAGCTGCTTGACAGTTGAATCCACTTCAACCATTGTCGACCTAGGCAGTGCAGATCCACTACTAATCTCGACACAGGCTATTGCAACACCCAAGCAACCGATGGTCGTTGAGCTGTCGTCGAAGTCGACTGGCTTCCCTATTGTGCTCGCAACTCTTGCGATGCTGCTGCGAGTCCAAGGAATGCCAGCATTTTCGATTCTAACCCATATCGGAACCTGAGGGAAGGACAGAGGGGGGAGAGAGATTCCGGGCTTCCACGAATGGGCGATAACCAGCGACCCATCCATGAACCACAGCGCCTCATCCAACACTCGGTCTCTTTCTATTTTGGACGAAATCTTGATGATGAAGGCCTCCCTCTCTTCAGCGAAGACTTCCATTGCTCCACTGGGGTGCCACGTCCTTCTAATCCAACCATGAAGGTGTTCGCGGTAGGGTTTCCTTCCGACAAAATGAATGGAAATAAACTCACCCCAATCCGGCACAGGACAATCCCGGCTAGAAATGGAGGCGCATTTAACCCCATCTTTAAGAATTGGCTCAATAAACTCGATCGTAGCAGCCCCATCGATCTCTCGGTCTTGTCTACTGGAGCTCAACCAGTCGGCAATCCGCGAGGCGGTGGCTGCTCCGTTGCCAGGGTGGGTTTGCGTGGAGGAGGAGGAGGGTGCGTCTGCCGCCTCCTTTCCTTTGGATTGAGCGGGCGATCCAGCATGGCCAGGGTTGATTTGCTTGCCTCCATCCCCAGGTTCCGCATGTGGACAGCCTGGAGGAGCCGTCGGAAACATCTCTGCAGCAGCAATGGTCTTCTCCCCGCGGCCGCCAGGGAATCGCCCTCGATGCAATTTTAAAAACTTTGTTTCAGCTAATCAAATGTTTCTCTAACAATTTTAAAAACTTTGGTGAAAATCCTATAATTAACGCTAAAACGCATCCAACAACCTCTAGGAAAATCCAACACCTTTGTAGGTTTTCACTAAACTCAATATATAACGACTAACCATTTCACTTGTTTTCACTGAATTGTTTTATTTTAATTCTTGGAAATAAATTTCCTTCTCCATTAGTATTATATATCCTAATTCTTCAACATAAAATTTGTAGATATATTATGGTTTATGCCCTATTAACTCTTAACCATAGTTGCTTTGTCATTAAATACATGTATCATTATTTATATACTAATTGTTTCTTACTTTATTAATTTAATTAATGCTCAGTACTTCATATTTGAATATAAATTGATGATAAATATAAACATAGACACAAGTAAACATTATTTATCCCTAAAGCTTAGATTTGTGTGGCACACAATGTAACTCAGAAACCTAACTTGGGGTAAATGATATTTGAGTAAGCACTGGCATAACTACCAATTTTATCTCACTTATTATAGGAATTCATCCACATAAGCTTATGTAATCACATACATAATACTAAATTCATGGTGATACCACTAACATATGTTTATCTATAGATATAGTCATTATGCCAAACTCACACACTTTCCTCAAGCTAGTTCTCTATTTAAAATGCATTACTTTGTGTCAAATAATATTTATTAAAATGAAGACACCAAAACAATACATATATCTATTAGAACATCACATCTTTTAGGAGAGACTATGATATTATCATTTTATATAAATCATTGATGCGCAGTAACAAAACCTCAATAATCAACCTTCTTTGCACTAAAACCCGACCATAGTTGTGATTAGTTGAATGTGAGGCTCTCCACCACCTCCACAAGTCTTTGAAGAACTCATTGAGCTGAAATTTGGTCTTCAAAGTCATCATAGGTCTGAGAAACTCCTTTAGCCATTGTAAATGTAGAGGATATCCATTGAGGCAGAACGATAGTGAAACAAGGTTAGAAAACTTGTCTGGAGAGTCTGGTAGGTATAGATGGAAACAAGGTAATATTCCATGATGAATATTGGCAAGTACATCCCTGGGAAGTTGTTGCACCATACAAGAAATTGAGATATGTAGGTTGAGGATGGGATTCAAGATTACAACATTGCAATGAGAAATATATGCATAGGGAAATCTATGCCTGTCTACATTGAGTTGCTTTGCATGATTTATTGGAACTGGTATGGCTATGAGGCTAGGTCAGAGATCAATTTTACTACCATGAAACTGAGTTCATGGGTACAACATATACATGAAAGGAACCCACAATGGGAATAAGGAAACACATGAACAACATGTTTGAAAATCATTGATTGGAGAATGGTGGTTGTCATCACTGGTCAAAGATAGTCATTGTCTTTGTAGGAAGTTAGAGTTTTTTGTAGCTCCTCGACTATACTTCAATGAAATTAGTGGTAGAGGAATGCCTTTTGTAGTCTTGGGATGCTTAATGGACAAATAGGAGGCGGTAGGATGTAGCATGGCCGAGTGTGAGTGGCAGTTTGACCACTGGAGAAGTGCAAGTTTTGGGCATTTTTTGAGATAAAATGTTAGGAATCAAGTTGGGGTTTGACAAGTTTGGAGTTTCCTACCAAAAGAGATGGTGGCATGATGTCTCTTATACATGGAGGAGAGGGGGAGAATGTGGTAATCCAATTTCCTTGTGGGTTGTTTCTCCACAAAATGCAAGATTTGAAGGGGTTGAAGATGAAGCCTTCACCCTAAGATCTAGATACTATAGTTTATGGTGAACCCAAGATATCTTTTAATCATGTGATACTCTCTAATTTAGTTATAGGGGGGAACTTAGGGATATCGACTCAATTGATTGCGTTGGGTCTATTATTAGGTTTAATGATGAGATTTTGTATCATTTTGGTTTTATGTTTATTTGGATTAGTTAGAATCATGTAAAGTTGATGAAACTTGGTGGGTTGGTTACTTTAGACATGTGGATTCCAGATACACAATTAGTTACTAAATTTCCTCTAGGAAGTTATGTGATTTATACTATTATGTACTTAGGGTAACTAATGCACTAATAATTACTCAAATGGACTCAACTTACCAAAATTTATGAGAAGATCTAATATAATACAAACTAATTGTATACCAAAAAAGGAAGCATATTATGTACATATGTAGGGTCATTCAATATTCCAACCCTCATTATTCCTTATTGCATACTTAGGGCCATGTTTGTGTATTATTTGACTATCCAGTGAGGCAAGATAGAATTATCACATTCTAAGTTACCATAAAATTTAATGATATCTTGGAATAATACTATATTGTGTCAATCATAACTATTTAACATGATCTTCAAATTCAATAATTAAATATATGAAAGTATAATTAGGTCAATTTAGGTTTTCACCTCACTTAATATGAAGAAATTTTTGGAAGTATTTTTAATCACATTTTTTTCTAGGTTAAATTTGAGGCTGTTATAGGTTTCTTGACACATGTTCAATAGATCACATTGCATGTATATTAAGCCTCATATACGACTTATCTATCACCAAAGCTAATACATCCCAAGTCACATTGTTATTTGCTATTTAGTCATCATTCGTGGAATTATTACTATTTCACCTCTTTCAATTATCACCTACCTTCAACTCTATTTGTTCCACCATTTCCCTTTAACTTACTCTTTATTAATAAATTAACCCAGGCACTCAAATCCTCCATTACTTTTGACCATGATCGTTTTTTTGAATAAGATCTCTAGATGCATGTAGTAATTGGTGATGAGTATATGGAATATAGTCTCTATTAACTAATCAAGACTCTAAAGGCTTGTGTGGTTGCATCTCCACTCCAAAAGCTTTTGTTATTTCTAACTGAAGAAACTTTGTCTTTTGCACCCTTAGTTTTCTAGATTATAAAAAATTGATTTTGAAGCTTATCATTTAGGGAATCACCATGGATCCATTTTTAGGTTTTGAGTTCATACATGTGATGATTCTATCTTTAATATAGTTCATTCTGATGTATGAGGACTAATGTATTTAGAACTTGAATATTGATATTTTGTGGTACTTATTCATAACTTCACAATAGAAACTTGGTTATATTTAATGAAAGGTTGTTTGAAATCTTTTCATTTGTCAAAATCTTTATTTTTTATATTGAAAATCAATAGTTATGAAGGGTCCACATCCTTCACATAAATAATACTAAGGAATATATTCATCATGCACTAACTTAGTTTTCCTCAACCAAAGGGATTTCTCACAAACCATTTTGTCCTCATACTCCTCACCAAGACACATCATCACAAGGAAAAATACACATATCACTAAAATAATTTGGACACTTCTTCACCACATGCATGTTCTCAAAGATTTATGAGGGGATGTTTTTCTCATACCCACATATTTGATTAATCACATGCCATCATCTATATTAGATTACTGAATCCATTTTCAAATTTCATATCAAAACTCCCATTATATTTGATTCCACTTAAGATTTTTGGGTGTGTTTGTTTTATCCATGTGCTTAGTGATGGTTGTGATAAGATCAGTCTTCAAGCAACTAAACGTGTGTTTGTTAGATATTCTAAAACTATAAAAGGTTATAACCACAATACTCTAAATGAACATTGATATCTTGTGTCTTCCAATGACACCTTTCTACACATTATTCAACTGTCTAATCCTTCTTAGGATGTTTAGGAAATTGAAGGTTCTATTTGTTTCCCAAGATTGTTGATCCAATGACTAATGTATCCCATGACCCTCCTAATCATGGATCCACACATCATGACTGTGACTCTACAAGTCTCATGGATACTCTGTCATAGGTATAAGAAGGCATGGATGAACTAAACCATTGTCCAATCTCTACTCACTTTAGGTATCTCTTTGTTTAGCTTATTATTGATGGTGAACTCATTTCCTTATGTAGGGAAAAGTGGTCATGTATATTTCATTCTATTAGAAAATTTATTTAATTAGTTAATTCATTTGTTGGGTCTATTTGTAATATGGGACCAATTGTGTATTGGTTAATTAGGATTTGTCTTGAGTTTGTGTGCTTCCCCCTATCCTATTTATAGGAGATGGGGGGTGCCCATCTATCAATAAGGTAAAACTTCCACACAAGTAGAATTCCGCATCACATTGTATTTTCCACATGGTGTCAGACTAGGTTTTCTTGTATCACCCCAAACTTGAGAGAGACAGAGAGTGAAAAGGAGAGAAGCATCCCCTTGTGGGCAGCCACCATCGCCAGGTGTTTCTTGTGTGCCCATAGAGATTTCCTACCCCTACTTCTTCTAGGAGCTATCTCCATGGAGCATCTACATCAACTTTGTCAAAGTGTATCTTGAAGGTTTTTGGTATTAGACCTACAAGATCCTCTATGTCTCTATAAATATTATTTACTTATGGATCCACCACCACAACCCTATTTACTTCCATCATCTACACTGCTACAGATCTACACCTTTGCCATCTACTCCTATGTTGATATACACCATCATCATCTATACTACCGCAAATCTATACTGCCATCATTTACATATATGCTAATCTACACTAACATCATCCCACCATCGAGATCTAATCTCAAACTTCGTAAATGATCTCCTTTTTAGACTGATATTAGGGATATATCATCCCTATATTGCTATGGTTGAGATCTAAAAGGATTTATCCACCTTTTCCCGCTTTCTTAGAATTTTTTGTAGTTTTTTAACTACTAACATGAGGCATCATTGTTTGACATGACATGTAGGTAGAGTTCTTCTTTGCTCATGACTCAGTCCACAAAATTTGGTCACCAACACAACGTGTCACTATTTGACATGCCAATTTGGTGTAGTTCTATTTTGTTCGCAAGTTGGATTGCAAATTCTACACTTTGACATAGCATATCTCCTAAATGACACAGGGTGTCACTTGCATTCTACCTAAGCTTTGCCAACTAACATGGCGTGTCACCCTATGACACGACATGTCACCTGGTTTCTGCTGGCATTGATACACGACATGTCTCTCCAATTAAGTGACATGTCACCTACTATTGGTCCTACTTCACGGTGTACTACATAATCTATGCCAATTCTATTAAATGGTGGATTCTTCTATTCATGGAGAGTCCCTTCCTTATCCTTACCAACAACAATTATCTTCTTTTTCCAACAAATTTATATTTATTTTGTTCTTTAACTCTCATACTTTCCAGCCATACATACATATCACATACCTCCTCAATACTTATACTATCCCCATATTCATAGTGTTCCAAATGACAATTGGATCCTAAAAAGATCTATTTATTTTTCTACCCCATATCTATGTAATTGGGTCATGATGCTGATTGAATCATGTTTCCAGTGACCTCCACATATTTGCCTACATAAGCACTACCTCTACCATTGTTTTTGACTCTCTACCCCAACTACTATCTTGACTCTTTTCATGGTTGGTGTGAATGGGAGAATAGAGGATGATGAGTAGAGGAAGAGACGAGATGGAGGAGAGAAGAAGAGGAATTTAGTTTTGCTTCTATATGGACTCTCCATGCTACTTTTGTTGCTACTATGTGGATACTTCTACTGCTATGTGGCATTGCTTTTTATTCTATATATGTCGATATTTCTACTGCTATTATTGATATATTTACCTTATGACAAGCTTGAAAAACTTATTCATTATCATCTGAATTGCTGCGATGGAGTAATCTACTTCACTTATGATATTTGCTGATTGCTTTTCTATCTGGGAATGCCATTTTTAGTACTTGTGCTATGATTAGCACATTTTTTGTTGCTTTGTCCCTTTGGTGTATCCACTGTTCATGCTCTATTTGCATGTTGACTCTTGTCTGTGCCATCACACATCAATCAATGTTACTACTGTGACTCAACGCTTTTTGGAATGTGATATCTACTATTGTGATGGTAAATCTATGATGAAAGAAGATGATGAATATTTCTTTTTGTGATTTTACATATACATGATGGAGTTTCATCTACATCATATCTTGGAGTCCTTTATCTACTTGCTATGTCATGCAATGGTCTTCTATCCAGCTATGTTGTCTACTTTCCACTACTATGTGCCAACACTCCCAGCGTTGTCTGTGCCTTGCGTATGTTGACTATTTTCTTGTCCATGTTTTGTATGCCTGTTGACTATTTTCTTGTCCATGTTTTGTATGCATGTTGACTACTACTTTGTGTATTCCAGAATCACTAGTCTACTTCATGACAATAGTATCTGAGATGAAGACCATTATTCCTATCTATTGTTGTTTACTTCTACTCCAGATGCCACTTCACAAAGATCAAGAAGCTCCTTCTACCTGCCTACCTACCTACTTTGAGAATATCTACTTGATGGGGAGTATTTGCGTTATTCATTGTAACATTGATGGGGAGAAACATTCTTGTATGAAATTGGTTTATCTTTTATTATTTTTCTCTAGTATGTATGTCGGCTTGCAAGTTCGATTGGGATTCACCCAAGCTCCAGCTTGAGGGTGAGTATTAGAGAGTATATTTAATTAGTTAATTAAGATGTTGGATTTAATTATAACATGATCCCAATTGTGTATTCGACCATTAGGGTTTTTATTGAGTCAGTACACTTCCCCTTATACTATTTACAAGAGAGGGGGACTTCCCTTCTATCAATAAGGTAAAACTCCCACAAAGGGTAATTCCTCATCATATCACATTTTCCTCCATGTCATATCACATTTTCCACACATTCTATTTTACACTTTGTTTCTTATGACTTCTTATCACCATACAATGATTGATTTATCACCCATGAATTGTTTGCCCATATTCCTCATATTGTATATGTTGTTCTAAGTCACCCAGGTTGGTGAAAAGCTATGAAATATGAGATATTTTCTCTTTCAGGAAATTATATTTGGATTCTTATGTAAGCTCCCTATAACTAATCAATAGTCATTTGTAGATGGGTCTTATCCATTATTGTTGGTTTGGTGGTATTATTGACAGTTTTGAAGAAATAATGGTGGAAAAAGGCTTCACACAGGTATCGGGCAAGGATTACCTATAAAATTTATTCCAGTACCTGAGATGATATCCATACGTCTATTCATTTCCTTGGATTCCACTTTTCATGCCCCATCCATCAAATCAATATCAAGATGATTTTATTCATTAAAATATCTTTAAATATATAAATTTGGAGCAATTACCTAGGTTAGGGGGAGCCCATATAGTTTGACATGTTCATAGATCTCTCTACAGCCTAAAGTGTCATTGAGAGAATGGATTAGGAAGTTCAACCAGTCTGTCCAAGTGTTTGGGATACAAATATGTAGCTTCATTCACTCTATCTTCCATCACCATTGACCTTTTGGTTTATATTCTCTTGTTGTCTATGTGGATGATATTTTTGATTATAGGTGATGACCACCATGAAATTAAGAGATCAAGTAGTTTCACTAGGGAAAATTCCAGACCAAAACTGTTGGTTGCCTAAAATACTTATTTAGGTATTAAAGTGCTGAGATCCAAGAATTATTTCTCAATGGAAATGTGTGCTTGATAATATTCAAGAAACTAGTGCATTGGGGTAAAAATCTACACATTCACATATGGATCCCAAAGTCCAACTATATAAAGAACATGGGAGACCTCTACTAGATCCTTGGAAGTACAAGTGGTTGGTTGGAAACTAAACTATCTTATAGTTCTAGACCAAATTAAATCTTTTTCTATTTGGGTGGATTATTAGTTTATATACAAACTACATTCAAGTCATTGGGGTGAAATTAGTTAATTTCATTGATGTCTCAAAGGAACATACTTCTTATCTTACACATCTAAAGGTGCATGGATTCATAGATTCATATTGGGAAAGCACTATCATCGATCCATGATTTGCGACTAGTTATTGTGTTTTTATAGGAGGTAATATTGTCTCTTGTAAAATAAAGAAGCAAACTATAAGTGGACATTCTAGTGCTGAGTTAGAATTTAGGCTATGGCCAATGTCATCGATGAGATACAATGGGTTAAGATCTACATGGAAGATCTAGGATCCTGTGACAAACCGATTACCAATCAAGCCATCACCAGTAATAATCACATAATAACCATAATCAACAGAATTAACAAAAAACACTAAGATTTAAAACCATTTTGCACATAGATCCTCTTCCAGGAAATTCTTACAAAAAGAACCAAAACTTTATATACATGTGCTTCATATCGTACATACATTGTACTGTCTCATCTCAAGGATAACAAGTACCTATTACTTTACTTTAACATGTACAATAACAACATAAAATCTTGAGGTAAACAACCAAAATCTCAAGTCATTTGTAAAAACAACTAAGAACTATCTCCAAGGACCTGAGAGTACATAGACAACACATAGTACTTCTATCTATAAGACATGACAGACAACACATCAACTTGAGCTATCACTTTGTCCCGGCTGTTGTTCTCCTTCTACAGAAAGGTTCTACCTCCTTGTACACGTCCACCTAAAAATTGTAGATCCCACGGGGTGAGACAATTGTCCCAATGAGAGATATAACTCTCCGCCGACTATATTATTTTCAAGATTAAGTAGTATAAAAATTGAGCAGAGGTTCTTTTGTATAAATGAGCATCATTAATCACTATTATATGTAGAATAGAGTAGTCATTCTTCTTAAAATAATGCATCTATCTATGGTAGAGAAATAAATCATCTATTCACTATTCAAGGGAATATGAAGAAATATGAATAACATCTATTCAACTAAGATGTATAAAATGAGTGTACATCAACCAATATCTTTTTGTATTTGATCCTTAAGCAAATACACTACACGGATAATTACATATTACAATCACACTTATGCCCTGAGGAGATGAAATATACCTTTCATACTCCAACTAACCACTAGTAATTCGAAATTGGTTCCATGCAAGGTCAATGGAAGAGCCGACTGTCAAGACGTCACATATCTCGGTCAGTACGAGACCACTTAGGATTCAGCAGGACTTCTTGTGTCTGCTGCTGGAAGGACATCTTGTGTCATCTACTTTTATCATGCAGGGGTATAGAGACATCTTCTCTATAGAGTTACTGCCATAGAATGTACTCTCTTCGGGATAAGTCCACTTAGCTTTCCCAGATTTATAATATAAGGATAAGGAAGATCAACATCAATTCCTTTCCTGGTCGGGTGATTTTATATTTCAATCCCGACATCACTTAGGAATGAAGAAGGATTTACACATCAATTTCTTATTTGGTCGGGAGATTCACATCATCCTGGGATAAATAAGGAAGTTGTGACACCGATTCTTCATTGGGACGTTTAGATATACGTCATCTTTCACCCCCACATATTCAAAAATATGCACTTCTGAGATAAACTCATTTAACCATCAGCAATTTCTGACACTGAATGGATCTATGGTCAGGGTACTACATGATAAGATTTAACTTGCTTAATTAGGTACCTTACAATATTCTTTTAGCATCAACCAAGTTTCAAACATGAATTATAACAGATGTTATTAAAGAAAGGATAGAAATTTTAAGATCTTTTGAACATTCTTGAAAGTATACCACTGGGGATCTCAGTCCCTTATCACATCACTAGGAATTCTCATCCTTTCATATCATCATCATCATGATCACTGGATCTGGGTATTCAAACCCTTAGATCCCCACATAGCATTGTTACCTCTGTAATAAGTAACTATTACCTCTAGGTTCTCTGACCAAGGTATTCATCTTACTTGTTGTACAAATATTTAACATAGCTCACATAGTTCATTAAACATCTTTTCACCTTTTTTAGGAAACAACTTATCCTTTAAGACATTAGACTGTATAATCATTATACAAGTATTCCACACAGCTTACAAGACTTATTTAAGTCTTTTGATATAACACATCATAGCTCATATCTTGCTATGCTCATCATTTCATGATTTAGGTATAGTGTGCTCTTTATGATGAAAGATTCTTATTAACATATAACATCATTATTCAATATAAGAAAAATGCATCCTTCCCATGATTAGGGTTAGGATTATATACATCATCACCTTGTGATATAAGAAAATACATTCTTCCCATTATTAGGGCTTGGATTTCTCAATCTAACCAATTATCATTATAAAAGCATATCATCACCCTTCATTAGGGTTAGATTTCCCTTTATTAACAATTAAGGATTCAAAATCATAATGTCTAGAATCAAACCCTAATTCATACTCCACTCATCTTAGGAGTATCAATACATTCTTATCAACATGTTTATCACGCATGTAAAAGTCTCTCTCTTATCCTTATTAGGGTACTGATTGCATCTTATTTAATTCACCTCTTTAAGATCTATTAGATTATCATTATTAAATTGAATTAAACTCATTATGTCTCAATATTAATCACACAACATACATCACTTAGACAATTTTAATGGATTGGAGCATGCCTACCATATCGGGTATCATGGTCCATATTGCTATCCTATTTGTGCTTGAAGATGCACATAGCATCATATTATAGTTCCATATAAATCCTTTAACAACACCACAACATCATGTCGGGTTTAGGGTTTATCACCTAACTCCATATCATGTAGCCATGTCGGGTTGGCTGCCACTTTAGCTTTTATCATCTTAAGTCATCCTCATATCGAGTATAGGTTGAACTCTTGACCTTAATCGGGTTTAAAGGCATATTGGGTTCTCATATCGTGTACAAGAGTACACCATATCGGGCATGTCTCTGTGGCTCTACCATGTATTGTTCAAGATCATATATAATAATATTATATTGATTTTCTACCTTGAATTGCTATATCAAGTTTCCATCTCAACTTCCATATCAATTTTCATGTTGGGTTTACCATATCGTGTCCCCACATTAGGTTACTATATCGTGCTCCTATATTGGATATCATATCGTGTTCTCACGTTGGATTGCCATATCGTGATCCATATTAGATATCAAATAAGTTTATGTGTTGGACATCATATCAGTTTCTATCCTTGGGTTTAGCATATCGAGTTATATTCATTGGGTATCATGTCGGGTTACTTAATATAGATAAACCCTTGATCTTATAACCTCTCTATACTTTCAAGATCCAATTCTTTTATAATAAGTACACAACAGGATAAATACTTAGTTTCTCTTCAACTCATCTCAAGGTAGTAGGGTATACCGGGCTTCAAAGGCAATTTATTTTCCAAGCATATCAAATTTCCATTTCTCTATCTAGGGTTTTGCCCATATCGTGTAAAAGGTAAAACTTTAACCTTGTATCATGTATAAAGTGCTAATAGGTAACTGTAAGGACCCTATCCAAAGTTTTGGGATAAACCTCTTTTCTTTGCTTATGAAAGGTGCTTAGAACCTTAATCTAATCTCTTAAGATGTTTTGATATCATGTGACAAGCTCATGTTTCCAGTTTGGTCCCGTTTGGATGCTATTTGAGCAATGTTTGCTTGTTTTGGACCAAAGTGCAATTTACCCAAAGTAAGGGGTTATATTGCAATATGTCACATGTAGAGCATGCCTTTAGTTCTCTAGCATCATTATAAAGAGAATGATGAGGTGGGGCACCTTTTGGAGGACCTATGTTCCAAGTTTGAGCTTAGTTGGATGATGTTTGTGCCCTATGTGCTAGATTTGGTGCAAATGGCAGATTACCCAAAGTGGAGGGGTCAATATGCAATTTCTTAGCTCTAGAGTCACCTCCCTTCAGTTTGGCATCATCTAGGACATAGATGGAATTTGGGGCACCTTGTTTGGTTGATAGTTGAGAGTAACATTGTTATATGGTCTTTATATCACATATGTGTCACACATGCTACCTTGTCTTTTAGTGTATCAGATAGAAGCTTGAGAGTGTGTCGCCCATGGGAGGTACCCAGATGCATAGTACACATCCTAGAGTGTATGACCAGCCCATGCATGTGTATCTTGGGTGGCAACAAGTGGTGTTAAGTGCATGAGCAAGTGGCATCTTGGGTTATGTGGTTATGACACCTCTCCCTTACTACCTCTCTCTTCCTTGGTGTATATAGCTCCCTTCCTCCTTACCCAAGTGATCCTTTTTGGCCACCTTCTTTCCCCTTCCTATATGGGACTATCATGGGAGCTTGGGAGGGTGAGTTCTTTGGCCATGGAGACTCCTTGCTCAAGATCCGACCTTGGTAAGTCATGCTTCCTTGCTAGCTTTTCCTTGTGCGTTCTTCTTCATCTCCTTCTCCTCCTCTTAGCCATGTATGGGCCCTTGATGTGAGTAGGAAAGGCCGTGGTTATCTCCCCCTCTTTTCTTCTTCTTGAGCTATACATAACCATGGTATCTTCTTCTTCTCTTGTTCCTTGAGGTGTTGATGATGGAGCCGAAGACAAGCTTAGAGCTTCAAATGGATGGTTTCCATGGAGGGGAACGTGGGTTTTCTACTTGGATCAGGGATCTTTATGCCTTTCATGGAGATCCTCTTAAGGCGGGTTACATAACTCTTAACCATCTCTATTATGTTCACTCTCCATATGTGCATGTGATGATTCTTGTCTTTAAATTGATACCCTTCTCCATGATAGCCGTGCATGTGGAACTTGAGATCTATTTTAATGGAAATGGTCACATTTTACTATTGTCCTTATCTTGTTCTTCTTGTGTTAGATGGTAACGGGTGGCTAGAGGTTGAAGATGACTTGCCCGATACTATGCTTTACCCGATATGGGGGCTTTCCTGATACTATGATTTGCCCAACACAATACCTTGCTCAATAGGTTATACTTCGGTTGATGGTTTGTGGCAATACCCCTTTCTCTCCTTTGGACTTGAAAGGTGAGCCTATGGCCTAGATGTTTGGGGAGATATGATGTGGTGACCGATATCTCTTTCCTACCCTAGGGATAGGGTTTGGACGTTATGGTTGGTGGACACCTAGTTGGTCCCTTGGCTGAAATGTGTTCTACATAGTGGCTCCTTGAGGCTGCTGCTCGATACCCTCTTCTAGAGTTGAGCCTTGGGTGATATGCTAAGTGAACCCTTTGTTGACCTTGTGACCGATATGCACCTCTACCCAATATGATGTTGGTGGGTGATATGGTAGTTGGCCGACACGAAACCCTAATCTTAGTGTCTTGGCCGTAATAGAGCTCCAACCCTAGCTTGGGCGATAGGATTTCCCTGGGTGACATGGATGCTCTAATCTAGTTGTACGACAAGCTCTTGGGGTTGAGCCCTTAGATTGTATCATGGGCGATATGATGGTAATGCCTTTGGTGATAGGTATCTTTGATAGTGTAGGGAAACTGATAGGTTGTTCCTTGGTGTGGGCGATAACCCTAGAAGTAGTGTCTTAAGGCAATATGATTGCATTGGCCGATGGGATGGTCCTAACCCTAGAGTGCCTGACATGTTGTCATGTGAAATGAGATGCCTAGTCGATAGGCTAGATCTAACCCTTGTTGCCCGATATAGCATCCTGGACGTCATGGAGTTTTGAGTGTTGGGGGTTGCCCTAACCCTAGCTGACCGATAGGGGTGCTTTTGTGGTAATGATCCCTTGGGAGATATGATGGGTGCCCAAGATGGTGCTCCATGAATGACAAAGGATGTGAGGATGCATGTTATGAATGGTCCCTTGATATGCTTCCCGGTATCATCAACCCTAGAACGTTACGAGTGTGTATGTGTGCATAGATTGGGGGACAGTAGGGTTAAGTGCATGGTTGATACCCCCACAAGGAGATATGTTACTTTGGCCGATATGCCTTGCCCGATACACACTCTCTCTCAGTTGGTTACCCGACATATGTATGTGCTTGATAGCTTGGATGGTCCTAGGGTTGAAGGTTTGGCCGATACATGTGGTGAGTTTGGACATTATAAGGTCTTGGACGATATAAGTTGAGGGTTGGATGATATAGTACTTTGACCATTATAGGGTCCCAAACCCTAGTTGGACGATAGGCTACCTTGGGTGCCATGGCAACATTTGATGGATGGTAGTAGTGTACCTTGGGTGGTATGAGAGTTCCTTGGACATCATGATGTGTTGACCACGTGGGTGTCTGTTGGAGAATATAGTTGTAGCTTTGGGAGACATGATTTTATGGTTTCCCGGTATGAACCCTAACCCTAGAAGGGCTATAAGGGGGTCTTAGCCAAAGAGGGTTGTTGTGATGATCATATGCTGACCGACATACTCTTGGTCCATGGAGGCACGACACATCATTAGGTCTAAGTCTGGCCGCTATCCCCTTTGTGCATGGGTGCATGTCATGCTTGAGGCCAACAGCTTTGGGTGAGGGTCAGTTTCCTACCCGATACACCTTTAGTGAGGGTTTGTGGTTGCTTCCTAGTATTGGTGAGGATAGGCGATACTTCTAGTAAGGGTTGTGCCCTAACTCGATAACCCTAAAATTTATCTTGAGCCTTATATGATAATGTGCTATCTTTCTACCTTGAGCCCGTACTTTTAATCATGATGATAAGACATGAAGAATAGGTTGTGAGCGTTAGTATGGGGGTTACCTATGGTTGATGATAGGTGAACCTTTGATAATGCTTGATTGTTGATCATGATTGCATGATCCCTAAAGATGAATCCCGAGGGATGGTGGGCATGCTGATACAAGATATAGGGTATGGTGGATATCCATGGTACGGTAACAGTAATGTGTATTTCTTAATACACCATCTATGACTTATGCTTCATGTGTTCATAATAATATATGATTGTTCCATTCCTATAAACCTTAACCTTAATGATATGATAATCATGATATGTTATGTAAACATTGTATTTGGTGATCAAGTTATCTCTTTGATATGCTCCCTAACCATGCAGGCATTATCAATTGAATTCATAGCCAGGTAAGAGCTATAGTGATTATATGATTGTGTGCTTTGTGTAGAATTGGGTATATGTGCAATATCTGAGCAATGATGATGTGCCTTGTTGATGAGATAACATGTATCACCATATGATGAGAAAGGTCTGGTGACCTGATAAAGGCTGAGTGCCTGATTGAGGTTTTATCCTTTAGTTGTGATATGAGGGATTGATATCCCATGATGATGTATGATGATGAAGCCTTGAGAGGCAGTGGCATTATGTGATGAAATGAGGGATTGATATCCCATGGAAATATGATGATTGTTGAGGGCAATGAGAATAGTAGTAGCAGTGTGACACCAAAGTAATGTTGTTCATGTTTTACATATGGTTGCTTAATACAACTTTGTTGCCCCAACAATCTACTTAAAATGCATTAACTAATTACAGACAAACCTTTCATGTAGTTTGCCATGTTCATAGATCCATCATCGTCAGTAATTAGGTGATGGTGAAACAGGTTCTCCTACGGGTTAACCCGGAGCACATATTGTTGAATATGTGGGGTTTCTCCTAGCCGAAAATAGGAGGATTAGAGTGCAACTACGGTTGTGGACTCAAGATGTGTATAAGAGCATGGTGATTGGGCCCATGGCTCAGTATGAAGGAGCATGAATGCATTCATGGCTCAGGAGCACGATGAATAGGCATGTGGCTCATGATAAAAAGGGTAGACTGCGTGAGCTAGCCCTGTGGCTGAGGCCACTCAAGCAAGAGAATGTGGTCCTGCTTTGGTTAACGTGCACTGACCACGAAGAGGTGAGGTCATGGAGTCCGTCTCTCCTAGTAACCTTGTATGGCACCAGGTTTGGGCTTCACAACCGAAGGTTGGATTTTTGAGCGGGACGACTCATTTCCTCAGGGCATAATAAATCGTAATCCAACCGTATAGAATATATTGCTTAAGGCAAAACACAGAACATTGGTTGAGGCCTTGCTTGTATAGTTTTTCTAATTATATCTTGCAAGTTAATTGTACACTTTTCATATCTTGTGATAAATTCTTATAAAGCTTATCTTGCCAATCATGTCCCATAAAGAATTCTTGTTATATGCCTCCTAGATATTTTGGTAAGATTATTAATAAAGTTAGCTTTGCTCAGTATGTTGCTCCTATAATCTGCTTATAATAGTTATCTGGGATCATAATAAATTTGGTGGAGGGTTATGTTTCTCGCTGGGACTGTATGTCTCACCCTGCTGGTTAATAACCCTTTTTAGGTGGATGTTCCTGGCGAGATGAAGATCATGTGGCTGAGACGATATGCAGAGGTATCGTACCTGGTGGAATAGATAGTGTCTAGTAGTAGAGTTCTACGTTTCATCCCCGTACACTCGGGTCTTTGGGAGAGTTTTCGATGTTTCTCATATGATGATCGATGTATGGTTTTCGGGTTATGTATCTTGATGTAATAAATCTGCATGTGGAATAGTTCTTTCATGTAACGAGATGATGGGAAATTATGTTGTAGCACCTTGAAAATATGTTATCAAAAGAAAGTGTTGACTCAGATGCAACATGTTTCATCTTATGGTGCTTGTTGTAAATCGGTTTTAATTTCCCGTGATTTTCAGTAATCCGCTGGTTAGTATGTAATTATGTTTTGTTCGAGATGGGATGTTTCAATAACTCCCATATCATTCAAAAGACATGTCTTTTATCAAGTATGAGGTATCTCCTATCTCAATATCAGGTTATCCCTCATCTAGGGTTTTTAACTCATGTCGGGTTAGGATATAGACCCAACATGATATCGTGCATAAAGTGAACATATGACCCTATATCATGCTCAAGGAATGTATAAGTACTTACTCATCTCACCCATGAAGTATACACTTCTTACTATGTCATACTTGTAATGGATTTACATCAACATATCGGGTTGCTCATCCTCTAAGGTTTACTTATATCGGGTTAGAGTACATGCTTGGTTCCCTATTGTGCATAGGGTGCATGATTTGATCTCATATTGTGCATAGGGTATTACTCTTACCTTGTATCAAGTATAAAATATGGATATGTATCTTCCATATCGTTCATAGGACCTGTTTATAAAATATGACCTACCTTCATATCGGGTAAGCCTCTATATCGAAGTCTATATCGGGTTTTAAGAATCTTCAACCCATATCGGGTTGTTCAATGATGATGTCATCATCATCAACCTCAAGATCCTTATCTAACTATTCAAAACCATGGACAACAGTCCTAACTTCTTATTGAAACTCATGAATATATCATTTGATCAAAGGAAATCTGAATTTGAAAGAAATCAACAAGTTGAACAATATTGAAGACAAGATAATAATATAGATGGGTTCAAGTTATATAACCCACCTTATGAACAACTTCCAAGCTTCAAGCTTCAACTCCTCACATTCCAAGGTTGAAAATGAACCTCTCAACAATCCAAGACTTGAGCTCCTAACTTTTGCACGATATCTTGTGATATTAAAACACTTAGGACACATTCAGCATGTAACATTTTGCAATGTAGCCCCTCATCTTGGGCAAATTGCACTTTTCACTTAGATTGTCATATAATACACACATAGTTTGCAAATAAGCTCAAACTTGAAAATACACTTCTCAAAGAGTCTTAATTACTTTTCAAAGGATTAGAACAAGTTTATAATTATCTTGTTTAAGTAAAACTTCTAAGGTTAAGTCATAACCCAGGTCAGGGGTGTTACAACTTGACACATCTGTTCTTGGATGTCATGAAGATGATCACGATTTCCGTCAAGGTGGACCATGATCTTCTTGGCCTGCGGCCTGTGGTCCGGTCCCCAGCTTGGAGGTGCCTTAGAGTTCTAGGGAGAGGTGCGGAGTGTATGGGACTTCTTACCGCATTCGAAGGAGCGGTGGCCCGACTTCCAACACACCCGACAAGTCCACGCAGATCGGCACTCATGTTGCCAGTGTCCTCTTCTCAAGCAGTGATGGCAAGTGTTAGCAGGAAGTCGGTTCCTTGGACTACAAGCAGCTTTGTCCTTGCCCGTGTTGTGATCCAGAGTTGCGTCACGGGCCGGTTGGTGAGGTAGAGGTACGTTTGTATGCACTGTGTTGCCCGTGGGTGGTTGACGCCCTATGTAGAACCAGCCTTCTCTGTCAGGGCCATGAATGTTCCTCCTTGAATACGCCATGGGGTGTGTCGGGTGGCTGAAAGATTAGCCAAAGCCCAAAAAACCGGCAGCCTGTTAGAGCAACCCCACAGCCGGGAGTGGCTAAGGGCCTTGGGTAGCAGCCCAGTGTCAGAATGACAGGGAGCCAACAACCAACGCGACACGGGAATGCACACCAGTTTGTATCGGGTGGTCTGTATCGTCCCTTGCCCGTGTTAGGTTGCTGTGATATCGAACCAGCCTCCATCCGATACGGGAGCGTTTTTTTACAGTCAGCCCTGCTCTTCTCAGCTTGGCCTTCGTCAACAGTGCAGCTTACATGATGTCACCTCCCTCAACTCTCATTCGGCACGATACAGTATCACGACACGTGAGTACGATACCCGATGCACGATACACCTGGCACGATACACCAGCTCCCGACCTTGAGGAAATGCTACTCCCGCATTGATTACTGTTCGATTATTTGTTGTTACCGTGCGCGTACCAGGCAGCTATGAAGTCTTTCGAAACCAGTAGAAGCTTGCACTGTTTTTGCATGATAAACGGACAACATCTGCAATCATGTAACAGGACGAAAAAGAACTGGTGGAACCTGACCAGCCGCACATTGGCCGAAACCCGGAACAATAGTATTGGAACAGTAAATTCATGTTGGTACATGAAGAGAGGTATATACTATAGGCAAAAATACCTAAATGGCACATTTGCCAATTTTAATTACCTAAATGGCACGTTCTTGAACTTATTGTCTAAAATGGCACATTTTTGGAGCAATGCGTCCCCTGCCGGGACGCATTGCTCTCCCGCGAGCCAATGCGTCCCTGCGGGGGACGCATTGGTCCCACAGGAGGGCAATGCGTCCCGACAGGTGACACATTGCCCTCGTGTGGGACCAATGCGTCCCCAGTCGGGACTCATTGGCTCGCGGGAGAGCAATGCGTCCCGGAAGGGGACGCATTGGCCCCACACGAGGGCAATGTGTCACGTTTCGGGACGCATTGCTCTTTGTGGGACCAATGCGTCACGCCCCGCGACGCGCCCAACGGCTAGAAATTGCCACGCAGGCAATGCGTCCGGGACGGAGACGCATTGCTCCCATGCAACGGCTATTTTACCGTTGGCCGCCGCGCGGCGGTGCCACGTGGGCGCAATGCGTCCCCAACCGGGACGCATTGCTCCCCTATATATATTGGGCGAAAATAGCCCCCCAAACTCACACCATTCTTCATTTCCTTCATCTAGCTCTATATTCCCATTGCTCTGGAGAAGTTCTTCTCGGATTTCTATTGCTTTGGGTGGTTTTAGCTTATTTCGGGCGATCTTGGAGCTGATATCTGCTACTGTTCGGAGACTTTTAGAGCTTCTTCTTTCTCTTCTTCTATTCTTCGATTGTCAACAGATAACTCTCCATTTCAGGTATTTATTCTATCAAATTTTTAATTTTCAAAATATGAACTTAACTTAAGTACGAAATATTCATCTGAAATAAATGTATTGTTAGTCTTTAATTGCACATTACTGAAATAATGATGTAGAAAATGACAATTGAAGGCTACTTAATACCTGAAAATTTATTGTTCGAAATTGCAAAATTGTTATTTTGAAATGTTAGTGTTACTAAAAAATTAGCAAAATTGTTATTTTGAAATGTTAGTGTTACTAAAAAATTAGCAAAATTGTTATTTTGAAATGTTAGTGTTACTAAAAAATTGCAAAATTGTTATTTTGAAATGTTAGTGTTACTAAAAAATTAGCAAAATTGTTGTTAAGAATTAGTTAATTTTATAGAAAAAATAGCAAAATTGTTGTTCTTAATTGTTGTTCACTGTTAATGTTATAGAAAAAGTAGTCCAATAAATTTAATTCCAAATTGATGTCACTGCTCTAAAATATTAATTCATGTTGATATAATGTCATAAAATATGAATTTCTTTCTGATGTTAATATAATATTCTAAAATATAGGAACATGGCATCTAGTTCAAATTCACGAATTGTGAAGATGCGATATGATGGACAATTTCTCTCTGATGGGTCTTATTCTAGTCGATCTGTTAGACCCATAAACATTTCACTTATTAATACCCTATCTGAACTAAAATCATATATCTATACAACACTTGACATCAATCCCAACCACTTCTCTATCAAAATATCCTATCTTTTTCCTGGAGAAAATCATATGCTCATACAAGTTGATGATGATGATGCATACAGAACCTTGTTATCACTTTCAGCTGATGCCTATATTGATGTGTTTCTTGAAAAAACATCTATCCACCAACAACCTTATTTAATGAGTCTATTGAATCAATTTCAATCTCAATTCTCTCGGAGTCAACCACCTCAATTCTCTCAAAGTCATTTAACTACTGAATGGAGTCAACCACCTCAATTCAGTCTTACACCTCAATTCAGTCTTAGCAATTTAACAGCTGAGTGGAGTGAACCACCTCAATTTTCTCAAAATCTAACTACTGAGAATATTGGTGTTGAGGTTGAGGAGGGAGATAATGATTGTGATCATGAAGGTGATAATGATAGTGATCATGAAGGTGATAACAATAGTGACATTGAAGGTGGTAATAACAGTGAACCACCTGAGGATGAGTCATTGACTGAAACCGATGCTGAGCACACACATCCATTCCCTGACTCTATTGCAGCATTGAGTCATATTCCATCCATATTTGACAACCAATGACCCCAACATGAACACATTGATTCCAACTATGAAGCTTTTCAAGATGATGACTGGGTGGAAGATTTTTGTCATGAATTTCGTCTCGATTACAATCCTTCCAGTGCTGTTATATATGAGGGTGCTTTATTTGCATCTAAAGTTATACTGGTTGAGACACTCCAAAAATGGTCGGTACAAAAGAATGTCCAGTACCGTACATTACGCTCAAATAATCGTCATCTTAAACTTGCTTGTATCCATGATGAACGATGTCCTTGGAGATTGACCGCTTGCCAGTCCAAAAAAGCAGGTGGCATGTGGAAGATAAAACGTTGTAAAGAAGGCCACAATTGTGAATTAACTGTTATGAATCATGATCATCACCAAGTCACAACATCTTATATTTCTCAAATGATAATGCCAATCCTAGTATCACGACTGGATATGTCGACACGAGAATTCGTGACAAGGTGAATGCTGAACTAAGGCTCAATATATCTTACAAGAAGGCATATCTAGCGAGGAGGAAGGCTGTTTGTAAAATATTTGGAGACTGAGAATCATCATATCATAGTTTGTTGCCGTTCCTAATTTCTCTGACACAATATATTCCAAGAACTATATATGCCCACCTTATTGATGATTATACCCTTCAAACTGAAGGCACTCGTAGATTCAAGCGGATGTTTTGGGCATTTGGTCCAGCTGTGAGGGGTTGGGCCTATTGTAGGCCTGTTCTTACTGTTGATGGCACATTTTTAACAGGAAAATATACTGGCATACTTCTCCTTGCATGTGGCATAGATGCTGATAATGGTCTATTTCCACTTGCTTTTGCTGTTGTCGAGAAAGAAAATAAGGACTCCTGGGAGTGGTTCTTTGGTTCTCTACAAACTTGTATTCCAATCATTCCACGACGTACAAACTTGTGTATTATTTCTGATCGAATGAGTGGGATTTTTCCAGCCCTTCAATCAAAATTTCATTGGGCTCAACATCGTTATTGTCTTCGACATCTTCGGGAGAACTTCCATAAGCAGTTCAAGTCCAAGGAGTTGAGGGACCTTATGTGGAAGGTGGGATCCACAACTGATACACATGAATTTGATCGTCATATGACTGTTATAGAAACCATAGAACCAACAGCGAAGTCGTATTTATTGGGCCAAAATCCAGTACATTGGGCTCTCGCATATGACAGAGGTTGCAGGTATGGGTCATTGACTACCAATCATGTTGAAGGATGTAATGGAGTCTTAAAAGGTGTTAGAGGTTTGCCAATACAAGCGTTAATTGTTGCCATATACTATCGCTCTGTGACCATGTGGCTGTGCAGGCGTAATCTCGCAAATAAACGTGCACAAGATGGATTTCATTGGCCCTTTAAGGTTCATGATAAGCTTTATAATGTTGAAGAGGATGCAAAAAAATTGACAATACACATCCGTGTGAACAATGATGAATGGCTTGTTGGTGACATGGATGGATATAAATTTCAAGTAATAGTGCGTCCAAATGGTGGCAGTGAATGCAGTTGTGGTTTTCCACAACAATGGCATTTTCCATGCTCTCATGTTTGGGTAGCTGCAGAATCTGTCAATTGGGATCTTGATGCACTCGTGAGTGCATATTATACAAATGAGGCTTATCTAAATGCGTACAGAACTGAATTTCGTGGCATTCCCGACAAGAGGTATTGGCCTCAATTTGATGAAAGTAGAGATATTTATCCCTTATTACCCCCTAGGAAACGAAGGCAAGCTGGAAGACCAAAGAAAAAGAGAAGGCATTCAACTATGGATGTTGATCCAAATCAGTATACATATCACTGTCATAAGTGTGGCAGAAAGGGTCATAATAGACGCACTTATCCTAATGTCATATGATGGCTTATCTAATGTAATGTTTGCAATTTCAATTTACTCAAGTCATGTAATATTTGCAGTTTCAATTTCACTAAAGTCATGTAATGTTTGCAATTTCACTAAAGTCATGTAATGTTTGTAATTTCAATTTCTATAGATGGCTCATCGAAGGACATGGACATTTCACATGTCCGTAGAGTTAATCCAAATAATAGCTACGAAGTGCCTATAGGAAAAAATGGCTCATCAAACTCTATTGGATGATGACTGGAATGATGTACCAGATTTGTTGCACAACAAGTTAGGATTTATAGTGACAAAAGAACAAGCAAAATTTCATTGGCAATTTTTAAAGTAAATGTTTCACATGTATGAAGAACTTCTTGAGCTACCTGGTTGGTATTGGGATCACACAAAACAGAAAGCAATGCCAATCAACGAACAAGTAAAAAACCAGTTAGCTGTATCACATCCAGAGATACATCGAGTGGTACATCAAGTGTGGCCATTTTATGAACCTCTAGATGAGATACTGAATCAAATGCAGTAATTTCATGTAGTTCATGTTGTATTTTTATATTGTTTGTTAATGTAATTCATGTTGTTCATGTTGTAATTTCATCTTATCTAATGAAGAATCTTGACAATCTTAAATGTTGTACACTATTTGCACTTTTCATGTAATGTAATTTTTGCACTTTTCATTTAATGAAATATTTTCACTTTTCATAGATATGGCTCCTAGACAAGAAACCTACCAACTCTCCCAGCACCACATTATGTTGGCACAATGGCCTATTACTGACTAGGATGTTTTAGACAATATTTCCATAGCTGGTTTTGGGCTTGTTCATAGGCTACCATGTATCCACCTTGACCCTACTTTAATCACTGCATTAGTTAACAGGTGGGACAACTCTAGCAATACTTTTAGGCTTCCCCCTTTTGAGATGAGTGTCACTCTTCAGGATGTTGCAGTTCTTTTAGGCCTGAGGATTGATGGCCCACCGGTTATAGCTTCATATCCTTTAGGTGTAAATGAGGGGCAATTTTCTTCATGGACTCACCTTTGTGAGAATTTCTTAGGAGATGCACCAGATGGGATGTCTAAGGGGCATATCTCCTTGATTTGGTTGCGTGAGACCTTCAAGAATATGGATCTGACCGCGGGTGATGAAGAACAACAAGTAGAAATGAGGACAAGGTATACTAGGGCATATCTCTTATATTTCTTAGGTAGTTACCTTATCCCAGATAGTACAGGGGATAGAGTTCATGTTAGGTATCTCCCTCTTGTGTCCGATTTTGCACGTTGTGGCACTCTATCTTGGGGTGCTGCAACTCTAGCTTTCTTATATAGGGAGTTGTATAAGGCAACCACCCGGTCTAGGAGAACAGCCCATCTATCAGGTTGTGTGTGCCTATTACAGCTGTGGTGTTGGGAGAGGTTGGGAATTGGACGCCCAGGTACAATTAGAATGCGCTGGAATGATTGGCCAGAAGATGTTCCCTTGGGCTACAGGTTAAAGATCAACACAATTAACTTTTTTATTTGTCTAAATATTATGTAGTGTTTATCTAAATTTAGTTTCTCAATTTAATAGGTGCCCTACCTTTGTCCAAAGGAGTCAAACTATAAGGGGAACAATTCAATTTTACGATTCAGCATTTGACCAGATTTTGCCCTCACAGGTATAACTTACTTACCTCTGTTGTTTGATATGTTTTATTTATTTACAATTTACTCCGTTTTATATGATACATGTTGTTTATATGAATAACAGATAGAGTTGACTCCTTACACTTCTGAGGTTCTCGAGAGATTGCCTGCCATTTGTAGAGATGGTAGTGATATTTGGTTGGCACGAGTGCCTCTGTTGTGCTACACAATAGTGGAGTGGCACTTTCCCGACAGAGTACTTGGACAGTTCGGCTTTGTTCAAGTACAACCTACTCTTGAGCTGCCGAAGCTTAGCCGGATAGATGGGAGGGGTCATGCGGCTGAGGATTGGATGCTTCATTATAGGCAGGAGGTGCAGATGTGGAACAACAGACGTGAGAGATTAGTTCCCGCTCCACCAGCTGATACAGTCTACAGTCCTCAGGGTCACTATGCATGGTATCATCCACAATACATTGTGCCCCCTCCAGCTATGCCTCCAAGCATATACTACCCGCAAAGTTATCGTCAGCAGGAATTTGTGAGTATCATTATTATTTTCTTTTACAAATTGTTATTATTTATCTTTGTTATTTGTAATATATGTAATTGGTCTTTATTATGTGTACATACTTTATTTTACAGGTACAAACACATGTGGCGATCCGAGCGGCAGTAGAGCACGCCCCTGCACAGATCAGAGACAGCATCTATACCATCCAGGGGAGTTACTTTGATAGTCTTCCCGACTATGCTCGGCCGTGGGATCCCATACCCACTCATACCACAGCCCCTGAGCCCACTCCTACTCCTACTCCTACTCCTACTCCTACTCCTACTGTTGAGCCCACTCCCACTCCCACTTCTCAGTTCATGTCATGGGGACCGACAGGGCCATATTTTTCAGGAGTTGCTTCATATTCCTCATTCATCACCCCACCTCAACCACCATCATACCATGGAGCAAGTTCTTCTTCTGCTCCATACACTCCATTCCCACCAACAATTATTCCCGAGAGCCGACCACCATCTTATGTCACATATTCACCTACTCCGTTTGATTTCTCAGGATGCACCCCACTTGATGCATCCTATCCTGGTTTTCCTAGACCCCTCACCCCACCTCCACGTTTTCATTTCTTCCCTGATGCTCGCCAGCAGCCTCCTACGCAGTTGTCCCCAGTTCAGCAGTCTCCAGATGACATCGGTACAGAGGATCCTGATGTAGAGGGACGTGAGCGAGGACGTCGTGGGCGAGGACGACATACTTAGTTTTTTATATATTGTACAGTTTTGTATGTATGCCTTTGTGAGGACATCTATTGTATGTCGATCTATCATATTATGATATCACATTGGTTCATTTTGGATCATGTTGTTGTGGATCTATCATATTGTTCTGTTGTGTATTATTTTCTCGTCATGTTGGTTCATGTTTTAACCTTATTTTTAATTGCTATCTCATTTATTTGGATTAAGTTCGTATTATATAATCAATTAGGAACCAACCAATGTTGGTTGCAATACACTTATATATTCCATATGCATGTTACGACCTATTGAAATTGACAAATTTATAATAATTGAGTATATTATAGACATCCAAATACAAGAGAACGAATTATAAATGAATAAATATAATCAATATTGTTAATTTACATATCAATAACATATCAGTGACTGCAAAAAATGATTAAAAAAACCAATGTGTCCTGCATGGGGACGCATTGCTCCAATGCGTCCTGCATGGAGACTCATTGAGCAATGCGTCCCACCTGGAGACGCATTGGTCCCACACAAGGGCAATGCGTCCCGAGCCGTGACGCGTTGCAGTCCTGTGGGGTCAATGCGTCCCCTTCCGTGATGCATTGCTCTCCCGCGTGGCAATGCGTCCCGGCGGGGGACGCATTGGTCCCACAACAGAGCAATGTGTCACGGCTCGGGACGCATTGCCCTACTGTGGGACCAATGCGTCCCCCACCGGGACGCATTGCCTCGCGGGAGAGCAATGCGTCCCAACAGGGGACGTATTGCTCCAAAATGTGCCATTTTGGGCAATAAGTTCAAGAACATGTCATTTAGGTAATTAAAATTGGCAAATGTGCAATTTAGGTAATTTTGCCTATACTATAAGCACGGCTGCACGACACTAGCATCAATTAGGTTCTTTTCAGAAATTGATAGAAAGAAGAAGTGGTAGCCGCGTGTTCTGAGTATGGTTTCAGAATGGTGTTTGGACTGGAAGATGATTGTATATGCTGTGGGAAGAGGGAAAGCGAGGTATACACTTACCATAGTCTCGAGTCGAGGTATACACTTACCATAGTCTCGAGTTCTTCAACAGTGAAAAAACGTCCCAACTTGTTGAACGAACTTTAACTTTCCCTGCCCGACCTTCTCCCTTCCGTTAATCCAAAACGGTGTAGATGGGATAAGGTTGAGAGAGGGAGGGGACAAACATGATCAAGGCTGCATCCATGATTAAAAAAGTCTTTTCAAGTGTTTTATTCCTGAAAAGATGATATGCTCTTTGACTACCCAACTCGAGAGCTTGTTGCTGTTCGATCTATTGTGTCAAAAGGGGGAAAAGACCGAGATTCTGTCTTCATGATCCCCACCACCAAGGCTCCGAAGACCACGAAATCAGAACGTCCAACAAAAGGAAAATTTGTTTGATCCGGGGCCTGCGGGTGTATTATCACATCATGCCCATATGGGCCTAGGGGGCATGATGTACATTCTGAATAGATATTTCCGCTTTACGTCTAAGGTTCTTGGAAGTTTGTGAATTCCGCTATATCCAATCACAGCTTTACCTCTTAGGAATAACTTCTAGTAGTCGTACTTTATCACCTGTGTAGTTATTATTTTTAAAGAAGTGTTTTCAAGATAAGGGAGTTTCCCTTCAAGAAAAAAAATGAAGATACTCGAGGTAATGTTTACTAATAGGTGTCATAGTGGAATCATTTCCTATCTCCAGCCTCGCCCATCCATCTCATGGTAATTGCCGCACAACCCCCCCCCCCCCCACACACACACACACACACTCAACCACTCTTACAAATTCCTAACCTTTGGGGGTTTCTCAGTACTCCATTTGATAATATCTTTTCAAGTCTTGTAATGTGACCTAATCATAAACTCTTTTGTGGGACCCTTTGTGCTAATAAACTCCTTAAACTAACCTACATGCAAGATTAAGCTATGGCCCTTTTTCATGTTGCTTGTGTTGTTTCCATAGCCAATCCTCAGAACATATATTTTTTACCCTTTTGTTCCATCGATCTAGACCTATGTGGGTTTCAACATACCATACTTAAGAAATGAATACACAAGATCAAGATTGAATCTTTTAGCAAAATCGATTTTTCCACCCATGGTATTGAGTAACACATCCTCATTGCCAAATTGGAATTCCATGACTAGTATCTCCCTCTGATTTATATGGACACAAAGAAATTACACATTTTTCAGGAATGATTATCTTCTAAACCTTGTCAATATAAGAGCTCTATAATCAATAATGTATCTATTAATAGCTCCTATTTATGTTACTAACTAATTGTAAGTTCAACCATCAAGCTAAAGATCCCATGCCATCTCAACCATAGGCAGCTCTCAGGTTCCTCTAGTGGGTTCAAATAATCTCTCAATGACACCCCATTGCTGATATATTGGAGGATGAAGAGGCTCCTAAGGATTTTGAGTGCCATCCTTTTTTTCCTTTTTTGCTTGGGGCTTGTTTATAAGGAGACGCCCCCTCCTCGAACATTATCTACTAGTCATCAACCCTAAAGGAAAATTTGTCATTCCTCATTTCTCATGATGAACTACAAATTCTACCTTCCGTGGCATTAGTGTGATGAATATTCTATATATGATGTTTTTGCAGGATATGAACTTTGATCTACTCAATCTAGTTCGTGGTGTGTGATGCTAGCCTCCCTTAATATATCATGCCATCTAAAAAAAGAATCAAACAATGCAAACAAGTACAACTTGCCTCTACCTCTAGCAGATTGTGATAGGAAATTATGTGATATAGTTTATTTATATTGTGAAAACTCTCTTTGAGATTATGTAAGTTGATGATCAAAACCTTTTATTTTGATTACCAAAAGAATGTATCCATTCATTTACATCTAATTTATCCATTACAAGGAAGTTCTTTGGGATATCATGTTCCTACCAGAGCAGTGCTTCTTAGGTCAAAGGACTACAAGAGAACAAATGAGAATGTACATTAAATTGTAGGTGATGGTACTGATATTGAAGTTTTTCGTTCACAAGACTTGCATATGATGCCCCAGATCATCAAAATTCACATCTCCCTACTTTGTCTACAATTCTTGAATGAATCAACCAATACTTGGTAGTTAGTCTTTTCCATGATGTATCTATGACCAAGCACAAGTTGTGTGTGTTGTATCCTCAATTTTTGGTTAAATTGAATTGTATAAATGCAAGGCATGAAGTGATGAATAATTTATCCAATGATATTACATATACAATAATAATGTAATTATGAGATTATTTGTGTTGCAAATATATTCTTTGAGTACAAGATAAAGAAATAAGAGTTTTTTTTTGTATAGATAAATATTAATGGTTTTGTCAATTGTTGAATAATAAAATATAAGATAATATGCAAGTTTCCAAACAAAAATAAGATACATAGTGTTTTTGATAATTCAAAGAGTAATTATATAGCTACTTTGGCAACACATATTTTGGTACATCAGTTAGTATTGTTTGATCTAACTTTTAGTAATTGAAAATATTAAGAAAAGGAGGAAAATTCTAGAAATTGGGAGAAAAATGATATTCCATGAGATAATGGTATTGTTTTAATCCAATGACTAAAGGAGAAAGTTTTGTGTATTAAAGACATCCCAATGAATCCCAACCGCTAAATATAATTTGTAATGACCCTGACTTTCATTTTAGGTTTACCCTATTTGCTTTGGCTAAACCTTGTGTTTAGAAGCTTGCTAATTACCTGAGGTTGTGATTATGGTTTGTTTGTGCTTTGTGGTGCAACTTGCAAATAACCCAAGCTTTAGGATTGATGTGAAAGTTTGTCACCTTGAGAGATGTTTTCTTTCTCCTTGCATCCTCTAGAGTTGAGAGGATGGGTTGGGCTCGTTGCTTGAGTAGCCGTGGGCCTTGTTTTGCCTTGTTTGGGCTTTGTGTTTCCTTGATGAGCCTTGTATCGGGCTAGGGTGTGTTGGGTGCTTGTGTCAGCCATGGTGTCTCGACCATGAGCTGTGTCGCCTAGGAGTGTATCGTCCAATATGGATGTTTCGCCCATGTGACCTAGCTTTGGTTGTGTCACCATACCTTGGACAAGTGGCTATCCTTTGATAGTGGGTGGCATGACATGCACATGTCGTTTGCAAGGTGGCAAGATGTTGGGCAAGTGTCCCTAAGTGGGATGACACCTTGCCATGGTTCCCCCTTCATCCTCTTCTATATATACCTTCCCTTTCACTTGCTTAGGATCCCTTTAGTTCTTTGTTGCCTCCCTCTTCCTTGGTGCATGATACACCTTCGCTTGGTGTGATTGGTGGTCGATCCCTTTAAAGGAGTTCTCTTGTTCCTCTAGCTTGGTGGCTGAACCATAGGTGAGTCTTGCTTCCTTGGTAATGCATCTTCCCTCTCCCCTTAGCATCTCCTTCTCCTTCTTACTTTCTCTTCGGACATGGTCATTATGAGGTTTGTTCCTTTCCTTGAGGTGGCCGAAGGAGGTGTTCCTTGGAGCTAGGAGCTTAAAGCTTGGAGCTTTGGAGCTTGAGGAGCTTTCTTAAGGTGGGTTACATAACTTCTAACCCTAACTATACTACATTCTTTTATGTTGCATGTTCATATATGATCATGATCGTCCATGCATGTTGTTAGATATGTTTGTTTCTCTAGCATGTACCTTTAATCTTGTGGATATAGTGATCATGTTGTTGATGATGTTGTTGTTTATTGTGTACCTTTGGACCTAGTTGGCTAAACCCATAGATTAGGGTTTCCTTTGGGGCAATACCCTTTTGTCTCCTTGGTTTTGAGAAGTGAGTTTGAGCTCTACTGGTGTAGGTAAAACCCCTCTCATCCTTAGTCGTTGAGAGGTAAATATATGCTCTAGTTGCTTGGGCAACACCCTCCTCTCACCATGGATTTGAGAGGTGAGCCTTTGGATAAGTGATGACCTAAGTTGGAGATGATCCATCATGTTGCCTGATTTGTGATCGAGGTTGTGCAAAACCCCTCTCACTTGGTTATTGAGAGGTGAGCCAACTATTTGATCAATTAGGGTTTGTTGCTAAAGAGTTTGAGGTTGAAGATGACCATCTTGGTGAGGTTCTTGTTCCCTTGCACGATACAAACTTTTGTGGGTTTTAGCTTGCCCGATATGTTCATTTGAGCCCTATTGGCTTTGTGCCCGATATGACCCCTTTCACCTTGTTAGTATCCTTAGACGATATGCTTTGGCCGAGATGATCCCTTTCTTTGGATGTCCCCTTGGTCGACATGGTGGTTGGTAAGTTATCTCTATTTTGGGTGACATGGTTTGGTCTTGAGTTGCCCGATACGGTGTTTGCATGGTGAAACCCTAATAGGTGCCTTAGTGGTGTCCGATATAAGGTGCTTGACCTAGTTGGATGATAGGCCTTCTTGTGGTTCCTTAGTATTGTTTGTTATAGGTGGATGACACCCTAGCCTCTTCCTTGAATGATATGAGTAAGATGGGTAAACCTTGTATCGGGCATGGGGTTTGTGTTTATACGACACACCCTAAGTTGAGTTAGCTGATATGATGCCTTAGTGGCCACCTTGCCCATGGATGACATGATGCTTTGGGCGATAGAGTGCTTTGGCTGACATGAGGGTCTCTTAGACGAATGGTTTGATGGTTGGGCGATAGGGTGTCTTGGGCGCCATGCTCCTGGTCGATATGATCCTTGTTGAGAGGCTTGGCTGATAGAAGCCATATCCCTAGTAAACGATAGGGTTCTTAGTCGATAGGATAAGTTATGATACCCTAGCTACTTGTGCACGATACACACCTCTAGTTCAAGCTGCACGTCACAACTTAGTGCTGGTTTCTCTCTAGTGGACAATAGGGTGAAGTGTTGATGGCCGATATGGTGACATAAGTGCTTTAGGGTTTGAAAGCCCTAACCGATAGGCTATAATGAGGGATAAGATCTTGCCTGCTATTCTTTTGGTGAGGGTGGTGCTACCCCCCACACTTATAGTGAGGGAAGTTGGAATCTTTGGTGAAGGTTATGTTTAACCCGGAAATCCTAATAAATGGATTAATCACCTTGAACCCACATCTTTGTTAGTAATGGGATATGATGGTAGGTTGTGAACTAGGGTATGTTGGTAATCTAAGATGTTGCTACATAAGATGATAAGATACATGGTTATGTTCACAAGAATAGGGCATAATGTATGCTCATGGTTTGATATCAATAATATGGCTGATACAACTTATGCTTCATATAATCATGGATGTTGTTCCAAACATGATAGCATGATAATCATAATGATCTATGTTCAATGATTTAAGTTATGTCTCTTGATATGTATACTAACCATGCAGGTATATTAAATGGATTCGTAGCCAGGTAAGAGCTATGAGGTATATGTGCTTTGAATAACACTAAATGATAATAATCCTTGTTGATGAGATAACATGCATCACTAGTATGATGAGATAGGTCTGAGGACCTGATAAAGGCTGAGTTCCTAGTTGAGGTGTTATCCTCTGATGATGAGATAAGGGATTTCTATCCCAGGATGTTGATGCAGGATGTTGATGCCTTAAGAGGCAGTGCAATATTGAGGAGGGATTGAGATCCCATGATAGTGACAATGATAATGTAACTCGATGTTGTATAACTTGGTTGCCTCAACAACTCACTTAAAATATACTAATTAATTACAGTGGAACATATCATGTAGTTTTCCTTGGCCATAGATCCATCATCGTTAGAATTTGGTGATGGTGAAACAGGTTTATCCTGCAGGATTTCCTGGAGCGGATATTGTTGAATATGTGAGGTTTATCCTAGCCGCAAATAGGAGAATTAGAGTACAAATATGGTTGTAGACTCCGTATGGTAAAGAGCATGGTGAACACACCCATGACTCAATGAGTCAGAGAATGAATGCGTTCATGGCTCAAGAGCACGGCGATCAGGCCCGAGGCTCAAAAGTATACTAGCACCTGTGTCAAGGTGAGCTAGAGATATGGGTAGCTTGCAGAGCTAACCCTGAGGCTGAGGCCATATAAGAATGAGACTGCGGTCCTGCTTTGGTTTTCGTGCATTGACCATGAGGAGGTGAGGTCATGGAGTCTGACTCTCCCATTGACCTTGTATGACACTAGTTTTTAGCTTCGTAGCCGAAGGTTGGATTTGAATAGGGACAGCTCACTTCCTCAGGGCATAATAAAACATAATCCAGCTGAATAGTATATACTGCTTAGAGCAAAACACGGAACATTGGTTGAGGCCTTGCTTATGTATATGATCCAGTTATCTCTTACACGTACTTGTATGATCTTGATATCTTGTGATAAGTTCTCATAAAGCTTATCTTGTCAATCATGTTCCATAAAGTAAATCTAGATATAGGCTTCATGAATATCTTGGTACGATTGATGGTAATAATAGTCTTGCTCAGTATGCTGCTCTTATTATATGACATTACTAGCTATCTACTTTATCTGGTTTAAACCTTCTGAGGTTTTATAGTTTTGGCAGGGAGTTATGTTTCTTGCTAGGGCTGTGTGTCTCACCCTGTTGGTTCACACCCTTTTTAGGTGATCACGCTAGACGTGGTGGTGATCGTGAGGTTGCAGCCGAGCAGCAAGAAGAGCAGTAGGAGGCAAGAGATGGATATGTTGCTATTTTGGTTGTTTTGTAGTAGAGTCCTAGAGTCATCCCTGTACTCTCAGGTCCTCAGAGGTGTTTCAATGATGTTTTACGATGTTAGCTGATGTAGATTTGTATATCCTGTTACTGGCCTGATGTGGCTCATTATGTATGTATAAACATGTGATAAACTTTGGTGCTGACATGACAGTTGGTTCCTATAAGCTGTGGACATATATCAAGGCTTGTAAATATTTATTTAACATGTTTCCTTATAGGATGAGGATCTAGATATAATAGTTACTTTGTTTATCTACTTTCCGCAATCAGTTTCAATTAACACGTGTTTTCAATAATATGTGGTTTATGGTGTTTCCACACATTTTCACGTGGCATTTCATTGTCTATGTGATAGCGGGATGTGGCGTCACAAGTTTGGTATCACAACTCTAGGTTCGCTGAGTCTACAGGGATCTAGGACTAGGTTGTGTCTATTCTTGTGAGTTTTCCAGATTTTCTTACAATAACCTTCTTCCCTCAGCGGAAGATAAAGCTTAAAGATGTCTGGAAACCATGAAGAACATGTTGCCGAGAGTAGTGATATTGCATCAGTTGATGGAGCAAGAGTGCAGACACATGAAGATTGGGTGCCTGGGGTCCCCCAACTTGACCCAGCCATTCTTGAAAACCCTACCTATCCGCAACTTATGGGGCAATTAATGGCTACGATGGATCACATGGTGGATAGATTGCCAGTGCCTCTGCCAAGAGCACAATCTCCCCATGGTGAATCTTTGGGTATTGGGAAGACCTTTGAGCGGCTTCACTGAGTTGAAGCTTCGGATTATGCTAGAACAGCTGATCCAATGGATGCAGATTTGTGGCTGACAGGTCTCGAGAAGGCCTTACGGATCCTTGAAATCCATGAAGAAGAAAAAGTTAAGCACGCTATCTACCTTATGAAAGGTAGTTCTCGCCACTAGCGGGCCATCGAGGAGGAGAAGTGACCCAGTGAGGTGATATGTTGGGAGGTTTTCTGATGGGAATTCATCAGTCCAAACTTCCCAAAGACGTATCTGGACAAGAAGATCAACCAATTTGAGCATCTTTTCCATAGGATCGATGAGCATCACCGAGTATGAAGCCAAGTTTATGGACCTATTGAGGTTTTTCCCTCACATGGCGGTGATAGATGATGAGAGAATGAGGCGGTTTGAGAAAGGTTTGAGTTTCGAACTTTCGACACCTGCTGCTACTTTGGAAAATCGAGAGCGGTTTGCCATGTTTGAGGAGTCTGTCTGAAGGATTGAACAGTCAGTCTGAGAGAAGAGAGAGACTATGATCAAGAAAAGACCTTCATAGTTTCAGAAGCATAGGTTTGATGGCTTCAAGAAGCCGAGGTTTTCTGTACCTTATGTGAGGCAAGGTTCTAGTGCACCATCGTAGTGCTCATCAAGTAAAGGAAGAGGGCATGGATTTTCATCATCCAGAGCTTACAGCATAGCTTCATTAGCAGTGACAGGGCCATCTAGGCCACAGTTTGAGGATAGGTCATGCTATCTCTGTGGACAGAATGGGCATTTAAGGTCAAATTGCCCAAGGAAAGATGTCGAAGTGATACAACAACCAAGGCAGAATCAACAAGGGCCAAATAGACAACAACCTAGTAGTAGCAGAGGGTGAGGACGCGGTCAAGCATCACAAGCGGGATCGTCTGCTCAAGGAAGCAGAGGACATGGACGACAGCAAGCAACGACTCGATTCTATGCTATGAGTCAGCCGAAGGCGATAGTCAACCCGTGAGTGGTGGCAGGTCAGATGGAGTTATTTCATTCTGATTTGTCTTCTTCTTGCTTTATATCTGTTCTGGTTGACCCGTGTGCTACACACTCTTTTATCGCACGAACTATGCTTGAAAACTGTCATTTACCTATTAGTTGTAAGAAAGATAGCCTATTGCTAGAAACCCCACTTGATGGTTCCTCGATGCTTCGAGAGGAGTGCCCATCTTGTGTTTTATCTTTTTCAGGACATAGTATACAAGTGGATCTTATACCACTTGAGATGCATGGATTCGATGTGATCCTTGGGATGGATACCTTAGAGAAGTATAAGGTTTTGTTGGACTGTGGTTCCAAGCAGGCAATGTTTGATGACAAAGGTAAGAAGTGGATCTTCCAAGGAGATAGGAAGATTCTTCCGATGTGTTTTGTATCAGCGATGGTGGTAGAAAAGTTGTTACGGCAAGGATGTAAGGCGTTCGTATCTCATGTTGTGGATACCAAGGCAAAAGGTCCTAGCCTTGAGGAAGTTTCTGTTATCTGAGAGTTTGTGGATGTGTTTCCCGATGAGTTTCCCGGTGTCCCCCCACCTCAAGAGATTGACTTTGAGATCAATCTGGTTCCAGGAACACAGCCAGTTGCCCAGACACCGTATAGGATGGCTCCAGCTGAGATGGCAGAGCTGAAGAAGCAGTTACAGGAGTTGCTGGATAAAGGTTTCATCAGATCGAGCACATCATTGTGGGGTGCTCCGGTCCTGTTCATAAAGAAGAATGATGGATCGATGCGTCCGTGCATAGATTACTGACAATTGAACAAAGTCACGATCAAGAATAAGTACCCGTTACCGAGGATAGATGATCTGTTTGACCAGTTACGCAATGTTATAGTGTTCTTGAAGATTGATCTATGGTCTGGGTATCATCAGTTGAGGATTAAGGCGGATGACATACCAAAGTCAGCTTTTAGGATGAGTTATGGTCACTTTGACTTTGTGGTTATGCCGTTTGGGATAACCAATGCACCTGTTACTTTCATAGATCTGATGAACAGTGTGTTCTGTCTGTTTCTAGATCCGTTTGTTGTAGTTTTTATAGATGACATCTTGATCTATAGTCAGGACAGTCAAGAGCATGAACAACATCTTTGACAAGCATTGACTCTTCTTTGCCAACATAAGTTGTATGCCAAGTTCAGCAAATGTGAGTTCTGGTTGAAAGAAGTGACTTTCTTGGGTCATGTGATATCTGCAGAAGGAGTCAGAGTGGACCCTAAGAAGGTGGAGTCAGTTACAGATTGGGAGCAACTGAAGATGCCGACAGAAGTTCATAGTTTTCTGGGTTTAGAAGGATACTACTGGAGGTTTATAAGGAACTTCAATGTAATCACATTACCGTTAACAAAGTTGACCAGGAAGGATGTACTTTTTGTTTGGAATGATCATTGTCAGCAAGCTTTCCAAGGTTTTAAGGAGAAGCTGACTAGTGCTCCGGTGTTGGTGCTTCCAGAGCCTGGAAAAGGCTATGTGGTTTTCTGCGATGCGTCTAAGAAAGGCCTAGGATGTGTGCTGATGTAGGAAGATCATGTGGTTTCTTTTGCTTCACGACAGCTTAAGAAACATGAGGAGAACTATCCGACACATGATTTGGAGCTGGCAGCGGTGGTCCATGCATTAAAGATTTGGAGACACTATCTTTATGGGGAAGTGTGTCAGATCTTTACAAATTATAAGAACTTGAAGTACATCTTCTCGCAGAGTGAGATGAACATGCGACAATGTCGCTGGATGGAGCTGATCAATGATTATGATTGCACCATTGAATATCATCCTGGTAAGGTGAACGTGGTAACTGATGCGCTTAGCAGAAATTCTCCTTCTTCTCTCTCTATGAAGAAGTCACAATTGAGTTCCTTGGTATGCCATAGGCGTGATATGTTCGTCTCTTTGTGACAAATGAATGTACAGCTGGAAGTATCCTTGTTAGCAGGATTGTTGGCATAGATGCAAGTAAAACCTACGTTGATACAAAAGATCAAAGATGCACAGTAGGTAGATGCTTCAGTTCAGTTAATCAAATCAGAGTTTGGCAGCAAAAAGCGTGATGGATTCCATGAGTCTGAGGATGGACTGGTTTGTTATCATGATAGGATGGTTGTCCCTGATGTTGATGATTTGAGGAGATTAGTGCTCGAGGAAGCACACACATCGATGTATGCAAGGCATCCAGGTGTCACCAAGATGTATCATAATCAGAAGGACTTGTATTAGTGGCCTGGCTTGAAGAAAGATGTAGCCGAGTTTGTGGCTAGGTGTGTGATATGCCAACAAGTCAAGGCTGAGCATCAGAAGCTGGTAGGTACGTTGCAACCCATGCCGATACCATAGTGGAAATGGGATCATATAACCATGGATTTCGTAGTTGGTCTACCAAGAACAACTAAGAATCATTATTCCATCTGGGTGATAGTGGACAGATTGACAAAGTTTGCTCATTTCATACGTGTGAAGACAACATATACCGCAGAGAAGCTTGCTCATGTGTATGTAGATGAGATAGTGCGTTTGCACGGTGTGCCCAAAATGATAGTCTCTGACAGAGGACCCCAGTTCATGAGTCATTTTTGGGAACAGTTGCACAAAGTGTTGGGAACGCAGTTGAGGTTCGGTACTGCTTTCCACCCGCAGACAAATGGACAGTCTGAAAGGACTATTCAGACTTTGGAGGATCTTCTCCGAGCTTGTGTTTTGCAGTTCCCATGCAGTTGGGACGTGCATCTCAGTTTGATAGAGTTCACCTACAATAATAGTTACCATCAGAGCATTGATATGGCTCCTTATGAGGCTTTATATGGTAGGAAGTGCAAATCTCCTTTATGCTGGTATGATTCAGGCGAGTATCAGCTTTTGGGTCCTTAGTTAGTGTAGAAGACAATAGAAAAGATCAAAGTGATACAACAACAGTTGAAAGCGACACATGATAGACAAAAGTCATATGCAGATAATCGCCGATGACCTTTAGAGTTCCAGGTGGGAGACAAGGTGTACCTTAAAGTCTCACCATGGAAAGGCGTGATAAGGTTTGGCCGGAAAGGCAAGTTGGCACCTAGGTATATGGGGCCATATCCAGTAATAGCACATGTTAGCAAGGTAGCTTACAAGTTAGAGCTGCCGCCAGAGTTGCATAGGTTACATACGGTGTTCCATGTCAGTATGCTAAAGAAAAGTCATCCAGATACAGGGACAATGATACAGTCAGTTGAGGTTGAGCTTGATGAAGATGTGACCTATGAGGAAGGTCTCGTGATGATTCTTGACAGAAGAGTGAAGAAGTTGAAAAGGAAGGACCTGGTGGTTGTGAATGTTCTTTGGCATCATCATGGCGTTGAGGAAGCCACATGGGAGCTCAAGGAAGAGATGAGGAGGAAGTATCCCTTGCTTTTCTCTTCAGATTTTGGGGATGAAATCCCTTTGTAGAGGTTTATGGCTTGGAAGGACCCTGACCTTCATTTTGGGTTTACCCTATTTGCTTTGCCTAAACCTTGTATTTATAAGCTTGCTAATCACCTGAGGTTGTCATTAGGGTTTATTTGTGCTTTGTGGTGCAACTTGCAAATAACCCAAGTTTTAGGGTTGATGTTCAAGTTTGTCACCTTGAGAGATGCTTTCTTTCTCCTTGCATCCTCTAGAGTTGAGAGGATGGGTTGGGCTTGTTGCTTGAGTAGCCTTGGGCCTTGTTTTGCCTTGTTTGGGCTTTGTCTTGCCTTGATGTGCCTTGTATCGGGCAAGGGTGTGTTGGGTGCTTGTGTCGGCCATGAGCTATGTCACCTAGGAGTGTATCATCTAGTATGGGTGTGTTTCCCATGTGACCTAGCTTTGGTTGTGTCACCATACCTTGGAAAAGTGGCTATCCTTTGATAGTGGGTGGCATGACATGCACATGTGGTTTGCAAGTTGGCAAGATGTTGGGCAAGTGTCCCTAAGTGGGACTACACCTTGCCATGGTTCCCCCTTCATCCTCTTCTATATATACCTTCCCTTTCACTTGCTTAGGATCCCTTTAGTTCTTTGTTGCCTCCCTCTTCCTTGGTGCACGATACACCTTCCCTTGGTGTGCTTGGTGGCCGATCCCTTTGAAGGAGTTCTCTTCTTCTTCCTCTAGCTTGGTGGCCGAACCATAGGTGAGTCTTGCTTCCTTGGTAAGCATCTTCCCTCTCCCCTTAGCATCTCCTTCTCCTTCTTGCTTGCTCTTCGGCCATGGTGGATATGAGATTTGTTCCTTTCCTTAAGGTGGCCGAAGGTGGTGTGCCTTGGAGCTAGGAGCTTAAAGCTTGGAGCTTGAGGAGCTTGCTTAAGGCGGGTTACATAACTTCTAACCCTAACTATACTACCTTCTTTTACGTTGCATGTTCATATATGATCATGATCGGCCATGCATGTTGTTAGATATGTTTCTTGATCTAGCATGTACCTTTAATCTTATGGATATAGTGATCATGTTGTTGATGATGTTGTTGTTTATTGTTTACCTTTAGACCTAGTTGGCCGAACCCATAGATTAGGGTTTCCTTTGGGGCAATACCCCTTTCTCTCCTTAGTTTTGAGAAGTGAATTTGAGCTCTAGTGGTGTAGGAAAAACCCCTCTCTTCCTTAGTCGTTTAGAGGTGAGTCTATGCTATAGTTTCTTGGGAAACACCCTCCTCTCACCATGGATTTGAGAGGTGAGCCTTTGGATGAGTGATGACCTAAGTTGGAGATGATCCATCATGTTGCCCAATTTGTGATGGAGGTTGTGCAAAACCCCTCTCACTTGGTTATTAAGAGGTGAGCCAACTATATTGATCAATTAGGGTTTGTTTCTAAAGAGTTTGAGGTTGAAGATGACCATCTTGGTGAGGTTCTTGTTCCCTTGCACGATACACACTTTTGTGGGTTTTAGCTTGGATAATATGTTCAGTTGAGCCCTGTTGGCTTTGTTCCCAATATGACCCCTTTCACCTTATTAGTATCCTTGGACGATATGCTTTGGCTGAGATGATCCCTTGTTTTGGATGTCCCCTTGGCCGACATGGTGGCTGGTAAGTTATCTCTGTTTTGGGCGACATGGTTTGGTCTTGAGTTGCCCAATATGGTGTTTGCATGGTGAAAACCTAATAGGTGCCTTAGTGGTAGCCGATATAAGGTGCTTGACCTAGTTGTATGATAGGCCTTCTTGTGGTGCCTTAGTATTGTTTGTTATAGGTGGGTGACACCCTAGCCTCTTCCTTGAATGATATGAGTAAGATGGGTAAACCTTGTGTCGGGCATGGGGTTTGTGTTTGTACGACACACCCTAAGTTGAGTTAGCTGATATGATGCCTTAGTGGCCACCTTCCCCATGGATGACATGATGCTTTGGGCAATAGAGTGCCTTGGCCGACATGAGGGCCCTTTGATGACATGGTTTGATGGTTGGGTGATAGGGTGTCTTGGGCGCCATGCTCCTGGTCAATATGATCCTTGTTGAGAGGGTTGGTCGATAGAAACCCTAACCCTAGTAAACAATAGGGTTCTTGGTCGATAGGATAAGTTATGATACCCTAGCTTCTTGTGCACGATACACACCTCTAGTTCAAGCTGCATGACACAACTCAGTGATGGTTTCTCTCTAGTGCACAATAGGGTGAAGTGTTGATGGCTGATATGGTGACATAAGTGCTTTAGGGTTTGAAAACCCTAGCCGATAGGCTATAATGAGGGATAAGATCTTGCCCGCCATTCTTTTGGTAAGGGTGACACAACCCGCCACACTTATAGTGAGGGAAGTTGGAATCTTTGGTGAAGGTTATGTTTAACCCAGAAATCCTAATAAATGGATAAATCGCCTTGAACCCCCGTCTATGTTAGTAATGATATATGATGGTAGGTTGTGAACTGGGGTATGTTGGGAATCTAATATGCTGCTACATAAGATGATAAGATGTGTGGTTATGTTCACAAGAATAGGACATAGTGTATGCTCATGGTTTGATAACAATAATATGATTGATACAGCTTATGCTTCATATAATCATGGATGTTGTTCCAAACATGATAGCATGATAAACATAAAGATCTATGTTTAGTGATTTAAGTTATCTCTTTTGATATGTATACTAACCATGCATGTATATTAAATGTATTCATAGCCAGGTAAGAGGTATGAGGTATATGTGCTTTGAATAACACTAAATGATAATAATCCTTGTTGATGAGATAACATGCATCACCAATATGATGAGATAGGTCTGAGGACCTAATAAAGGATGAGTGCCTAGTTGAGGTGTTATCCTCTGATGATGAGATAAGGGATTGCTATCCCAGGATGTTGATGTAGGATGTTGATGCCTTGAGAGGCAGTAGCAATTATTGAGGAGGGATTGAGATCCCATGATAGTGATAGTGATAATGTAACTCGATGCTGTATAACTTGGCTGCCTCAACAACTCACTTAAAATATACTAATTAATTAAAGTGGAACATATCATTTAGTTTGCCCTGGCCATAGATCCATCATCGTCAGAATTTGGTGATGGTGAAATAGGTTTATCCTGTGGGATTACCTGGAGCACATATTGTTGAATATGCAGGGTTTCTCCTAGCCAAAAATAGGAGAATTAGAGTACAACTGCTGTAATGACCCCGTCTCCCGGTAACCCCCAATTAAGGGAGACCCGAAGGTCAGAGCTGTTATTCAATTAACAGGATCAAAGGTTCGACAAATAATCAGTAATAATTAATAAACTTTACCAACTAAACTGAAAACTGGTATAAAATAAAACTTTTTTTACCTTGGAAAAACTGGGATTTCTAAACTTCGATCCATGAAGATGTTAATCTAACTAATCCTCCTGTGTACGTTACTTCTTATTTAATTCCACATATGCCACTTTACTATTTTTGCTTTTCATTTGTACCTAAAATGCTGACAAACAAAACATCGGTAAGTATATCGAAATATACTGGTATGTGGAGACAACCAAAATCTTGCACATATGGCTAACAATTTAATAATCACAATCAAATTATTTAACAAGCCAATTTACACTTTTCAGTATGACATTCTCCACCGCTTTTGCCCTAACCCTGGCATATCCACCTTAGGGTTTCTTTTGCCCATGACATAAGGCCACCTTCTCAATCCCAAGCTTGGTGCTTGGGGGTCACCACTCATGGTGCCCTCTAGTCATGCAATATCATAGGCCACCTTCTTGGTGTCTGGGGGTCACCACTCATGGTTCCCATTGGTCTACCCATCTGGGCCTGACTCTCTTGGCATCATCCATCAGGGTGGCATGTAGGTGTGAGAAGACATACTTCTATTATTAATGTGATAATCATAGTGACTTTATGATTTGCAAGTATGAACATCCAAACTGTTTAGTTGCAGTCAATGCGAATAACCATCCGGAAAATCCTTGTGAAACTAAAGTGGTTATTCATAAGCGTAACCACATACCTGATCCAGAGCAACTTGGTGTCCAAGCAATAAGGATAAAGAACAAGCAATCATCAATCAACCATATCCTGAAATTAATGCATGGCATCCAAGTGTTATAGTTTATCTAGAACATTTTAAAGCTAGACTTGGATTCCATCTTAGGCTTTCTACGCCACTTTTAGGGTTTCCATTGCAATTTGGGTTTCCTTTTATCTTTTACTATTTTAAACCCTAATTTAACACAATTGATCACAAACCCTAATTATTTCCACATCTAATCCCCAATTTCGGATTAAAGGCATAATTAACCATCAATTCAGCTCATTAAGCCTCTTTTTATTAAATCTACTATTTTTATCTTTTTAATCCATGAAAAGATCATTATACGCATTTATCATTAACTCATAGTTCATTATGGTCCAAATCCCATATGAACTCGATTTGTTATAATTCCATCTTTTATTCATCAGAAAACCCTAATTACTACATTTAGGGCATTTATCCACAAATAAGGAACTTAATGCTCGAATTAGCTTAGATTCAGCATATTCCAACTTTAATCATGTAATTAATCAATTAAAGCCATTAATAGTCGAATTAGTCAACATTAGGGTTTCAAGGCTTATTAAAACATATTCATGCACATGGACTTTCAATTAAATTAATTACGTGCAAAAATTCATCCTTTTTCTGCCTAATGTTCTTTTTTATCATTAACATGCTAATATCAACTTTAATCATCTATTAAACCCTACTAATAGCTTTAATCATATCAAAATAGGGTTCTTTAAACATTAATACATTAAAGTTGATATCTTCCATTACTTTTCGAATTGCATAAGGAATCAGGCTTCAATTATATTTTATTTAGATTCCTCTCGATTTTCTGAGCAAGTTTCATATTTTATGCATACTCATCCGAGCTACCATTAGAGAGATATGAATTTTGCATTAAAAGTACCTTTTTAGCCAATGGCGGATCGCCACGTCAGTAGGAACCCAAATTCTTAAATAGCCGGCTTTGCAAGTGGTAAAGGACCGCCCTGCCCCTCCCTTAGTGCACACACGCCAGGGGCAGTCACGTCTTTTAAGTTTATCATCCCCTACCTCGCGAAGCAGGGCTCCGTCCATCTGCCGTGACGACGGCCGCTGATCTACCTCCAGCTCAGGTCATCTTCTCCCTCTCGAGTCCCACGCACGGTCCAGAAGGACCGCCTCCTCCTCGCCGGAGTTGAGGAGAGCGTCCGTTCTGTGGTTGGTGGCCAGAGGTGGTTCGGTTCAGGCTTCTACGCCCGCTGGTCAGTGCAGAGGAAGGGGGACCTTCGGACCCATGGGAAACCCTTCTTCTAGCGCCGCCACCCGCGTTCTAGGTAAAGGAGACATGGAGGAAGATATATGTGGTCATCCCAGGTTCTGGGGTCGACGGAAAAACCCATGAACGAACTTGGTTCTTCGTGAAGGTGAAGGAGCTGCGTCCCTATGGCACCTCGGGTTCCGCATGGTTTGCCACCCCAAGAGGGGTTCTGGGTACGATTCACTCCTCCCTCGACGACCCTCATGCCCTCTGGCACACTCCTTAAACGTGAGGGAAAGAAACGACCAACAAGGTCTAGGGTTTGTAATGAAGAAGGAGAAGGAGAAGAGAAAAGGTTGCTTGGATTTATTTTAACTCGGCCAAAGGCCCTTCCCCATATATAGGGGGAGGTATTTACACCCCAAGACTTCACTCAAGAGGGAAACAAGTCCCTTTCTTAATAGGAAAATAATTCTCCTTAGTTAAGAAACAATCATTACTTTCTCTCTCTCTCTCTTCATTATCTTTTTGATATTATCAAAAAGTCGTTGATGAATTATCTTCTTATTTTGCAATTTTGGAATTTTCTCCATATTTATTCTTCATTGGGGCTCTTTGGACCCCAAGAAACTTCAAGATTTCGAAATCCTATTTCAAGGATACTTATTATCCTTCTAGATGCATCTATATGCATTAAACTTCATTATTTCCCATTATCTTGTTTATTTCTTATTAAAATATCTCTTTTTGAGGATTTCTCTTTATTTCTCTTTTATTTTCCTCATTGGTATTCCTTTTATCATTAGGAATTCTTGGGATACGAAATCCCACTAAAGATAACTCACTTATACCTCTTTTTACTTATTTTCCACATTTCATCAATGTTTTCAATTATTCCTTTACGAATTGAATTTTCTTGTTATTCGGGCCAAATAGCCAATAAAGCCCACAAAGCAATCATCAAGGCTATTATAAACAAAATCCATTTATTCAAAATAGATTATATCATTTATTCATTCAAATATCTTTAATATGAGAAATTATATTTCTCAGCAAATGAACCCAAAATTGGGGTTGTAACATCCTTCCCCTCTTATAAGAATTTTGCCCTCAAAATTCCATCAAGCAAGCAAACAAATAGGATAAGTCTTCTTATGTCCATCAGGGCTCCCATGTGGCTTCACCCTTTCCATGGTGCTTCCCAAGAACCTTCATTATCTCATATTCTTCCATCTGAGTTCTTTCTTACCTTGGTATATTGTACCCTCATAGGTGACTCAGGACATTTCAGCCTCTCAAAAGTTGAATAGGTTCAGGGCTCAACACATGGCTTGGGTACCTCACATAGTGCTCTAGATCGGTCTCATGTAACACATTATACATCATGTTATCCTAAGGGGTAAGGCTGAACACAAACTTCTCCACCAATCCATCTCAAATGGACCCATATATCGGGGTCTCAACTTTCTCAGCTGTAGTTCAGAGGGGTCGGATTTTCACATTATATTCCACCATAGTGAACTGCATGTCAATCTGCTTTGCATCAGCTCGTGACTCATGTCACCCTTGGGCTCTCTCTCAGCCATTGCTCGATCAAGCGAATTCATCTGCACACACTGTGGTTCTTTTCTGACCTTCACGAGGCCTCCTTCACCAACATCATCTTAATGAAGTGGTGACCGACACTACCTCCTTATGGAACATCTTGCATCCCGATAAAGGCTATGGTGGTTAACATCACCTCTTAAGAACTGTCTCTTTGTATCACCCTGAACAAACACACTTGCTCTCATCAGACCCTCTAGTCTGGATCATACTACTCATTAGTTAGGGGTGATAAGCAGTACTATCATCAAGTTCTTCATGTATCCACTTCCACCTCATGGAAGTGAACCTTTAGGTCATACTCAAGAACTTTTGAACTCGCATCATGGTGTAGCTGAACTATCTCTATCTTATAAGTAGTAAAATCGGATCTGTCTCTTGACAATACTCTATCTTTCTCATGTCATCTAGGTAAGGCGATCTACCATAACCCATATTGCATCTTGACCTTCCTTGGTCTAGGGAAGACTTACCACAACACCCATAGTGATGAACTCCCATTCCCTCTCGGGAACTCTCTTTATCCTTTATGTCAAAGCACTAGGTTACTAGTGTTTGTCCTTCACCTCTATCATGCATGACCACAAGCCACATGCATCTTCATCTTAAGCATCCGAAGTGCTACAATTTCTTACTATCTCAGTAATACTATGGTATATGGTGATCTTAAAATCACGATCTCTGGTATGTCATGATCCCTCAAGCTTGATTCCTCAGAAACCCTACACCACTCTAATCATTGTTTCATCACCTATCTTTTCAGAGGAGTGCGTCTGAGGTTCTACAACCATCCTTTCATTATATCACGGACTAGGCGGGCTAACCAAACAACCTTTAACTTGATCAACATATCTTGTTACATCACATCTCATTTCTAAACTTAGGGTTAGCCTAACAACCTCTTCTAGCTAAACTTAGGTGGCTATGCCTTACTCAGAGCATTCATTACCACTTCTTATCCTTGTGTGGTAGGTAAAGTTGAAGACATACTCTTCCATGTATTCTACTTATCGTCTCATCTCAAACTCTAAGTTTTTCTTCATCAAGAAACTCTAAGCTCATCCTCATGGTGATCACACTCAACCTGTTATAACTTACAAACTCCACCTAGCTCTTGGTAAAACATCCTCATAAGATGCCTACACTATTCCTCTTAATGATTGCAAACCATCCATGTATCATTCACTCCACCAAGATATATTAACATCTCTATCCTCATACCTTGTAGCAATGTTTCAACTTGCATTATCTTTTATCCTTCACTACTACAGAAACAGCCTTTGGCGTCGGTTGTTTAACCCCCTTTGGCGTCGGTTTCTGAGCGACGCCTATGTGGGCGCCGCTAAAGGTTGAACACTTCGGCGTCGGTTTTTTAACTGACGCCTATTTAACATATAGGCGTCGGTCTTTTAGTAGATAACCGACGCCAAAAGGGTTCGCGCCACAGAAAACAGCGTCATCTAGGACACATTCTGCGTCAGTTATCTACTAAAACACCGACGCCTATACTTCAAGATGACACGGCCGTGCTTCCCTGCACGACCGTGTTTAGTACTATAGGCGTCGGTTTTATATGAATAACTGACGCCTTTTCCACCACGGCTGTGCTATCCTGCACGGTCGGGTTGTTTGTACTATTAGGCGTCAGTTTTTATCAAATAACCAACGCTGTATGTCTTTGCTGACGGTTTTCTGTAAATAACCGACGCCTATATCTATTTTTTTTTTCATATCAGTTTGCAGGCCTGCTGTGGCTGGTCAGCAGGATGAGAACCTGTAGTTTAGTTTTCTGAACTGCAGGTTTACGACATCCATTGATATCAGCCTACAAACAGGCCACAAACCTGCAAAATTCACAAAAAATAATTCACACAAGTAGATACATTCGGACATCAATTCAATTCTCACATTCACACATATAGAAACATTCAAATACATGTATTATCATTCAGAAATATTCATTTACAAAGTATCATTCATTATCGCTATCAACATCCCAATTATATCTTACAGTTGCCACTGCTTGTATGGCTTTTGCCCATTCTTCTCTTATTTCATTTAATGCTTCCATCGTATATGGAGCATGTATATTTTTTAAGCATTTACATGTTGTGTTGTCAGTTTTAAACACCTGCAAAGAGAATGATGTATATATATAAGTAATAATATAAAAATAAGATTGATATATTTCATACTAACTAATGAGACTATATATAATACCTCATGTATGGTATCGATGTCCAATGCGGCATGTCGGATAATCATCTGCATAAATCGTATCACATAGTGTGCGCATGCCCAACCATTGTCTTGTGTAGCACACTATAAATTGAAACATACAAAATAATACAACTAAGCTCAATTCACATCAATAATATATACATTGGAGTCGGGAACTTACTTGTACATTCTGCCAATTTATTTGCTGGTTCTTTTTCCTTGGGACCGTTCCTCCAGCCTTTTTGAATGCATCTAAACCCCTACATATTAATATTACACAGTAAATTGCATAATTAAATAGTAATGTAATAACAGATGTTAATAAATACAAAAATGAAATATTTCTCACCAGAATAATGGCATTCTCATTACGTGTCCAATTTTAGTGTTTAATGTACTTCCCGCAGGATCTAGATAATAAACAGTGAACGTCCTAGGGACAATAACTAGTAACTCCCAATGTCTACCGCTAGCGGTAAAAAGTTAACAATTAATAACTCAAAATGCACAATAAAAATGGAATTTTCTTAAGTCCAAATTATAAATAAAGTAAACTTACTTGACATTGAATGGAGCTATTATTATCGTCTTCTTTTGCTGACCAAAAATTGTAAAAGCATCTATACAGTATTGTTGAACATTATCAGGGTCTTTAGCTACCAAACTAATCAATGAAGGAATAAAAAATCCCACATGATCAAATGCAAATTGTTTGCAATGATCTTCGACTAAGTAGCTGCAAAACATGTATTACGTATGCATTAATATATAAGAAACCAGCTCAGCGGATCTTACACAAGGTATATGGATGTATAAATAAGATCTCACCTTATCCATGTCTCTATCATTGATGTATTCAACCACTCATACATAAACAACTCAATAATATCTTGTATACATAAAGAGCTATCGTATGATTGTCCTGCATAATCTGCATCTAAAGAAACAATTATAGGGCAATGAATATTATGTGCCCGTAGCCAACATGCCATTCCCCTACAAGCAGGACCTAACGGGTATGTTAGGTCAGTTGGAACCCAACTTGGTAATGCAGGAAGTGGAGGTGGAGGCCTAGGTGCTCCGGTTGTCTTCTTTTTAACCTGTATATATAATTTCAGATCAGTTGACCTCATATATACACATTAACAATTTAAAGTAATGTAAATTTATCTTACAATTTTAGTAGTGTAGACGACATCTGCTTTGGGCCACAATATCACCCCGCCTTCTGCATCAGCAAGTGTATCAATATCCGGGTGGGGATATGGCAATGTAGCTTCTCTCCAATCGGGTAACACATGTATCGGGCTCACACGAACGTAGCCCTGTGGCATTGGAGTCCCGTGAAACATTGCCCTAGGAAGGGACGGGTAAGCCTGCGCCTCTGCAACAACGTAGTCTTGCATTTTTAAGCGGCATGGCTTCAATGCCTACAAATTTACGTAAAGAATATTATACATATATACATATCATCTTGAAAACATAACAACTTGAAAAGACTAACTACAATGTCATAAACAATACTTACAGCAGACGTGTTAGGCGGTGGGTCTACAGGATTACTTGTAGTCTGTACATCAGGAGAAGAGTGGGTCGCCATAGGCTGATTGGAAGCCTGAGATGCCTGCCACTACAGCAATTCTTCCTTGACCTTCTCAGCAACTACATCGTTGACCTTCTTAGCAACTATATCCTCGACTCTCTTATTCTCCTATACATGGATAAAAGAAACATTAGCTTCTTATTATTGAATTTCCTTTTGTAGCAACATTCTAAAAAAAGTATAGGTTACCTCTTCTTGTGAAAGTCCCGCTCTGGGTTTGCGCTGGGATGGCCCAAAGAACATCCCCTGGTATAGGTTTAGGTGCACTCCGTGCATCATTCCATCCATTGAACGCTTTGCGCTTCCTACGATATGGATGGAATTTTGAAAGAAACCTTCGATGACCAAGATATACAGTCTTGCCACCATGTTTTAGTCTTATTGAATCAGTGTTTTCCTCACATATAGGACACACTTTAGCTCCTTTGACACTATATCCAGACAAATTCCCATATGCTGGAAAGTCATTAATAGTGCAAAACAACATAGCATGCAAACAAAATGTCTCTCTTGCTGAAGCATCATAGGTCATCACACCTTCAGCCCAAAGTTTCTTTAAGTCATCAATCAAAGGTTCAAGATAAACATCAATAACATTTTCGGGTTGGTTAGGGCCCAATATCAACAATGACAACATAACGTACTTATTTTTCATACACATCCAGGGAGGAAGATTGTATATAACAAGCATGACTGGCCAAGTGCTATGTTGGCTGCTCAATGTCCCGTACGGATTCATCCCATATGTACAAAGCCCAAGTCTTAGATTCCTATCTTCTTCACCAAATTTGGGGTACAATAGATCAATCTTCTTCCACTGTGGGGAATCAGACGCATGTCGCAGGATCCCATCATTATTTTTCTTAACATCTGCATGCCACCTCAAATTCTTCGCATCTTTCGGATTTGCAAACAAGCGTTGAAACCGTGATATTATAGGTAGATACCACAACACCTTGGCAGGAGAACCAGTTTTGGACTCCCCCGAAGTCATCAATTTATACCGTGACGCACCTCATTTTGGACAATCTTTCAAATCTACATAGTCCTTTTGAAATAATACACAATCATTCGGGCATGCATGTATCTTCTTGGCCTCCATTCCCATTGGGCACAATATTTTCTTTACCTGGTATGTTGAGATTGGCAGCTCGTTTCTTTTAGGAAGCATTTCTTTCAACAAAGTCAACAATGAAGTGAAGCTTTTGTCGCTCCATCTATTGTTAGCTTTCAACTTATACAATCTCAACATAGCGCTAAGCTTCGTAAACTTAGCACAGCCTGTGTATAACGATATCTCATCATCATGCACAATGTTTCTAAAGATAGGAGGTGGATCGGTGTGCTCTACCCTACAACTATCCAGCATCGCATCAACGATGTCTGCTGGAACTGGTTCGTTCACATTTACGTCATCGGAGGCAATTTCTTCTTCCACCCAAGCACTGCTATCGACATCTACTGGTTTCGATTTTGAAATCTCTCCATGCCAGTGCCATTCTGTATAGCCTTGTACAATCCCGTTGCACATGACATGACTTTTGATTTCCTCACCAGTGTTGACTTTCAAGTTGTTACCGCAATGCCTACATGGACAGTAGAACCTATCTGTAGGTTTTTTCCTATGTTCCTCGACAAATCTAATCAACTGATCAAGACCAGATATAAACTCTGGGGTGCAACGATTACGAATGGACATCCATGATCTATCCATTCTATGATCAGAGAAAACAAGTATATATTAGGAAAAGATTAGGGTATACACTTACATCCTAAGTGTATAATGTGATGTCATTCTTATATATAATAAATGTGTACCACCTATCCCATCCTTGAACACCTAATCTCACTAGTAAGTGTATAATGTGTATTGGGTTTTCAAGAAAATTTCGGCAGCATTTCCCCGCTGTTCTCTAAGTACATATGTACTTAGAGAACAAACGGGGAAATGCTACCGAACTTTTTTCTCGAAAACCCAATACACATTATACACTTACATCCTAAGTGAGATTAGGTGTTCAAGAACAGTCCCAAACCGGGGACTATCCAAGATTTACTCCTAATGAGTCAATCTTGGACGGGTTTCTAGGCCAACAAACACATTTGATGTCATTCTTATATATAATAAATGTGTACCACCTATCCCATCCTTGAACACCTAATCTCACTAGTAAGTGTATAATGTGTATTGGGTTTTCAAGAAAATTTCGGCAGCATTTCCCCGCTGTTCTCTAAGTACATATGTACTTAGAGAACAAACGGGGAAATGCTGCCGAAATTTTTTCGAAAACCCAATACACATTATACACTTACATCCTAAGTGAGATTAGGTGTTCAAGAACAGTCCCAAACCGGGGACTATCCAAGATTTACTCCTAATGAGTCAATCTTGGACGGGTTTCTAGGCCAACAAACACAATAATAGATATGTGAATCATATCATTAAGAGCATGATTTCTTGTTAGGTCATCATAGGTCATAATAATCCACTAGAATTAATGAGCAAAAAATGTCTCATAGTGTTAAAATAGACTAGACATCTAATTAAGAACAAACAATAAGACAAAGTTAATTTAGCTCAATTAAATGGAACAGAGTCAAAGAAAAATTTTTAAAATGATTTTCATCGAGTTAATTTAGCTGGCCATTAAATGGAATAGAGTCAATTAAATGGAACAAAGTTAAATGGAAAAAGGAACCCTATAAAGATATTTGAATGAATCTAAACTAATTAATTTGATTAGAAGCTGAAAATAGAGTCAATTAAATGGAATAGAGTCAATTAAATGAAACTAACAAAGTTAATTTAGCTCAATTAAATGGAACAGAGTCAATTAAATGGAATAGAGTTAAATGGAACAAAGGAACCCTATAAAGAACCAATTTCGCGCCTGGGTAGGTCGGCAGGTACCTGGGCAAGCGAGCAGGGTGAGGTCGAGTTGGTCGAGTACGTGGGCGGCGGCGACACCGACGAGCTCCAGAACCACCGGCACAAGTCAGGCAGGTAGCGGCAGCGACTCCGACGAGCAGGGAGCGGCAGGCGGCGGCGGGCAGGCAGGTAGCGGAGAAAGTGCTGCAGGCAGGCGGCGGCGGGCAGGCAGGCGGAGGAGAAGGAGCGGCGACACGTCGGTGAGCAGCAACACAGGAGAAGGGGGCGCGGCGGAGAAGGGGGCGCGGAGAAGAAGAAGAAGGCAGCAGCAGTGGCGGCGCGGCGGCGCTGTCGTGGAGAAGAAGGAGCAGAGAAAAAGGGAAATCGGCGGCGACAGCAGAGAAAAAGGGCAATCGGCTCGCAATGAAATAGAAGAAAGGGGAAGAGTTTGGCATTGCGGGATATTAAGTTCCCAAATAGCGTCGGTTGTTTAAAACAACCGACGCCTAAACATCTTTAGCGTCGGTTGTTTGAAACAACCGACGTCCAATTGGACGATATTTTCACGAAATTATTTGGCGGGAACCACTTTCAGCGTCGATTATAAAAGGATAATCGACGCTGAAAGTGACACTTTTCGTGCAAATTTCCATCGCACATACACGTCGGTTTTTTATCTACATAACCGACGCTGAAAGTGACACTATTTTTTTTGCTCAAAAATTGGATTTCGCGGGCGACTTTAAGCGTCGGTTTTTTATAAACAACTGACGCTGTATTCAAAGCGGTACCCGTGTCTGGCTGGTCTTTGAATATAGACGTCGGTTTGCCTATATAACCGACGTCTAATATTATAGGCGTCGGTTTTCCTAAAGAACTGACGCCCAGAAAAGCGACACTGAATGTTGTTTCTGTAGTAGTGCTTGGTGTATGGCAAGCGTACTATCCTATCTCTCACTCCCATAATAAGAGGAAATAAGCATTTGGCTGCAGTCCAAATACATAGTTCTTCCTAATCCAAGAGTAGAGATGGTACATCCCACCTTGCCTGTACACTTTCAAATCCAAGTTGAAACATGCAGCTTATGTCTCTATGTCACAAACATCATGATATTCACATAACTTCCATGGAAAATTGGTCTCGAACTTACTTGGTCTGAGAACAATCCTAGGTCATCTCCTCTAGGTCTATAGGGAGTCGGCACTTTTGGGGTTATCCCTTTTCCCTTATGCATCAGAGAGTGCCCTACCCATCTTCCCTTTGGTTCCCATGAGTTTATGAAGGTGATCGATCCCCTTTCCCATGGCCCTCAGACAATGATAGTTGTTACCTCCCGACCCTATGGTCATGTGCACTAGGGAATTAGGCAACTCCTTCTTCCATCGGTCTTATCCCTACCTGACCCTAGAATAGACTTAGGATTACATTATAGTACATATTCAACTTAGAACCTTACCCAATCCTTCCTCATCTCTCTCTGCATTCACGACTGACTTTCATCCTTTCATAGGGATCATGGCAACCTGTCTTACATGGTCAGGTCCCATACCGGTTACCTCCATGGTAACGCATCCACATGCACTTTAGAGATGGCTATGTATGGGTCTACAGGTTCATTTTCACGCCATGTACTTTTCACTTAGCTTCTCAAGATCCTATGAAACCTCTTTAGGTCACCTAAAAACCAACAAAACTGGTATACAGCCTACTAAAGGGGTCCCTCTCCCAGGATGGGAGGAAAACTAACTCTTGACAACAAGGTCACAAAAGCTCTTAGGTCTAGGGTTTACATCCACATGGATTACTTAACTCTAGCAAGCTATTAAGGCACAAGCAGATCACCTTATTGTACCATGCTAGGTCATACTTGTCCTCTTTCCTCAATGTTGGATCAAGATCATACTTTCCTGTATCATCAACCTAGTTGTGAGGGGTTCATCAAACATACCTTAAACTTCAGAGGTTTCCTTTAAATCTACACACGAGGAGTACCATGCTCGAACTATAGAGACTCAAATCTCATCATGAGCATTGGATACACTACTTCCCCTCTTAGGCCGAGGAACCCTATGCTCTCTTTTGGGTATCCAACTGCATGCTCAATCTCTTAACTACGAATCAAGCATGTCATGTACTTCCATGATCCTTTTATATAGGCAACACCTCAAAGTTGAGTCCTCCTCAAGGACAACTAACTAGGTATGATGCCCCACATCTTGCTACTTCATCCTCTTCAAGTCTAAGAAACTCTTCTACCTATCTCAGGAGGTAATAACCTATACCATAGGCACAGAGGTACCAGCAGACTCATCCTCTCTCTAGGGTTTGGTTCCTCACATGGCAACCAAGACATCACTAGCCTCCAAGGGTCAAGCATACGACAACCACTATCATCCACTTAGGTCAAATCATCCTCAACTCCCACTGTTTGTCAAGTGTGGTTTTAGGCTTCCAACCTTCTTTCCTGAGGTCTGCTCTCTCTCTGGAGCTAATCCTACAACAAACCTCTCTATAAGAGGTCCTTTCTTCATGAAGGATCAAGCTCATCATCATGCCCCTACCTTAGTGAAGCCTATACTCGAACTTATGTTTACTCAAGATTATCCATAGCCCTTTCATTAGCCATCCATCATGATCTCTTAACCAGGATTTCATCAAGATATACCCTACTTGCCTAAGCCCATAGGGTAACTATAGGTTCTTCTCTATCCTCATCCATGAAGGAGCTATCCTTCGCTCTAGCATGCACGACCCTCTCCAGGGTTGGGTCGCCAAAGGTACTAGGTCATCTACCCTCTTATGGCATCCCAAAGGCATGTCCAACCAATCACTCGGTCAACCATGACATCTAACTCATCATGTCATCTCTCTCTCTAACCTTCACTTAGGGTTAGGGTTAACATCATCCTTAAAGGATGAGCTAGGTCTCTACTTTTAATGGAGGTCTCTACCTCCAAGACTAACTCTCTCAACACATCCTCCTGACAAGGAGGTCTATCCTCAGATCTCTCCTGAGGGAAATGACAACTCGTGTCATACGACCTAAGTATGTATCTATTCCTTTACGCTTACTCTATAAATCCTATGTCCATGAAATCTTATTTACATGCTTTTTATTAATTAGATGGAGGATTCCTTAATCCTTATCAATCTTATCCATACCTCTAGAGGGTGAGGAGAAGGGAGGAAACCCTAATCCTTAAGGTCCTTAATAGAATTCGAGTTGAGAAGGGATGAATAAGATGAGAGAGTCCTAAAGGTATCTTATTTCGAATCATACCCTAAGACTTTGGCCAGGCAGTCACACAGATCCGGGAGTCCTCATATTCCGACTAGCAGTGCGGAGGAAAATATTGCCAGCCCCCAGTCGTGATCCTTTTCTAGACACCTCTGTCCTTCGGATAATCCTCTAATAACTCCCTTGGGTTCTGCAAAATTTGAAAAATTTAATAATTATTAAAGATTAATTGAGGAACCTATGCTCTGATACCAATTGTAACGACCCCACCTCTCGGTAACCCCCAATTAAGGGAGACCCGAAGGTCAGAGCTATTATTCAATTAACAGGATCAAAGGTTTGACAAATAATCAGAAATAATTAATAAACTTTACCAACTAAACTGAAAACTGGTATAAAATAAAACTTTTCTTACCTTGGAAAAACTGGGATTTCTAAACTTCTATCCATGAAGATGTTAATCTAACTAATCCTCCTGTGTACGTTACTTCTCATTTAATTCCACATATTCCACTGTACTATTTGTTCTTTTCATTTGTACCTAAAACGCCGACAAACAAAACGTCGGTCAGTATATCAAAATATACTGGTATGTGGAGACAACCAAAATCTTGCACATATGGCTAACAATTTAATAATCACAATCAAATTATTTAACAAGCCAATTTACACTTTTCAATATGACATTCTCCACCACTTTTGCCCTAACCCTGGCATACCCACCTTAGGGTTTCTTTTGCCCATGACATAAGGCCACCTTCTCAATCCCGAGCTTGGTGCCTGGGGGTCACCACTCATGGTGCCCTCTAGTCATGCAATATCATAGGCCACCTTCTTGGTGCCTGGGGATCACCACTCATGGTTCCCATTGGTCTACCCATCTGGGCCTGACTCTCTTGGCATCATCCATCAGGGTGGCATGTAGGTGCGAGAATACATACTTCTATTATTAATGTGATAATCATAGTGACTTTATGATTTGCAAGTATGAACATCCAAACTGTTTAGTTGCAGTCAATGCAAATAACCATCCGGAAAATCCTCGTGAAACTAAATCGGTTATTCATAAGCGTAACCACATACCTGATCCATAGCAACTTGGTGTCCAAGCAATAAGGATAAAGAACAAGCAACCATCAATCAACCATATCCTGAAATTAATGCATGACATCCAAGTGTTATAGTTTATCTAGAACATTTTAAAGCTAGACTTGGATTCCGTCTTAGGCTTTCTACGCCACTTTTAGGGTTTCCATTGCAATTTGAGTTTCCTTTTATCTTTTACTATTTTAAACCCTAAATTAATACAATTGATCACAAACCCTAATTATTTCCACATCTAATCCTCAATTTCGGATTAAAGGCATAATTAACCATTAATTCAGCTCATTAAGCCTCTTTTTATTAAAGATACTATTTTTATCTTTTTAATCCATGACAAGATCATTATACACATTTATCATTAACTCATAGTTCATTATGGTCCAAATCCCATATGAACTCGATTTGTTATAATTCCATCTTTTATTCATCAGAAAACCCTAATTACTACATTTAGGGCATTTATCCACAATTTAGGAACTTAATGCTCAAATTAGCTTAGATTCAGCATATTCCAACTTTAATCATGAAATTAATCAATTAAAGCCATTAATAGTGGAATTAGTCAACATTAGGGTTTCAAGGCTTATTAAAACATATTCATGAACATGGACTTTCAATTAAACTAATTACGTGCAAAAATTCATCCTTTTTCTGCCTAATGTTCTTTTTTATCATTAACAGGCTAATATCAACTTTAATCATCTATTAAACCCTACTAATCGCTTTAATCATATCAAAATAGGGTTCTTTAAACATTAATACATTAAAGTTTATATCTTCCATTACTTTTCGAATTGCATAAGTAATCAAGCTTCAATATATTTTATTTAGATTCCTCTCGATTTTCTGAGCAAGTTTCATATTTTATGCATACTCATCCGAGCTACCATTAGAGAGATATGAATTTTGCATTAAAAGTACCTTTTTAGCCAATGGCGGCTCGCCACGTCAGCGGGAACCCAAATTCTTAAGTAGCCGACTTTGCAAGTGGTAACGGACCACCCTGTCCCTCCCTTAGTGCACATGTGCCAGGGGCAGTCCCCTACCTCATGAAGCAGGGCTCCGTCCATCTGCCGTGACGACGTCGCGGATCTACCTCCGGCTTAGGTCGTCTTCTCCCTCTCGAGTCCCACGCACGGTCCAGAAGGACCGCCTCCTCCTCGCCGGAGTTGAGGAGAGTTTCCGTTCTGTGGTTGGTGGCCAGAGGTGGTTCGGTTCATGTTTCTACACCCGCCAGTCAGTGCAGAGGAAGGGGGACCTTTGGACCCATGGGAAACCCTTCTTCTAGCACCGCCACCCGCGTTCTAGGTAAAGGAGACATGGAGGAAGATATACGTGGTCATCCCAGGTTCTGGGGTCGACGAAAAAACCCATGAACGAACTTGGTTCTTCTTGAAGGTGAAGGAGTTGCGTCCCTATGGCACCTCGGGTTCCGCATGGTTTGCCACCCCAGGAGGGGTTCTGGGTACGATTCACTCCTCCCTCGATGACTCTCATGCCCTCTGGCACACTCCTTAAACATGAGGGAAAGAAACGGCCAACAAGGTCTAGGGTTTGTAATGAAGAAGGAGAAGGAGACGAGAAAAGATTGCTTGGATTTATTTTAACTCGGACAAAGGCCCTTCCCCTTATATAGGGGGAGGTATTTACACCCCAAGACTTCACTCAAGAGGGAAACAAGTCCCTTTCTTAATAGGAAAATAATTCTCCTTAGTTAAGAAACAATCATTACTTTCTCTCTCTCTCTCTTCATTATCTTTTAGGTAACCATATTTCATGGATAATTAAGAATACGAAAATTATCCTTTTTATTATCTCCAGCCTTGCCTTATAATCTCTTGGCCATGAAAACTATTTCCTTAAAGCAAAAAGCATTATCTTTTTGATATTATCAAAAAGTTGTTGATGAATTATCTTCTTATTTTGTAATTTTGGAATTTTCTCCATATTTATTCTTCATTGGGGCTCTTTGGACCCCAAGAAACTTCAAGATTTCGAAATCCTATTTCAAGGATACTTATTATCCTTCTAGATGCATCTATATGCATTAAACTTCATTATTTCCCATTATCTTGTTTATTTCTTATTAAAATATCTCTTTTTGAGGATTTCTCTTTATCTCTCTTTTATTTTCCTCATTTGTATTTCTTTTATCATTAGGAATTCTTGGTATACGAAATCCCACTAAAGATAACTCACTTATACCTCTTTTTACTTATTTTCCACATTTCATCAATGTTTTCAATTATTCCTTTACGAATTGAATTTTCTTGTTATTCAGGCCAAATAGCCAATAAAGCCCACAAAGCAATCATCAAGGCTATTATAAACAAAATCCATTTATTAAAAATAGATTATATCATTTATTCATTCAAATATTTTTAATATGATTATATTTCTCAGCAAATGAACCCAAAATTGAGGTTGTAACAACTGCGGTTGTAGACTCTGTATGGTAAAGAGCACGGTGAATAGTCCCATGACTCAATGAGTTAGAGCATGAATGCGTTCATGGCTCAAGAGCACGGTGATCAGGACCATGGCTCAAAAGTATACTAGCACCTGTGTCAATGTGAGCTAGAGATATGGGTAGCTTGCGGAGCGAACCCTGAGGCTGAGGCCATATAAGCTGACTCTGTGCTACGCACCAGAGCGGAGCGGCCGCCCAACCTAGGATTCCTCACCACTGATAGTTTAGGAAGGAGAGCCCAGATCTCAGACCTTTATTGGGAGTTCATGGACTCCCACAACTGGCTAGTTAACTCTGGGAAGACGCCTTGATGCCTCCAACTCCCTTTGTGAGGAAGGAAGCAATCTCAGCATGTAGTCGTACCTCAGATTGAGTGTAGTGGCTAAATCAGAGCAGGGCTCCATCCAAACAACTTAGTCCACTCCCGACTAATTTGAGATAGTCAGCACATCTGATGGGATCTGGCGAAGGTGGAGGTGGTTTTGCTTGATGCTCTACTGTCTGGGAACAAGGAGTCAATACACCGATTGACTTAGTAGGAAGAAGAAAAGAAAGAGGAAAATGCCAGTCATACCATGGGGTGTGTGCGTGGAGAGCAAGGACTCGCGGGTCAATCCACTAAAACTCAGTCGACTGCCAGCATGGAGAGAGAGGTAATTTTCTGATGAAGTGGTGTTCTGTGATTGATCTGAATCATGTTATTTTGAAATAAGTTTAGAAAAAAAAATTGGTAATTCATATGGAGATGTGTTATACATGAAAGTAGATCAGAAAAATGAGAAGAAACTGAATAAGATATGATTAGGACCTAATTCTAACCCTAGTTCTAAAAGTAGGACTGACACATGATTATTAATTGATTAAAGAATAAAAATCTTAGATTTGGGTATTAACATGTAGAATATGTTAAAAATCTCTCTTTTATGCTATTATATTATATTGTGGACTATAATGGCACTTTAACATGATTATGATAATAATGATGAGAGTGGATGATCCTTAACATGTGTAATTAAAATCTTGAACATCAATGATGTAACTTGCTATAACCTTACTATGACTAATCTGATATAAGTGCTCCTAATGCAATAACACGGTAGATTTGATACCATTGCAACACTTAATATGGATTAGGTTTCTTGAGTTATGAGATCAAGTAACATGGTAACTAGAGTATCAAACATAACCCTAAGGATAACTCAATAATAAGGAACCAAAAACCCTAGATTAGGACCCAAGTAGCATTTAATGTAATTAATGTGGTGGTAACACTTTAGGATTTACATACATGTATATTAAATGTGGATTGTTTGATTTGCTTACTTGTTGGATAATATGCTTATAGAATGATTGTAAAATCTACATGGTTCTACATTAAGGCTTGTGGTTATGCTTATGACTACCCGCGTTACTTTGTTGGTGTTTTTTGAGGATTTCTTGAGGACTAAACAAATAAATTGTTGGGTGTTTATTTACATTTTGTTCAATTATAATGCCACTACGAGTATTACATAAAGAAAGATTATGTGAACAATATGTTGTTCTTATTTGCATGTATTTGATGGAACATATGTTGTTAGTTTACTTGCACTCTCTTGCATGCACCCCACATACACAATATATTTCGATATGCTGATATGTACTTTTGTTTCACAGTGTTTCAGGTACATGCTAAAGAAGATACTATCAGGAAATGATAGACATATAAAACAGCTTGAAGACATTAAATTTAACTCGTAAGGAGGATTAGATAGATACTTTTTCTCATATACTTCTAGTATGTACAATTTTGATGATGGAAAGTTATGTAAGTTCTAGAGGAACATCTTGTAAACAATATATTTTAATTAATAGAAATTATTTGTTGTGATATATTATTTGCTAAATCTAGATCCTTGGGGGAAAAAATAGGTATTGGCACTCATCTTTTTATCCTTTTTATTTGGGTCGAAAAGTGAGGTTGTTACATTTGGAGTCAAATCCCCAAAATTTTCAAATAATAATAAATAATTTATAATTACAAGTAATATGTAGAAATATGAGGGAATTATTAGGATATTCTAAAGACGATGGTGTCTAGAAGGGACCACGACTCAGGAGCTGGAAAAACTTTCCTCTACATTGCTACTCAGTTTATGAGGAATCCCAGGCCCGTGTATCCTACCTAACCGAAGTCAAATATTTTTTCTCAAAGTAAAATACCTTTAGGTCTACTTATCATATTGATTCATCCACTTCTGATCCTTTTGCTTAATAAACCCCAAAAGGGACTTCCCTCCTCATCTGAAGTTAGGGTTTTTGATAAGAAGTAGGATTAAGGCATCCTCTGCCAATTAATATACATGTAATGTGAAAATAATAATGTACATTAGTTGTGGAAATAATAATGTACATGTAAATATGGAAATAATAATGTGCATGTATTGTGGAATAATATTGTGCATGCGCTGCTGAAATGATAATAAAGTAAAGAAAAATGGTTCTATGAATTACAAGGGTAAACTTTAGATGGGCCAAGGGACATAGAAACCCAAAGGGGTAGGGTGTAGTCCCTAACCCGCATATTAAACTCTAATCTTGGTAAATGGGAGTGGTGTGGTTAATAGAGTAACCCTACCCATATAAACCCCAATTAGAGTGAAAAGTAATAAGAAATTATAAATGATTTAGGTGACTCATTCTTCCATCATATGTGCATATGGAACAAGGCATTAATGAGAAAAGTTTTAAGAAACATAAGCAACCTATGAATAATGAATTTATGGATGTAACCTGCTAAGACCTTGTATCCATCTCCAGTGAGTTAAAGAGCATGGGGTGAATAAAGTCATCATGGATATGACTGGTGATTAGGCTTACAAAGGAAATCCTATGTATGGTTATGAAATCACCTCAGACCAAGAGTGGAAGGCCTATGTATGAAATGTCCATTTTAGGGACCAAACCCTTAGAGAGTGTTCCCCATAAAGAGGCTCCCCTAAAGAGAGGGAAAAACATTGAGAAAACATGATAAGGGTGGCAAGGTTAAAATAAGAAGTGCTTATTTAGGTTGCATAAAAAGATGATAATATGAAAATTTTAGGTTAAGAGGAAAGATGAGATATAAATAGGCTTACGTGAACCAACCTCCCATGCATGGATGTGAAGAAATTCATCCATGATGTAGGAAAAAGGTTTTTAATATACATAAAAGACATATGCAACCAATGGTTATTCATGAAATGAAAGTATGAATATAACTTGCTCATCTCCCTAATTCTATCTCTGAAGGAACATATGAATAGAAAATACCCCCGTAGAGTGGATATGCTACCCCCAACGAGTGGGTATGCTACCCCAATGAGTGGGTAAGCTATAGAAACTACCCCCAGTGAGTGGGTGTGTTATTGAAATTACCTCTAGAGAATGAGAATGCTACCCCAGCGAGTGGGTATGGCATTGAAATACTCCTAGCGAGTGAGTGTGATGTTGTGAAAACCCCCAGTGAGTGGGTATGGGTAGAGATCACCCCCACAGAGTGGGTACATAATTGAAATACTCCTAGTGACTGAGTATGAGTACCTCCTAGTGTGAGGCTATACCCCAGAGATTGAGCAAGCACGAGTTGAAAAGTTATAATATAAAATGTATGTTCGGCATATTATGGATACACAAAAATGAAAAAGAAAAAAAAAATCAAATTTTAGGGTTGGTGTCCCGAACTGGGGTGGGTCACCCAAGAGTGGGAAAAGGACCTATGGGGGAGGCCAAACCTTAGACCTTGGGGACAAGTTGTGGCTAGAGAGCCTAACCTCCTCCTGTGAGCCAAGAAGGCACCCTATCTTAGGACCTTCCCTGGAAGGGAGAGATGATAAATCAATTTAAAGATTGAGGTAAACATAAAAATCACCTAAAGTGTGAAGAATTAAGGATATAAAAGATGAAATCACATATATTTAGTATCATTCTTTGAACCCAAGTATGCCATCTCTGAGGGACATGAGGAAAAGTCACTATGAAGTGGCTGATAGTATGAGACCGAGCCAGAAAGAGAAAGTTTCCATAAGCCCAATGAGGGGACATAGAGTGAATAATGAGCATCATAAGAGATGGGTCAAATATGGTTCAAAGCATTACATATAGAAATAATGTGCTCTAGATAAACCCTTGGGAAGGGTAGATCTTACAACCCCAATTTTTGGGTTCTTTTGGTGAGAAATGTAATTTCTCCTATTAAAGATATTTGAACAAATAATGATATGATTTGCTTTGAATAAAAGGGTTTCGTTTACAATAGCCTTGTTGGTTGTTTTTTGGGCTTTATTGGCTATTGGGCCCAATAACAAGGAAAAGACAAAGGAAACTCCATTATTAAATGAGTAAATAAGAAATGGAGAAAATAAAAATGTAGAAACCTCTAGAAGGCAAAAGAATATTCCCCAAAGGTGGATTTCATGCCTTTTGGATTCCTTGGGTTCCAAGGAGTCTAAGTTACAAAGATAATGCAACAAGAGAGAGAAAATATCAATTAAATATTGCTTTATTAAAGGAAATATGAGATAATAATAATATTACAAGAAATTTGTGGATATTTGGATAATGGATCCATCTTGGATGAGATTTCATGTCCACATAATTTCTAATGGAAAAAGGAATCAAAATCAAAAGAAAAATCAGGGATAAACAATTAATCAAGAGTATTTGGAATAAAGGAGATAATGCAAGAAATAAAGAGAGAAGTGAGGGTTTGGTCATAATGAGTGATAATTCGAACCCCACTAGCTTTATTAGGTTACAAGGAATAGAAATAATGGTAAATAAGAAAATAAGAAAGAGAAAATATGGGAGAAATAAGCCTAATTGAGTAATACCTTACACCTAAAGAAAAGGCACGTTTCTTTTAGGTAATGATCCCAAATTTGTCTTAGAAGTATATTAAGCCATTTCTAAGTTTCCCTCAAAATTTGGGATTAATTGGATACTCAGTTTGGGAGTTATGGATTTTACAAGATTCCCTAAAGTGTTGGGATTATAATAAATGTCACATATTTTCTGATTTAAATGAAAATAATAGGGACTACGTCAGCCGTCAGATCGAGATCCGACACCATCTATGTGTCGCCTTCCTCGAGCCCATGAAGGAAAGAGCCACGAGAATAGAGGAATCTTTCCCTCGATTTTCCTCACAAACTAGCGCGTATGCAAACATGGAAAGCTCTTTGTTGGATTCAGGATGGAATTCCAAGTCAGTTATACCCTACTTTCTCGTGCTTTGGATGCATGTAGAAGAAACGCCTAATTGCCTCAAAAGGCAGGTGACGACGGGGGTAGGAAACCCTAGAAGCACCCCTAAACCCTATATATAATACCCCCTCTCAACTCCTCTCACCTTAGCGCACCCGAACAACACCTTCGTTGGTTCCCTCATGCTCTAGGTCATCGGTTTGGTAGGGCGCCGACGAGGCAACCACCGCGATGCCGATGCATGTCTGTTGCGGGATCGGGCGGGGAAGAAGAACAATGGTTGTTCGATCAAGGATCACGATGGGCCACGGGAGCAGATCGACAATCCTGGTCATCTACGACTTCAATGGGCCGATAGTGGGTGCAAGCGATGCGAACCGCATGATCCGTGTGTCAGTCAGTGCGACTGCTGATCAAATGGCTGGCCTTTTTATGAAATAAGGTAATTACTCGCTCTCTGAACATGAAATCAAAGAAGTAGGTGAATCTTGGAAAAATCATTAAAAATATATCCTTTGGCCTAAAAATACAAATAAGTAGTGCTTTTTGATCAAAAAAATGCAAGTTATGCAATGAAAATGTAATTGACACCTAATTCTGCTTGCAATTCAAAAAGTATGTAAATATGATATCTTTAAATGGTTTAATTAATGAAAAACCCTAATCTTTGATGTTTAATGTATTAAGAAGGGTTTTATGGATGATTAAAATTTGATATTAACCTGTTAATCATAAAACGATACATTAAGATCGAAAAAGATGAACTTTGCATGTAATTGGTTTAATTTAGAGTTCCATGTACATGAATGAGCTTTAATGGGCCTTGAAACCCTAATGTTAGTCATTGTGACTCTTAACGGCTTTAATTGTTCAAATTCATGAATAAATTGAGATATGATGGTTCTAAGCTATTTCAAGTATAAGAGTTCCTAATTGTGGATAAATACCCTTAATATGCTAATTAGGGTTTTCTAATGGATAAAGGTGGAATTAATGATAAATAGAGTTCATATGTGAATTAGATCATAATGAACTATGAGTTGTTAATCCAGAAGGAACCAAAGATGATAAGGCCTAACGATCTTTTCATGAATCAAAAGGATAAAAATGGTAGTTTTAATGTAAAAGAGCATAATGGACTTAATTGATGGTTAATTGTGCCTTTAATCCAAAATTAAGGTTATATGTTGTTAAAAGGTAACCTTAATATCTTTCGCGAAGAATAGATGAGATAATTAGGGTTTGTGTGTAATTATATAAAATTAGGGTTTAAAAGAGTAAAAATGAAGAGGAACCCTAATTGCAATAGAAACCCTAAAAGTGGACTAGAAACCCTAGGAAGTGATCTAGGTTTAATAGATCTTGATGGCATGATCAATGCTAGGAAATTGTATGAATATTTCTGGATCTATTTGTGTGCTTTCTTGTCTATTGGATTTCTGGCATGGATTGGATTAACTCTGTCTCAAATCAGCCTGACATGTATGTGGTTAATTATGGTTAATCGCATTAGTTTCCCGAAGGTTTCCCAGATGATTAATCACATTGAATGCAACCTATCCATTTGGATGTTCATACTTGCAAATCATAAAGTCACTATGATTATCACAATTATAATATAAGTGTGTATTCTCGCACCTACATGCCACCCTGATGGAAGATGCCAAAAGGTCAAGCCCAGGAGGGAAGACCCATGGGCACCATGAGTGGTGACCCCAGACACCAAGCTCGGGATTGAGAAGGTGATCTTTATTGAATGACTAATGGGCACTATGAGAGGTGACCCCAGGCACCAAGATCAAGACTGAGAAGGTGGCCTTAAGTCATTGGCATAAGAGAAACCCTAAGGTGGGTATGCCAGGGTTAGGGCAAAAGCAGTGGAGAATGTCACACTGAAAGCGTAATTTGGCTTGTTAATTAACTTGATTGTGATATTTAGATTGTTAGCCATATTGGCGAAATTGTGGTTGTCCCCACATACCGACATATTCATTTATGCTGACTGACGTTTTGTTTGTCGGCATTTTAGGTACAAGTTTGAAAAGGACAAACATTAAAGTGGCATATGTGGAATTAAATAAGAATTAAAGTACAAAGGAGGATTAGTTAGAATAGACTCCAGATGTGGATAGAAGTAGATATCCAAGTTTTTGAAAAAGGTATGCAAGTTTTATTTTTATACCAGCTTTCAGTATAGTTTGGTAGAAATTTATAATTATTATTTATTATTTGTCGAACCTTCGATGTTGTTAATTGGGTTAATGGCTCTGACCTCTTGGTCTCTCTTAATTGGGGGCTACCGGGAGGCGGGGTTGTTACAGTAGATCCCTATGTCAATTCTAAGGTCAAGTGGGGAGTATTAAAGGTACATAAGACCAATGAGATTAGGAGATGACTGTTCCCTGAATGCATAAGACCATCTGGTCGGGAGGTAACAACTATGTTCTCTTAAGGCCTATAACTCAGGAGATTGGCCACCTTCTTGAGTTTGTGAGGTCGAAGGGGTGAATGTGAGAGGAAATCCCTAGATGCATGTGGATGAAATCACTCAAAAGTGCCTATACCCCTAGAGACCTCAAGGAAGTGTCTAGGCTCATAATACAAGATGTCAAGTTACAATTAAGGGAGTTTTATACAAACTCAAGGTGAAAAGGCATTTTACTTCATGAAATAAGAAATATTGGAAATTAAAAAGTCTATACGGTTTAGAGTCATGTTGAGAATGATTCAACTTAAAATGTGAAAATATGAGAATATGAGTGAGAGTGGTTGGGTAGACACATGTTATGCTTAAAATTGACGAATGAGTATGAATACCTTAAGTTGAACTAAATGGCATGAGGTAGAGTTTGATATATTACCTCATGCTTATGTGAAAATAAATAAATAATAGGTTGGAAACCTAGGTGAAAGGGTGATTACCAAGTGAAATTGAAATCACATATGAAAGCATAATAATCAATAAATGATGTTATATACCTTGAACTGAATTTAGATACAAATCTTAGTAATAATGTTTGGAATTTGCATATCAATAAAATATATTAAGGTTATCTAAGTGGGGTTGCTAACCCTAAGGTTGAAACAAAGATGATTTATCATTCACCTTAATATTACTAGGTTTGAATTTTGGGGACACAATTTCTTTGGAGGGCTGAATGTTGTATCCTCAATTTTTTGGTAAAATTGAACAATATAAATTTGAGGCATGAAGTGATAAATAATATCTCCAATGATATTATGGATTGAATGATAATGCATGAGTTTATTTGTGTTGAAAATATATTCTTGGAGTACAAGATAATGGAATAAGATTTTTTGTATAGAAACATATATTAATGGCTTTGTGAATTGTTGAATAATAAAAATATAAGATAATATGCAAGTATCCAAAGGAAAAAAAGATACATGGTGTTTAAGATAATTAAAAGAGTAATTATCTAGACAATTTGGCAACACATGTTTGAGACATCAATTAGTATTGTTTGATCCAACTTTTGGTAAACTTAAAAATAATAAGAAAAGGAAGAGACGTCTAGAAATTGGGAGAATAATAATATTCCATGAGATAATGATATACTTTTAATGAGATGTCTAAAAGAGAAAGTTTTGTGTAAAAAGACATCCAAATGAATCCCAACCACTAAATATAATTGGGAAGGACATTATGAGTTTCCTTGAAGAAAGGATACTTGATTTAAAAGATATATCAAAGAAAGAGAAAAGAGTAATCTAAAATTTAGTGTTAAAGTGGTTCCCAAAAAGGAATAATTATCCAATGTGTACCAAATAATTAAGTACCTTTCCTTAATGGTTTATTGTTTCCAAATCCAAGTCCTTAGAATGTGGTAGTTCCTTCTCGTGACTTTTGGATTTGTAGTAATAAAATGTGATAGTTTTAAACAATGGTATGTATCCTTTCCTTGGATAATGTCTTGCTTTCAATAATATTAATGGGTATCGAATTTAAAATGAAAGATATATTTTTGTAAAGGATATGCTTATAGAATGTTTTATGTCTAGGAAAAAGGAAATAACAAAAATACAAGAAGGGAAGAGGAAGAGAATATCTTTAACTAGATATTAGTTCACATGGCACACAATCAAGCCAACACAACCTACTCCCTCTCCCTCATCTCTTTCTCTACATCCCACAATAGAGACCCATACCCTTCTTTGGCTTCATCTGGGGTTTGTCTCACTCCACCAGGAAGTGGGTGGCTCACCCCCATTCATGGATGAATCTATAGGGGTACATATTTTCTCATGACTAGAGAACACATTGCAGACGCCTAGAATGATCATCATATAACCAATATAGGACACGAGGAACTCCGTCCTCTATAGAGGGAGATCGTTTGGGCTTGTGCTACGTGCCAGAGTGAAGCATCGGCCCAACATGGGGTTCCTCACAACTGATAGTTTGGGAAGTAGAGCCCAGATCTCATACCATAATTGGGAGTTTATGGATACCTAGAACTTGCACGTGAACTCTAGAAAGATGCCCTTATGCCTCCAAATCCCACTGTGAGACAAGGAATCGATCTAAACCTATATATGTACCTCTGATTGGGTGCAACCTAAGTCAGAGAAGGGCTCCATCTAATCAACCTAGGTCGCTCTCGGCTAAGCCGAGACTGTCAGCAAGTTTGATGGGATTTTTTAGAGGTGGGGGTAATCTTGCTTGACTCTCTGCCATCCAAGAGTAAGGATTCAATAGATCAGTTGACTCGGTAGGCTCTTTGCATGACACCGAGTCAAGAATGTGGCGGGGGTGACGCAAGGAAGAAGACAAGGAAGGGGCAAATGACACATATACCCCAAAGTGTGTGCGTCGAGAGCAAGGGCTCATGTGTCAATCCACTAAAAATCAGTTGGCCTCCAACATGGAGAGAAAGGTAATTTATGATGATGTGGCATTCTATGATTGGTCTGTATCATATCATTTTTAAATAATACTAGAAAAAAATATGTAACTCTGATGGATACATTTTATACATGAAAGTGTTGACATAAGAGTTATACATTGCCCATATTTTGATAATGACCTAACCATTACATTCCTATGTGTCTAATATGTTTGTTTGAGATTGATTTTAGGCTTTAGGTACATGAAAAGGATCAAATTACATAAGCCCTAGCTTGTTCAAGTTCAAGTCAAAACCAATGTAAGTGTGCGTTTTGGGAAATCACTCCATATGGCCTTAGAAGAATTTTGTAATCACTTGTATTGATGATATGACTTGTAACTAAGATGAAAAAAATATGAGGGACACAAAATACCAAGGTTTAATCACTCAAAAGTCTACTTCAAAAATTTGTCACAGGCTATTCATTGGTCGAGTTGGAAACTTGACCGATCCTATGATGGATTTTCTAAAGATGACCCATCGGTCTAGTTGCACACTCATAGAACTCAACCCACCAACTCACTGAGAAAATATAATTTTAGCTCATCGGTCGAGTTTACCAAAACAAACTCGACTAATAGTTTGAAAATTGGCCTTTTCTTTTAGTTGATCGGTTGAGTTACCTTTATTGAAACTCGATCGAATGTACTATACAGAAAATGCAAAAAAAGTGATTATAACCATTGATGAGTTTTTTTGGGTAAAAGTAGATCTGTTTCTTTGAGGAAAACGGCTATATTTCGATCCTAAGTGATCTCCAACTCAAGGGAACACCCCCAGATATAAATAGGACCCCTTGGAGTTCATTCTAAGGCTGCTCATTCATTCTACTCTAAGTCATTGCTATATTTGAGTGTGTTGCAATTCCTTGAGCTCCTTTCTCTCTCTAGTTTACACTTTATTTCATCATTATGAGTTATACCTATTGTAAGATAGCTCCACCCTTGTGCATGTAAAGCTCTCATCTACTCCATCTTCCCTACCCCTTTTCTCCATGAAAATAAGGTGAAGCAAGCTTCCCCAAGTGAATGAGGAGCTATAGTTGGTCCTCTTTAAGGTTGATGAAGAGGTGGGGATCTTCTCCAGGTGAAGGATAAGGAAAAGTCCAAAGATCCAAGAAGAGTAGAAAAGTCCTTGAAGGCGGAAGTCTTGTTCTAGAGTGTGTAGGACCTTGTAGAAGGATGAAGACTCTTGCAATGTGGGTAAGTCCTTAGTAAGGCAGATTAGTCTTTTTTCATTGATGGGTAAGCCCTTTGATGGTCTTGTGTTGTAACTCTAATTGGAAATAATATAGAGAAAAGTACTTGCAAAGTCCTAGAGGTTGACCTCTCAAGGTAGTGGACTGGCTCACTTCTAATTTGAAGTGTATAACCACTCTACATCACCTTGTAAAGTGCTTACTATCAATTCCTCTCATACTTACTATGCTTTTTAGTTAGGACTTCAAATTGCACTTAAGCTATTGGTTTCAATTTGATATAATTTTAAGGTCTAATATATATTGTGAGATTTTTGTAGATCTATTCACCCCCCTCTAGAGACCTAGATCCAACAAGTGCTAAGTATTTTCTCCAACAATCTACCAAAAGACAAGAAGATGGACGACAACCTACTTGGTTCACTCAACCTAGAGGGAGGCTTCTCCATGTGTCCTCCTATCTTTGATGGCACCAACTTCCTCTATTGGAAGAGGCATATGTAGCTTTACATTCAAGGGATGAACTTTGACATGTGGAAGGTGATGGTTACACCTTACAAAGAGCTAACCAGAGCTATTGAAACATGGAGTGAAGCTTCACTCAAGGAAGCCAAACTCAATGCCAAAGCCATAAGCATCCTCTACGCAACCCTCACCCCAATGAAGTTCAACCGGATCTCATCTTGGGACGCCGCCTATGAAATTTGGGACAAATTGTGCATCACCTATGAAGGCACAAAGCAAGTCAAGGAGGCAAAGATCTACATGTTTAGCATCCTTATAGAGAAATTCAAGATGGGCAAGAAAGAAGGGATTGTGGAGATGTAATCAAGACCCAATGTCATCATCAATGGGCTGGCTGCATTGGGAAACACTTTGGATAGAGGTGTAATCAAATCTAAGATCTTGAGGACTCTACCAAAGAGATGGGATTCAAAGGTCACCTCCATTTAAGAAGTGAGGAGCCTTGGTGACATCCCAACCAAAGAGCTCATGGGAAACCTCCAAGCCCATGAGACTAGGCTTGACAAGCAAGAAGAAGAAGCCAAGCAAGAAGAGAAGGAAGCCAAGAAGATCAAAGATAGTGCTTTCAAATCACAAGTGGAGGCAGTTATCCTTCAACAAAAACTTGCTTGTCGTACTTCTCCTTCCTTCTCTAGTGAAGATGATGGGCCAAGTGAGCATGAAGCCAACTACATCAAGGGCAAACACTTCAAGGGAAAGCAAACCTCCTCCTCTTCTACTCTAAGATGCTACAAGTGTGGGCAATAGGGACACTACAAGAGTGAATGTCCTAAGTCAAGAAAGTCACACCACAAGGGCATCTCAAAGAAGGAAGAAGAGCACAAGAAGGAGAGCAAATACAAGAGGAAGGACAAGAAGGAGAAGAGATACAAGAATGCAACTCATGCAGCTTGGGAAGCTTCATCTTCAAGTAGCTCAAGTTCCAAAGAAGATGGAGAGTGAAACCTTGCACTCATGGCCTCTACTAGTGAAGAAATTGGTGAGGTAAGTGAGGTAAGTTTGCATGAGTTATCTAAGTAAGATATTATTGCTTATCTCTACCCACTCATCTTTTGCTAAGTGTAAATCTAAAAGAAAATGGTTAGGAAAAATCATTGATGAACTCTATGCTAAACTTGAAATTCATGAATTTAATGAGAAAACTAATCTTGAGAGTACTGATAATTTGCAAGGGCAATACCTTGATATTGAGCTCTAATATAATGGGATTGAAGTTGAGAATGGAATTTACCTTAAGAACATTGAGAATCTTAAGGAAGAAAACCAAAATTTCCTTAAAGAGCTTGAAATAGTCAAAACTAAAAATGTTGAATTTAAGCTTCTTATTGATGCTCGTAGAGAAGAGAGAGATCACTATCTTAAAGAAATCCAAATGCTTAAATCTAAAAATGCTAGGTTACTTGGCCAAGTAAATGATCTATCTTCTAGACCTTTATTTCCTAGTGTTAGTGTTTCTTCTATCTCTCTTGAAAAGGATTCATACTTAACTAAATCTTTATATCTTGAGGCTGATCTTGTGCATGATAGGGATGACATCTCTAGTTTATCTTCTACCATTATCTCCTTAAATGATGATAACCATAGATTAAGAGCATCCCTATAGAAATTCCTCAAAGGGAAGAACTCCCTAAATGAAATCCTTGGCCATTCTACCAAACAAAGTGGTACTAGTGGTTTGGGATTTGTAGGGGGAGGATCAAAGGGAAAGAGCAAAGACAAAGGTAAGAAAAAGAGCAAGGAGACCTCCTTCTTTGTAGGAGAGTCTTTCAGAACTAAGAATCTTATGGTTTGTTCTTATTGCAAATGTGATGATCATTACTCTACTTGTTGTCCTTACAAGTCTAAGGGGACCAACCCAAAGATGAAATGGGTCCCCAAGATAACTCCAGATCCCAAAGTTTAAGTTGGGAACTGACATTCTCCTTTCTTGCAGGAAAAAGGAAGATGGATTGTTGATAGTGGTTGCACTAAGCACATGACGGGTGATATAAGACATTTCAACAATTTCACTAAAAAGAAAGGAGGATCGGTCACCTTTTAGGACAACAAGAAAGGTAAAGTCAAAGGTGAGGGTGATGTAAGTGAATCCTTGTATATCAAGAATGTTCTTTTTGTGGATGGCCTACATCAAAATTTAATTAGTGTTAGTCAACTATGTGATAATGGTTACCATGTGTTATTTACTTCCTTTGAATGCTTGATTCTAGATTCCCTAACCTACCAAGTTATATATAAGAGAACTATAAGTGGTAATCTTTATGTTATTATTCTTGACTCTATTAAGCCTATTGTTGGTAGATGCCTAGTAGTCAACTCGAATGATATTTCTCTTTGGCACCGTCAACTTGGTCATGTAAATATGCATCAGTTGAAGAAGTTGAGAAAAAAGGACTTGGTCAAGGGACTTCCCAAATTAGATTTTGAAAAGGATGAGTAATTCCAACCTTGTACCCAGGGAAAGCAAACTAATTTCTCCTTCAAATCCAAAGGAGTCCTTAGTACCAAGAGATCTCTTAGGCTTCTTCACATTGATCTATTTGGACCGATGAGAACTCAATGGCTTCGTGGTTTTATGTATTGCCTTGTTATTGTCGACGATTTCTCTAGATATACTTGGACCTTCTTTCTCATTTTCAAAAGTGATATGCTTGATGTTTTCTCAAGCTTTTTTAAATGAGTTGAGAATGAATCTTCTTTCCGCATTGTTTCCATCTGTAGTGACCATGGGGGAGAATTTGAAAATGAGCTTTTTGAGCATTTTTTTCAAGAATCTGGTTATGCACACAACTTGTCTTCACCTCGAACACCTCAAAAAAATGGGGTTGTAGAGAGGAAGAATAGGTCATTACAGGAGATGGCTAGGACCATGCTTCTAGAGTATGATACTCCAAAGAAGTTTTTGGCTGAAGTTGTTACTACCTCATGTTTTGTGCAAAATTGAGTTTTTCCTCACCCTTCGCTGAAGAAAACCCCCTATGAGCTATGGTGTGGTAGGAAGCCTTCTATTGATTATTTCCATGTTTTCAGATGTCCTTATTTTGTTTTAAACATGAAAGATTCTCTCGAAAAGTTTGATCTAAAATCTTACAAGGCCTTCTTTCTTGGCTATAGCACTTCTAGCAAGGCTTATAGAGTTTTTAATGTTGATCTTGCTAAAGTAGAAGAATCTATAAATGTATAGTTTATTGAGACCAACCCCTCTATTCTAAAATATATTGTTCCAAATGATGATGTTGCAGGTGAAGTAATTCCTATTCTTAAAGAGCTCAACATCACCCAAAAGGGAAAAGAGGTGGCCACTCAAGAAGAAGAGAAAGATGATGAGAAGAAGGATCCAACCCCCCTAGTTTGCAAAGAATCATCCAAAGGAGCTAATTTTAGGTGATCCATTTGAAAGAGTGAAGACGGGGGCTGCATTCAACAAAGAACAAGCCAAGAACGCCTTCATCTCGCAACTCGAGCCTATGAATGTCAAGGAAGCTCTTGGGGATGAAGAATGGATCCTAGCTATGCAAGAAGAGTTGGAAAAATTTGAAAAGAACAAAGTTTGGACCCTTGTGCAAAGACCAAGTGACAGAAGAGGATAGTGAAAATTTTGGAGAATTTGTGGAAGCATCCAGAAGTACCGAAGAATAAATTAATGTTGATAAACCTTCTGAGAGTAGGAAAAGATCCATATGTTTTGGTAGAAGAGGATAGAATAGTAGTGGATATAGAGGAGGTGGTGATTTCTTATCCAATATAGGATGAGATATTGGTTGTTTTGTAAGGCAAGGATCTAGTTCAAGAAACATTGTATCTTCCCATAGTAGAGGAAGATCTAGGCCTAGCTGATGGAAAATGTTTCCTAGTGTCCACCTTCATCAAGGCTTTTAAGGTCATTAGTAATTAGTGATAGGACCACAAAGACAATATGTGGTTGTGTGTGACACTTGTGGTAGAACACACTCTGGTCAACATTGGGGAACTAATTTTCAAAGATGTCATTATTATGGACAGGTGGGACACTTTAAAAAATGACTATCCAAAGCTTCATTTCATGCCTACACAGAGTCCATAGTATTTATATCAAATTCCAACAAGACTTGCCCCACCCAGAGGAGCAAGTTCTTCACTATCTCCAGGATCTCGAGGGAGGACATTGTAGCATAGGGAGAGCTACATGATGTTTCTTGTGTATGACTCGATCAAAATGAGTAGTCTCACCCAGAGACTTCATAGGTGAGAAATTTCTCTTTAATAGTATTTCAACTATAGTTTTAATGGATCCCAGTGCTGTCATTATTTTATACAAATATCATTAGTTACTGGATTAATGTTTTAAGTTTGAATTTATCTTATGAGCTGCTACTATGAGCACGGTTAGGCAAGCCAACAATTTTCACTGAAGTGTGTCATGGATCTTTCTTGAGTTATATTGGGTATACCATAGTTGTTAATTCCATTCCATTAGATGTTAATGTTAACTCTTTCAAATTGTTACGGGCATGGGTTGTCTTGAAACATACCATGTCCAATTGGATTGTTGGAAGAAAGAGGCTATCTTAGAGCAAGGTGACATTTTATATGTTTTAACTAGAAATAGAAAAGTCGTACCTCGTGCATAGTATCAACTATTGTAGATGATAAGATGATGATAAAAGAGTTTGATGCATTTCTAGTATTTGTGGTAAATTATAGGGCATAGAAAAGCACAATTAATATAAAGGACATTCTGGTAATATGCGAGTTTCAAGATTTCTTTCCTGATGCGTTAACAGGTTTACCTCTTGAAAGGGATGTTGACTTTGTGATAAAATTGAACCTGGTAGTCACCCAATAGAATTACCAGAATATAGAATGGCACCTACATAGTTAAAACAATTAAAAATACAAGAGTTACTAAATAAGGGTTTCATTCAACCTAGTAAATCACCTTGGGGAGCTCCAATGCTTTTTGTGAAGAAGAAGGATGGAACTGTGCGGTTGTGAATAGACTATCGACAATTGAACAACATAATTATCAAGAACATATTCTCTACCTAGGGTTGATGATCTATTTGATCATCTACATGGAGAAAAAATCTTTTAAAGATAGATATCGGGTCAAGTTATCATGAGTTGGGAACAAGGTCATCAGATGTACCTAAGTTAGCATTCAGAATAAAGTATGGGCATTACGAGTTTGCACTTGTCTTTTTTATTGACAAATGCCCCAACATATTTTATGGACATGATGAATATAATTTTCAAACCATACTTAGATCAGTTTGTAATATTTTATAGATATTTTTATATACTCTAGAGATTCATAACAACATGAAAAACATCTAAGGATGGTCATGTAGTTGTTGAGTCAACATCATATTTATGCTAAATTTAGAAAATGTGAGTTTTCATTGGCTAATGTTTCTTTTCTTAGACTTGTCATATCAAGAGAAGGAGTCAGTGTAGATCTTAAGAAAGTAGAAAGTGGAATATGTTCTTTAATGGAAGCAATCCACAACCCCTACCAATATTAGAAGTTTTCTAGAGTTAGATGAATATTATATGAGGTTTGTAAGGAACTTCAGTGTATTAGCTCTATGGAAACATGGATACATAGTAGGCAGCAGAAACAAAAAATTCTATCCATATTTCTCAAGTCGCAGATGAAGTCAACAATAATGTAGTAGGATAGAGGGAGCAAGATACACCTTGTCTTGGAGCAAGTCCAATGACTATACTTGATAGAAGATGTGCTTCTCTCTTAAGAAACATGGAAATGACAGTGGATGACGTCCTCTTACTGTAACACCGATAGACGACAGTTGATGGCATCCTCCTATCATAGCAGCAAAAGCTTCCATGCCTCTACGTATTCCACACAGGCCATTGGGAACTCTACGTCATGCTTCCTTGTCTGGAGGGAAAGAGTTGTCCCTTCATTTGTCAACATTCTAGAGTCGACGTCCTTCTTCCTTGCTATATCTCCCTTCCATAGGTAAGACATATTGGGATCTCACATTACCACAACTGTGAGAAGTCAAGTTATCACTTGTGTGTACTGAGTCTTAAAATCCTTGTTCATCCCCCTTTATATAGAAGTGACTAGTCCACAGTTCCACAAACCTTACGGAGACGAAGGGTCAATTTTCAAGGCTGGGTGGTGGCCATGCGATACCAATTGATCGACTGGCCAATCCAGTCGATCGATTGACTTGTGATCGATGACAAAATAACAGAGGTTTAATTGCCACAATTAATATGTGTCATTTCAGCCGCCATTGAATTGTTTGACTCATTCAAACTTGCCAATTCATTCTATTCAATTGATTGAATACTCCAATTGGTTTACTGGATACTCTAATGATACATTGGAAACTTCGACCAGTTAGTCGATTGACCGACTAGATGGTTCTGTCATCCAGAGTCATCACAGTCCAGTTGGTCAACTAGGACACCAATCATTTGACTGGACACTCTAGTTAGTCAACTAACAACTAGTTTATTCATTGTATTACCTAAACACTTTAGTAACCAAATAGAATCATATCAATGACTAAACTCCTCTTCAAAGTGCATCCTATGTTTGTGACTCTATAGGCTCCACATTACATTGGTAGTGATGTCCATAACCATATTATGACTTCATAAGTAATGAGAGGTATCTATCAACACATCATTGCTACCTAAGTAATTTGAAAGTTGAAGAATCTTATATCATCATCTCATAATCAAACAAACATAATAAATGAAATTTCAATTATTATTAATCTAAGATAAAGTACATGATGCCACATTACAATCATCATGTGATTGGATATATGGGCATACATAACAACAGACTCCCACTTGTACTTAGAGACAATCACCCATGAATCTAATTATAAGTGATCTAACATGACCATCATGCTTCTACAAAGAAAGTGGTTTTGTCAATGGGTCATCAACATTGCTTTCAACCGGTACACATCTCCTCGCAATATGATCTCTTATATGAGATGAAAATAGTGAAGGATGTGCTTGGCAAGCTAATGCAACCATGGTTCCTTATCATGTACAATAGCTCCATTGTTGTCATAGTACAATTCTACTATGTTATTATTGGTTGGAACCCCTCTAAGTTCACTAATGAACTTCGTGATCCAAACAATTTCATTTGCTACGTTGGAGGCATCAATGTATTCAACCTCTTGTAAAAATAACATTTGTCTCTTTCTTGTAACTTCTCAAACTTATGTCTTTGTTGTTAAGGAAAAAAACAATTTGCGATCAATAATCATCTTTCTTAGTTTGGAAGCTTGCATCATTGTGACCCTTTACACCTAACTCTTCCTCACCATCAAAAACAAGGAATTGTCCTTAGTTCTTCTAAAATACTTAAGGATGTTATTTATAGAATTCGAATGACCTTCACCAAGATCTAACTGATATCTACTCATCATGGTCAAAGCATACGAGACATCGAGACGAGTACATAACATTACATACATGATAGATCCAAATCCATATGCATATGGAATCTTACTCATGTGTTCCCTTTCTTTACAAGAATTTGTACATTGGGCTCTAGAGGGACTAATTTCATGAGACATGGGAAAATTTCCTCTCTTAGAGTCCTGCATATTGAACCTTTTCAGCACTTTGTCAATGTATGTACTTTGTCTTAGATAAGAAGCCTTCTAGATCTATCTCTATAGATATTGGTACCTAAGAAATAGGATGCTTCACGTAAGTCCTTCATATAGAAGGTACCCTTCATCTAGGTTCTTACCATCTGGATGGTAGGGATGTCATTCCTCATCACTAGTATGTCATCTATATAATATGAGGAATAAAATTATGTTCCCACTAACCTTCTTATAAACATATGGCTCATCTTCATTTTCATTAAAGACAAAATCTTTGAATGCCTCATCAAATTGACCAGCTTTGAGATGCTTGCTTCGATCCATAGATTGACCTTTGTAACTTAAAAACTTTATTAGCTTTGTTTAGAAGTGTAAAATCTTGGTATTGTATTATGTGCACATCCTCAAGAAGATTCACGTTCAGGAAGGATACTTTAACATCCATATTCTAAATATCATATACATAATAAGCTACATTGGAAAGTATGATCCTGATGGATTTAACAATAGCAATTGGACAAAAGGTTTCATCGTAGTCAACACCTTGAACTTGTATGAAACCCTTTGCAACCAATCAACCTTTATAGGTTTTTACATTACCATCCATGTTAATCTTCTTATTGAAGACCCGTTTTTACCTAAAGGGTTTTACCCCTTCAGCTGGGTCCACCAAGGTCAATACATTGTTGGTGTACATGGATTCCATCTCATATCTCATGGCCTCAAACGATTTCTTAGAAATCTAGTCCTTCAATAGCTTCTAAGTAGGATGTTGGTTCATCATCATTTATGACCAACTCATCACCTTGCTAAATCAAGAGATGTCCAAATATCTATGGACCAAGGTGTGTCCTACTAGATCTATGAGGTTCATATGCTACAAGAGGAACTTGAGATTCCACAACTTCTTGTGATTTTTCTTGTTCCTTTGTAGCACTTTAGGTCCAATGTTTTCTTGTTAGTATCAAACTTCTTTGAGTTCTACTTCCCTCACATTCTTTCCTATGGAAATAGATTCCTTTTCAAGTAACACAACATTCTTGAAAAAAAACACTTTGTTGACAGATGGAATATAAAAGTATTATTCTTTGGTTTCCCTAGGGTATCCTACAAAATAACATTTAACTAATTTGGGTCCAAGCTTTTTGGTAAATTGTTTTCTCACATAAGATTCTCATCCACAAATGTTAATAAAAGATACATTGGGACGTTTCCCAATCCATATCTCATATGACATTTTTTATTTGATTTAGAAAGTACATAGTTAATTGTAAACACTATGGTTCCTAGATGATCTCCCCAAAAGGAAGTTAGAAGATCAACAAAACTCATCATTGATCATACCATGTTCAACATTGTGTGATTCCTACTTTCTGGTGTTCTAGGTGGATTCCATTGTGATACAATACCATAGTCTCATAGAAGGTCCTCAAACACTTGTCTTAAGTATTCTTCACCTTGATCGGATTGAAGTTCTTTAATACTTATACCAAGTTAGTTCTCTACTTCATTCATAATTTCCTTGAACTTTTCAATGGAGTCTAACTTGTATTTTGTTAATTACATATCCATATCTTTTAAGACCATCACTAAATGTGATAAGGTACTGGTAACCACCTCTATCATTTGTTCTAAAAGGTCCACATACATCAGTATGTATGAGTTAGAATAGATCACTCGCTCTTTTGTTGTTTTAGTTGAAAGGATATTTTGTCATGTTGCCCAACAAACAATACTCACATGTCTCTATTGATTCAAAATAAAAAGAGTCTAGATAATCATCTTTTTGGAGTCTACAAATTTGTTTCTCTTTTATGTTCCTAGATTACAATGTCAAAAGTATGTTAGGTTTATGTCATCGAGTTTCAACCTTTTTGTATTTACACTATATATTCTTGTCTCTAGCTCTAACAAGTATAGACCATGAGACATAGGGGCACTGCCATAAAAGACCTCATATTTAGAAATAGATAGTTGACCAATCTATATTTGAAATTCAAATAAAATCTTGTCCAAACAAGATATAGAAATGATGTTTCTATAATAGTCAAGTACATAATAGTAGTTCTCTAAATCTATTACAAGCCCACAAGGCAGGAATAAATTGTATGTTCCAACTGTAATGGCAACAACTCATACTCCATTTACAACATGAAGTTCTACCTCACCCTTCCATAAGGAGTTACTTCTTTTAAAATTTGGAATATTCAAGCATATGTGAGATCCACATCCGGTATGTAGTATCCAATATGAAAAAGTAGACAAATTTATCTCAACAACGTATATACCTAAAGTAGAGATCTCTATCCCCTGCTTCATCTTCTTGAGTTCCTTTTAGAGTACTGTAAGGAAAGTACTACCTGGTCGATGTAGGATACACTAACATGCATCAGTTTCTTGCCCATATCACAACACAAATTACCATACAACTGAGTACAAAGGAAACAAACACATACAAAATGAAGAAAAAGTTTTACAACCATCAACACATACAATTATTAGATTTTGTTGAAAGAGCGTTCAATGTGTTTAAGAGGTGGTTTGCCTACATGAGAAAAGGTGCGGCATACAAAGTGCCATAAAAAATGTGCCTAGTATTAGCAAATTGTATTCTACACAATTTCATATGATGCCAACATGATGGTGATGTTATATGGAGGAATTTGCAGAAGGAAGTTCAACATCTAGCCTCCCAAACAATGGTTCAGACTTTATCTCCATCTACAAAACAACTCGAGATGATGCCCGAGAGGGTGTTGTGTTGTGTGAAGGGATATCCAATTTTCTTTGGGAAAAACAATGACTTGGGTTTTTAATTTGAATGTATATATACTTGTTATGATGTTTAAGTTCCACCTCCTTTTTAAGTACATATTTTCAATCAAAATTTATATTTTTTGTATAATTGCTATGTTGTTGAAGTAAAACTGTGACATGATTTTTGGTGTACTTCAGTTTTTCCTACAATGGACAATGAAATGCTTTCAGGTTTGTGTGGCCTCCCTTGCTCTATGTGAGTATACATAGATGTCATGGATGTGGGTAATGGTTAATTCAAAGAGAATAACCCCCACATGCCATATATTACATGTGGTAGGGGTTTAGTTCAAACCAGTAGTGGTATGGTGATCTATGGGCAATGAGTTCAATATAACACAAATAATTTAGCTACAATTAGTGATGCAATGATAATAAAGCTTGTGTTTGCATGCATAGAAAACAAGAAATGGTCTACTCATTGTGATTTTGTATGGTCCGTGAGATCATGTACTATTAGGCTAATAGAAGAATTAAGAACCCTTAGAAGGATATAAGACTATCTTCATGAGCGATTGCACATCCCAACAGATAGTGGTTCCTCAATCGATGAGTAAGGATATAATGTGTCATGACAGTAATGTACTTATAACCTCATTTGTGTATGGTTTGAACTACCTTTGCTATTAAACACATAAATTATGACTCTTAGGAGGAAACAAAAGACAAGACTATCTTTGCAAATGACAACACCTACTAAATAGATATTGACTACACAATGGAAGAAGATGGATGGAATGTGTAATAGTTAGAATGCACTTGGCCCAATAAAAAAGTAGCATGAATTGTATGTTTGAACTTTCATTTGTGATATCTATGTTTGTATTTGCAATCGAAGGTATGACTCACACATTACGTTATAAATGAATAATATAATTTGACATTTCAATGGATGCATCTAAAGTGTGGTGGTGTCTATGTGGTAATGTTGTTGATATTGGGATCCACACCAAAGATGTGGGGTTATATGACTTCAACATCCTTAGTGAATGACCAGGGAAAATGTATACATATGTTCAAAGAGGAAGGTTTTCCAATACAACCATAAAGGATCTATTGCACAATTAAGTAAGTTACCTAATACATTATAGGGAAAAGATAGGTGCAAATACTTTCACTCTAGCCGGTCTCCCCCCAATGATTTAGTCAGTGCATGCTAAGATTAATTTATTGACTGGCAAATGCAAGTCGGCATGGATGAAGGCAATGGTCATGAAGTACTTTATTGAAATCCATCATGACGCTGATGATGTTTACGAATCCTATCAACACATGTTCAATGATTTAAACACTGTGTAAACAATTTGGAGGATACAAATTGCCTTTCTCAGACTTCTTTACCTCCAATGATGTCATATGCCAATTTCATACCTAGATATACAGGGATGATATTTAGTTACAATATATGTTGTTATGGAAGTTACATTATATTTTGTTCTCACATTATGTCTTCATGTTAGAATTATCATATCAGATCAGATTTGTGAAATGCACACTTATGATTAAATGTATTACAGACATAAATTGTCATATGGCAGGAGACAACACAAGGCCGTATGGTCTAAGGTCTAGGAAGACTGATAAGATCCTACTTGATGTGATGAGAAACAAATATCACATGGGGAGATGTGGAGATCTACTCGAGAGGCTTGGAGGGAGACACTGTGTGACTTTCAAAATATAACGAGGATGCCATACATGTATAAGGGCTAGGTGAAAACCCAATGGAAGAACCTCAAGATGGATTTTCATAAATGGATTCATTTCATTTTGGGAAATGCATGTGCTATTTAGCCTCCAGGCATGCAATAAGTGATTCTATATAACTTCATGACAAATCTTTTCACTTAGCCATCAAGAGTCACAATACACATGAACAATGATGATGACATAAATGATGCAGTTGTAGGAGTTGGTGGTCAAGTCAATGAATGAAGTTGCAAGAATCCCTATCTAAAGTATGTAGTAAAAAAAAAATTCGACAACTTTAGCGTGTACTTATGATTTTTTTAATGCATTTCACATCATGCTTGTTAGAATGATTATTAACTAGTACATGTACTGTGATGTAATATTTGTATTCATTAAACACTTTTTGATGTTGATGTAATATTAGTATATTTGATATATACACTTTGTTTTTGATGTAATATTATGATGATGCACTAACCGGTGCATACCTTTCATGTTGATGTCAAATATACTACACATGTATTTAACTTTTCTATTAAATATTTTCATCATTTATTTTTTATTTTCATTACGGGCTCAAACTTGAATTTAACAATTCAGTTAAATGTTATATCATCTTGATATTGAGCTCCAACATGAAAAAAAAGCATCTTGTCTAAAATTTTGTGCAAATATTGGAAGCCTTCCCACTCCTATTCCCCATCTTTGCATGAACAACCCATAGATGCTTTCCCTAAACAACCCATAGATGCAAAACAAAGCAATAATGGGTTTGCTGCATCATTTGCCCCTGTTGTTTGATTTGCAAAAGGATGACATCGGCATTAAGGACAATGAAGCGGTCAAGGAAGATTATGGGGTATCATGGGATGAGTACGATGAGGCCTTAAAGTGGGCCAAATGGAATGGCCCTACCTGTGATCACCATAAACCTTCACCCCCACCATAGAAGGGTCAACATGCACTAGTACATATAACACCTTTAGCATCAGTTAAGTAAGACTTTTGTCATTGCTTTTGAAGCAAAATCAAAGTGGGTGACAATAAAAGTAGACTCCTTCAGCGTTGGTTATGTAACTGATGACACAAAGCCGTTCCCGATTACAAAGCGCTAGCAGTCAGACCATAGGCGTCAGTTTCTAAAAAACAACTGACACAATTAATCATTCGTTGTCAGTTGTTGGTTTTTAACAGATGACCATGTTTTGTTTTTTTCTTCTGATCAGCTCCCAGTCCTGCTGTCTGGCTGGTCAGCAGGATGCAGAACCTGTAGTTCAGTTCTAAACTGCATGTTTACAACATCCTTTGATTTCAGCCAACAACAGGCCACAAACCTGCAAATATTAACAAGATGTACAATCATATATATTATATATGGATCATGTGATTCACACACATGTATAAGCACATTTAATTTCAAATATGATTCATCACATGCACATGTAGAAACCTGTAGTTCCATTTCATTCCTCCATTTCATATTCACACACATTTAGCAACATGCAGTTCCATTAATTCATTTCATCTCTTTTCATATTCACACACAAAAACATTCATTCATTCCATCTTCACAAACACATATAGATAAGACAATTTAAAAAAATCCATTCAGACATTATAGTCCTTCAAAGTTGAACATGTTATTAAAATACTAATTATGAAAACAAAGTTTAGAAAATAGCATGACAATAACTAAACAAGGGGCTTGTTGTACACCCCTAAACATAAGTCGGCAAAGTAAATTTTTTGCTTGGACCTACTTTGTTGATGTTGTTGTATTGCGGAGCTCATCGTTGTTAGACAAATCTGAACTGATGGTGGTAGGGAAATGGACGGTACCAATAGTAGGAATAGAAGGGAAATCGAGTGTGCTCTCCTCATCGAATGAGGCCAAATATTTGCTATCTGCTATTGAGTACTCAAATCGGACCAGATGATCGAGTGTCTCGTTGTTGATGTTGGTTATCCAAACCTTGATGGTATTTTTGCCAACCGAATGAAGAAAAATCATGTCACTACGGCCCAATAGCATCTTCCTAACCCACTCACACCAACTGGATGTGGATACAAGATTTCTATCAACATCGTACTTAACCTCGATAACAAATGTTGATGTTCTAAAATTTTGGGTCACTTCACCAGCCATGTAGCGTCTTCCGTTTAGATAACACCAATGTTTAGGTATAGTGAGTTGTACTAATGAACGATCATCTATACTGATGTCCAACTGTTGTTCAATAGGGAATAGTAACATCGGGGTAGAGGCCCAAGCCATTATGCCTACAACAATGTAAAATGTTGACAAAAAGTAATATAAATGTAAGTACTAACAACAGAAAACAACATGGGTTTCATATTCATGATGGAGAAATAATTGATGATGAGGATGATGATGATGATGAGGAGGATAATGATGATGATGATGATGATGCTGATGGATGATGATGATGATGATGATGATGATGATGATGCTGCTGATGATGATGATGATGATGATGATGATTGAGGATGATGGTGATGATGATGATGGATAATGATGATGATGATGAGGATGATGATGATGATGATGAGAAAGGGAACTCATCATCCTCATCATCATCCTCATCATCATCCACATCATCCTCATTATCCTCATCATCATCCTCATCATTGTCCTCATCATCATCATCATTATCATCATCATCCTCATCATCATCATCATCATCACATGAGGATGATTGTAAGGACCCTGACCTCCATTTTGGGCTTACCCTATTTGTTTTTCCTAAACCATGTTCTTAGATGCCTGCCTAATTACCTGAGTTGTGATTAGGGTTTGTTTGTGATTTGTTGAGAGGTTGAGGTGCAACTTGCAAATTACCCACTTGGTGTGCAAGTTTGTCACCTTGAGAGATACCTTTCTCTCTCCTTGCATCCTCTAGGTTTGAGAGGATGGGTTGGGTTCCTTTCTTGAGTTGTTTTGGGCCTCGTTTGAGCTTGTTTAAGCTTGGGCTTGTTGTTGGGATTGAAGCCCTTCCTCCTTGCTTGAGAGTGTCAGGAAAGGGAGACCTTGCTGCCTTGTGTCAGCCATGGTGTGTCGGGCAAGGGAGGTTGTCGGCCAGAGGGTGCTAGTGGGTGTGACGGGTTTCCATGTTGGGTAACACACACACCTCCACCTAGCCTCGTTTGTGTCACCCTTCTTTGGACAAGTTGACGTTGTTTTGCTAGTTGGTGGCAAGTCATGAGCAAGTGGTTTGGGGTGCTAGCAAGGTGGCATAGTTTGGACAAGTTGTGGTTTGGGTGAGCACATGTGCATCAATCCCCTAGTGGACACCCACTTAACCCCTTGCATATATACCCCCTTCTTTGATAGATTGGGATCCCTTTATCTCCTTAGTTGCTTCCCTTCTTTCTTGGTGGATGATATCTCCCCTTGGTAGAGCTTGGTGGCTGGTCTCCTTGGTGGAGTCTTCTTCTTCCTGTAGTGGTGGTTGAAACCCTAGATGTGCCTTGCTCCTTCTCCTCTTGAGGTGAGTATCTCTCCCTATCCTTGGCACCTTCTTCTTCTTCTCTCTTTCTTTTTGGCCATGGTGGTTATGGAGTTCTCTTCTCTCCTAATGGTTGTCCAAGGTGGTGCCTTGGAGCTTGAAGCTTGGTTCTTGGAGCTTTGGAGCTTGAGGAGTGTGCTTAAGGCGGGTTACATAACTCCTAACCCTAACTATATTACCTTCTTACAATGATACTTTGTTGTATGCTATCGTGATCGGCCATGCTTATCTTATTAATAATATCTTTGCTCTAGTATGTACCCTTGATGTTGTGGGATATGATGTCATGGTTATGTTGTGTAGAGGTGTTCTTGGATCTTGTTGGTCGAACCATTAGATTAAGGTCCTTTGGGAAAAACCCCTCTCTTACTTAGTTGTTGAGAGGTGAGCCTAGGGTTTCCTAATCCAATGGTGCATATGGTGTATTCTTGGGGAAAAACTCCTTTCTCTCCCTTTGGTTTTGAGAGGTGAGATTGAGCTCTATTGGTGTAGGCAAAGCCCCTCTCTTCCTTGGTCATTGAGAGGTGAGTCTATACTCTAGTTGCTTGGGCGACACCCATCTCTTTCCATGGACTGGAGAGGTGAGCCTTTGGTTGGTCTTAACCTAGTTGAGGTTGGTGGGTTGGCCAATATGGTGATGACCCTCCTTGCTGCCCGATAGGTGATGGAAGTTATGCAAAACCCCTCTCTCACTTAGTTGTTGAGAGGTGAGCCAACTCTCCATATATTTTAGGACTTCTTGGTGGCAGTCTTGAGGTTGAAGATGACCAACCCGATATGGTCTTTGGACCCTTACCCGATATCCCTTGCTACTTGATATCTTTGACAAACAAAGATGTTCTACTGATATCGTTCTATTTAGGGTGGTGCCTGATATCCCTCTCATAGGGTTGAGTTTGGACGATATGTTGGATGGGTGTCTTGTTGACCCCTTTGACCGTTATAAGTCTTTACCCCTAGATGTCTTGCTGTCCGATACGATGGGATGGACGATATGGCTTGTGTTCATTATCAGTTTGATGATGTGACACAACGTTAGCCGTTGTCTTTGGGAGAGGTCGCCTGTTATGAGTGATAACCCGAGAAGAGTATTAGTTGTTGTGTTGGTCCCTTGGGGATTAGGTGGTCTGTGTTGGGTGCAATGGCATGTTGGTGCCTTGCACGACATCCTCTTGGATGATGCTACTCGACACCTTGTTGGGGGATGCCTTTCCCGATATGGATCCAAGGCCAAGATGTTGTTGGACGACAAGGGTGTTGTTTAGGCGTTGCATGTTATGGTTCTGCCTGATAGGATGTAGAGTAATCTAGTAAATCCTGCCTTGGGTGATATAGTGGCTTGTCCCCTTTACCGATATGAGTATGGTAGGTAGATCTTGTGTTGGGCGATATGGCTTATACCTTGCACGACACTCCCCTAGTTGTGCTGCCCGACATGGTTCCCTAGTGGCTATGTTTCCTTGAGCAATATGTAGTTCGTGTGTTAGGGTTTGCTGCTTTGGGCGATATGGGGCTTATCCTTCATGCCCAATATCCTCTTACACCTAGATATCTAGTGATATCGATATGGCCATTGGCCAAGATGGATGTTGACTTATATGATGGGTGGTGCTTAGGGTCTAGTTGTGCCCGATACCAAGGTGATGGTGGTTGCCCAACATGGTTGTTAACCCTAGATGGGTGTTGACCGATACAGTGTTGGGCGTCACACTCTTTGATGATACGTGTCTTACCTTTAGTAAGGTTTATGGTGCCTTTGGTGAGGGTTGTCCCTTGCCTATTATACCTTTGGTGAAGGTTGTCCCTTACCCAATATATCTATAGTGAGGGTTGTACCTTGTGATCGGTTGGAAACCCTAGTGCTTGATCGTAAAGTCATATAAGATAATGTCATAGAAATGCTCATCTAATTGTGTAATTATATCTCTCTTGGTACATGCAATAAGTGTAAGATGTTCCTTGTATGAGTGCAGTTGTACCTCTATGCTTATGCTAACCATGCATGTACTAGTTGTATGATGAGGCCATGGTGATGGCATGACAATGATATAATATGGAACATCAAGGGGTTATGATGAACCTAGTGATATGTGATGGGTGTTACCCATGGAATGGCAATGTGTGCCTTGATGATGGGATTGAGTCTCAGTGATGTTAATCCTTGAGATGGATCTTGATGATTGGAAAGAGGCCAAGTGGTAACATGTAATGTTGGATCCTTGTGATGGATCATGATGATGTTGGCTTTAAGAATAAGAGTGACATTGTAACACCTCATAATGAGATCTATGTTGTTTACTTGTGTTTTAGTTTACATGTTACATAACTTGGTTGAATCTTGCAATCTGCTTAAAATGTATTAATTAATTACAGATGAACCTTTCATGTAGTTTGCCCTGGCCATAGATCCATCATCGGTGGTAGCTGGTGACGGTGAAATGGGTTCTCCTGCGGGTTAACACGGAGCGTATATTGTTGAATATGTGGGGTTTCTCCTAGCTGAAAATAGGAGGATTAGAGTGCAACTATGGTTGTGGACTGAAGATGTGTATAAGAGCATGGAGAACAGGCCCATGACTCAGAGTGATGGAGCATGAATGCGTTCATGGATTAGGAGCATGGTGAATTGGCCCGTGGCTCATGATATACTAGTGCTGTGACTTGTACCAAGGCGGGCTAGAGGAAAGGGTAGCCTGCAGGAGCTGACCATGTGACTAAGGTCAGTTAAGAATGAGACTGTGGTCCTACTTTAGATATCATGCACTGACCACGAGGAGGTGAGGTCATGGAGTCCGACTCTCCCATTGACCTTGTATGGCACCGACTTTGGGTTTCGCAACCGAAGGTTGTATTTTAGCGGTACGACTCACATCCTCAGGGCATAATAAATTTGTAATCTAGCCGTATAGTATATCTGTTAATCTAGTCGTATAGTATATTTGCTTAGGGAAAACACGAAACATTGATTGAGGCCTTGTTTGTATAGTTGCCCTAACTATATCTTGTAGCTAATTATATATTCCTCAGATGTTATGATGAGTTCTTATTAGACTTGTCTTGTCAATCATGTTCCATATTATTATCTGTGCATATGCTTCCTAAATATTTCGGTAAGGAGTTTTAGCAAGTTAGTTCTGCTCAGTATGCTGATCATATACGATCTGCTTATATTAGTTATCTTCTTTATCTATTCTAGATTTCCTTTGAGGTTTTATAGTTTCAACGGGGGTTATGTTTCTTGCTGGGACGATGTGTCTCACCCCACTGGTTTTAAACCTTTTTAGGTGATCGTGCTAGATGTGGTGGTGGTTGAGAGGTTACGACCGAGCAGCAGGAAGAACAATAGGAGGCGGGAGATGGATATGCTGCTGTTTTGGTTGTTTTGTAGTAGAGTCTTAGAGTCATCCCTGTACTCTCAAGTCTTTGGAGGTGTTTTGATGACGTTTCACGGCGTATAGCTAATGTAGTTTGTTTATCCAGTTGTTGGCCTGGTATGGTCTGTTCTGTACATAAACAGGTGGTGAAATCTTTGTGCCTATGTGACAACTGGATCCTATAAACTGTGGACATGTATCAAGGTTCATGTACATTTATATAGCATGTTTCCTTGCAAGATAAGGATCTGGATGTAATAGTTTCTTTATTATCTGCTTTCCGCAATCAGTTTTAATTAACCTGTATTTCTGGTAACATGTGGTTTATGGATGTTCCACACATTTTCACGTGGCATTTCGTTGACTGTGTGATAGCAGGATGTAATAATTAGTTTGGTATCAGAGCTCTAGGTTCGCTGAGTCTACAGAGATCTAGGACTAGGTTTTGTGTCTGTTCTTGTGATTTTTCCAGATTTTCTCATAATAACCTTCTGCCCCCAACAGATTATAAAGCTAAAAGATGTCTGGACGTCATGAAGAACATGTTGCTGAGAGTAGTGTTGCTGCATCTATTGATGGAGCACGAGTACAGGCACATGAAGATCGGGTGCCTAAGGTCCCCCAAATTGACCCAGCCATTCTCAAGAATCCTATCTACCAACACCTTATGGGACATGTAATGGCAATGATGAATCACATGGTGGATAGATTGCCAGTGCCTCTACGAAGAGCACATGCTCCCCATGGTGAATCTTTGGGTATTGGGAAGACCTTTGAGTGGCTTCGCCAAGTCAGAGCATTAGATTATGCTGGAACAGCTGATCCAACAGATGTTGATCAGTGGCTGATGGGTCTTGAGAAGGCCTTCCAGATCCTCGACATTCCCAAAGTAGACAAAGTCAAGCACGCTATCTACCTTTTGAAAGGTAGTACTATCCACAGGTGGGCCATCGAGGAGGAGAAGCGACCTAGTGAGGTGATTTGTTGGGACGTCTTCCGGTGGGAGTTCGTGAGTCGATACTTCCTGAAGATCTATCTGGACAAAAAGATCAGCCAGTTCGAGCGTCTATGCCAAGGTTCTCTGAGCATCACCGAGTATGAAGCCAAGTTTATGGACTTGCTGAGGTTTTGTCCTCACATGGCGACAACAGATGATGAGAGAATCAGACGTTTGAGAAAGGTCTGAGTGCTGAGATGTCGACACCTACTACTGCTTTAGAAAATCGAGAGCTATTTTCCACGTTTGTGGAGTCTGTCTGAAGGATTGAACGGTCAGTCCGAGAAAAGAGAGAGTCTAGTCCAAGAAAAGGCTTGCTCAATTCCAGAGATAGAGGTTTGACAGCCAAAAGAAGCTGAGGTTTTCTGCACCTTCTGTAAGGCAAGGTTCTAGTGCACCATCACAGTGGTCACCAAGTAAAGGAAGAGGGCATGGTTATTCACCATCCAAATCTTACAACACAACTTCAATAGCAGTGACAGGGCCATCTAGGCCACAGTTAGAGAATAGGTCATGCTATCTTTGTGGGTAGATAGGGCATATGAAGTTGAATTGCCCAAGGAGAGATGTCAAAGTGACACAGCAACCGAGACAGAGTCAACAAGGTCCAAGAAAATAGTAGTTTAGTGGCACAAGAGGGTGAGGACGCAGCCAAGCGTTGCAAGCAGGATCGTCTGCTCAAGGAAGCAGAGGACGTGGATAGCAAGCAATGGCTCGATTCTATGTTATGAGTCAGCCGGAGGCGATAGTCAACCCCTGAGTGGTGGCAGGTCAGATGGAGTTATTTCATTCTTATTTGTCTTCTTCTTGCTTTGTATCTGTTCTGGTTGACCCGGGTGCTACACACTCTTTTATCACTCATAGTATGCTTGATAATTTTCTTTTACCTATTAGTTGTAAGAAAGATAGCTTGTTGTTAGAAACCCCTCTTGATGGTTCCTCGATGCTTCAAGAGGTGTGTCCATCTTGTGTCCTATCCTTTTCGGGATACAACGTACAAGTGGATCTTATACCACTTGACATGTATAGATTTGATGTAATCTTTGGGATGGATACCCTAGAGAGGTATAAGGTTGTGCTAGATTGTGGTTCCAAGCAAGCGGTGTTTGCTGATGATGGTGAGAAGTGCATCTTCCAGGGAGATAGGAAGATTCTTCCGACATGTTTGGTATCAGCTATGGTGGTAGAAAAGTTGTTGCGATAAGGTTGTAGAGCATTTTTGGCTCATGTTGTAGATATCGAGGCAGAAGGTTCTAGCCTTGAGGATGTTCCTATTGTCAGAGAGTTCGCGGATGTGTTTCCCGATGAGTTTCCTAGTGTTCCCCCACCTCGAGACATTGACTTTGACATCAATCTAGTGCCATGGACACAACATGTTGCTCAAACACCATACATGATGGCTCCAACTAAGATGTCAGAACTGAAAAAGTAGTTACAAGAATTGCTAGATAAAGGTTTCATCAGACCAAGCACATCACCATGGGGTGCTCCAATTCTGTTTGTGAAGAAGAAGGATGGATCGATGCATCTGTGCATAGATAACCGGTAATTGAACAAAGTTACGATAAAAAACAAGTATCCTTTTCCAAGGATAGATGATTTGTTTGATCAGTTGCATGGTGCTATAGTATTTTCAAAGATTGATCTATGATCTGGATATCATCAGTTGAGGATCAAGGTGGATGACATAGTCAACTTTTAGGATGAGGTATGGTCACTTTGAGTTTGTGGTTATGCCATTTGGGCTAACCAATGCACCTGCTGCTTTCATGGATCTAATGAAAAGGGTGTTCCGTCCATTCCTAGATCAGTTTGTTGTGGTCTTCATAGATGACATCTTGATCTATAGTCGGGATAGTCAACAACATGAACAACATCTTCGACAAGTGTTGACTCTCCTTCGCCAGCATCAGTTGTATGCCAAGTTCAGCAAGTGTGAGTTCTGCCTGAAGGAAGTGACTTTCTCGGGAAATGTGATATCTGCAGAAGGAGTCAGAGTGGACCTCACGAAGGTGGAGTTAGCTGTGGAATGGGAGCAACCGAAGACGTCGACTAAAGTTTGTAGTTTTTTGGGTTTAGCAGGAAACTACCGAAGGTTTATAAAGGACTTCAGTGTGATCGTGTTGCCATTGATGAAGTTGACTAGGAAGGATGTACCTTTTGTTTGGTATGATCATTGTCAGCAAGTTTTTCAGAGCTTAAAGGAGAAGTTGACTAGTGATGGTATTGCTAGAGCCTGGGAAAGGCTATGCCATTTTCTGTGATGCTTCCTAGAAGGGCTTAGGATGTGTGTTGATGCAAGAAGATCATGTGGTTTCTTTTGCTTCATGACAGCTTAAGAAACATGAGGAGAGTTATCTAACACATGATTTGGAGCTGGCAGCGGTGGTCCATTCGTTAAAGATTTGGAGACACTATCTTTATGGGGAGGTGTGTCAGATCTTTACGGATCATAAGAACCTGAAGTATATTTTCTGACAGAGTGAACTAAACATGCGACATCGTCACTGGATGGAGCTGATAAGTGATTATGATTGCACCATCAAGTATCATCCTGGTAAAGCGAACATAGTAGCTGATATGCCACATGTAGAATATGTTCGTCTCTTTATGACAGATGAATGTACAATTGGAGGTATCCTTGTTGGTAGGACTGTTGGCACAGATGCAAGGAAAGCCTATGTTGAGACAGCAGATCAAAGGAGCACAGTAGGCAGATGCTACAGTCTAATTGATCAGATCAAAGTTTGGCAGCGAGAAGTGGGATGGCTTCCATGAGTCTGAGGATAGATTAGTTTGTTATCATAAAAGGATGATAGTTCCTAATGTTGATGATTTGAGGAAGTTAATGCTCGAGGAAGCGCACACATCGATGTGTGCTATGCGTCCAGGTGTCACCAAGATGTATCATAATCTAAAGGATCTGTATTGGTGGCCTGGTTCGAAGAGAGACATGGCCGAGTTTGTAGCTAAGTGTGCGGTATGCCAGCATGTTAAGGATGAGCATCAGAAGATGGCAGGTATGTTGCAACCCATGCCAATACTATAGTGGAAATGGGATCATGTAACAATAGATTTCGTAGTTGGTCTTCTGAGGATAGCTAAAAATTATGATTCCATCTGGGTGATAGTGGACAGATTGACGAAGTCTACCCATTTCATACCTGTGAAGATGACATATACAATAGAGAGGCTTGCTCAGGTGTATGTGGATGAGATAGTACGTTTGCATGGTGTTCCAGCAATGATAGTCTCTGACAGAGGTCCTCAGTTCACAAGTCATTTTTGGGAACAGTTGCACAGAGCGTTGGGAACATAGTTAAAGTTCAGTACCGCCTTCCACCCACAAATAGATGGACAGTTTGAAAGGACTATTCAGACTTTGGAGGATCTTCTCCGAGCTTCTGTTTTGCAATTCTTAGGTAGTTGGGACATGCATCTCAGTTTGATAGAGTTTGCCTACAACAACATTTACCAACAGAGTATCGACATGACACCTTATGAGGCTTTATATGGTAGAAAGTGCAGATCTCCTTTATGTTGGTATGAGTCTAGCGTGTATCAACTTCTGGGTCCTGAGTTAGTACAACAGATGATAGAGAAGATCAAGGTGATACAACAACAGTTGAAAGCGGCACAGGATAGACAGAAGTCGTATGCAGATAATCGTCGACGATCTCTGGAGTTCCAGGTGGGAGACAAGGTGTATCTCAAGGTCTCACCATGGAAAGACATCTGAGGTTTAGCAAGAAAGGCAAGTTGGCTCCCAAGTATATGGGGCCATATCCGGTAATAGCACGTGTTGGAAAGGTAGCTTACAAGTTAGAACTATATCCAGAGTTGCACAGGTTACATCTGGTGTTCCATGTCACTATGCTGAAGAAAAGTCCTCCAGGCACAGAGACAATAATACATCCAATTGTGGTTGATCTTGATGAAGATGTAACCTACGAGGAAGGTCTGATGTTGATCCTCGATAAAAGAGTGAAGAAGATGAAGAGCAAGGACCTGGTTCTTGTGAAGGTTCTTTGGAATCATCGTGGCTTTGAGGAAGCCACGTGGGAGCTTGAGGAGGAGATGAGGAGGAAGTATCCCTCACTTTTCTCTTCAGATTTTGGGGGCGAAATCATTTTGTAGGGGTTTATGGGTTTTAAGGACCCTGACCTCTATTTTGGGCTTACCCTGTTTTTTTTGCCTAAACCATGTGCTTAGATGCCTGCCTAATTACTTGATTTGTGATTAGGGTTGGTTTGTGCTATGTTGAGAGGTTGAGGTGCAACTTGCAAATTACCCAATTTTTAGGGTTGGTGTGCAAGTTTGTCACCTTGAGAGATACCTTTCTCTCTCCTTGTATCCTCTAGGTTTGAGAGGATGGGTTGGGCACCTTGCTTGAGTTGTTTTAGGCCTCGTTTGAGCTTGTTTAAGCTTGGGCTTGTTGTTGGGCTTCGAGCCCTACCTCCTTGCCTGAGTGTGTCGGGCAAGGGAGAGCTTAGTGCCTTGTGTCGGCCATGGTGTGTCGGGCAAGGGAGGCGTGTTGGCCAGAGGGTTCTGGTGGGTGTGATGGGTTTCCATATTGGGCGACACACACCCCTCCACCTAGCCTCGTCTGTGTCACCCTTCTTTGGACAAGTGGCCATTGTTTTGCTAGTTGGTGGCAAGTCATGAGCAAGTGGTTTGGGGTGATAGCAAGGTGGCATAGTTTGGACAAGTGGTGGTTTGGGTGAGCACATGTGGAGCAATCCCCTAGTGGACGCCCACTTAACCCCTTGCATATATACCCCCTTCTTTGCTAGCTTGGGATCCCTTTAGCTCCTTAGTTGCTTCCCTTCTTTCTTGGTGGCCGATATCTCCCCTTGGTAGTGCTTGGTGGCCGATCTCCTTGGTGGAATCTTCTTCATCCTCTAGTAGTGGCCGAAACCCTAGATGTGCCTTGCTCCTTATCCTCTTAAGGTGAGTATCTCTCCCTATCCTTGGCACCTTCTTCTTCTTCTCTCTTTCTTTTCAGCCATGGTGGTTATGGAGTTCTCTTCTCTCCTAGTGTTGGCTGAAGGTGGTGCCTTGGAGCTTGAAGCTTTGTGCTTAGAGCTTTGGAGCTTGAGGAGTGTGCTTAAGGCAGGTTACATAACTCCTAACCCTAACTATATTACCTTCTTACCTTGATGCTTTGTTGTATGCTATCTTGATCGGCCATGCTTATCTTGTTAATAATATCTTTACTCTAGTATGTACCTTTGACGTTGTGGGATATGATGTCATGGTTATGTTGTGTAGAGGTGTTCTTGGATCTTGTTGGCCGAACCATTAGATTAATGTCCTTTGGGCAAAACCCCTCTCTCACTTTGTTGTTGAGAGGTGAGCCTAGGGTTTCTTATTCTAATGGTGTGTGTGGAGTGTTCTTGGGACAAAACTCCTTTCTCTCCCTTTGGTTTTGAGAGGTGAGCTTAAGCTCTAGTGGTGTAGGCAAAACCCCTCTCTTCCTTGGTCATTGAGAGGTGAGTCTATACTCTAGTTGCTTGGGTGACACCCCTCTCTTTCCATGGACTGGAGAGGTGAGCCTTTGGTTGGTCTTGACCTAGTTGAGGTTGGTGGGTTGGCCAATATGGTGATGGCCCTCCTTGCTACCTGATAGGTGATGGAAGTTGTGCAGAACCCCTCTCTCACTTAGTTGTTGAGAGGTGAGCCAACTCTCCTGATCTTTTAGGACTTCTTGGTGGTAGTCTAGAGGTTGAAGACGACCATCCTGATATGGTCCTTGGACCCTTACTCTATATCCCTTCCTACTCGATATCTTTGAAAACCCAAGATGTTCTGCTGATATCGTTCTGTGTAGGGTGGTGCCCGATATCCCTCTCCTAGGGTTGAGTTTGGATGATATGTTGGATGGGTGTTTTGTTGACCCCTTTGACCATTATAAGTCTTTACCCCGAGATGTCTTGCTACCCGATATGATGGGTTGGCTGATATGCCTTGTGGTCATTATTATCTTGATGAGGTGACACAGCGTTAGCCATTGTGTTTGGGAGAGGTTGCCCGTTATGAGTCATAACCCAGGAAGTGTGTTAGCTATTGTGTTGGTCCCTTGGGCATTAGGTGGTCTGTGTTGGGTGTCATGGCATGTTGGTGCCTTGCACAACATCCTATAGGATGGTGCTTCCCGACACCTTGTTGGGGGATGCCTTACCGGATATGGATCCTAGGCCAAGACGTTGTTGGGCGACAGGGGTGTTGTTTAGGCGTTGCACGTTATGGTTCTGCCCGGTAGGATGCTGTGTAATCTAGTAGATCCTACCTTGGGCAATATTGTGGCTTGTCCCCTTGACTAATATGAATATGGTTGGCAGATCTTGTGTTGGGTGATATGGCTTGTACCTTGCATGACACTCCCCTAGTTGTGCTACCCGACATGGTGCCCTAGTGGCTATGTTTCCTTGAGGGATATGTAGTTTGGGCGTTAGGGTTTGCTGCTTTGGGCAATATGGGGCTTATCCTTCATGCTCGATATCCTCTTACACCTAGATATCTAGTGATGTCGATATGGACATTGGCCGAGATGGAGGTTGACTTATATGATGGGTGGTGCTTAGGGTCTGGTTGTGCCCGATACCAAGGTGATGGTGGTTGCCCGACATGGTTGTTAACCCTAGATGGGTGTTTACCAAAACAGTGTTGGGCGTCACACTCTTTGATGATACATGTCTTACCTTTAGTAAGGTTTGTGGCACCTCTGGTGAGGGTTGTCCCTTATCTGTTATACCTTTGGTGAAGGTTGTCCCTTACCCGATATATCTATAGTGAGGGTTGTACCTTGTGATCGGTTGGAAACCCTAATGCTTGATCGTAAAGTCATATAAGATAATGTCATAGAAATGCTCATCAAATTGTGTAATTATATCTCTCGGTACATGCAATAAGTTTAAGATGTTCCTTGTATGAGTGCAGTTGTACCTCTATGCTTATGCTAACCATGCAGGTACCAGTTGTATGATGAGGCCATGGTGATGGCATGGCAATGATATAATATGGAACATCAAGGGGTTATGATGAACCCAGTGATATGTGATGGGTGTTACCCATGAAATGGCAATGTGTGACTTGATGATGGGATTGAGTCTCAGTGATGTTAATCCTTGAGATGGATCTTGATGATTGGCAAGAGGCAAAGTGGTAACATGTAATGTTGGATCCTTGTGATGGATCAGGATGATGTTGGCTTTGAGAATAAGAGTGACTATGTAACGCTTGATAATGAGATCTATGTCGTTTACTTGTGTTTTAGTTTACATGTTACATAACTTGGTTGAATCTTGCAATCTGCTTAAAATGTATTAATTAATTATAGATGAACCTTTCATGTAGTTTGCCCTGGCCATAGATCCATCATTGTTGGTAGCTGGTGATGGTGAAATGAGTTCTCCTATGGGTTTACTCAGAGTGCATATTGTTGAATATGTGGGGTTTCTCCTAGCCGAAAATAGGATGATTAGAGTACAACTGCGGTTGTGGACTCAAGATGTGTATAAGAGCATGGTGAACATGCCCATGGCTCATAGTGATGGAGCATGAATGCGTTCATGGCTCAGGAGAATGGTGAATAGGCCCGTGGCTCATGATATACTAGCACTATGACATGTACCAAGGTGGGCTAGAGTGAATAGGCCCGTGGCTCATGATATACTAGCACTATGACATGTACCAAGGTGGGCTAGAGGAAAGGGTAGCCTACGAGAGGTGACCCTGTGACTGAGGTCACTTAAGCATGAGACTACGATCCTACTTTGGATATTGTGCACTAACCATGAGGAGGTGAGTTCATGGAGTCCGACTCTCCCATTGACCTTGTATGGCACCGACTTTGGGTTTTGCAACCGAAGGTTGGATTTGAGTAGTACGGCTCACATCCTCAAGGCATAATAAATTTGTAATCTAGCCATATAGTATATCTGCTTAGGGCAAACATGAAACATTGATTGAGACCTTGTTAGTATAGTTGCCCTAGCTATATCTTGCAACTAATAATATCTCAGATGTTATGATGAGTTCTTATTAGACTTGACTTGTCAATCATGTTCCATATTATTATTTGTGCATATGCTTCCTAAATATTTCGATAAGGAGTTATAGCATGTTAGTTCTGCTCAGTATGTTGCTCATATACGATCTGCTTATATCAGTTATCTACTTTATCTATTCTAGTTTACCTTTGAGGTTTTATATTTTCGGCGGGGGTTATGTTTCTCCCTGGGACTGTGTGTCTCTCCCCGTTGGTTTTAAACCTTTTTAGGTGATCGTGCTAGACTTGGTGGTGGTCGAGATGTTGTGGCCGAGCAGCAAGAAGAATAGTAGGAGGCTAGAGATGGATATGTTGCTATTGTGGTTATTTTGTAGTAGATTTTTAGAGTCATCCCTATACTCTCAGGTCTTTGGAGATGTTTTGATGACGTTTCACGACGTATAGCTGATGTAGCTTGTTTATCCTACTGTTGGCCTGGTATGGCCTGTTCTATACATAAACAGGTGGTGAAATCTTTGTGCCTATGTGACAGCTGGATCCTATGAACTGTGGACACATGTCAAGCTTCATGTATGTTTATATAGCATGTTTCCTTACATGATAAGGATCTGGATGTAATAGTTTCTTTATTATCTGCATTTTGCAATCGGTTTTAATTAACCTGTATTTCTGGTAACATGTGGTTTATGGATGTTCCACACATTTTCACGTGGCATTTCGTTGTTTGTGTGATAGCGGGATGTAACAATGATGATGATGATGATGATGATTATCATGATTGAGGATGATGATGATAATGATGATGATGATGATGATGATGATGATGATGATGAGGATGAGGATGGATGATGATGATTATTAATGATAATGGATGAGGATGATGATGATGATGATGATGATGATGATGATGATCATCATCATCATCATCATCATCATTATCCACATCATCATCCTCATCATTATGATCATCCTCATCATTATCCTCATCATCATCATCATCACATGAGGATGATGACGATGATGAATGATTGCTGATGAGGATGATGATGAGGGATGATGATGAGAATGAGTATGAGGATGATTGATTGATGATGATGAGGATGATGATGATGATGAGGATGATGATGATGATAATGCTGATGAGGGATGATGATTAGGATGAGGATGATGATGATTGATTGATGATGATTATGATGATGATGATGATGATGATGATGATGATGATGATGATGATGATTGAGGAGGAGGATGATGATGATGATGAGGATGATGATGATGAAGATGATGATGATGATGATGATGATGATCATCATCATCATCATCATCATTGTCATCATCATCAATCATCACCATCACCATCATCATCATCATCATCATCATCATCATCATCATCATCATCATCATCATCATCATCATCATCATCATCATCATCATCATCATCATCATCATCATCATCATCATCATCATCATCATCATCATCATCATCATCATCATCATCATCATCATCATCATCATCATCATCATCATCATCATCATCATCATCATCATCATCATCATCATCATCATCATCATCATCATCATCATCATCATCATCATCATCATCATCATCATCATCATCATCATCATCATCATCATCATCATCATCATCATCATCATCATCATCATCATCATCATCATCATCATCATCATCATCATCATCATCATCATCATCATCATCATCATCATCATCATCATCATCATCATCATCATCATCATCATCATCATCATCATCATCATCATCATCATCATCATCATCCCCACCATCAACATCCTCATCATCATCATCTCATCCATCATCATCATCATCATCATCATCATCATCATCATCATCATCATCATCATCATCATCATCATCATCATCATCATCATCATCATCATCATCATCATCATCATCATCATCATCATCATCATCATCCTCATCAATTAATTCAATTCATGCTTCCATTTTGTGTTTATTCATTCATTTTTAAACCCTAATTCAATATTAATCAACTACATAATCTAAGAAAAACTAAGTGCAAATCTAATTAATTAAGTTCATTAATGCATCATTAACCCTAATAAATAGTAATCAACTATATGGTGGCATTATTAACCCTAAGTTCAAATCTAGTACTGATTAAACTACTCACTACACTGGTGGATCGATCAGGCTGTGGTGGCGGCACTCAGAGGTGGAGGTGGCCAGCGCTGGAGGTGAAGCAGAGAAGGTGCAGGCGGTGGCCGGTTGTGGTGACTGGAGCAGATGAAGGTGGATAGAGGAAGGCTCCTCGCTCTTCCTGGAGCAAGTGGTGGAAGAGATAGGAGCAGGTGGTGGCGGTCGGTGACTGGACATCAGCATCAGTTCCGGCGTGAGCTGCTAGCTTCGGTGTGCAGAGGCGGCGAGCAGAGGTGGAAAGTAGCTTCAAGCTCGTCATCTCGACGTGCGAAGGCGGTGAGTAGAGAAGGGGAGGTGGCAGAAAATTCACCAGACCTAGCTAGGCGGGAGAAGATCAGGAACTAAACAATGAAGGGGAAGAGTCTGGCTCATGCGGGTGCAACTAAGTTAACACATCTGCATCGGTTATTCCTCCAAAACTGACAATAAATAAGGGAATGAAATTTTCCTTGCAAAGGATATTTAGTCATCTATTCTTTAACAAAAACCGACACCAAATGAGGGGATAAAAACTTTTCCAGGTCTTGGTATGGAACATGTGTCGTCAGATTTTACACAACCGACGCCGAATTTAATTTTTTTGGAGGCAATTTTTTTTGCTGAAAAATTGTATTTCACGGGTGATTTTGGATGTCGGTTTTGTTTATTAAAAATTGACGTTTAAAAAAAGTGATACCCATATCTTTTTTAAATTAGCTGGTCTTCACATATAGGTGTCAGTTGTCTTTATAAGCCGACATCTTAGACTATTGACATCAGCTTTTGTGCACCAACCAACGACATCAAATGTGACGCTATATGTCATTTCTATACTAGTGATGGCACTTGGTCTCCATATTAAAGTGATTGTGGGTGTGTCAACCTAGGCAACTACCATGAGCTATTGCACTATTTAGAAGATGTTAAAGGAACCTTCTAGTAAAGTGTAGACTGACTTTATTGATTAATGGCTATAGTGAAAATGGTAACATGATGCGGTATGCTTCCATTTGGCCAAGTGGATGCAATCCCATTTGCCAAAAAAGTCAAACTATATCATGTTACTATATTCACTAACTGATTGAGGATATTCCTTATCGACCCATGGTCAACCATGCCAAGCCTTCCCCATGATCATTAATTGGGATAACACAAGCTTCTCTCTACTAAATAGATCCTTTGACAACTTTTGACTGATGCACCAACTCATGGAGAATGCTAAGCTTGCCACATGAACTCATAACATATTGCCACTCGAACCTTTCCACATTTGGCCAATATCTAGTTCACCTATGATCATTTTATTTTTTGCATGTTTTAAATTTCAAATCACCTATGTACACTATTTTTATGGAACTAGTGTTTTTTTCAATTTCAATTAAAATTATAAATTATTAATATTGAGTTCATGTCCATGTAGTAATTTACAAATTAATTCATTATTTTTTGTACAACTTACTAAATTAGGGGTTGTTGGCATTAATTCTGGTACACCTAGTAAATCAACGTTTGTATTGTTTGTTTCTCATCTAGTAAATTAATGCTTGTCTTTTTTGTTGCCCATAAATTTAAGTATATCATTGTCAATGTTCTAGTTTAATTCAACCAGAATTTTTGTTAACAAACACATACACTGCTAACATTTTTATTTTTCAAACTATAATTCAGCTGCTTCCTGATAAAATGAATCCGTTTTAATGGGATGATGAATCAAATGCACCACTCAGCACAATGTTAGGACATCAATACTATCTAGGATGAACATGCCAACCTTTCTATGTAAAGCTTGGTGTGATTCCCTTTGTGAATTCCACACATTAATAGAGAGGAATGACATCAACATGAACGTGTTTAAGGTGAGGTGGAGTGTTAAAAATTTTAGATGTAGTTCCCAGAACCTTCTCATTCCGTCCTCACACATACCCTCCAGGCCTACAACAACAAAATGACCAAGTGTGAAGCTCTCAACCACATCTAATAGTTGCTGGTGGTGGAGTTACTTCATGAAATGATGGTTCTCATGAATTATTTACTTCACCAAATTATGTTGCTGGAGGCGTTCATGGTAAAGACAATGAGTGAAATTTAAATTAATGACAATCTAAAGTGATATAATTGACCATATGCAACTTGATTTTATAGTTGGTAGTATGTAATGTTAGATACTATTATTATAGTAGTATTTCATATCATATGTTGGTTTCACTTATAAATGTACATGACTTTAGCTTGCATTGTTTGCTATTATACACTTGTTTGTACAACAACACATATTTCATGTACCCATATATTCATTATTTATTTAAAAAGATACAAAAAATTGAATATAGACATAACAACATAGATCTCATGTATTAAAGTGTGGGTAAAATTTACAGGTCAACTAAAATAGTTGTAATAAAAAATTATTTTAATCATAGTTAAATGCTTTTTATCTTTTATGTATGTACATTTTCTACTGCACTGAAATATAATATCGATCAAAGTCAGATCATATATTATACTACCCATAATCGTGATGGTTTCAATCATTTTAGAACCATATCTAATCCTGATTAGGTTGCCAAACAAAATCAAACTACATTTCTTTACCAAATCCTAATTTGGTTGCCAAACAAAATCGGATTGGATTATGACTAGATGAACAAAACCAGACTGGGTTGCCAAACACAATAAGAGTGGATCTATACTAGTCTAATAAAGATCTCTAGAATAACCCTGAAAAACCCACTCTTGAGTATAGCATCCTAGTCCCATCCCAAACTAGGGCTTAAGCTCGAATCCAAGCTCTTTAGACCACGAATTTGGACTTGTCAAGCTTAAACCTAGGACCAATGACCTAGGATTGCATCCAAGTGAGTGGAAAATCACCGCCAAACCTTGATTTGTTAGAAATAATATCAAATATCATAAATATATTGTTCTATTCTTCTTGGTGATTCATATCACAAAATTTACTGGTACTAAATGCTAAACCTCAGTTATGTCATTTATTGATAGAACCTGTCTGAGGTAATTCATAGATGATTTTAGACTTATAATAATTTGTCATTATATATGGTAAATTCTAAGGGTATAATATAGGCATGAGAGACCTGAGATTTGCCCTAATTTTAATGACTAATTAATTATATTATGAATTCACATATTGATTGGTAATTATTGCCATTCAAAAGTATATAAAGTACAATGAATCATATTATTTAGTGATATAATTCCTAGTTGTCATTTTATGTTCTATCAATTCTAGTGAATTATTTGATGCCAACATTAAGTGTACCATAAGTATAGGATTAAGGCAAGAAGTAGCAATTAATGGGTTATTGCTTATGGAACTAAAGAATCACTAAAGTTTAGATGCCCTGAACACTATACAATCCATCAAGGAGGTATTCATAGTAAAGGAGGAAACATGCATATCAACTGGAAAAGTCTAGCATGAGGTAGTCATAGTACACCAGAGGGGTATGGGAGTCTAGTCTCAATGAGTAAGGACTCCTTAAAATAGTAGAGTACCCAATATTAATTGGAAATTCTGGTGGTAGTCTTTTTAGTAAAAAGAATTTTAATTCAGGTTATTTGATCAGTTCTTGTGGAAACACTAATGAAGATAGTTAATTTAGAGTGATTTGAATCTACATATAAGTATCCATGTTTAGAATAGGAGACTAGATAATTGGGCACTACCATTAACCTCCAAGGCCATATGTGTTGAGGCCCGTTGCAGACTGATTTTCTAGTTAGTAGACTTATAGTCCCCAGGTCAACTCTAAGTTTTCTATAGTGAGATTGAAGCTTTCTGTGATACTTACACATGTTGTGGTACACATCATGTGAGTCCAGGGCATATATATTAGATGGGTTCTTTAAAGATGTCATGATTAATTTAAGTTGTTTACATATACAGTAAATTATCAATATTTCATGCCTTGTTGTATGATTTAGACCTCCTACCATTCTAGTATTCCTCTGAGAATTACTGACATCATACATATGAGTTATCATGATTTCATGTTGATATTGTACGTACTGAGCCAATATCTCATACAACTTACTAAATCATTTTCCAGGCAAGGGTCCAACTCTATAGGAGGAGTCAAAAGGTAGGTTTTAGCAGGAGTAGACTAGCTGAGATATCAAGAGAAATATTTAGAACAGTTAGATGGCATCTTATCCTTCCTCTAGATCCTAGAATGATAGAGTGACAAAAGAGAGAAATTTTAAATACTTGTACTTGATGTATGTTAAGTGAGAACACTTTCTTTTATGTAAATGTTGAACTCTAATGCAACCTTTAGTGTTATGCATAGACAATATGCTATCGACTAGTTAAATGGTGTATCTATATATTGAGAAAGAAGAAAAAAATTAATAAAGGCTGATTTCATTTAGTAATCAAAAGTGAATGGTTAGTACAATCTGACCTTGATAGACCTAAACCTTGGTTATTGGGTTTGGGTCGTGTCATCATGGTCATGTTGAACACTTGATTTGTGAGTGCATGAATGTAGTCGCCATGGATTTGACATACTCAACATTTTCATTTATATTGTAAGAAGTACGCTTCCATGGTGTTCTAGTAGTACCCCAAATGTTGTATCTTCATTGATAACATGACCCCTCTCACATGTGTACCATGCAATCGTTCACGAACTTCCTACATGAGGGTTTCCTATTTCATCTTCTCGATATAGCAAAGTAGATTTTGGTTGTAAGATTTGCAAAGTAGGTGTCCTGCCCCAAGGGTGTAAGACATGGCTTGTCACTTGAGAAACTGTTGTTCTTTTTTTAGAAGGCCTTAAGGAATGACTTCACTTTCTAGAAATGTTATGATGTTATGGAACCAAGCTTTCTCTTTGTTTTTGATTGTGTTGTCAGACCACACAATAGACACGCTGAGAGATAGTCTTTGCCTTGAAAGAGAGGGTCTAGTGCCCTTGGATTTTGATATAGGAGGTGAGGGTATAGAAAGTGTCATGGAATGTATTGTGTTGTCTTCTAATTAAGTGGAAGGACATATATGTGGAATCTTGAGCTAGAGAGCACATGATATGGAACCGAGTTCTAGTAGTGAGTTTTATAGTTGTTTTGGACTTGAGATATCATGAGGAGAGTCTCCCCGTAGACCTAGATCTGACATGCTTCTTGTTGTCTAACAAGATGAAGCCCCAGGATGCATATTTCATACTAAGATACATGGTTGGTAGCATTGAACTTTAACCATATTGCTACTGAAAATTGTTTGCCAAGGGGGTTTTGGAGGATCAATACTATACCAGCTCCTTTATGATTGACTCTCCATTGAAGAGGATCATCCATAGGTTATTTTTTGGATGAATAACCATGTCCGACCAGATGATCGTACCTACATCTTCATCCAGGAACTTGTACTCATGTGTCGCTTCTTTTGTGAGAGGGAAATCTATGAGATGATCAGATAAAAATTGTACTTTGACCACATTCATAGGTATATCTGTTATACAATATTTTGATTACATCACCTGGCACTTGGTGCATCATCCCATGAGGTAGGGCAATCACACAATTTGCAGAGCAGGTCTTTCTTTGCGATCAGTTGTAGAGGATATGCCATCAAACAATTACACATCTTCCTTGTTTCATGTATCAAGGCTAGAAAATACTTCTCAATCATAGTATATAGAGTTTTTGTATCATTGAACTTCTTGGAGAAATTCCATCAATTGAAGATTGATTCAAGACTCCTCCCATCACTATTTTGTAGAATGATATTTGGAGGGTGAGAGTATATCCTAACACCTCTAGTTTTATTACTAGTGGATTGGTGAGGTAGTCTTTGAACTTTTGAAGCATCTCCTCACATTGTTTGTTCCTTTCAGAGTCAGAATTCATTTTGAGTAACTTGAAGAAGGGTTCTCCTATGGGCATGAGATTGTCGATGAAGAGGCTAGTGTATTGATGGCGATCGAGTAGGCCTCATATACCCTTTTCAGTCATGGGGGGACATCTCTCTAATAGATACAGCCTTTGTGGTATCGATTTTGATTCATATCTAACAAACAATGTACCTGAGTAAGTTTCCAGATGCAACCCCAAATGTGCACTTGGATGGGTTCAGGCTCAAAGAGAATTTTCATAGTCAATGAAACAAATTCTCTAGATTTTCTATGTGGACTTTCATGCTTTTAGTTTGGCTATCATATCATTTTTGTAGACCACCACCTCCATATGCATCATGTCATGGAGTAGGGCGACCATAGCTCTTACATATGATGCTCCAACATAATTGAGACTAAATGGAATGACCAGATAGCAAAATATTGTGATGAAGTTTGTCTTATCTTTATCTTCCTTGGCCATCTTAATCTGGTTGTAACATGAAAATCTGTCTAGGAAACTAAGGACTGCATTGCCAGTTGTATTGTGAACAAGAAAATCAATGTGTGCAAGTAGGTAGTCATCTTTAGGGGTCGCGATGATGAGACCATGATAGTCCACACACATCTACTCTTTTTCATCTTTCGTTCAGTATCAGTACAATTTCAGCAAGACAATAGGGTAGCTGACCGACTCTAACCAACATTGCATTTCTTTTGAACTTCCTCTTAAATCCTAAAACTCCATTTTGGCCATAGTCTCCTGGCTTTTTGCTTGACATGGTGGATGCTAGGGATGCTAGGGAGTTGTTGAAGTGTAATTCTTTCATCTAATCTTGACATATCATATTATCTTTGTGGTAACCTACCACAACAAATGAGATTACTCAAAATAAAAGTGCCAATCAAACACTAATTAACCACATTATCAAAATTGCACATAATTAAAACCGAATAAAATTTCCAAACATTTCAAATAAAACATTTCCACAAAGGTCCAACTTCATATATATTCATCTCATGTATCTTTACATGAATTTAGTGGTCTCAGTCCCAACCTATATACAAAAGGTATTGTCCACATAATTATAACATTTACATAGTTCATGATATACAACTAAACATTTGACTTGATATACATGATGTACAAATCCCCCTTCCCAAACCTAAGAGTAGAGGGACAACTCTAGGAATTTATACAAAACCACACCAACCTATCAAGCTCCACTGGTCTTTAAATTGAGCCTCCTCACCACAACAAATTGAGTGTTTTGTTGATCACCTAGAAAGGTCTGGAAACCCACAAGGTGAGACTCCAAGTCCCAAGATATGATATAGCCTACAACATTTATGGAACATACCAAAATTTGGTACTAAACTTATTATGAGATATAATTTGAAATTCTCCCAAACTTGATTTCATTCACTAGTCGGTCCTCCAAATCAACATCTCACTTCATTATATTGATCAATCATAAAGCTATAAATATTATTAGCCTTCAATCGCATTCTTTGTCTAAATAAATTGAGCCTTCTCTCTTGAAAAATAATTGCAAACAAGTCCTTTTATTTTACTTAGTAAGTCACTTCAACATATTTTAATACAAATTCAAAGTGTTTGTGTCTAAGTACCTCGATTTGACCTTGCATTGATCGATCACTCCCAATCTCACAAACTATGGCTTTGGAATCACATTAAAATACATTTTTAAGTTTTGAATATTACTATTAATGCAATTATCTTGATAATTAAGTTAGTAATCTAAGGAGCATAAATATAGGATTTATAATTTTTATATGTACTTTGGTACAAATTAAGTGCATGGTTAAAATCACAGGGATGTTGGCCTTTGCATTTAAAAGTTATGAAATTTAAAAACAAGTAGTAAATAAGAAAATAAATTTGATTATTAACCGTATACCTTAATAAATAAAATCAACTCAAGTGAATTAATAGGGGTGTTACCCTCTTTCATGAACCCCTCTTTCATGAACCATGTTATCCATCGATTACAGGAGACCCATTAGGGCTTCAACATGATGGTTGTTAGAGGGAAAGTGATGATTGTTCCCTGCCTTCTCCTCCGTGTTTATATCTCCTAATCTAATTGAATGCGCCAACCCTTATTACAGTGAAAACCTTCCCCCCGATGTTGCCTTGGGACGTTACCTTGAGCCCTAGTTGGCTTCGTAATGGTCTGACTCTTAAACTTGTAAATGGTAGCACCGTTACCTACATGAACTGTAAGATGTTGTGAGCCATCTTCTCCCTTCCCCTCCTCCTTGCTATATCTACCCACAGAACCTTGCTTCCTGCATCCCTGTGCCAGCATTGCCCAGAGACCCTAGCCGCAACATAGGACTTTTCCCCTCCTTGTTTTCTACATAGCGACTGAGATGCGCCCAGTGGTGGCATTGCAAGGCCACATATTGCCAGGATGGTTGGCAGTGGCACCACCACCAGGATCATCACCCATCTTGATGTTGATCTTACCAGCGCCCATGACCACAGGAAGTCAGACCTGCAACTCGGCTAGTACAGGCCCGGTCGGGGTGCATAGCTTCCCCACCTTTGACCATCTCTGGCCACAGTGCAACCCTATTTATTTATGAGTTTAATGAGGCATTGATTAGCCTATGCTCTCTTTATTGCCTTCTTGTGGAACATTTAATTCAATTATTATAGGGTCTTTGACGCCCTCTTGCAAGGTTATTTAAATTCCTTATATCTTCCCCTAGATTATTCTAGCATGATGATATAATTGAATAATTAGATAATGTAGCGTACATATGTACACACCACCCATAGTTTGGGCATGATCCTAGGGGAACGTGATAATTCTCCCCAGGGGAATGTGGCAATTCTCCCCACTTTATATATATTCGGGTGCTTGGGAATGTTTAAATTCTCCCTCACCCAGAGGTTGAGGTCTGGTAGGTGCCTCAGCCTTATGTTAGTTAATATAGTCACATTTAATCATGCATGCAACTTGTTATTGTTTAACTTGGCAGAAATTCTTATTTATTTTACTTGCCTCATATTCTTCACCCTCTTAGAATAATTAATCTTTTTATTTCCTGTTTTAGTTTATAGTTGTCCTTATTCTTTATTTGACACATGCATTTTCTCTCCTCTTGTTGGGTGATCCCAACCACCTAGGTTTGTATTAGAGAGCACATAGGTGCATGATGGACCAGCCTAAGATTAGGAGAAGGACTTCACCCTTCCATCATGAAATCAATAGTTAAGTTATTTTTATTGGAGACATATTGTTGTAGTCTAGTTTCCCTCTACTTGGATCCTAATTTTATATATAGCATGTACACCCATATTTGGGAAATTTTGTTTTACACTTTATTTAAATTGAATATAGTAAAAAAAATTATCTTCTGCTTCTATCCAAATTGGATTTTGTTTACCGTTGTTATTAGTAAAGAGGTGGATTTATTTCACTTCTTTACAGTTAATGACTCTATGAGAGGCAGTAATATAAGTGTCATGTAGGATGAGACACCTTATTGATAGTGAGTCTCAATACCATATTGGTACATGGTTAATATGTTTATATTATTCATGGTAAATACACATGCAAGACATCATAAGATGGTATTGTTACATATGTAAATAATGATGGTACTTAGTGTTGTAGATATCATGATCAACTCATGATCAACTAGTGATGATAAACCCTAAATATGTTCTTTAACCCTAATATGCACCATTCGGTGGGAAGTGACTCAATTAGGGTTTGGTGCAATAATCATGATGTAAATTCTAAATGTCTATGTTGGTGAACCCTAACTTTAATATGAGAGTATGATATAATTGTTAAACATGTATGAACTAATAACATTTGAATATGCTTTCTCTCTCCTACTTGAATAGTTCTATCTTTCTAGTCAATCGAGTGTCCTAGCTTGTGCATACTAAGAATATGATTAAATAATACTAGTGGATGGCCATGAGCTTTGATAAAGTACACTAGAATTGTAAATATGTGAATGTACACACTTAGTAATAGTTATAGTGCTTAACTCTAATACACTCCAATCTTGTAGGAGGTAATGAAACTAGAGATTGATAATTAAATAATTCAATGGAACCCTATATGGTTAATCATGAATTCCTAACCCTGGATTGAGGAGACATATGATGCATTGTTTACATTTCTTAAAGTGTTTAATATGATGAGACAAACACAAGTACTCTTTCTCTATTTGTATAATGTTAATTTTGCATGTGAGATGATGACCATAGTTAATGATTGCTATGGTGTATCTGTGATGTGATATGGGTGATGCTTATATGCCTATCAAGGCAAGATGAGACAATAGTGAGTTATATGAATATTGTGATCGGTCTTATGACCTAGTAAATTCTTAATGCCTAGTGTGAGGATATATCCTCTAGTGATGTGAAAAGGGATTAATATTCCCAGTAATGTGATTCCCACTAATGTGATAATAGTGATCATCCTGATATGGCATTATTAACACATTGTAAGGTTGATGACCTTGTTTAAGACAACAATACAGTGTTGTTATGAGACGATGTGACAAATTCACACTTTATATGTTTTATATCGTCTAAAGTTGTTTCATAGTTATGCTTGCAAGATTTAATAAGGGTTTTGTATGTCCACTTATATGATGGTGCCTTAATTCTCCCAATTTGCATAACTAATAAAGTGAAACCTTAATCCTATAGTTGCCCTTTACCATAGATCCATTTTCAACGTCAATATTTAGTTGGATGGTGAAATGAGTAACTCCTATGGGAAACGTGGAGCACATACTATTGAATATGTGGGGTATCAGTGAAGGTATCTCCCTATATCCTTAAATTGTTGAAATAGTGAGATAATGTTTTGTTATAGAATGACCATGTGAGAGCCAGTTCTCTAGTGTTGAGCGATGTACTATGGCAGACTAGTTATTTACATGACCATAGCCTTGCCTATGAGTTGCTACTTCTTTAGGATAGTAGCTAAGACTACAAGTTGTTGTCTTTTAGCAGTATGGCTATATGTCACTTAATTGTAGACTTAAACCAACCAAGTAGTGTTGGTGAGGATCATGGAGTCCAACTCTTCCATTGATGTTGTATGGTACACATTTTGACTTCACTGTGGTCAGTTGGATTTGAGTGGTACACCTCAAATCCTCAAGTCATAATAACTAAAGATATAACACAGCTGTGTAGTATTACTGCTTAGGGTAACATATGAATAACATTAGATGACCCCTTGTTGTGTTTCTTATACTATTTAGTTTCTCACAGTTATAAATTTTCTTCATATTCCTTCTTAAGACATGAGATGATCTACTAGTTAGTGTAGATGCCCTAACTATTTAAATTGTGATAATTGTCTTGCTTATATCATTTAGTTGAATCTTCTTATCTATTAATAGTATAAATTGTTGTTTAGATTATCAGTTCTTATAATAGATGTTGGTGGAGAGTTATATCTCTTGCTGGGATGTTTGGTCTCACCCTGTGGGTTCCACATCTTTTTATGTGGAAGTGCATGATGAGATAGAATTTGTTTGGCTGAGATTGATAACAAGTAGAGTTGTAACTATAGAATCATGGATATGCACTTAATGTCTAGTAGTAGAGTCCTATGTGTCATCTGTGTACACTTAGGTCCTTGGGGTGTTTTGTGAATAGTGTACATCATTTTGAGTTTTTGGCTTTATGCCATGATAGCATAGCCATGATTTGTATACTTGAGCATATGATTATATATAACAAGCTGTGTCTAGTTAGCTAGAAAGTGATGGTGTATAATACTTTTGAGATGAATGAAATACAAGTGGCATTAGTTTGTGATTTCAATTGTGAGTTTTTCAGCTTAAAATTCTATTATGAGATCAATTTTAATTTACCCCAAATTGTGGTAATGTTGTTATTAGTGATAATTATGTGCTTTGTTTTGAGTAATCTTGCTTTTGTGGCGTTGGTCGTCACACATAGTGAGGAGAGTGTGAGAACATAAAGGTAATAAAGTTGTGCCCTAGAAATCAAAGAAATGTCAGAAATAAAATCTCAACTTAGTGTTTTGACAAAACAACAGGTATTCATGAAATGCAATTCTACACCGCATGCAGGTGAAAATGCAATGCATATGGGGAAGCAATATCGATGAAATAAATGGGAACATCTCTATGCAGGAGAGCAAATCTGCCTTGACAAACTTGAGCAGATGTTTGGAAGATATATGTAGAATAATGACTCATATTTTGATCTGTCTCACCCGAAGATACAAGACTAGATAACATTGATACACAGATACAATACACAAATTGCACAACTGGGAGTAGTGGCTATAGCTTTGAAGAAGCCAACAAAAATGTCAAATTTGTGACCTTACGAGGCAAGACGATCACAACTACACATGTTGTAAGGGTATGAAGCCAATAGAACATGTCAAGTTTGTGACCTTACGAGGCAAGAAGATCACAACTACACATGTTGTAAGGGTATGAATCCAAGTAATCCATCACTACCATGCCTACTTTACTCACCATGAAGAAGGATAATAATACATATGATTTATGATCATCACTACCATGTCCCTACAAAATTTGAAGTAGGGATGACCTCTAAGGACACCTAAGTCCATCCACATTAGTTCCAATACATGGAGTCAATTTCCTTCCCTAACATAATAAATAAAGGGAAGGTAGATAAGAATCTCAAGAATGTTTAGACATCTCAGAAAGTTACATTTAAATACCACATTCATGGAGGTGATAGAGAGGATACATACTACAACAAATTTATAAGGGCATCATCAATAATAATCACCATAGTAAAGACACATATGCTCCAGCAGTACATGAGCATGAAGATGACTTGATACAGAGGGATTTTGTAGAGAAGGCACAGGATAAATGCTACTTTCAAGTCTCTTGTTCCATATGGGAACTTTCTTTATAGAGACATTGTGTAACTTAGGTGCTAGTATTAATTTGATGTCATTCTTCAAGTTCAAAAGTTAAGTACTAAAGAACCAGACGACCACTAGCATGACCATTGAGCTTGAAAACAAGTCTATAGTGAGTCCTTTGAGGATTAGTGAATATGTACTAGTGGAGGTTGGAAAATTTATTTTCCCTATAGACTCTTTGTCATGGAGATGTAGGACAACCATGGTGCATAGTTTTGTTTGGGAAAACCTTTGTAGATGATAGTGAATGTGATTCTTGTGATAGGTAGAGGGCACCTGATATTGTGCATAGAGGATAACCACTTGGAGTTTAGATTCCAATACCATCCAAACCATCATAGGAAGATCCACCATCATTCAAAATTGATCCAGGATGAGCTACATTATTTCTATCCTTAGACATTAAACAAAAGTGCTTATGGGAGATAACTCACTAGTTCAATTTTATTTTGTTTGACTTTTTTATGTTTTTCATTATAGTTTGTATTTAGACAAAAGATTAATTGTGTTATGATGATGAGATCACTTTCATGCCTTGCTCAATGGGTATATTGTTCATAGAGTCAGTGCACCAATATTCTAGTGGATGGCACTGACTTATTAAGGGAAAGCTACAAAACTCTCAACCAACACATCCAACTTCACGTACAACATTTTCAGCGACATACACCAACAATTTTTAGATAGAAATTTACCATTGAGGTCAGGAAGATCAAGCCAAAAACTTAAAGCACCGACCACCTCTATTTGTTAATAACATTTTTCCATTCATTATGCAATATATACATCAAGAGTCAATAGCCTGGCATGCTAGTCACTGCATTGGCCGTGATGAAGCAAGCAATGGGCAACCTTTAAAACAAGATCTTGAAAATATCTATCTTCACATCATACTCTCTACTCAAGCACAAGAAACCAAATTATATTTTTCATTCTAGAGGGTGTTCTTAACTTCTATATCCTCTCTCCCCCACTTATCCAAGATTTCAAAATGCAAACTACAAGAGCAAGGTTCACCCACTACCATCATAGTGACATTCTAGTACATATGTTACATTTCTCTTATATGCCTACTTGACATTAAGAACAATGTCAAATCCTACATTAGGGGATACTGGAAGAGCACTTTCATCCTTCATCTACTATCCTTTTTTATGCCTCATTTTTTATTTATGTTTAATGTTTATCTAGTGTAATCATTTGATTTTAAATTGTACAAATTGAAAACATTAGTTGGGAAAATTTTAATGTTTTTGGTATAATATACTCAATCTAGTTGGCTTGTGCTACCATTCATACCTCTCAAAAAATTTTGATTGTTTTTTAGTTTTCTAACTCTTAGAATTTTTGTGAACAATGAATCTTGAAGACATGCATTATGAACGTTGACACCTAATTTAACTCCAAGGTATGTGGAAAGACGTTGGGGTTTGAGTGTTAACAATCAAGATGTAGTATGATATTTCATCTTTTAAGATTTTGGATTACCTTGATTTGCAAATAAATAGTGAGAGAGGTGTATCTTGGATTGGGAGGACAATTTCTCTTAGTCATTTGATCTCCATCCCTGTCATTCATCTCTTACCTCCATTGGAAGAGCACCCTAGGTCAAATTTGCATGACAAGGTAGTTCATATTTTTATCCATATTAGATATCTACTCTTGTGTTAATATACATAAAACAAAAAGAAAATTGGTTTTCTTATAATTGCATGTTTATTGCATGGTCAGTTCATTTAGATTACATTTTATATACATTCTCCATAAGGTATTGATACAACTAGGCCCTCACACTTAATTCAAAAAGGGAAATTTGTTGTACTACTCAATCTCTTATATTTCTAAAGCCTTAAAATAAAAAAATACTCCTTGCTAAAAAAAGGGTAAATGATGAGTATGTAGAAAAAAAATAAAAAAGTGACGACATGAAAAAAGAAAAGAAAATAAAGGGAAAATGGAGGAGGATGCATTCAACTCAATCATTAACCTTGATGAAATTGAAAAACTATGGTAGCTAGTCTTGATAAACTTCTTCCACTTGTAATCTTGTGATAAGGACAAGGCATTTCATTAAATGCATCATTCCACATTCATATTATGTAGTCATTAGGATGCATTTAATACCATACCTTAGTTAGGTGAATCATATTCATTACATTATAAATCTCGATGCATCATATTCATTACATTGGGAATCTTGATGAATGTGCAACTCTATATTTTCAAACCACCCTTTCCCATCCACCCATTTATCTCATCAGTTGACGAATGTAATTGCCCCTCATATACTATGATCTAAGGATTGTGTCTGTTGTAGACATATATTTCTCATGAAAAATGTAGTATATGGTGATTGTCTGATGCACTCATCATGGTCTATGTTTGCCATGATATTCCATCTACTCAGAGATATTTTTGTGATTTGTTATTCAATAAGACAACTGAGTCATAGTTGGATGGGCATGCCATGATATGTATCATAGTGTTTTTAGATTTTTGTACATTTTTACATGGCTCTTCTCCCTCCCATCATTGAAAAACTATTAGATTAACTAGACCTTTGTTATATGCATAAGATTAATGTTCCCCATAGATTGACATCAATGTCCCCTTGCAGTTATAGGTCTATCTTCTACTAAGACTAATAGTTTTTGTGATTTAGTAGTCTTACTATTGATATTATAATTTTGATTATTATTGATCACTTTCAAAGTAGCTAGAGGCTTGTAGTTTGGAGGACCGATTTGGGACAATTTGGTGAGGGTTGTTAGGGGAATTGGTGTTTATAAGATTTGTCTTCTTGATAAAACTTGCAACTGAATCTAAGAGTAGCATTGCTCATGGATGAGAACTAAATCAAACATAGGGGGTTGTGATTCACACATAATTATAGTAGTGTTATATACTAGTTTAGGGTGGCTTTGTAAATTGGTTAATTGATATTGCATACTTTTTCACTCATATTTCACCAAACCAGTATACAATTATTCGCTCATGATTCACTGTAATTTTAAACACATTTTGGCATATTTTATAATATCATTGTTTTTTATTATGTGTTTCATGTTTCAATTACATGATGATTCTAAATTCCTTGGAAATAGTTGGTGCGTCGACCATCCTTTCAGTGTCACCAACATTATTTCTATAATATGTAGAAATGCTAGGACTTTCCCCAGATTAGAATCGGTGTGTAGCTTGTCAATGCCATCAAAATTTATCTTGAGACCACCAAAAAAATTCTCAGTAGAACTAAGACTTTTCTTAGAATCAATATAACATTGGATCATCCAATTTAGTGCACTGACTTGCATGTTGGTAGAACTGACACCATTATACAATTTCCATCTGAAATTTTATTTTCATAATCCAACAATTTAACATTTTATTCTTGAAACTGGATCACTTAAGACCTAAATTTGGGAAGTCTATCAAAACGATCATTTATTTGGTGTCTTGCACAGCTGTGGGGAGAGGAGAAGAGAAGAAAGACAAGAAAGTGTTGCCCTATGTGCGTTTAAAACATGTCTTGACAATGGAAATCATAAAATATACATTCTACAACTTGCTATAGGGCTTCACTAGAGTCCTCAATATCTCTTATTATTATCATGAATTTATATTCATCTCCGTAAAACTACTTTGATTCCATGTTACTGATGTGAAGCTAATCCTCTTTAACCCCAGGACCTGGGATTAGTCCAACATGATTTTGTTGCTTGAAAATATTGAATTTTTGAATTTTGCGAATTCATGTCGAATTGTGTTGATTGTTCTTGATCTCCATGATCAATGCATTATAGAATTTCTAAATACAATAGAAGATTCAATTGGGGAACTATATCTTTTAGATTTTTTACCAAGTCCTAGAAAAGTAGGCCCATTATTATGAGATAATATTTAGATACTATTAGCTTACAATTGAACTTAAGATTAAATGTTACAAAAATATGGTTCACACTTAATTAAACATGATAGTAGGATTCAAAAGGAGGCAGTGTTCATTTATGAAACCTTATCCAGATGTAGTAATATGTTCTTGATTTGATGAAGTCAATGAAAAGAAAAACCCTAACCCATGGTTGTGCGTGGGCGTGGAGACGATGGCGATGGCTGTGGATGTGGAGGTTGTGGCGGCGGAAGGGGACCCCTAACCATGAGAGATGCACACCTCAACCATGACACTGCTTCCAATGATCCGAAAAAAAACTCAAACATCCTTGAGAACCAAGAAAATGATATGTGCATCCCCTCGATTGAAAATATGCAAGTTCAAAAAACCAGGCATTCATATGCACATGCTACAATAGGTGCTGCTCCTCACACTCCATCAGTAATCAAGTGAATCTCATTAGACACCCTGCAAGCTAGAGACATCTTGATCAATAAAGGTGGCACTCTTCTGGCCATAGTAGTGAATCCTTTGACCATACAACCATTCCTTGAACCTTGGAAGTTTGTTGTAGTGGTCAAGGTGATCAGAACCAATATAGGGTTTGAAGCTCTCATCAAACAACTTCAGGTCCTTTGGTCAGCCCCTGATGCCTTCTATGTGATGAATGCATATTCATCATGAATTTCAATCACCATCTTGGGCTCAATTTGATTCAATACACCCAATTTCATTGACTATATGTAAAAATGTGCAAAATTTCATAATTGATTCAATTATCAAAGTATTAACTGAGTTTATATCAATTTTATACAGGTCATGATGAAGTTCGACCATCTAAATAAACTATCATCCAAATCAAACCCCTTTGAGTGGGACCAACCTTTCTCATCCTGGGTTTCATCCATATGGTCTCACCATTCGGTTTCAACCATTCGGCCTCTCCAAACGGTCTTGACCTAGTGGCTTTATCCATTCAGTTTTAACCTTTTGGTCTTAGCTGTTCATCCATTCGGTCTCAGAACGTGAGCTTTTCTTCTCCTTTGGATCGCTGATCAATGGTCCCCATAAATTTGCCCAAATGATCTCATCCAATCAATTTCTACCTCCATACGGTCTTCAAGATCGGTTGAGCAACCTACTCAAGACCGCATGGACACTTCCTTCTTCTACCTTTTGCCCCCTCCCTCTACTAACCCTAGCACCTATAGCCGCCATATCCACCTGAATCCTCGCCGCTTCCAGCAGCAACAACACCGCCGCCTAGTGCCTAGCACCACCGCACCCTACAGTCAACCGTGCCCTCGACTCCTGCATCTTTGTCGCCACCTGCAAGCTGCCATCACGCAATCGGTCTTGGAAGATCGAGCAAGAGCAAATAGTCTTCGAGACCGTTTGGTAGTGCCAGTGTGTAGAACCGTTTAGTTGGGTGTCAGTCTTCAAGAACGATTGGAGGAAAATGTAGCAGACCGTTTGAAAGTATCAAACTCTCTGAGACCGTTTGCTCAGTGGAGGAATCTGTAGACCGTTTGGGAAAGTTACATATCAAGACCGTTTGAAGGCTAGCTTGCATGAGACCGTTTGGAGAAAATCATCCAAGACCGATCGACCCAAAGGACTGCCAAACCCTTTGGAAAAGGCATTGCAGGACCGTTTGGTTAGTGCATAATAAGACCGTATGGTCATATTTCCAAATCATTTGAAGAATACTCATCCAAGATCGTTTGAGTAAAAGATACAAAGACCGTTTGTGACTGATATTTCCAAGACCGTTTGGAGATAAAAAGCTACCAATCCATTTGGACTCACACCAAAAGCATGAGGGACAGACTCGAGCCTATAAATAGGACCAGTAGGTTCCTCATTTGGGTATCAGTTCTGAGACGTCGACATGCTGCCTGTACGCTGGTCTGATCCTGCCACTGCCACTTCACCTGTTGTTCCTAATGCAACTCAAGGAGATTGAGAAGAGAAGGAAGGAGGAGTGAGAAAGACTGCCCAGACTGTCTTGGTATCTCTCATTCATCCATATCTGCTCTGACACAACGTAGAAGACTGCATCAGCTTCACCAAGTTGCGACTACCTTCTGCATCATCATCATGGTAGAATCCTCTCTCTTTCCTATTCTTCTTGTTTCTTGCATCATGAGCAAGTAGTTACTTTTCACTGGGGTGCGGGGACTAGCCCCGCTGCCCATGCAATTCATGTCCTTACATTTAACATTCCAAGGAAATGTATATAACTTTTCATTTCACTGCTAATTGATATGCTTGTAGTTGATTACCTTCTTGCTTTCATCATGTTTTATCTTCATAGTGTAGAATGTTGATTAATGAGGTAGACTCCTTGATGAGAAATCTAATAGGGTTCCTCAAGGTCACAAGTGTGTGATCCGTGAGGGGACGAGCCATCTAGCCTATGGTGACGCTTATGTGGTCTAAACATCCCTCAGGGAGGACCACAGCCTTAGTTGGATGTTGTATCTTCTTGTTAATTATTGATGTTTGCTTGCAGACTAATTTCCTACATGTGTGTCGATTAGCACGGTTGACTCCCAAACTAGAAATAGAATGGGGTTCCTTGAGGTCGTAAGTGTATGATCCGTGAGGGGATGAGCCATCTAGCCCACGATGATGCTTATGTGGTCTAAACATCCCTCAGGGAGGATCACAGTCTTAGTTGGATGTTGTATCTTCGGAACCGTAAGTGCATGATCTAGATGGTGATGAGAAATCTGATGCCTAAGGGGATGCTTACGCGGGCCTAAACATCCCTCCGGGAGGGTTCACAATAGTTCCATTTGGATAGTTAGATGCTTTCCTGGATGTTATGTGTTTGGATGTGTTTGCATGTGCAGTGGTGGTGAAACCCGATACCATCCCAACAATTCCATATCATCTAATCTAAAACAAAATTTTATTCTGCTCATTTACTTTCCTGCAACTAGATTAATTAACCTCAACCAAATCAATCATTTTAAATATTAGTCTCACTTGAGCTAGATTCGACTGACAAATATTCTTAAAAATGTTGTCCTTTGGGATTCGATCCTTAACTATACTGCGATAAGACCCGTCCTCTTGTGGGTGGTATTATTGCACAAGGTTTTGGTAAAAGCTTGAGGATTTCAACCCCGAGTGAATTTGTTAGTGCGATATTTGCCATGTCACTATGCCATTGATCTGGAGCTAGGATACTACATCATCCATTTCGCAAATGACAATATTTTGTTAAGGCAATGACCAGACGACCATGGACCATCTATGGGCATTATCTCTCCATCCAATATTGTTATCCAAATTTCCACCCCTCTGATCCAATTCCCCGCAAACTGGGGGTGTGGACCAAAGTTCCATATCTACCAATTTTTCTTTATTAGAACCAACTTTTGGCCAGCATCAGAGACCTAGTGGGGATGATGATCAAGATAAACAACACCACCTCAACATGGAACTGTGGGTAATTCACCAGAATCACGTTTGAAGTGGACACATCTAAGACACTTCTACCGACCATCATTTTGAATGGAGCCCAATAACTAACTGAATATGAAAACATGTCAACAATCTATGTGAAGTGTGTTAGGGTTGGTCATGTAGACAAATAATGTACCTACATCCCAATCCCTACAGTTCTTGATCCCTCTACCTCCACAACGCCCATGGTAACCCAATCCTTATACTCTCTTGCTATCCATTCCATGAAGTCCAAGAGGAGGTCATAGATAAAAAAGAGTGGTGCACCAGGCAATGTCACAGAAAGCCGCCCCTCCCACCCAGACCTTCACAGGAAGGTTGTATAGCCACAGCAAAAATGGCAAGAAAAGACAAAGGAAAGGCAGTTGAAGAGGACAATTGGGAGTATGTTTAGAATCAACACCATAAGAACAAGGGTACAAAACACATACCAGTGTACCAAGAAAAGAATCCATGTCCTTTATTTAGGATACCTTGATCATCCTCATGGATGATGAGATGAGTGATTGTCATGAATCTGAGCCACCTTTCACTTCAGTAGCTCTCATGTTATGAGTGGAGGAAATCCATCATGCTCTACCTTCCATTGGGGGGGGGATAAATGCTATGGGAATGGTGGTGTCATGCTAAAAAGTTGTAAAGTCATCTATCAACACGTGCAAGTCAGACCAGGTAGAGAAAGGAAGAAGGGAAAATTCACCCAATTATTGGGAAGCTCCAACAACACATGGGAGGCCCAAAGAGTACTTAGAACCATATAATGGAGGAGACCACACCACCCAAGGCTGGCCAGGCTATAGGGTTGTGCCTCCATCCAATAAATCCCAACACCTCCCCCTATAAGGATTCCATATTGCTAACCTTATATGTTGAAACGTTCAAGGAGCCAAATCCAAGTAGATGATTTGCCTTCTAAAAGAATATAAAATTATGTATAAAATTCACATCCTTGCTCTAGTGAAAACAAGATGCATTGGTTCTACTGCTATGAATTTCATCAAAAAACTTGGCTACACCTTCTCACACCTGGCTGAAGCACTTGGCTTCTCCAGAGGCATCTAGGTTCTTTGGGATCGATGGCATTATGGTCTCAAAATTTTGGTAAACCACATACAGTTCATTGACTGTTGTCTCAACAGGAGTTGGTATGCTACTTTTATCTATGGTAGACCCAACCCTAACAAAAGACCATGCATTCCTATGGAAGTTCTTCAAAGAACTCTCCCACCAGGTTCATGGTGCATGGGTTGTGGTTAGAAATTTCAACACTATGTTGGACCCTACTTAGAAGATTGGAAGCTATTACATTGACAAATATGCAAGCGTTATGTTCAAAAATACACTACTTTATGTTGGTGTAGCTGAGATCAAGGCCAACGACCACTTCGTCTCCTTCAAATGTCTACAACTATGTGAAAAGCTTGCCAGAGCTGTTGCTAATGCCTAATGGCTCACTATGTAGGGAGGATTCTAGGTCTCTATTCTTCCACGTCTCTACTCCGATCACAATCCTATCCTCATTATTGTCGACGCCCCTCTCCCTGATCACTTACCACATTCTGCACCAAGGCCAGATGGTGCCTTATAACTGAATTCAAAAAGCTACTCCTGCCACTATGGGATGACCATAAGCCCTATGTATATGCCCTTCGAGCCTTCCAACTATCTACTATTGAATGGGACTCAAAGGGATCCAAGGAGGACCAAATACTCAAGCATTTTACACTTAAGCGCCTTGATAGGTTCCAGGGAAACTCTAACCTTAACCCCTCTCCATCTAACGAGCTACTGGTTGTCAAGATACAAGAACGGTTCCACCAAATCTTATTATAAGATGAGATGGATTGGAAACAAAAGGCCCACGTTCATTGGCTGCAATATGGAAACTGTAACACAAAGTACTTCTAATCCTTTGTAAAAACTAGATGTCAAGTGAACAAGATCACTAGAATACATGATGACACTAGATCTTGGATATTAGATAGGGTGGATATCCACTCCTTGATTTGAAACTACTTCACTCAATTGATGACTATTAGCATCGTGCCACCCACGCTCTCAAGGATTATTGAGTTGTACACTGGAAAATTCCTTGGAATCCCCCCTCAGTTCTCTAATTTCATCACATGTATGTCTGGACCAACTCAAATATATGATATTGTTCTCAAAATGGCCCCTACGAAGCTGTTGGGCCAGATGTTGTCCTCATTTAATTCCTACCATCCGACTAATTCATGAGGGTGACTTAGCGGTCCAAACTATAAAGAAGGCTTTCAACACTAGGGTGATAGACCCCACGATGTTTGAGTCCCATATGGAACTCATATAGAAGGTCCTCCAACCACAAAGATGTAGTGAGTTCTACCCGATCTCCTTGAAAAATTCCTACCTCAAGCTAATCTCCAAGGTCATCATCGAAACACTAAAATCTTACCTCAACACATGGATTGCCAACAACCAATCTAGCTTCATCCCTAGTCTTCATATTAGAAACAACATCATTCTGGTTAAAGAAGTGATGCACTCAATAAAGAATATGACATTTGGAAAGAAATGGGTTAGCATTCAGATGGACCTATCCAAAGAATTTGATATAATGCACAAGTCCTTTATTCATGACACCCTAAAGATGGTGGGACTGTGTAATTTTACCATCTCACTAATCATGGATATCATTTCAAGCGGGTAATCCTCGGTACTTTGGGAATTATCACCTCTACCTCACTTCAAATAAACTCAAGGGGTTTGCCAAAGGAACGTCATAAGCCCCTATATCTTTTTCCTATGTATGGACGGATTGAGCCAATCAATTACTAAGGAAGTTGAAGGACGGCAGAAATGACAGTGCTAGCAAGAGCGGGCACTCCTTTATCTCATATCTACTTTGTTGTTGATATCATGTTGATGGTTGAAGCTTCCACCAAGCAAGATTCCACCGAGTTACAAATACTAGAAGAATTATCATCTGCCTCGGGACAAATGATTTCTAAAGAAAAGTCACGTTGCTTCTACTCTCAAAACACCCTAACTATTATGAAGTCAGCTTTCTACAGTGAAATGGGTGTCCCTTAGATGGATGACCTATGAAGAAAACTTGGAATCCCTATACTCCACCATAGGCTCAACAAAGACACACATTCTATGATTATCACCTCTTTACGTTAATGAATGAGTAGTTGGGCATCACGACAACTTTCTTTGGTAGGGTGCATCACACTCACCAAGTTGACATTGCAATATATTCCAACTTATGTTATGCAAACTATTTGTCTCCCTCCCACTTTGTGTGATAATATCCATAGACACATGAAAGATTTCATCCATTCCATAGGGTGTGAAATAAGGAAACTATCCTTGGTCTCATGGAAAAAATTAACATCCTCTAAAGAGAATGGTGGACTCGACATTAAAGATGAACGTGATCAAAATCAAGATCTTATGCTAAACAAGATCTCTAGAATAATTGTTCCCTCCTATGGGTTCACATTATGATGAAAAAGTATATGATAAATGGAACAATTAGCAACAAACAATGTCCACCAGTTTAGTCCTTCATCAAGAAAAACTTGGGCAGCATTAGAGACGTTACCAACAATGTGGTGTTGTCAGGAAGATCGACCAAGGTATAGCATGCTAAGTGGATATCAGGGTTAGCTTTACATGACTTTGACACATCCCTTATCATCACTATGGTATTGGAGCACCTCAGTATAGATTCCAAGATTTGTGCAGATCAAGAATGGGACTAGGGCTTCATCTTGGAACATTTCCCCCAAGCCTCCTGAAAATAAATCCAACTTGTCCCACATTCTGATTCTAGTACAAGCTTGAATTCTTGGGAATGGACTTATGAGCAAACTGGAGGTCTTACGTCTAAGTTATCTTATACATGGTTGTTAATCAATAAGGAAGTCCAACTAGAAGGTAATTGGAAATCAATTTGGGAGCTCAAAAACCCTAAAAATATGAGTATTTACCTGGCTCCTACACCAAAAGGAACTCCTTAACAATGTTGAGAAAATTTAAAGACACATTGAGTTTGATGCAATGTGTCCAGGCTACCATAATTCCCGGGAAACTCACCTCCATAGCCTTCGATACTGTAGTGTCATTCAACCAATCTAAATTATCCTTGTAACATGCACAACATTCTTTACTATCAATGAAGATGATTGGATTTTGAGAATCATCAACTCTTCAACTGATATAACACCAGTAGGCCTCTTGCTTATTGCATGTTGGCATATATGACAAGCCAAAAATGACCTAATCCACACTTATAAGAGCATGCACCCAATTTTAAGAGTGATTTCATTAAAAGAAGAAGCAACACCATTGCCAACCTTCCTTCAAATGGACTTGGGCGCCAACCCTCATCACAAAAGTGTTCCCATTCACCCAATGCATCATATTTTTATGCCTTCCTGGATGCATCTTTCACCACTTCTACAAAAAAGGTGAGTCTAGGAATCCATATAGTAGATCATAATGACACTTTCATTTTTGGGTTTGGCCTCCCCTTCATTTCTCGCTCAGTGCTAGAAGTTGAAATACAATCAATCGTTCAAGTTAGTGAAATTTGCAGGATAAAGGGACTCCAGAAGGTCACCATCATGTTAGACTCATGGAGTTCAATCAATATTATCACAAGAAATTCATCCTATATTCCTATGGTCCATCCTCTATGGAGACAATGTCAAGGTTATTTCCAGCTTCCACCGTTGGTATCCCTTCACCATATCCCTTGAAATATAAGCATTGTCTCAGATGCAATTGCAAACTCTCTCTTCTTCATCCTAGTGTTATTTTAGGTCTGTCAAGACACCATGGCTATGTCTCAATGTAAACATTTTGTTTGATTATTTTTGGCCTACTCTAGAGAATATGATGAATAATAACTAAGTCTAGGTTCTTCAATTTTTTTTGATAAAGTCAAGTGTTAATTGAACATTGTAGTGAAATCGATGATCCTAGGGATACCTTCCATCTTGTTTAAAAATTAGTTTTAATTTTGTTTTCTTAGTTAATTGTTAGTTTGTAATTCAAATCATATTAAAATTTCTATGCTCTAGGTCATCAAAGAATAAATAAAATAATATCTAGTGGTCCAATTCCATGATTTCATAAACTCTAGGCTTCTTAATTCATATATTACTTGATCATACACTTGTATTTTTATTGCATAGTTTTCATTCAATAGATTGGTAAGCCCACCACCATCATCACACATATAGATAGAAGGATGGGTCTACATCCTTACTAGGTATTCTTCATGGAACTTTGTATGGTGGAGGCGGAGAATAGGATATAAAGATATCTAGAAGATAGAGAGAGTGCATTTCTTGTACATAACCAGATGCTTTCTTGTGACATCTATGAGACCCATATATATGTACTATTGTAGATACTCGAGAGCCCTATGTGTATCACAAAACCTCAACTTATCTAGTTACATCCTGGAATATCAAAGGAAGGTGTAGCGTCCGAGCCCACTGCCCAAGGCTCTAGTAGAGTTTTAGGAATGATGATTGGCTCCAAAAACCACCACTATCATTAACTGCACACTTTGTCCTCACTCATGCACTATCCAGGATAACCTTCTTGACTGGTCACCCATCCTAGTACTACTCTGTACTAAGCACGCTAAACCACAAAGTTCTTTAGTGATGGGATCTTGGAAAAAAAGGTGCACCTTGGTGATATAGGTCATCCAATCATTCCTTTTAAGATCATTTTATTTGTGGCCTTAAATCTTGGAATGTTAGAGAAGGGAAGGGAGAAATTCAAGCATAACTACATTGTTGTAAGGCCATGAGGAGACATTCACCTTATGGTATGTTATGTTTAATTGAGTAGCATTGGTATTCCATATCACTATAAGTGTTTCTTATACACACTTGCACTAGATAGTGCGTATGTTAAATATGGTTGATAGAGTCACCAACATGAGTTTTTATAACATCCCCATATTCTACCGTCTCGAGACTTGGAAGGCCCGAGAGGACAAATCTGAAAATGTTAGCTAATTGTTTCAGAGAGCAATGTGGAATCATAATGCACATACATGAACATACAAATATAACATACACCATGCAAAAATCTCAACATTCAACATGTATATTAAAAAATGAATTAAATTTACAACTTACATTTATATAATTTGAAGAAAATTTTACAAGTTTGTGAACATGTATTCTAATAAGATCTTAATACAATAGGTACAACCTGGATAACTGCTCACTTCCATCTTTTCCTCCCATGCTATCTCTGAACCTAAAACATACATGAAACAATGAATCAATACACAAGGTGTTGTGTACGTGGGTAGAAAGATACATACTAATATGCTTGCATAAATGAAATAACTTGGCTGACAAGGAGTGGATCAAGTGGTCAAGCACGTTGTCTCCTCATGAAGGAACCTGGGTTCGAATCCTAATTGCCACCTTGATTTACCACCCTCCCGGGCATTTAGCCTCTGCCACGGGCATGGGAGAGGGGGGAGAAATCTTTCTCTCTTAATCCCATAAATGAAATAACTTGAGAAAGAAAGAGTAAAAGAAAACATTGTTTTAAGTGATAATCAGGTAAACACATATTTTTAGATGTCTTTTAATGTGTTTGTACTACTAAGAAGTATCACACTTCATTTTCCCCACCCCTTGGGGTATGGGGACCAAGTGTCGACCTTATATTTAGAGGAAAGAGGGAGGGATGTCACACTTCATTTTCCCCCGCCCCTTGGGATATGGGGATCGGGTTCCGACCTTATATTTAGAGGAAGATAGAGAGAGGATGCAGAGAGAGAGGGAGCGTATATCTACTTAGTAGCTACAAACCATCTATATTCTTTGATGTTCTTATTGACATGACAAAGATACTATAATCATAGTACATCCAAGTGATATTCTCAAATAAAGACGCAATACAACATAGCTGTGACATAAGAAAACTAGTCATATACTTAGATAAAGCCCACGTACATGAGTTTAGAGAATCCTAATCATCATGGATCATCTATAAGTTGTCCATGACCTGACTAAATATAATTGAGCATCATTAATATATGATCATTATTATTCTTAATATTTTAGTTCCAAATTAGGGTTTAGCAAAATCTAGGTTCAAATATCCTCAAATATGTGTTTGATATTTTACTATTGATCAAGAGTCATATTAGGGGTCAGAACCAATTTACATATTTTTCTGATGTGTTATCTATTTTGTAAAATTTAATGAAGTTTAAAGCATATAATTAGTCAATAATGAAGAAAGATCTAACATTTTGGCATAATGCTCAGATCAGAGTTCATATTTAGTATCCACATGATATTAATAGTCAGAAATATTTTTCTCAGATTTTATATCCAATATTCACTAATTATTCTAGTAAATTAACCCTAAAAAGAAGCATCATCTACTAATTCAAAAATCATAAACATTACTACTTCAAAGGTCTGATGTAAGGGTCCTATTATAAAGTAGGCATTATTCTGAGTCTAGGGATATTTTTGGGGAAATTATTGGCCATGGGAACTATTTACTAAGCATTTTCAAAGTTCTCAAGTAATATTGAAATGGAAAACTTTTATTTACATTTAGGGATTTACTAAAGCCATTGATCTGATCTTCACGATCCCCTAGATATTTGCCACCTGGACATTTGGGTGGGGCGCATGTTCAGCAGCTTGTTCAGCCTAAACTGGCTGGTACAAGGGATGACTCGACTAGTATCGTGTTTACTGGATCAGGAGACACCCCTCTCCCTCACTCTCACAATCTTCGACCCCCGCGTGCGTGAGTGTCATCGCCCAGGTAGGACTCTGGTTTGGCCATGGTCCTATTTCACTCCTTTTTCCCCTCCTAAAATCTCCTCCGTAGTGATGAGAGCAATGTAGAGGATGAGAGGAGTGCAGGGGGATGGTCTTCTAAGAACTTGAAGCTCTACAACTATGTTCCATGAAGACTCCATGTCGTTCTCTTTTGGCGAGCACTAGGCACCATTCTGTCCTCACTCCATTGAGAATCTCAGTCCCTGAAGAATCCCGATGAGTCACTGACATCTAGGGATCCATCTACCTGCTCCCGCTCATAAGCTGTCTCCAAGGTTGCAACATTGCGCTCGCCGCATGCATCATAGATCTTAGCGCCGGCACCGCTTGTCCCAGCTGAGGACTTGGTCCCTGCTTCCATCTCCTACTAGCTAAGGACTTGGTCACCGCTTCCATCTCCTCATATGATTCTTAGGTGGGTAGTATCCTCTACCTCTCTTCCTCCCTCGCGACTCTTCTACATGCACCCCCGGTCTGGGATGGATCACCTCTACTCCTATGCATCGCCCATAGCAACAGAGAAGCTCCAACTGTCTTTGAGCCTTCTTCTTCTGCACAGTCATGAAGGCTCGTGATCATGGAAGTATTTTGTTCCCCTATGGGATGCCTATATGCAAGACGGCCACTGATGAACATCGGCAACCCATCCTCTAATATTGAAGCAGTAATAGGATTCCTCAGAGGAATCAATGTTTATCCTCTCTATCCAAGGCAACGTCTTGCTTTGAGATGTGGTAGAGAAGGATGAAGAAGATGGAGGAGAAAGAGGGATTCTAGATCTAGAGATCTTCCCTCCACGATGAAGCCTCTGATGTCTATGGGGGGTCGTCAAGGATTCAAGCACGACAGCCAAAATCCATGGCAGTGTTTGATGCCCCAGGTGCAACCTCTGGTCCAACCCGATCTCCTCAATCCCATGAACGCCATTAAGAAGAAGTAGAGTGCCATTTCTCACAGGGTCCAAGTTCACCATCTTCTTGGACATCAGGGAGGAGGATGGGAGCACTGGTTCTTCCTTGTCTACCTAGTTGTTGCTATGTGCGACAGTGGATAGATGAATGTATGATGAGAGGTTGCTAGTTCTCTATATTCTACCCCGAGACCCTTGTGACTGGTTGTTTGGATCCGATGACTGCGGCAGACTCATCCCACCTAACTAACGCTCCCATATCCATCACAAGTGACTACTTCCTTACGGGTTCTGATAATGCCACCTTCCCCTACCATTTCAGAGCAGGGAGATGACAGATCTAAGACCAGAGTGGCCGCGTAATAAGAAAACAGTTAATCCACTATAATTCCCAACCTTAAATAAAGAAAAAGATATATAGGATTCTTTCATCTTAACTAACATTTAATTGGGAACTCAATCAGATCTAAAATTTTCAATATGTTCATAGTAACCTAATGAAGCATCCCTCCTAATTTGAGACACAAAGACAAATATTTGACAAACAATCAATTCCTCCAAACATCTTTATATTTAGGTGTATTATGGTCAATGTGATTACCAATTGACCTCCAAAAGATCTGAACAATTCGCAATGACTTTGTTTGATCTTATAATACATCCTGATCCACTCATATTGCATTCTAGTCCGTGCATGTCCTCAATTGGATATTTGGTCTCCAAAATACTCAATTGATTAGTAAAGACTATTCGTTCTAAATTGAAGTCGATTACATATCAAAGTCCTCTATCATATCTCACATAATCTAAATTAGGTGAAAGAATCCATAATAGGATTACCAATTCCTCAGTTTGGTATTGCTCATCTACAAAGAATGCATGGCCCTCCAATGCTATATTGTATCTAAACCGTACAATCACTGTCATCACATGCACCCCACCTTATTGGAAATTTGTCCTCAAAATTCAACCAATCCCATATTCCATTTTTTTCTTCACTACCTCTATGCCATCAAATTAGGTGCCAAGGCTATCATCACTCTAGACATCACCTACATTGGAACATTAGGATTTAGAGCATGTAAAGGTATGCACTCCACTTTATATTGGTCAAGCATCATCTATCAACTTGTTCATAAGATAACAATCCTTTAAGTAAAGATTTTCATACCCCATCTCCTTAAGAAATAGGGTTTTAATCATAAATATGAAGTTGAGAAGGTATTATTCAAGGATTCATATTTTAGCCTACTCAATTATGTAAGGTAATATCAAGATTTCATATCATTTATTAATGATTTTTTTTGTATACTTTGCATCATTATTTTGGTTTATGATCAACATCATACAATGATGACATTACCTCAGAAAGGGCTTGTTTTCGCTTTGTATTTAGGGTTCCACCTCATTGTGTGATAAGTATCATCAAACTAGAAACTTAGATTTAGAAGGATTTGAGGCCATGAACTATATTTTGTGATCATGCAATTTATGATCCACAAATATCTTAATTACAATCGCATGATCTAAAACTTATATCTTTCATGTATGGTATTAGGGGAGGAGAAAATACTAGGTCAAGCGTATCTCAATGAATTTTCATACATAATCATCTTTATAGCTCCAGTGAGATTTCTAGCATCATATATTATGAAAGAGAAGAAGAGGGGTCAACATATATGAGTATCTTATACAAAATGCATTTTACTTCAAGAACTAGAGTCTCGTATATTACCTCACTTGCAACTAATGATGAGATTCACAAGCTTAAGTCACTCAAGCTAGGACCTAACTTAGTCAAAGGATTGACTTTCTCATTATGAGTCACCTACCCATCATTTTTTTACCAAACTCTCACATATGGGATTCAATCATGCATAAGGACTCAACTCATCTACTGAAGAGTAATCTAGTGTAGGATACATCATTTTAAACATATTTCATATTTCTCATATATTGGAGGCTAGGTCCTATTACCTTCTCCTTGTGGGTATCACTCTATCTAGAGTTCACCACATATCTCATTCTACCACTAGAGGTCCTCTTTTGTAGAAGAGCTTGAGGCTCATGCATACTCAACTTTATCTTAACTTAGCTTATCTTAATTAAGAAAAGGGAATGTACTTTCATCATCAAGATTTTGCCTTAAATTCGCCAAAATTGGATTCAACTAGTATGCAACTTATACCATCAGAGATCAAACTTAGATAAGATTGCACATGCTTATTTCAACTATCATTCTATCATCTACTCAATGGATCACATATCTTGATAAGGCTCTAGACATCTAATCTAGACTACTCTCTCTTCTAGACTGATGTCACTCCCTTTCACTTAGGTTACATGAACACTAACTACTCTCCAGTGTGAGGGACACATTTTCATACTTACATATATATAATAAAATATTATATAATTTTTCTCCAAAAAAGAAGACGTCAAAGAAAACATCGAGGCTTGAGCTAATTGGAAAACAAAACCGAATCAGCAAAATGAGTGTCCCACACACAGTAGATAGTCCAGTGCCATGTCACCTAGTGAAATGGTGAGAACATGGTGTTGATTAGTGTAGCTACCCAATATAAATGAGCTCTATATGGAAAGGGTTTCACACACTTGTCTAAACCTAGTTCTTGAACATCTAGGTTCTAACTTAGAGGCTAAGTCAAACCTTATTCCTACATAACAACTTACTAAGTTTCTAAGGTTTAAGTGAAAGGTGAAATTTAGTTTATGTTTCATGGTGAGAAATTGTCAGGTGTAGCTATTGTTCATGATCTGATACCAACTATAACGTCCCTGAATTTTGTTGTCTCAAGACTTGGAAGGCCCGAGAGGACAAATCTGAAAACATTAGCTAATTGTTTTAGAGAGCAATGCAGAAGCATAATACGCATACATGAACATACACATATAACATACACCATGCAACAATCTCAACATTCTACATGTATATTACAAAATGAATTAAATTTACAACTTACATTTATATAATTTGAAGAAAATTTTACAAGTCTGTGAACATGTATGCTAACAAGATCTTAACACAATAGGACACACAAGGTTTTGTGTACATGGGTAGAAAGATACATAATAATATGCTTGCATAAATGAAATAACTTGAGAAAGAAAGAGTAAAAGAAAACAATGTTTAAAGCGATAATCAGGTAAACACTTATTTTTAGATGTCTTTTGATGCATTTGTACTCCTAAGTAGTGTCACACTTCATTTTTCCACACCCCTTGGGCTATGGGGACCAAGTGGCAACCTTATATTTAGAGGAAAGAGGGAGGGATGTCACACTCATTTTTCCCCTCCCCTTGGGCTATGGGGACCCAGTGTTGACCTTATATTTAGAGGAAGAGAGAGAGAGGATGCAGAGAGAGAGAGCGTATAACCACTTAGTATCTACAAACCATCTATATTCTTTATGTTCTTATTTACATGGCGAAGATACTATAATCATAGTACATCCAAGTGATATTCTCAAATAAAGACAAAAAATACAACATAGCTATGACACACAAGAAAACTAATCATATACTTAGATAGAGCCCATGTACCTGAGTTCAGAGAATCCTAATGATCCTAGATCATCTATAACTTGTCCATGACCTGATTAAATATAATTGAGCATCATTAATATATGATCATTATTATTCTGAACATTTTAGGTCCAACTTAGGGTTTAGCTAAATCTAAGTTCAAATATCCTCAAATATGTGTCTGGTATTTTACTACTGATCTAGAGGTCATATTAGGGGTCAGAACCAATTTACATATTTTTCTGATGTTTTATCTATTTTGTAAAATTTAATGAAGTTTAAAGCATCTAATTAGTCAATTATGAAGAAAGATCTAACATTTTGGCATAATGCTCAATTCAGAGTCCATATTTAGTATCCTCATGATTTTAAGAGTCAGAATTATTTTTCTCAGATTTTATATCCATCATTCACTAATTATTTTAGTAAACTAACCATAACAAGAATCATCATCTACTAATTCAAAAACAATGAACATTATTGCATCAAAGGTCTGATGTAAGGGTCCTATAATAAAGTAGGCATTATTATGAGTCTAGGGATATATTTGGGGAAATTATTGGCCAAGGGCACTATTTACAAAGCATTTTCTAAGTTTTCATGTAATATTGAAATGGTAAACTTTTATTTACCTTTAGGGATTTATTGGAGTCGTTGATCTGATCTTCATGATCCCCTACATATTTGCCACTTGGACATTTGAGTGGGGCATTGGTTCAACAACTTGTAAAGCCTAGACTAGCTAATACAAGGGACGACTCGACCAACATCAGGTTTACTGGACCGAGAGACACCCCTCTCCCTCACCCTCACGTTCTCCTTCACCCTCACGTTCTCCGTTGTGGCCATGGGCCTATTTCGCTCCTTTTTCCCCTCCCAAAATCTCCTCTGTAGTGATGAGAGCAATGTAGAGGATGAGAGGAGTGCAGGGGGATGGTCTTATAGGAACTTGAAGCTCTACAACTCTGTTCCATGAAGACTCCATGTCATGCTATTTGGACGAGCACTAGGCACCGTTCTGTCCTCACTCCACTGGGCGTCGCCATCCCTGAAGAATATCGATGAGTCACTGATGTCTAGGGATCCATCTACCTACTCCCGCTCATAAGCTATCTCCAAGGCTATAGTTTTGCGCCCACCGTGTGCGTCACAGATCTCAACACTGGTGCCGCTTGGCCCAACTAAGGACTTGGTCGCCGCTTCCATCTCCTGCCAGCTGAGGACTTGGTCGCCGCTTCCATCTCCTCATCTATTTCTTAGGTGGGCAATAGCCTCTACCTCTATTCCTCCCTCACGACTCTTTTGCGTGCACCCCCGAACTGGGATGCATCACCTCTACTCCTATGCATCACCTGAAGCAACAGAGAAGCTCCGACAGCCTTCGGGCCTTCTTCTTCTGTGTGGTCATGGAAGCTCGTAATCATGGAAGTATTTTGTTCCCCTGTGGGACGACCATTGATGGACATCGGCGACCCATCCTCCAATATTAGAGCAGCAATAGGAGTCCTCATAGGAATCAATGTCTATCCTCTCTATCCAAGGCAGCGTCTTGCTTCGAGCTGCGGTAGAGAAGGATGAAGTAGATGGAGGAGAAAGAGAGATTTTGGATCTGGAGATCTTCCCTCCACGATGAAGCCTCTGATGTCTATGGGGGTCGTCAAGGATTCAAGCACGACAACCAAAATCCATGGCAATGTTTGATGCCCCAGGTGCAACCTCCGGTCCAACCTGAACTCCTCAATCCCATGAATGCCATTGAGAAGAAGTAGAGTGTCATTTCTCATAGGGTCCAAGTTCACCATCTTCTTGGACGTCAGGTAGGAGGATGGAAGCACTGCGATGGGGCTTCTTCCTTGTCTACCTAGTTGTTGCTATGTGCGACAGTGGATAGATGAATGTATGATGAGAGGTTGCTCATTCTCTATATTCTACCTCAAGATCCTTGTGACTGGTTGTTTGGATCCAATGAGTGTGGCAGACTCATCCCACCTAGCTAACCCCCCCATATCCATCACAAGTGACTACTTCCTTAGGGGTTCTGATAGTTCCACCTTTCCCTAGCATTTTGGAGCAGGGAGATGATGGATCCAAGATTAGAGTGGTCGTGTAATAAGAAAACAGTTAATCCACTATAATTCTCAACCTTAAAAAAAGCAAAAGATATATAGGATTCTTTCATCTTAACTAACATTTGATTGGGAACTCAATCAGATCTGAAATTTCCAATATGTTCATAGTAACCTAATGAAGCATCCCTCCTAATTTGAGACACAGACAAATGTTTGACAATCAATCAATTCCTCCAAACATCTTTATATTTAGGTGTATTATGGTCGATGTGATTACCAATTGACCTCCAAAAGATCTGAACAATTTGCAATGACTTTGTTTGATCTTATAATATATCATGATCCACTCATATTGCATTCTAGTCTGTGCATGTCCTCAATTGGATATTTGGTCTCCAAAATACTCAATTGATTAGTAAAGGCTATTCATTCTCAATTGAACTCAATTACATATCATAGTCCTCTATAATATCTCACAATCTAAATTAGGTGAATGAATCCATAATAGGATTACCAATTCCTCAGTTTGGTATTTCTCATCTACAAATCATCCATGGTACTCCAATGCTATATTATATCTAAAATGTAGAATCAGGGTCATCACATTCACTCCACCATATTGGAATTTTGTCCTCGAAATTCAACCAATCTCATATTCCATTTTTTCTCTTCACTACCTCTAGGCCATCAATTTAGGTGCCAAGGCTATCATCACTCGAGACATCACCTACATTGGCACTTTAGGATTTAGAGCATGTAAAGGTATGCACTCCACTTTATATTGGTCAAGCATAATCTATCAACTTGTTCATAAGATAACATTCCTTTAAGTCAAGATTTGCATACCCCATCTCTGTAAGAAATAAGGTTTTAATCACACATATGAAGTTGAGAAGGTATTATTCAAGGATTCATATTTCAGCCTACTCAATTATGTAAGGTAATATTAAGATTTCATATCATTTACTAATGATTTTTTTGTATACTTCACATCATTATTTTGGTTTATGATCAACATCATGCGAGGATGACATTACCTCAAAAAGGGCTTGATTTTCATTTGTATTTAGGGTTCCACCTCATTGTGTGAGAAGTATCATCAAACTAGAAACTTAGATTCAGAAGGATTTGATGCCATGAACTATATTTTGTGATCATGCAATTTATGATCCACAAATATCTTAATTACAGTCGCATGATCTAAAACTTATATCTTTCATGTATGGTATGAAGGGAGGAGAAAATACTAGGTCAAGCGTATCTCTGTGACTTTTCATACATAATCATCTTTATAGCTCAAGTGAGATTTCTAGCATCATATATAATGAAAGAGAAGAAGAGGGGTCGACATATATGAGTATCTTATGCAAAATGCATTTTACTCTAAGAACTAGAGTCTTGTATATTACCTCACTTGCAACTAATGATGAGCTTCACAAGCTTAAGTCACTCAAGCTAGGACCTAACTTAGTCAAAGGATTGACTTTCTCATTATGAGTCACATCCCCATCATTTTTTTACCCAACTCTCACATATGGGATTGAATCATGCAAAAGGACTCAACTCATCTACTCAAGAGTAATCTAGTGTAGGACACATCATTTTAAACATATTTCATATTTCTCATATATTGGAGGCTAGGTCCTATGACCTTCTCCTTGTGGGTATCACTCTATCTAGAGTTCACCACATATCTCATTCTACCACTAGAGGTCCTCTTTTGTAAAATAGCTTGAGGCTCATGCATACTCAACTTTATCTTAACTTAGCTTATCTTAATTAACAAAAGGGAATGTACTTTCATCATTAAGATTTTGCCTTAAATTTGCTAAAATTGGATTCAACTAGTATACAACTTAAACCTTTATAAGGAAACTTATACCATCAGAGATCAAACTTAGATAAGATTGCACATTCTTATTTCAACTATCATTCTATCATCTACTGAATGTATCACAAATCTTGATAAGGCTCTAGACATCTAATCTAGACTACTCTCTCTTCTAGACTTATGTCACTCCCTTTTTCTTAGGTTACATGAACACTAACTACTCTCCAGTGTGAGGAACACATTTTCATACTTACATATATAATAAAATATTATATAGTTTTTCTCCAAAAAAGAAGACGTCAAAGAAAATCATCGAGGCTCGAGTTGATTGGAAAACAAAACTGAATCAGCAAAATGAGTGCCCCACACACAGTAGATAGTCCACTGCCATGTCACCTAGGGAAATGGTGAGAACATGGTGTAGATTAGTGTAGCTACCCAATACATATGAGCTCTATATGGAAAGGGTTTTACACACTTGTCTTAACCTAGTTCTCGAACATCTAGGTTCTAACTTAGAGGCTAAGTCAAACCTTATTCCTACAGAACAACTTGCTAAGTTTCTAGGGTTTAAGTGAAAGGTGAAATTTAATTTATGTTTCATGGTGAGAAATTATCAGGTGTATCTATTGTTCATTATCTGATACCAATTGTAACGTCCCCGGATTCTGCCATCTCGAGACTTGGAAGGCCTGAGAGGACATATCCAAAAACAATAACTAATTGTTTTAGAGAACGATGTGGAAGCAAAATATGCATACATGAACATACACATATAACATACACCATGCAACAATATCAACATTCTACATTTATATTACAAAATGAATTAAATTTACAACTTACATTTATATAATTTGAAGAAAAACATGTATGCTAATAGGATCTTAACACAATAGGTACAACCTGGATAACCGCTCACTCCCATCTTTTCCTCCCATGCTATCTCTGAACCTAAATCATATGTGAAACAATGAATCAACACACAAGGTGTTGTGTACGTGGGTATAAAGATACAAAATAATATGCTTCCATAAATGAAATAACTTGAGAAAGAAAGAGTAAAAGAAAACATTTTTTAAAGCAATAATTAGGTAAACACATACTTTTAGATGTCTTTTGATGTTTTTGTACTACTAAGTAGTGTCACACTTCATTTTCCTCCACCCCTTGGGCTATGGGGACCGAGTGGCGACCTTATATTTAGAGGAACGAGGGAGGGATGTTGCATTTCATTTTCCCCCTCCCCTTGGGCTATGGGGACTGAGTGTAGACCTTATATTTAGAGGAAGAGAGAGAGATAGGATGCAGAGAGAGAGAGTGTATATCCACTTAGTAGCTACAAACCATCTATATTCTTTGATGTTCTTATTGACAAGGCAAAGACTCTATAATCATAGTACATCCAAGTGATATTTTCAAATAAAGACAAGCAATACATCATAGTTATGGCACATAAGAAAACTAGTCATATACTTAGATAAAGCCTACATACATGAGTTTAGAGAATCCTAATCATCTTGGATCATCTATAAATTGTCCAAGACCTGATTAAATATAATTGAGCATCATTAATATATGTTCATTATTATTCTTAACATTTAGGTCCAACTTAGGGTTTAGCAAAATCTAGGTTCAAATATCCTCAAATATGTATGATATTTTACTACTGATCTAGAGGTCATATTAGGAGCCAAAACCAATTTACATATTTTTCTGATGCTTTATCTATTTTCTAAAATTTAATGAAGTTTAAAGCATCTAATTAGTCAATTATGAAGAAAGATCTAACATTTTGGCATAATGCTCATATCAGAGTTCATATTTATTATCCACATGATTTTAAGAGTCAGAAATATTTTTCTTAGATTTTATATCCATCATTCACTAATTATTTTAGTAAACTAACCCTAAAAAGAAGCATCATCTACTAATTCAAAAACCATGAACATTACTGCTTCAAAGGTCTGACGTAAGGGTCCTATAATAAAGTAGGCATTATTATGAGTCCAAGGATATTTTTGGGGAAATTATTGGCCATGGGAACTATTTACTAAGCATTTTCTAAGTTTTCATGTAATATTGAAATGGTAAACTTTTATTTACCTTGAGGGATTTATTGGAGCCGTTGATCTGATCTTCACATTCCCTAGATGTTCACCACTTGGACATTTGTGTAGGGTACAGGTTCAGCAGCTTATTCAGCCTAGACTAGTTGGTACATGGGATCACTCGGCCAACGTCAGGTTTATTGACCCGGGAGACACCCCTCTCCGTCACCCTCACATTCTCCGACCCCCGTGTGCGTGAGCGCCGTCGCCCAGGTAGGACTCTGGTGTGGTCATGGGACTGTTTCGCTCCTTTTTTCCCCTACCAAAATTCTCCTCCGTAGTGATGAGAGCAATGTAGATTATGAGAGGAGTGCAGGGGGATGGTCTTCTAGGAACTCGAAGCTCTGCAAATCTATTTTGTGAAGCCACCATGTTGTGCTCCTCCGGCAAACACTAGGCACCATTCTGTCCTCACTCCATTGAGTGTCGCCATCCCTAAAGAATCCTGATGAGTCATTAACATCTAGGGATCCATCTACCTACTCCCACTCATAAGTTATCTCCAAGGATACACCATTGCACCCGCCGCGTGCATGCGGGGTTGTCAAGGATTCAAGAAAAATAGCCAAAATCCATAGCAATGTTTGATGCCCCAGGTGCAACCTCTAGTCCAACCCAATCTCCTCAATCCCATGAACGCCATTGAGAAGAAGTAGAGTGCCATTTCTCATAGGGTCCAAGTTCACCATCTTCTTGGATGTCAGGGAGGATGATGGAAGCACTGGGATGGGGCCTCTTCCTTGTCTACCTGGTTGTTGTTGTGTGTGATAGTGGATAGATGAATGTATGATGAGAGGTTTCTAGTTCTCTATATTCTACCCCGAGACCCTTGTGACTGGTTGTTTGGATCAGATGAGTGCAGAAGACTCAATCCACCTAGCTAACTCCCCCATATCCATCACAAGTGACTACTTCCTTAGGGGTTTTGATAGTGCCACCTTCCCCTACCATTTAGGAGTAGGGAGATGATGGATCTAAGACCAGAGTGGCCATGTAATAAGAAAACAGTTAATCCACTATAATTCTCAACCTTAATTAAAGTAAAATATATATATATGATTCTTTCATCTTAACTAACATTTACTTGGGAACTCAATCAGATCTATATTTTCCAATATGTTCATAGTAACCTAACGAAGCATCCCTCCTAATTTGAGACACAAAGAAAAATGTTTGACAGTAAATCAATTCATCCAAACATCTTTATATTTAGGTGTACTATGGTTGATGTGATTACCAATTGACCTCCAAAACATCTGAACAATTTACAATGACTTTGTTTGATATTATAATACATCATGATCCACTCATATTGCATTCTAGTCCACGCATGTCCTCAATTGGATATTTGGTCTTGAAAATACTCAATTGATTAGTAAAGGCTATTCATTCTCAATTGAACTCGATTACATATCATAGTCATCTATCATATCTCACATAATCTAAATTATGTGAAAGAATCCATAATAGGATTACTAATTCCTCAGTTTGGTATTTCTCATCTACAATGCAAACATGGCCCTCCAATGCTATATTGTACCTAAACCATACAATCTGGGTCATCACATTCACCACACCTTATTGGAATTTTGTCCTCAAAATTCAACCAATCCCATATTCCATTTTTTTTCTTCACTACCTCTAGGACATCAATTTAGGTGCCAAGGATATCATCACTCTAGACATCACCTACGTTGGCACATTAGGATTTAGAGCACATTAAGATACACACTCCACTTTATATTGGTCAAACATCATCTGTCAACTTGTTCATAAGATAACATTCCTTTAAGTCAAGATTTACATACCCCCTCTCCCTAAGAAATAGAGCTTTAATCATACATATGAAGTTGAGAAGGTATTATTCAAGGATTCATATTTCAGCCTACTCAATTATGTATGGTAATATCAAGATTTCATATAATTTATTAATGGTTTTTTTGTATATTCTGCATCATTTTTTTGGTTTATGATCAACATCATACGAGGATGACATTACCTCGAAAAGGGCATGATTTTCCTTTGTATTTAGGGTTCCACCTCGTTGTGTGAGAAGTATCATCAAACTAGAAACCTGGATTCAGATGGATTTGAGGCCATGAACTATATTTTGTGATCATGCAATTTATGATCCACAAATATATTAATTACAATCTCATGATCTAAAACTTATATCTTTCATGTATGGCATGAGGGGAGGAGAAAATACTAGGTCAAGTGTATCTGAGTGACTTTTCATACATAATCATCTTTATAGCTCAAGTGAGATTTCTAGCATCATGTATTATGAAATAGAAGAAGAGGGGTCAACATATATGAGTATCTTATGCAAAATGCATTTTACTCCAAGAACTAGAGTCTCATATATTACCTCACTTGCAACTAATGATGAGCTTCACAAGCTTAATTCTCTCAAGCTAGAACCTAACTTAGTCAAAGGATTGACTTTCTCATTATGAGTCACCTACCCATCATTTTTTTTACCCAACTCTCACATATGGGATTGAATCATGCAAAAGGACTCAACTCATCTACTCAAGAGTAATCTAGTGTAGGACACATCATTTTAAACATATTTCATATTTCTCATATATTGGAGGCTAGGTCCTATGACCTTCTCCTTGTGGGTATCACTCTATCTAGAGTTCACCAAATATCTCGTTCTACCACTAGAGGTCCTCTTTTGTAAAAGAGCTTGAGGCTTATGCATACTCAACTTTATCTTAACTTATCTTCTCTTAATTAAGAAAAGGGAATGTACTTTCATCATCAAGATTTTACCTTAAATTCACCAAAATTGGATTCAACTAGTATACAACTTATACCTTTATAAGGAAACTTATACCATCAGAGCTCACACTTAGATAAGATTACACATGCTTATTTCAACTATCATTCTATCATCTACTCAATGTATCACATATCTTGATAAGGCTCTAGACATCTAATCTAGACTACTCTTTCTTCTAGATCGATGTCACTCCCTTTCACTTAGGTCACATGAACACTAACCACTCTTCAGTGTGAGGGACACATTTTCATACTTACATATATAATAAAATATTATATAGTTTTTCTCCAAAAAGAAGACGTCAAAGAAAACCATCGAGGCTCGAACTGATTGGAAAACAAAACCAAATAAGCAAAATGAGTATCCCACACATAGTAGATAGTCCAGTACCATGTCACCTAGTGAAATGGTGAGAACATGGTGTAGATTTGTGTAGCTACCCAATACATATGAGCTCTATATGGAAAGGGTTTCACACACTTGTCTAAACCTAGCTCTCGAAAATCTAGGTTCTAACTCAGAGGCTAAGTCAAACCTTATTCCTACAGAACAACTTACTAAGTTTCTAGGGTTTAAGTGAAAGGTGAATTTTTTTTTATGTTTCATGGTGAGAAATTGTCAGGTGTAGCTATTGTTCATGATCTGATACCAACTATAACATCCATGGATTCTGCCATCTCGAGACTTGGACGGCCCGAGAGGACAAATCTTAAAATGTTAGCTAATTGTTTCAGAGAGCGATGTGTAAGTATAATATGCATACATGAACATACACATATAACATACACCATGCAACAATCTCAACATTCAACATGTATATTACAAAATGAATTAAATTTACAACTTACATTTATATAATTTGAAGAAAATTTTACAAGTCTGTGAACATGTATGCTAACAAGATCTTAACACAATATGTACAACCTGGATAACTGTTCACTCCCATTTTTTCCTTCCATGCTATCTCTGAACCTAAAACATATGTGAAACAATGAATCAACACACAAGGTGTTGTGTACATGGGTAGAAAGATACATAATAATATGCTTGCATAAACAAAATAACTTGAGAAAGAAAGAGTAAAAGAAAACATTGTCTAAAGTGATAATCAGGTAAACACATATTTTTAGATGTCTTTTAATGTGTTTGTACTACTAAGTAGTGTCACACTTCATTTTTCCCCACCCTTTGGGCTATGGGGACAGAGTGCCGACCTTATATTTAGACGAAAGAGGGATGGATGTCACACTTCATTTTTCCCCACCCCTTGGGCTGTGGGGACCAAGTGCCGACCTTATATTTAGAGGAAGAGAGAGAGAGAGGATACAGAGAGAGAGAGAGTGTGTGTATATCCACTTAGTAGCTACAAGCCATCTATATTCTTTGATGTTCTTATTGACATGGTGAAGATACTATAATCATAGTACATCCAAGCGATATTCTCAACTAAAGACAAGCAATACAACATAGCTATGGTACACAAGAAAATTTATCATATACTTAGATAAAGCCCACATACCTGAGTTCAGAGAATCCTAATCATCCTGTATCATCTATATCTTGTCCATGACCTGATTAAATATAATTGAGCATCATTAATATATGATCATTATTATTCTGAACATTTTAGGTCCAACTTAGGGTTTAGCTAAATCTAGGTTCAAATATCCTCGAATATGTGTCAGATATTTTTCTACTGATTTAGAGGTCATATTAGGGGCCAGAACCAATTTACATATTTTTTCTGATGCTTTATCTATTTTCTAAAATTTAATGAACATTAAATCATCTAATTAGTCAATTATGAAGAAAGATCTAACATTTTGGCATAATGCTCATATCAGAGTTCATATTTAGTATCCACATGATTTTAAGAGTCGGAAATATTTTTCTCAGATTTTATATCCATCATTCACTAACTATTTTAGTAAACTAACCCTAAAAAGAAGCATCATCTACTAATTCAAAAACCATGAACATTACTCCTTCAAAGGTCTGATGAAAGGGTCCTATAATAAAGTAGGCTTTATTTTGAGACTAGGGATATTTTTGGGGAAATTATTGGCCATGGGAACTATTTACTAACCATTTTCTAAGTTTTCATGTAATATTGAAATGGTAAACTTTTACTTACCTTTAGGGATTTATTGGAGTCGTTGCTCTGATCTTCACATTCCCTAGAAGTTAGCCACTTGGACATTTGAGTGGGATGTAGGTTCAGCAGCTTGTTCAGCCTAGACTGGTTGGTACAAGGGATGACTCAGCCAACATTGGGTATACTGGCCCGTGAGACACCCCTCTCCCTCACCCTCACATTCTCCGACCCCGGCGTGCGTGAGTTTCGTCGCCTAGGTAAGACTCTGGTGTGGCCATAGGCCTATTTTGTTCCTTTTTTCCCCTCCCAAAATCTCCTCTGTAGTGATGAGAGCAATGTAGAGGATGAGAGGAGTGTAGGGGGATGGTCTTCTAGGAACTCGAAGCTCTGCAACTCTATTCCATGAAGCCGCCATGTCGTGCTCCTTCGGTGAGCAATAGGCACTGTTCTGTCCTCACTCCATTGAGCGTCGCCATCCCTGAAAAATCCCAATGAGTCACTGACATCTAGGGATCCATCTACCTACTCCCGCTCGGAAGCTATCTCCAAGGCTGCAGCATTGCGGCCGCCGCGTGCGTCACAGATCTTAGTGTCGGCGCCGCTTGGCCCAGCTGATGACTTGGTCAATGCTTCCATCTCCTACCAGGTGAATTAGGTGGGAAGTACCCTCTACCTCTCTTCCTCCCTCGCAACTCTACTACATGTGCCCCCAGCCTGGGATGGATCACCTCTACTCCTATGCATTACCCAAAGCAACAGAGAAGCTCCGACTATCTTTGGGCCTTCAGCTTTCTCGTGGTCACGAAAGCTCACGATAATGGAAGTATTTCGTTCCCCTGTGGGATGCCTATATGCGGGACGACCACTGATGGACATCGGCGACCCATCCTCCAATATTGGAGCATCAATAGGAGTCCTCATAGGAATTAATGTGTATCCTCTCTATCCAAGGTAGTGTCTTGCTTTGAGCTGCGTCAGAGAAGGACAAAGGAGATGGAGGAGAAAGAGGGATTTTGGATCTGGAGATATCCCCCCCCCCACGATGAAGCCTCTGATGTCTATGAGGGTCATCAAGGATTCAAGCATGACAACCAAAATCCATGGTAGTGTTTGACACCCCAGGTGCAACCTCCGATCCAACCCAAACTCCTCAATCCCATGAACACCACTGAGAAGAAGTAGATCGTCGTTTCTCACAGGGTCCAAGTTCACCATCTTCGTGGATGTCTGGGAAGAGGATGGAAGTGCTGGGATGGGGCTTCTTCCTTGTCTACATGGTTGTTGTTGTGTGCGATAGTGGAGATATGAATGTATGATGAGAGGTTTCTCGCTCTCTGTATTCTACCTCGAGACCCTTGTGACTGGTTGTTTGGATCCGATGAGTGCGGAAGACTCAACCCACCTAGCTAACTCCCCCATATCCATTGCAAGTGACTACTTCCTTAGGGGTTCTGATCGTGCCACCTTCCCCTACCATTTCAGAGTAGGGAGATGACGGATCCAAGACCAGAGTGGTCGCGTAATAAGAAATTAGTTAATACACTATAATTTCAAACCTTAAATAAGGCAGAAGATATATTGGATTCTTTCATCTAAACTAACATTTAATTGGGAACTCAATTAGATCTGAAATTTCCAATATGTTCATAGTAACCTAATGAAGCACCCCTCCTAATTTGAGACACAAAGACAAATGTTTGACAATCAATCAATTCCTCCAAAAATCCTTATATTTAGGTGTACAATGGTCGATGTGATTACCAATTGAACTCCAAGAGATCTGAACAATTTGAAGTGACTTTGTTTGATTTTATATTGTATTTTAGTCTGCACATGTCCTCAATTGGATATTTGGTCTCCAAAATACTCAACTAATTAGTAAAGGCTATTCATTCTCAATTGAACTCGATTACATATCATAGTCATGTATCATATCTCACATAATATAAATTAGGTGAAAGAATCCATAATAGGATTACCAATTCCTCAGTTTGGTATTTCTCATCTACAAAGCATGCATGGCCCTCCAATTCCATATTGTATCTAAACCGTACAATCACGGTCATCACAGTTCTCTATGTCACTCCAAATTGTACATAACTGTGCTATAATTATTGTACCAAAATTTAGGAATGGTTCTTCTATATAGTAACACTATAATCGTTAGTACGTCAAAGTTGGTTTGTAAAGTTGCTAATACAAGATAACCACTGGAGAGCCATATCACTATGAATGATTTTGATATACATGTAAATTAGATTGTCACTATTCTAACACATATTATTGATGTCACTCACAATGGTACGACAATGGGACTAAAATTGGTGGGACTATTTGTGAGACTACCTCTACTTAATGCTATCTCTAAATTGTTAGTATGCTAAAACTAGTTGTCCTTGAAGGTTTATATAGGTATATTAAATAGAACTGGCTTGTAGTGGTGCACAAGTAGCGACTCATACTATATGCCCTCAGTGTGATGGTGTACCCATCAAAAAAATATTCTTTAAGGAAATGAAAGAACCAACTCTTGAGGATGATAATTTGTGTGATCCTCCTATCCAAAAAAGTGAAGGACAATGTTTCCCTTATTACCCTTACTGCAAAGCACATCTAAAGACATTATTGACTCCACAAATACATAATTAATTGTTTGGGTGTATGTAATTAAGTAAATATATTGATAACCATATCTCAAATGATATTCTAACTAAGTGAAAACAATAGTTACAAGTAGAAATGAAGATATTTGGTGAGATGTTTGATTAATTTCCAAAGAATCACAAGAAGGATGAACATGGACTACAAATGATTCACCAATGATCATAAGGAAAGGGACTTTTAAAGACATGCTGAAGGTTATTACAAATGATATCCTGATAGAGGATAATGTTATGCTCAATGATTTCATTCGAAATCGAATGAATATGAGGAAGAACTATAAAAATGAGTTGGAGGATGCCTCATTCTACAAATATGAGGAAAATATATTTTTTGTATCACATTTCTTGATTCATTATTTTTCTAGATTGATATTTTCCAAATTGTGATGGAGGCACACATAACAGATCATAATTCTACAAAGATAGAGAGGGGAAAAATTGATGACAAAATACAGGTGGAAGTCAAAGAGGAAGGAGGTAGTAAAAAGGTAGAACAAAATCATGTGGTGACGAAGAATGAGAAATAGACGAAGAAAATGTAGGAAGAGGATGTAGATAGGAAGAATAAGGAGGCAAAGAAGGAGATTAAGGAGAAAACCAGATGAAGGAAGAGGACATGAAGAAGGAGGAAGTGATGATGGAGGAGAAGTAGAGGAGAAAAATGGATATGAAGAAGGAAATAATGATAAAGTTAGAAAATAAGAATATTGAAAAGGAATAGAAGGAGGAGGAGAAGGAGGAAGATGACATGAAGGATATGAAGCAGGTAGAGGAGTGGGAAAAAATACATATGAAGGACAAAAAGGAGGCAAAGGAGGTGGAGGAGAAGAAGAATAATATAGTTTTACAAATACCATCTCTAACATCAGTTAAAATAAACCTCTAATATCGGTTTTGTACTGATACCTAAGTGGGCAACACTATAAATAAGCTCCTACAACATTGGTTTTTTATGGATGCATAAACTGATGGCTCAGACCAAACCTCAATTGCTATGATTAAAGAAACTATCATAGCTAAGCAATTGTGTTTTTAGTTTTGGTGCAGCAACCGACGTTGCACTGCTAAAGTAAGTCACATTTTCAACCAATGAAGGTTTTTGTGTTGTCAGTTTTATGTCCAAAAGAATGGTACAGATGATAAGACTCATTAGTATAGCATCTAAATGGACATCGTAAGCCAAGTAGTAGCATGATAGTGTTGTCCAGAAAGGCCATTTTAGAATATTCCTAAAATGATAATTTTTTGCTTAAAATCGATGACTAAGACCTACAATGTCAGTTTTGATGGAAGAACCGAAAAAACATTTATGGTATTTTTAAATAGCAGGTATTTAGACCTACTATATGACTATTTAACATGATGCAAAATCTACAGTCCATTAGATCTACAGGTTCCATCATGTGTTCATCTTAACAACATGCCAACTAGCCTACAAAACCTACAATAATAAACACACAATCTACCCACATACAAGATTCATTCTCTAATTTCATTCTCATGACATGTACAAATACAATTCTCACTGTATTCATTCATCTTCACATTTATTGATAGACATATATATACACATCATTCCCATATGTGCCAATTCCGTTCTCATGACATGTAGAAACCTAATTCTCATTGTATTCATTCATCTTCACATTCATACTCACACATGTATATATTCATCATTCACAGATGCATAAATAATTTACTCGTATCAAATTTAAAGTTGCAAGAAGTCATAAGAACAACATGTATATAGAAATAATGCATCAAAGTGTAGAAAACTCATATTTTACCTCAATCAAATTCAAAGTTTACTTCCTTAACAAAGGTGTGTGCCCATTTTTCTTATATCTCATCTAACTCATCTATTCTATAAGACTTTTTCCTATCAAACATCTACAAAGTGAATGACATAATTAAAGAGTTTGATTTAATATTTTCATATTATCAAATGAGACTATTTACTTATGATGATCAAGACTATATACATATTACATTTGTATGAGTGGATGTCTAGTGCCCCCTGTCTGACAATCATGTCCATATACCGCATTGTGTAGTATGTACATGCACAACCATTGTCCTACACATGGCATTATAAGTTTACCACCGTACAAAATGTTAATAAATAAAAGTAAGCACAGTTGGCATAAATATGCATTGGAGATAGAAAAAGTACTACAACATTCTTCCAACTTAACACTTTCTTTTCCTTATCCACCTTTCCTCCAACCTTTTTGAACTTTTTGTATCCCTATGAGATAATGTAACACATTGAATTGCATTAGTAAATACTCATGTATTAATATGTGTTCACAAATATAAAAATTTACTCATGGTAATAGTGACTTTCTCATTTTATGTCCCCACTGTCTACTTGGTCACACTTAGGATCTAGATAATACACAACTAGTGTCTCAGGGACAATAACCAGCAATATAAGAAAAATAATTAAAACTTATTCAACATTGAAAGGAGCTATAATCACACTCTATTTTGCATTACCAAAATATTTAAATGCAGTAGAGAAATATCCAATAAAAGATATAGGATGTTTACATACACATCTAATCAATGATGGAACTAGAAATGTCGAATGGGTAGTGTGAACTCTATACACACCCTATGTAAGCTGCTACAAAACATATATCATATATTCATTAATATATAAGAAAATAGATCAACATATATAAAATGAGGTTTTTGAACATAACATCTCATCATGTACAAAGTTCAATCATAAGTTTATTCAACTAATAATAAGTAAACATCTCCACAACATTATGCAAAAATATACTAGTATCATGAGCTTGATCTAAAACATCCTCCTTAATATGGACCATCATAGGTGGCCCTTTTTCAAAGTCAGCTATCCATACTGCCAACCCCCTACAACTAGGACATAGCAAGTCAAATAGGTCCTTTACTAGTCAATTGGGTAATAAAATATGTTGAGTAGGAAGTGGAGGACGAGTTGAAGGTTTTTTTAGCATACATCAGTATAGACAACTCTCACTTTGGGCCATTCAACCAAGCCACCTTCTTCATCACCTGTCCTATCATGGTCGGGGTGTCCATATGGAAATGAAGTTTGTTTCCAAGTGTTGAAGACTAGCCTTGGCGTCATGCAAACTACATCGAAAGGATTTGGGCACCATGAATCATGTCACATGCAAGGGGTGGGTAAGCTGTGCCCAATGCAACAACATATCCTTCTAATACAAGACAACATGTCCTCAACCCCTAAATTTGTATATAGTGTTATATATATACTTAAACACAAAAACATTACATAAATCATTTTGAAAAACTACTACATCACACAAAAACTTAAAACAGACTTGCTAGTTGGAGGGCCCACGGGATTACTCCCAACTACCTTTATCGTAGGTGGGTCCACCTCATATGAAGAGAGGAGCACTATAGGTACTATCTGATAAGCTAAATGAGAAGCATGATATTGTCTCATTTCTTCCTCTATTCCCTTTGTAATCATCTCTTGTCTTCTGAGAATCCTCCTTTCCGGACAGATTTGTGCTTATGCTATAATGGCCCAAAGAAGGCTCTTATACTGATACCAATGCCAACATCTCTAACATGCCTAGGATGCTCTAGATTACCTAGAGAAACTGTCAATTAATCCCTTGTGCCCTTAGGATGTACTTGCCTTGTTTCCTTTTCTCATAGATCTTCCACTAATCATCATCAATATTAATGGGTAAGTAAAACATAGGTTAAGGTAAAACATAACAATCATCAATGTAATTGCTTTGAGAGTTGAATTTATCATTTTTGCATCTCCTCAATAGTTGTAGGGTTGGGTATTTCTCAAGATTTTTTTGCCTCGCAACTATCCAGAGATCGTGGTGAGGTAGAGATGCAGTAGTTGTAGAGAGCTCAATAGTCCTCGGAGAAAGCTGCTTAGAAGAAGATACCTCTCGTCTCTACTGGGGAAGCTTTGGGTAGCCACCTGGGTCCTTCTTGAGGTTGTGCACATTCTTTACATGCCTTTCTTTTTTAGCATCTCTCAAACCTAGTTAATCCAAAATATATGTTAAATACATAATACAATAAATTCAGAATAATGTATTATAAATAACGTGACTTAATACCTTGAATTCATTGGTTTTTCTCTTAGAAATAAATGCATCCCACACCTTCATGTTAAGATAGTTCCATTGCTCAATAATTGAGTTCTTCTTCTTTTTGTTCTTCTTCTTCTCATTTAGTATGTATTTTCTTACCAGATTTGTCCTATAACTCCTTAGTACTCTCCCACAACATTACAACACCTTTTTACGATGCAATTTTTCATCCAAATCAAATATGTTATATGAAATTTCATATACTTAATGGAATATTCTTAAAAATACAATTGTAAACATATTTAAAAATAAGACTATAAATCCCTAGATTATAAAATTCAATGACCAACTTTGATCCTTTACGCCTTTGCACTACTAACTTATTCATCATTGTGATGCCTCTTTGATGTGCATGCTCGCGATGTTTCTTAGCAAGATCAACAATATCCTCAGGATGCACATCCTCAAGGCGTACATCCTCAACATGCTAAATTTGATAAGAAACACATACACATCATAAAAAAATGTAACTTGAAAATGTGATAGACACCACATAAACATCATAATAAAATATAACTTAAAAATGTGATAGACATTGTAAAATGCACATCTATGTAATAAAATAATATAACTTACACAAGTTCCATTATCATGGTGCTCATCCTCATGGTCATCATACTCATGCTCAGACACCATTTGAAAAAATGTCATAACATTTTTAAAAAAATAGTCAAACAATGAAAAATAAGTGATAAAGAGTGTAAAATGCACTTCTAACATTTTAAAAAATAAACATGCCTCTAATATTTATTGGATCTTGGATCAATTAACAATCCTTCTATGTGATCTTCAGGCATATGTATGTCAGTGTTAACATCAACATTTGGTGTTGGCAAGCAAACTAAAAATGGACTGGAGTCATCATACTTGCCATAGTACTCTTCTTCATCTATAGGATCTGCAATGAATTGGTTTTACCATGAACAAACAACCAACCATTTTTACATATTAGGGATAAAAAAAATTGTAGGACTATCAATATAAAATACTTGCTTCTCCTATGATGACATTATGAATGGTTCACCCTTCCCGTCAATATTTTCAAAATTCACTAATGTGAACCCCAATTAGTCAATTACAACTCCTTTGGTGATATTAACCCAATTACACCTAAAAACTAGAACTCTAAATCTATGTAGTCAAACTCCCATATGTCTTCAATGATACCGTAGTTTGACATTTTAGCTTCACACAGACTCTTATCCTTCACACTAGAAAAATACACTATAGATGCTTGAAGGGTGACCCTACTATTTTGGATGACACTCCTATCATCTTGACATTTTGTGTAATATGAAAATCCATTTATGTCAAACCCTTCATAATCCATAACATTCATTTTTGATATAAAGGTAAGGCATTTGATATTTTCAGCAACATTATTTGATGTTTGAGATAGTTGACTTAAGACTTTATCTTCAAACCACCTAATAGATGTCTTATTATGGTCTCTAGCAAGTCACATTGAATTGGCGTGAGGATATTTTGTCTCAATGACAATGGTATCTTCGGTGATATAAATACACACTTTTTAGATGTTATGTAAAATATACAAGTGTGCATGTTTCCATGGTTCATGACTTATTTCTTTCACTAGTGCTCCTAAGGTCCCTTTGTTGGAATAATCCTCAATATTCTTGTCATTTCTAGGAGCTTCATTACAACTCCGAAAGTCATTATATAAGTCCATAACCTCCCTAGCTACATTACCCTCAATAATACTCCCTTTAGGCCGATAATATTTTTAAACATGACCTTTAAAAACACACGTGTACCATTTAAAAGGATACATCCAATGCAAGAAACTTGGTCCCAACATTTTCATTACCCTAGTCAAATGGACAACATGATGCACCATGATGTCAAAGAAGGAGAAAAACACATCTCAAGTTGGCACAGGGTAACAACCACTTCTCTTTGAAATTAATAAAGATTCTCAAGATCAAAACTTTTCTACATAGAGTTTTGAAGAATAAACAAAGCTTGGTGATTACTAACCTTACATGCTTTGGCAGTATAGATCAAATTGCCATAGGCAATATTTTCTGCATTAGAGTGTGAAAATCATGATATATAAGACCTATCAGCTTCAAATCCTTCATTGATACCATTATATGGATATTGGAAGAGTATCTCTATGGTACCTTAACATTAAGCAAGCATTCACAAAAAAGTTTTCTTCTCCTTTCCATACAACATATAACAAGCAGGAGGTAAATATATTTTCAATCACTACTAATTTTTTTTGTTAGTTCCTTCCTTATTCCCATTTCACATAGGTCCATTCTAGATTTGATGCCATCTTTAGTCTTCCTAGTATATTCAACAAAGTACCAATGATGCTATCACATATATTTTTATCAACATGCATGACATAGATATAATGCCTAACTACTAAAGAACTCCAACAAGGACGATCCCGGAACATTGACCTATTCTTGTATAAATATTTGTCACTCTATGTGGGAATAGTATAATTTGATCTCTTATCGAATGCATTGACAAAGTCTTTTACTCTTTCATAAAAAAACTCCCCTAATATAAGTTTAGGGGCACTCCACTCCTCATTAAATCCATTGAACACTTTGCACAACCTTCAATAAGGTTCAACTTTTGGAAGAAAACATTGATGACCAAGATATACAATATTGTCTCCATGTTTTAGTTATATTGAATCAATGTTTCATCTCATATAGGGCATGCTTCAGATCCTTTTACACGGTATCTTGACAAATTCCTATATGCTAGAAAGTCATTAATAGTGAAAAAAAAACATAGCATGGAAATGAAATGTCTCTCTGCATGAAGCACCATATGTCATCACACCTTCTCCCTAGAGTTTCTTTAAGTCATCCATCATAGGTTCAATAAAAACATCGATATCATTTCTAGGTTGTTTTGGGATAGATACCAACAACGACAACATGACATACTTATTTTTCATACATAATCAGGGAGGAAGATTATGTATAACAATTATAATTTACCAAGTGCTATGTTGTCTGCTCAATGTATGGATTCATCCCATTGGTACAAATCCCAAGTCTTAGATTCATGAATTCTTCACCAAATTTAGGGTGCAATAAATAAATCTTCTTCCATTGTGGGGAATCAGATGCATGCCGTAGGATCCCATTATTATTTTTCTTTGTCATTGCATGCCACCTTAAATTCTCCTCATCCATGTTATTGGAAAACAAGTGTTAACACCATGACATTATAGGTAGATACCACAACACCTTGGTAGGAGATCCAATTTTGGACTTCTTTGAAGTCATAATTTTCTTTCTTGACGCCAACATTTTGGATAATATTTAAAATCTACATAGAAATTTTGAAAAAATACACAATCATTTTGGCATGTATAATTCTTCTTAGTCTTCATTCCCATTGGGCAGATCATTTTTTTAATTGACATGTTGAGATTGGAAGCTCGTTGCCTTTTGGAAGAATTTCTATCAACAAAGACAACAATGACATGAAGCTTTTGTCTCTCCATATATTGATAGTCTTTAGAGTATATAATCTTAACAAAATGCTTAGCTTCATAAACTTAGTACAACCTAAGTATAATGATTTCTCAACATCATGCAAAATGTTTCAAAATAAGGAAGGTGGATTAGTGTGCTCACTACTACAAAAATGGCTTATAAAGTCACTTTTCAAGGTGTCGGTTGTATAAATAAACCGACACCTAAACTCTACAGTGTCGGTTGATAACATAAACCGACATCCAATCTATGAGGGCGACCAGACACGGGTACCACTTTTATTAAGTGTCGGTTACTTAATAAAAAACCGACGCCTAAAATTACCCGCCAAATCCAAAATTTCCAGCGAAAAAAATTACCTCCAAAATTTGATATATGGCGTCGGTTGATAAATAAAAAACCGACAACTAAAGGTTATTCGCGAGATAGAAATTGGGCACATTTTGGTCGTCGGTTGTACTATAACTACCGACGCTTATGAGTTTTCCCGCATTGTCCGCGGGGAATTTTTCACACCCTTTAAGCGTCGGTTTGAAGTTGAAACCGACGACTATGGTCATAAATCGAGAACGATTTTTTTAATCGGCATATGAATATAGACGTCGGTTTCGGTTGTTGTGCAGAACCGACACTGTTAGTTTTATTCGTCAGTTTTTTTGAATAACCGACGCCTATGGTACAGTTAATAGCCCCCCAAATAGAACTTTTCCCCATTGTCTCTATTTCATTGCGACGTGCGCTAGGTCTGGCGATTTCCCCCGATTGCTCCCCGCCGTCGTTGCCGGTTGGCTCCCTGCGCCGCCATTCGTCTCCTCGCGTGCCGCTCACCACCGTTGCCGTGGCCGCCGCTCACCGCTCGTCACTGTCGCCGCTCGCCGCCGTCGCCGCAGTTCTCCTCTGATCCTTGCCGCCGGCGCTGCCAGCTTCACCTCCAGCTGCTCTCCTCTACTCCGGTGCTGCCAGCTTCACCTTCAGTTTCTCTCCTCTACTCCGGCCGGGCCTTCTTCCTCTACCCTCAAGGTACGTCGGCTTCTTCCTCCTTCCTTCCTCCGCCTAGGCTAGGTCAAGCCCTGCAGGTGCCCTGCTGGGCATTTTTTTATTTTTTTTTTAAGTTATTTACTTATTGGTAACTTGATAAGTGTTGAAATAGTCAATAACTATATTATGTTACGTGATTTATGATTGTATATGTGTGATAGCTAGCAACAGACCTGGACTTGAGGATCTATAAATACATTCTTACATTCTATAAATTGCCAATCATGCTTTTAAAGACATCAATAATCACCCTAACTTGAAGAACTAGGATTTTAGGTATAAGAATGACAACACATTATTTGTTGGCCTAGAAACCCGTCCAAGATTTACTCATTAGGAGTAAATCTTGGATAGTACCCGGTTTGGGACTGTTCTTGAACACCTAATCTTTCTTAGGATGTAAGTGTCTAATGTGTATTGGGTTTTCAAGAAAATTTCGGCAGCATTTCCCCGTTTGTTCTCTAAGTACATATGTACTTGGAGAACAGGGGGGAAATGCTGCCGAAATTTTCTTGAAAACCCAATACACATTATACACTTACTAGTGAGATTAGGTGTTCAAGGATGGGATAGGTGGTACATGTACATTTATTATATATAAGAATGACATCACATGTATTTGTTAACCCTAGACCCTAATCCACATTATACCAATCTGATAGTCCATGATAGAACAAAGCATAATGATGTTGACTGCAACTTTGTGCGTCATGCTATTCTGAATTAAGTGTATATTTACTTCATAATTGAATGTTTAAGTAAGTTATAGATATCTTCACCAAACCTCTTTAGGAAACTTGTTTCATTGTTGAGTATATTGAGAATCCTAATCACCCTTCTTGCTTAATGATGAACTTTTCCCTAAATTGCCAATCATGCTTTTAAAGACATCAATAATCACCCTAACTTGAAGAACTAGGATTTTAGGTATAAGAATGACAACACATTATTTGTTGGACTAGAAACCCGTCCAAGATTTACTCATTAGGAGTAAATCTTAGATAGTCCCCGGTTTGGGACTATTCTTGAACACCTAATATCGCTTAGGATGTAAGTGTATAATGTGTATTGGGTTTTCAAGAAAATTTCGGCAACATTTCCCCGTTTGTTCTCTAAGTACATATGTACTTGGAGAACAGCGGGGAAATGCTGCCAAAATTTTCTTGAAAACCCAATACACATTATACACTTACTAGTGAGATTAGGTGTTCAAGGATGGGATAGGTGGTACATGTACATTTATTATATATAAGAATGACATCACATGTATTTTTTAACCCTAGACCGTAATCTTGTTGTGATATATACTTGTTTTCTCTTTGATCATAGATCTTTACAATTTTGTTGTGATATATACTTTGTTGTAATAATGTGAACTTTACAATGTGAGCTTTACACTTTGAATTACTACTTTACAATGTGAACTTTACAATTTGAATGTGAATTTGCAGATGGCTGACCATTCTCCTGATGACCGTGCTGATGACTACCGTGAGGGTGAGGACATCTATGCGCCGCCTCACAATGTAAGTTTTAAAAATATATCATATATTTATATCTATATGTCCATTTATAGTTATATCTTGTAAATGTGAATTATTTTGTCAAATTTTAGGTTGATGATGCACAGGTACCATCTGAAGCACTTGAGGCACTTGATCAACAACACCAAAAAGTTGACAAGAGAAGGGGCATCACTATGATGAAGAAGTTAATTGCACAAAAGGGCAATGGACCCAAACTTGTTGTGGATTTCGATAATGCAGGAAATGCATGTGGTGTGAATCGCAATTCATTTATTTCATATCTTGGGTTTGTTACTCGTAGCCATTGCGGTTGTCACTTAGATTCTTAGCATAAAGTTTCTAAGGAGAAGAAAGATTTAATATGGAGGGATTTATGCGTGAGTTATTATTAATTTGCAATTCTATTTTGTAGATTACTAAATTTTTGGATACTAGTTAATAGCAATTCTATTTTGCAGAGTATATTTGAATTGGATGAAAAGCTGCATCGTAAATGTGTGATGCAACGTTGTGGGAGAGTCCTAAGGAACTATAGGACAAATCTCACCAGAGAATACATAAAAGAAGCCGACAAGAGGAAGAAGACAACCACTGAATAGTGGAACTTCCTGGACAAAGAAGAATGGGACGCGTTTGTCGCTTCAAGAAAAACTGATGAATTCAAGGTATTAGGCGTCAGTCTCAATCTCATTAATTAATATATGTTGTATTCACTTATTCAAGATTAACATTTAGTGTTACTAATCAAATCATTAATTTGCATACTAACTAGGCCCTAAGTGAGGCACAAAGATCAAGGCATGCACTGAATGTGCATGACCACAGAATGGGTCCAAAGGGGTATGCAGGTGTTCACCAAAGACTACAGGCTGAGGCTACTACTGCTCAGTGTGCTGCTACTCAGGAGTCCTCTACCATAGGTAGCACACCTCTGCCTCGCCATGATGTCTGGATAGCTGGGAGGCAAAATAAGAAGGGAGAAATAATGAAGGCCGCAACTGCTGAGGCGGCTGCAAAAATGGTAAAATACAACTCTTACAAAAATCATTTGAATATTGATTATTTGTGTTGTTTACTTAAGTACAAATTTTTTTTTGGCGATTAGCGGGAGCTACACGAGCTGAGGAAACAAGGAAAGTTCATCCCTGAGGGAACAAAGGATGAATTGACAGTTTCTCTGGGTAACCCAGAGCATCCTGGACGTGTTAGGGCTGCAGGCGCTGGTGTGGGCATCAAATCTTTTTTTGGGTCATCCCAGCGCAAACATGTCCCAAAAGCGGGACTTTCACAAGAAGAGGTAACATATTCTTTCTTTATAATGTTACTGTAAAAGAGAATTCAAAAATTAGAATTTGACGTTTCTTTTATCCATGTATAGGTGGATAAGCTATTTGAAAGGAAACTCGAAGAAGCAATGAAAAAGTGGCAGGCATCTCAGACTGCCACTTACCAGACAATACCTACTGCAGACTCTACTCCTACTCCTACTACAGAGGTTGGGAGTAATCCTGTAGAACCACCACCTAGCACATCCACTGTAAGTATTTTTATGACATAGTAACTAGTTTTTTAATTCAAGATGATACATATATATGAAATTGTAGTCGTTTCAAAAAAAGATGGTATGTATATATGTATATAACATTCTTTACACAAAAATTTGTAGGGGTTGAAGCCATGCCGTCTAAAAAGTAAAGAATATGTCGTGGCAGAGGTGTCGGCTTACCCATCCCTACCAGGGGAAACGTGTCACGGGTCTCCAGTACCAACTGGTTGGATTCGGGTGAGCCCGATACATATATTCCCCAAGTGGATGGATCTTCCACTGCCATATGCCCACCCAGATTGTAAAACGCTTGGTGAGGCAGTAGGCGGAGTGATATTGTGGCTAAAAGCGGATGTCTTCTTTACTGATAAGGTATGGTAAATTTACATTACGTTCAATTTTTAGTGTGTGTATATGCTGGCAGTTGATCTGAAATTATATATATATACAGGTTAAAAAGAAGACACCCACAGCATCTAGGCCTCCACTTCCACCTCCTGCATTACCTAGTTGGGTTCCACAGGACCTACCTGTCCCGTTAGGTCCTAACTGTAGGGGTATGGCATTATGGTTAGGGGAACATGATATAAACTCCCCTATAACTGTTTCTTCTGATTCAGATTCTATAGGTCAGTCATACGGAACAAAACTATTTATACAAGATATATTGAAGTTGTTTCGATATGATTGTCTGTGATAGAGCTATGGATAAGGTGAGATATTCTTTATACATCCATATACCTTGTGTATGATCTGGTGATCTGGTTTCTTATTTATTAATGCATGTGTAATTAATACATATTTTGTAGCTACTTAGACAACATATGTGCAGATTTTGGATTCGAACATGTAGGGTTTTTGATTCCATCCTTGATTAGTCTAGTAGCTAAAGACCCTACATCAGTTCAACAATACTGCTGTGAGTCTTTTTCAAATTTTGCTGTAAAAAAGAAGACGGTGATAATGGCTCCATTCAATGTAGAGTAAGTTTACTTTGCTTATTATAATTTGGACTTAAGAAAATTACATTTTATTGTGGATTTTGAGTTATTAATTGTTAACTTTTTTTCCTCTAGGGGTAGGCATTGGGAGTTATTGGTTATTGCCCCTGAGACGCTCACTTTGTATTATCTAGATCCTAAAGGGGGTAAATTGAATACAAGATTTGGACACATAATGAAAATGGAAATATTTCGGTGAGAAATATTTCATTTTTCATATCCGTTAACATATGTTATTACATTACTATTTAATTGCAATGTTCTGTGTTACATTAACATGTAGGGGTGTTGAGGAGTAAAAAAGGCTGGAGGAAAGGTCCCCACGAAAAAGAACCAGCCAATAATTTGGAAGAACGTGTAAGTAAGTTCTCGACTGCAATATATGTATATATTATTTATGTGAACAATGCTTAATTAGTTGTATTTTTTAATATTTTGTATGTTTGAATTTATAGTGTGCTACACAAGACAACGGATGGGCATGTGGATACTATGTCATGCGATATACGCACATGATTATCAAACATGTCGTATTGGATATCGAACTTATTGCTCAGGTATTATATAGTCTCATTAGATAATATGATCGAAATATATCAAACTTATTTATAGCTCATTAATTATATATATACATCATTCTCTTTACAGGTGTTTAAAGCTGACCCCATTACAGGAAAGGACTTACCAAATGTTAATGCTCCCTATACAATGGGAGAATTAAATGAAGTAAGAGAAGAATGGGCAACAGCCATACAATTAGTGGGGGCTTTAAAATATAATTGGGATCCTGATAGCAAATAATGACTAAACAATGATACTTTGTAAATGAATTTCTGAATTATAATATATGTGTGAATGTTTCTACATGTCTGGATGTTTCTACATGTGTCTGAGTGAAAATGAATGAAAGTGTTGGTTGCTATATGAATGTTTCTACATGTGTGAATGTGAATGAATGGAACTACAGATTGCTAGCATGTGTGAATGTTTATAAATGTGTGAAAATAAAATGGAACTGCAGGTTGCATTTCTAAATGCATGTGCTACTTTTTTATTGTTAATTTTGCAGGTTTGCGGCCTGTTGTCGGCTGATATAAATGGATGTCGTAAAACCTTCATTTCATAACTGAACTGAATAGGTTTCTCATCCTGCGACCAGCCACAGCAGGTCTGCAGACTGATAGGAAAAAAAAACCAATAGGCGTCGGTTATTTGTAAATAACTGACACATAATGATATAGTGTCGGTGTTCCTACAATAAACCGACGTCTATGTCCTTAACACCATGGCCGTGCTGGACAGCACGGCCGTGGGGCGAAGATATATGGTGTCGGTTTTTTACTTATAACCGACACTGATAGTGCCCAAGATGGCGCCCTTTCTGTGGCGCGAAGGGTTTGGGCATCGGTTTTTAACTAATAACCGACGCTTATAGTCCCATGATGGCACGTTTTCGGTGGCGCGCGAAGAATTTGGGTGTCGGTTTTGGAATCGACGCCTGATGGGTGGACTTTAGTGTCTCCCACATAGGTGTCGCTTAGAAACCGACACTAAAGGCTTTAAATAACCGACACTAAATGTAGGTTCTGTAGTAGTGGCTATACCTCACAACTATCTAGCCTCACATCAACCATGTCTATTGGAATCATGTCATTCACATATACATCATCATCGACAATTTCTTCTTCAATACAAGTACTTCTATCGACATCTACTAATCTTGTAGTAGGAATCTCTCAATGCAAGTATCATTCTATATAGCCATGTACAATCCCATTGCACATGACATGACATTTGATTTTCTCAACAATGTCGACTTTCAATTTGTTACTGCAATTCCTACATGGACAGTAGAACCTATCTCTAGGTCATTTCCTATGTTCCTCCACAATCTTATAAACTAATCTAGATAGTAATAAACTTCGGGGTGTAGTGATTTAGAATGGACATCCATGATCCATCCATTCTGTTATGAAAGAGAAAACAAGTATTGAATCAGGTGTTTAGAGATTAAGATTCAGAGTTTTGGGTTTATCATTTAGAGTTTAGTGATAAGAGTTTAAATATTAGGGTTTATGATTTAGGGTTTAGGGATAAGGATTTATGAATTAGGGTTAGGGTTTATGGATTAGGATTTATCATTTAGGGTTTAGGGATAAGGGTTTACATAGTAGGGTTAGGGTTTATCATTTAGGGTTTAGGTACATATTAGGATAAGGGTTTACATATTAGGATTTAGGAATTAGGGTTTAGGGTTTAGTAATGAATGTGTGTACCACATATCCTATTCTTGAACACCTAATCTCACTAGTAAGTGTATAATGTGTATTTAACTTTCATGAAAATTTCTATAGCATTTCCTCATAGTTCTCAAGTACACAGATGTAGATGGGCAAATATCCACCTACATTTGTACTTAGAGAACAAATGGAGAAGTGTTGATGAAACATCTTGAAAACTGAATACACATTATATACATACATTTTAAGCGTGATTAAGTGTTGAAGAATAGTCTCAAACTAGGGTCTATCCAAGATTACTCCTAATGAATGAATCTTGGATGGGTTTCTAGGCCAACAGACAATGTTTTCATTTATATACCTTTGATCTTAGTGTCATCATTCATATCACTGGTGAAAAAATACATTAAGATAGGCTTATAATAATACATGAATTTTCAAGAAAGTGTGGTCCAAGTTTCATGTTAATATTTATGTTCATCCACAACTATGCACAAGGAAGGTTAAGGTTCATTAAGTTGTGAGAATTAGAAATCCAAATGTAATGAATTCATTTCCAAATTTAAACTAAAAGCACAAGCAAATACCACCAACACACATAGCATATTTTTTTTCATATTCATTCATACACACAATGCAAACACAAACATTAAAAATATGATGAATGTATCAAAACATTAAAAATATGATGAAACTAGAATGTAGATAGCTTGCATGCCCCCCCTAATTTGGCATTCAACGTATGATTTAGTAGATAAAAAATGCAGTGCCCCCGATCTCATATTTTCTGGCTATGCCATAGGAAGGTGGTAGAGCTCACCTTCCAAGTAGTGACAACGATGGCTGTAGTGGCAACCAATTGAGTTGACCGCTACGATAATGGTGGCAAGCAAGATGGTGGCAACGTCTCCAACATCTATGTCTATGATGGTAGCGAGCACAGTAGCGACATGTACATCAGCAGTGGGCACAACAACATCTCTAGAATCTACAACAATGACAATGCAAAGCATAACAACATCATCTCCAGTAGCTCAAGTGGTTACAATGACAAAGTGGAGGAAATCATGAGTAATGAAACAAAGATTGGTGGGGAAAGTCCATTTTCTGAGTGCTATGAAGTTACACATAATTGTCGGTTGCCTGCCAAAACCAACAACTAAGAAAATATTCATTGGTTAAGGACTTATACATCAGTTTGGGTAAAAAGTCGACGACAGAGGCCCTTATCCAAACAAAAAAGTCGGCCTTAATAATGACTTAGACGTGAGTTTGGAAGAGATAAACTAAGGACTACATACAGACTTAAAACTCAGTTCTAACAAAACAATAGATGACTGAGGCCCTTACCCAAACTAGAGAAAAAGATCCTTGTAAGGACTTAAACGTCAGTTCTATCATAAAGACCAATGACAAAGGCCCTTACCCCGAATAAATTGGTCTCGGTAAGGACATAGATGTCAGTTCTATAAAATAAATAAATGACATAGGTTGTTACCCAAGCAAAAAAATGATCTCAGTTAGGATTTAAACATTGGTTTTTTTTTATGAACCGACACTGGAGAGCATTTTGGGGGGAACCATATTTTTGCGTGGATGTGGTATGAACCCTCTAACGTTGGTTTGTTGACTGTAAACTGACACCACACGTACAAAAAAATTTATGATTAATAAGAAGTGTAATGTCAGTTTTACTATTGCCAAACTGACGAGAGAGGTATTTTGGAAGCAAAATATTTATCATGGGAAGTGGTGCATCATCAATTTTGAGACAACTGATGTTAACCTAATTTTTTTGGAAGCAATTTGTTTCAATAAAAAATTGTATTTCACAGATTATCTAGGACGTTGGTTTCTTTATGATATAATCGACATTATAGAAAAAGTAGTACCCATATTTTTTCTTAGTTAACAAGACTTGACCAATAGTAATGTTTATACTCTACAACTGACATTGTACATGTTTGGGTGTCAGTTTTCATTTGGAACTGACATTTAGAAAAGTGACATTAGAGGTCAACAATGTACTAGTAAGGAGTCAAAGGCAAAGAAAGAGGTAGATAAGAAGGATATCAAGGAGGCAAAGAGGAAGATGACATTGTTGATGGAGGAAGAGGAATAACAAAGCTTTTAATGGAGGTAGATAAAACAAAAAGGAAGAAGGAGGATGTGATGGAGGAAGATAAGGTAGATAGGAAGAATAAATTATATGTGAAGAAACAAGAGGTTGAGAGGAAGAAGAAGGTGATGATGGACGTGGATGTGTCCAAGAGGAAGAAGAAGGCATAAATGGAGGAAGAGGATGTAGCAAGGAATAAGAAGGAGATGAAGGAAAATAAGGAGGTTGAAGAGAAGGAGGAACATGAGGGATAAAGGAAGAAGAAGTTGGTGATGTAGCAAAGAAGAAAAAAAGTGAATGAAGTGGTAATGTGGAGGAGGAATAGAGGAATAAGAAAGAGATGAGGGAGGAAGAGGAGGTAGAGAGGAATAAAAGTCATTGTTCGAGGCATAGGAGGTGGATAGAAATCAGAAGAAGTCCATGGAGGTAAAAGAGATATACATGAAGAACTTGGCCTAAATGGAGGCGATGGGAGGTAGAGAGAAAGAATAAGTCAATGATGGAGGAAGAGGAGGCAAAGAGATAGAATAAGAAGAAGGCAATGGAGTTGGAGGAGGAAAAAAAGTGGAAGAATAACTAGAAGTCGATGGAGGCAAAGAGGAAGAATAAGGTGGTGATGGAGTAGGAAAGATAGTGAGGAAGAAGAAGGCAGTGATGGTGGGGTTAGAAAGGAAGAAGTTGGCATTCATGGATGTGGTGGACAAAGATGATGTGATGTTGATCTTACACAAATTTACTAAGTATATGGAAGCCCTAGTTTTATCTAACTACCAATACAAAAGATAACCCTCAAGTAGACATACTTATGGTGGTGGTGTAGTTCAGATTGAATCTCAATGGGATCCTTGATTTAAAATCCTATTGATCACTTCACTATTTTAGAACCAACACTAGTTACAAATTGGTGGATTTGTTTGTTATAACTAATTGAAAAATTAACATGCTAGATTCATCTTGGATTGCCAAATAATTAACTAACTAAATAAAGGATTTTCCCATGCTACCTTAATCTTTATTTCTCTCAATACATCCATTTAATATAAATAATTAACCATTTAGGCCAATACATAATGTCATCTCTTTCAAATAGGGAACTACACACAGACATATATCACCTTAATCACACTTCCACTCACAATATCATCTTTCTAGGAGGTCATTTATTTTACACCTAAAAAACTACGCATTTTAAGGTCTCATAGGGGATTCATCATAGAACAGTTGATACCTTTTGATTTGACTCTCACAATTTTTGTTATTATAAACTTGATAAATATAGCATTTAATGTCCAATCAAGAACGTAAGATAAATAAATGAAAGTTTTATATCATTCAAATCATTCATGCAACCACATGTGCTACTGAGAAAATATTGCAACGGGTAATAGAGATACACTTTGTACCCCATTACACAGACTACTCACTATTCATGGTAGGAAATTAACAAGAAAAAGAATGGAGATTTGAGATTATAATCACAAAATGATGGATACAGAAGTCATGGTCTGCAACAATGACTCCTAGTAATACAGTTATGAAAACTCCAAACGTAGAAGTAGATATGGTCCCAAATGGTTTTTATAATCTCATCATTTTTGTACCATCTCTTTGTCCCACATGTAGGGTTGCACTTGCCTCATAGTAGTCACTTATCCATCGTATAACCTTTTTTTTATATGGTAACTCATGGTCGCACTGCTCACTTAAAAAGTACCAGTGGTACCTAATCTTATTTGCATGTGTAACCTCTATAGCTAATTGGACTGTGCATGTAATGGACCAGTTGACTTTATGCCACCAGATCGATCATGTTGATGGATGATTCACTGGGGTATGAGAGGGAAACCTGGGTGGTTCTAGATAGTCAATTGGTTGATGCCATTAGTCTAATTGCTTTTCTTATGTTTCTTGAGGAGGGAAGGTCATAAGAGTAACTAGGCACACTAATCAATCATGTGCATCTTTCTCTTAGAGTATTTTAAAAACCCTAATTTGGCTTGCCATATGACTAGCCGATCAAGCCAGTCCGGAAAATGGATGACTATCCTTTTACAATGTATAGCCAGTTTTAAGGCTTCTCTTGTGTGTTTCTTGAGGAGGATATGAGGGAATATCTCTTGCATTTATATATTCCAACAAATAAAAGAACAAACACCATAAAACACAATAAGTTTGTATAAATATATACAAACATAAAATAAGAAGAAACATAGGGAATATGATTAAAATAGACTCTATACTAGGCATGTGATGCGACTAAAATTAGGATACATATGATTCATAAATAAAGAAGAACAAGAATGTGGAAATAAAGATAGAGGAGGCACATAACAAGAAGAAGGTATTTTTAGAGTAAGAGGAGGCAAAGAGGAAGAAGGCAATAATGAAGGAAAAGGAGGCAGACTAGAAGAAAGTGGCAATGGAAATGAAGGAGGTAGAGAGGAAGAAGAATATGACAATGAAGGCATAGAGCAATAAGAAGAACACGATGGAGGTGTATCTTGAAAAGAAGAAGATAGTGGGGGAGAGGAAGAGGTAGGGGTGTTAGGACAATTTAATCTCTAGTCATTTGACTAATGGATCCCTTTTGGACATTGATAGACAGAATCACTACCTTTCCAATGCACCATTAATTATCTGAATAAATCTCTAATCAAAATGAATAACAAGTACAATAGAGATGGTAAATGGTTTCTAGTTGGAAAATCTTCATTACATATTAACCTTGTTACAACCAACTTATGGATTTTGTCAGACTAGCTCAAAGCTTCATTGACTAATTTATTTATCAACTTAAAAACATACATGGGTTCAAATGCAATTCTACCATTATATAACACTTTATAAGCCCTAATTTTGACCCTTATTATAACATCCCAGGATTTGAGGCCTCGGATAGAATGATCTTAAAAGGAATGATTGGACTACCTATATCACAAAGGTGCACCTCCTTTTTTGGGAGCCCATCACTAAAGAACTCTATAGTTAAGCGTGCTCAGATTGTAATAGTACTAGGATGGGTGATCAGTCGGGCAGTTGACCCCGACTTGCGCGTCAGTGAGGAAAAAGTGTGCAATTAAGGCTAGTGGTGATATGTGGGGCCATTCATCATTCTTGAATCTCTACTAGAGCCTTGGGCAGTGGGCCCGAGCATTACAAATGGTATCAGAGCCTAACCCCTCCATTAGGTGGGTGCCACATGGGCATGTGGCATGCCAGTCTTGAGCCGTGTGGTCCATGCATGTAATAAAGGGATGTCCATGGTGACGTAGCCACCCTTGCGCTGGTATTCCATGATCGGGAGATGGGTGTCCATGGGTCATTCTAGGTCTGCACTGAAATGGGGAAATGTTATGAGGCCATATAGTTGTGCCTTGACAAGGATGTCAAGAGTCTAAGTGGGGGAGATTGTAACATCCCAGGATTTGAGGCCTCAGATAGAATGATCTTAAAAGGAATGATTAGACTACCCATATCACCAAGGTGCACCTCTTTTTTCGGGAGCCCATCACTAAAGAATTCCATAGCTAAGTGTGCTCAGCTTGGAGTAGTACTAGGATGGGTGACCAGTCGAGAAGTTGACCCCAGCTTGCGTTCCAGTGAGGACAAAGTGTGTAGTTAAGGCTAGTTGGTGATCTGTGGGGCCATTCATCTTTCTTGAAACTCTACTAGAACCTCAAGCAGTGGGACCGAGCATTACAGTTATGGTAATGGAATGCTGCTCTATTATTGAGAAGTCAGATCCTTAGAGAATAATAGTTTTGAATTTGATTATGGAGGATTTTAGTGGTTTACAGTGAGGAATCCATTTCCTAGACAATTTAGTGGTTGATTCTTGGTTAGTTCTTTCTTCTTTACCGTATAATATATCTTTTATATTTGTAAATATCTCATACCCAAACTTCATAATACTTACAGAAATGTTCTTTATTCCTCTTTCCTATGTCATCAACTTAGTTTTATGTCTAGTTGGTGGATTTGGTTGAAGAAACCCACTTTAGAGAAGCCTTAGATATAGTCATGGTTCTTCAAATTTGTATTCTAAGGAACATATGTTCATCTACGTGTGATTGAACTAATTCCTAGTTAATATTTTTTATTTATAAAACTTCTATGAAATTCAAGTGAAATTATAAAATTCGATGCTAAATGTGCTAGGAGTTGGATATTCGATAGATCTATGAAAACAGAGCAAGGATTTTCAAAATTTGACAATTTTCTATAGTAACATATTGGTTTGACATGGAAAGAATATGAAATTCTCCATTATATGTTTTAATTAGTATGGATTGCATTGGTTCTATCTCAATATGTGAATATAGGGTTGGATTGCATGTGTTGCTTAAATCAAATTTAAAGGTTATATCATTTTGTGATACTTCCCATATTTTCTTCTTAATAGTTTATCATGATTTTTTCCAAAAGTATTTCTCTTAATATTTTTATACATGATATGATCCACTGGTATGAAAAATGATATATTATGTTAAAATGGACAAGTAATTTATTATTGGACTTGAAAGGGCTTTTCTCTTGATAGTTTTGTTATAAATTAAATGTCTACATGTTACTGAAGTGACACCCTTATATGAAAATATATGAGTAACATGATTAGTAACAAGAGTAATTTTATATCACTTCCATGATCATGCTCTTACTAGAAAAAATCATATGATGTCCTTAACTCCATATAACTTCAGTAGTGGTGCGATTTTAGAGAATAAGATCATTTGTATCAATTTGATTATTGTGAAAGGTTTTCATTGAGATGTATATTATATGTAGTCTATACATGGGAGTCTATGTATTGTAGTTAGTTGGGTTCTTCTCATCTATCAAATATAATCACTTATAAGTTGGATGAGTCTGCATATCCATTTGATACAACAATAATGTTAATGTTAATATAAAGGAAATGAGATGTTAAACCACAATCACTGAGTTTAGTGACTTTGCATGACTTGAAGTTTATCATACCAAAGCCTTAGTGATGTTTTAAATGATAAAATAAGGTGATGATTATTTAACACCCAACTTCATACCTAGGATTTTTATGTATATCACATGTCGATGAGCCCCTACAATATTTGATGCTCATAAACCATGGCATTGATAGATCCTAGTGGGACATGTGAACCTAAGATGTTATATGTTGGTTTAAGTGGATTTTGATCAATTATCAACAATTGGGACAAAAACATCCAAGTTAACTCAGACAAAGAGATAAAATATAATTAAATTCTAGTAGTTTGATTTGTATAATCTACCTCCTTTATGTTGTATATGAATGTACTTAATATTCAATTATATCATGTAAACTGATATTGTTATGCAATCTATATGTTTAATTAGAATGTATAAAACTTCATACTTTTATTTCATTATTGAAGTTGTATCATTCATCAAATTTTTATCTCATATATGATCATTGTGTTTATATTTCAGGTTCTCAACAACCTCTAAATATTATATCATTGAGAACCCAACCTTAAGCATGAGTTGGTTGCTTTTGGAATCATGTAATACAATCATGATGAACACTTCAGTCCTAGACAATGTGTTTTCTTATTTTATATCCATGACTCGAAGTTTTGTAGTTACCTTAGGTCAAATGATGTAAATATGAAACAAATAAAATATACATAGTATGATAGGTTTCTGGCCTTTAGGCCCAGATTGGGTAAATTATATATCTGACCTTATATTACAGAAATGATGTAATAGATAACCCGTTGAAACTAAATTATTAATCTTTGTTTCATAAGATTGGGTTTAGTACTGAAGGACTCAATCTATTGGGGGACCCTAGTATAAGGACTCATTTATATGTGATCTTGGGTTCAAGTTTCATAAATGACAAGGCACATATCACCAATGATCACCTTGTCAAATCCTCCCTACACTTTTTTCGATCTTGAATCTTCTAAAAATAGACATATCAAATACTATAACAAGCTTATACATCTATATCTACTCAAGTGGAATGTTTAGACGCATTATTAAATGAACCCTTCACTATATTTGTCTTATGTCAATTACATGAAATAATATTCATCCCATATACTAAATCATAGTCCTTACTCATGGAGAACTATTGAGATCTTAATTAATCTATCATTTCTTATAGTTTACCTTGATTAGATTTTCAAGTTCACCTAGGTAGATTTATGTCGATGCTGTCATCCTTATATTGGAGCATTGTTTTCAACTCGAGGGAATGATTCCTTATGACCTCTTTTTGGCATAACTAATTCTTGAATCACATGATTCTCATCATGTATGGGCACTCAATATTTTTGGTCTCCTAACTTCATGTACTAGTGGATTCTTAGAGAAGGTCATAGTGGTATTGATGCCCTCTACTCGTATATCATGAGTAGTAAGATGATGGATATAGTGGTGTATTAAAAAAATCTTTCTTCTATTAACTTGTTCACTCAATCACTAAGATGTAGAATATTTAGCAAAGTGAGATCGATGGAAGAATGCTTTATACACATGAATTTATAACTAGAAACAAAAGAGGTAATATTTCACTAGATATTAAGAGATGTGCAAAATAAATAGATTGAGTGAAGTATATAATAAGACTGTGTTTCCTTAATTGGAAAACTCATAGAACTTGTATGTATAATCTTGATATGTCTAACAAAAAGGATTTAGACAAATTTTGGACCAATGATCATAAGTCAAATGGAAAATGCGATTAGCAACATTGTGGACTGAGTATATTGAGATGTGGATGGCCAAGAAACACATTCAAACACCACCCTTCCTTAAAAAAATATTAAAAAATATGGGGGAAAGTGGATATTGTACAATTGCATAATGGCAGTTGACCAAGTTTCTTCTAATTCATTATGGTAAATGATTTCAGAGAAAGCCCAAATAGTAGACTTGCTAAAAGATGATAAGTAAGAGTTATTCTCATGTGAAAATTAGGATACGACATATATGTATTAAATTTATGTATATGCATATATATCATACATACATACATATACAATATATATATATAGATATATATATATATATCTGTGTGTGTGTGTGTTTGTGTGTGTGTTTGTGTATATATGTGTGTGTGCATTTATATCAAATAGCTTATTGTTTTAGTCAAAACAATATCATAAGGAAGTGAACAAGAATTAAAAAATCATCCTAGTGATCTAAACCGATGATTGCCTATTTCAAAGATGTGGATTGAAGGACAAATAAATTCCAAAACAGGGGACAAGAATTTTGAGGTTTTGGTTCTTTATGAAAATTTGTCATCATCAATGTGTGGAAGTCCTTCTCTCTATATGGTGCTTCTTATATTTAGAAAATGATAGAACCCCCATCCTCAAATTGATGAGGCACATATATATACAGGTTGCATCCTTGAAAGGAAATAATACATTTTGAGCCACCCTTTTGCAAACAAGTAATAGACCAATAACTTCATTAGGATAACCTTTGTGTGAATAGACATGCTAAAAAAACATAGTGTATTCCTCATCCAAATATATCTCATAGAAGAAAGTTGAGAAAGACCATTCCAGTAAAAATTAAACTATGGGGGAGTTTCATTCATCCCATATTCTAGTGGGCTAACAAAAGGAATTACAACAATACATGTGAATAACTACAAAAGTAGATCTTTACATATCTAAAAAGATTAAGATAAATCCTACAAAACCAAAGGTGTATATCAATGTATGAATATTCACAATCACCTCTACCATCATTGAAGAACTACCCTATGATCAAGCATATATACCCCATGCACTACGAATGGCATTCCCGTTTGAATCCAATAGGAGGATTAGAAAAATAAACATGACCAGTACTGAGCCATTCCTTAGACCATCATGTCGACCTCCCTTTATATAAAAAAGCAACCCTGGTTTCTAATATGCAGTGGATCCTAATCATATCAATCTTTCTATTGAATCTCCAAGGGGCATAAACTCATCCAACCTAGTATGTTCAAAAATCTATGATCTACACACTCTATTAGGATGTTGTTATAAGGATGCTCCTCATAGAGTTATAACCCCTTCTCTAGAGTATTTTGTGATTCTTTCTGTCTTATCCTCACCCCTGCTAGGTGCAAAACCCCAATTCAATAGTGTCTTTAGTCTCTTAGATAACCTCATAAATCCCATGTTTGATCTCCTCCCCTCTCCTCCCAGCTAACATATCCATGGCGTGCATCTAACATTCAACTTGTACCAACTTGGTGCAACAACCATCCACTTAATAGTACTAATGAACAATCGTTTAACACTTAGATGTTGGAAAATCCCACACTCTCTGTAGTTATAAGGAGTCCAAATGGTAACACAAAACTTTGAAGGGCATCCACCTTACAAACTACCATATGACACACCTTAAGACAAATATGCATGACATCCATCCTCCTACATTAATTCTAGTTGCCTAAGGCAATTGGGCCCCAAGGAACACGATTCTTAACTTGGATTCCACTTTTAGGATTTATTTTAATGAGTTATGTCATAATTAATATTGGTGGCCATTATTATCACATTATTTCATTATCACTCTTGCTCATTGAATTATGTTCCATATCTTAATATTATCACCAAAAGAATTATGTGTGATTATTAGCACAAATTTTATATTACTTCATGTGACATATTTTATGTGTCCATTATTGGCCTAAGGCTAATGTGAGAATATTAGGTTACATTAGGCTTATTTATACATGCATTAGCTTGTTAGGGTTATACTAAGCATTATTTAGGTCTAACTTCAACCTTGTTTGGCTAAGTACAAAAGGTCAAACTTCTAGGGAAAGGTTCGAGATCTGGTATGTTACAACACTCCACCCCTTAAAAGGATTTCATCCTTGAAATCTATTGATCCAAACATAAACAACCCACTACTCTCCACCCCTTAAAAAGGTTTAACCTAACAAGTCAAACTAACAACATTTAGGGTTTCCCACATAACTTTTAGTTGTGAATGTTTTAGAGATTTATGCTATCCATGTAAAAGTCAAAACCAACTAGGGTTGAGTTTTAGGTCTTTGTGTCCCTAACCTAACAATCCTACATAATCATCCAAAAGGTCATAGGATACAAATATAGGTCAACAAACCTTTATATAATTCCACATATTCCTAGTCACATCTCATAGGCAATCTAGGGTTAGTACTAGGTTTAGGGTTTCACTTACAAAACTTCTTGTATCACTTAGTTTAAGAATTCTTTGATAAAATCTAGAAAACATTATTTTTGTACATATAATATTATAAGGAAAAATATTTTTTTGTGAAAACCTTTGCATTTGAAAACTGAAACTAGGGCCCAAAATTAGTGCAAAACCAAGTCACAAACTTTTCATAAAAAGATTTCCTTTCCTACTACCTCATTTCCTAACATGATTTCATACTCAAGTCAAATCCCATTGTATCAAGTTGTGCCAGATATTATCTCAAATCTAGGGTCAACATCTCACCTAAAGTTAACTATCTAAGTCAACGGTTCTAACCAGGGAGACAAAATTGAAATAGTCAGATTCTGATTACCATGGGCTCTGATATCATGTTGTAAGGAGTGGGATCCCAGAGGGGAACCACTCCCTACTAAAATTTTGAATAATAAAACTTCCAATCCAAACACACCTAAAAAGGTATGATGGAGTGGGTGTAAATTTTTCAAATTCTATTAATGGTATTCAAAACAACCAAAGTGTAGTAGAGGAAGCAAATAATGACTATATTCAACTTCTCAACAAGATTACAAAAGTATATCTTAATCTTCCACATAGGGTTTACATGTATGATACAACATAAGGATCTAAGATAGAGGGAAGTCCAAAACATAACAAATTTGTCTCCAAGCTTTAAATCCTTAAGCTATGTCCATATCTTCATTCCATAACATCCAAGTCCTTCACCAAGCATTGGAATCATACAAGAGTAAAGTACTACCCAAGAGGGCATATAAGAAATGATGTCAAAAACTTGATAAATAAAAGCAAAAGATAAGTTCAAAGCATCCATGTGTTTCACCTGTGATAAAACTAGATAATATGAACATGCAGGTAGGAAATAACACATCTACTATAAATGTGGGGTGAGCAGGAACTATATAAATCCACTCTAAATATGAGGTGGCAGAATCTATCAGCATCTTCCTGAGTAGGAATTTAACATCTGCCCAAATATATAAATATGCAGGAATTTAACATCTGCATTCATATGTGGGAATTTAACATCCACATAAAAACACATGCAACATTATACTAGTAGTAACCACATTATGTATAACAAAATATAAACAAGAATACAAGAGATTAAGAGTAAGAGATAACAAGAAGGATGAGAACATCCATCCAAATACCATCACATAATGTGCATATACACATCCACTACTATTGTGGGAAAAGAAGCACATGTCATCAAATAAGTCCAACATGAACAAAGCATAAGAGAGAGAGTCCAAAGGAATATCCATGATCACAAGATCAATATTAAATAAGGTAGTTCACATGAACCATGCTTTTCAAAACAAAATACATTGTGTATAGGATAATGTCCATAGGACCAAAAGAAAGATAATTTAGGTGAATTGCTCAAAAAAAATAATCAGGGATGCAAACCTACCTCTCTTTAGATTCTAAATAGACTAAAGTCACTTATAAATCTAAGTCTAGAACTCCTAAGAACCTATTATTCATATATGTAAATTTTTGGGCAATTTCATATTAATTATACAAACCCTAATAATTACCTTTTTCCTTGAATGAGATTTAGGTTATAAAAATCAAGCCATATTTTAGGTTACCCTTTACTGAGTCCAAAAATATTTCATTATAGTTTTCTGACTTATATATATTTAGTTATGAATTTTTCAAGTTACTATCTATTTAGGAAAATCCATTGAAATCACATATTTTCAACATTTGATTTATGTGACAAAATCAACACCATGATATAGTCCTTATTTTTTTGAATCCAATGACTATTTATTTGTAATTTTTGGATAAGCAGAGAATTAGTTATGAATTTTCAAAAATCAGCCAATTGAATAAATCCACGTCAAGAAAAAACCACAGAGAGAGAAAGAGTGGGCGTGCATACAGAGTTGGCCCAATGGGTATTGGCCAACTCGGTTGGCCCCTCAAACAACTTGGCATCTCGTCTCAAAGTCGTAGCCAAACAACCAGACGTGGAATAATGATATTACCCCTGACGAGAAATCAAAACATGAAAGGAGAAAAGAGGGGTAAGGTCGAGAAAGTATAGGGGTTCATCCCCATCCTTAATTTGGGGACCATGTCTGCGAGGTCTAAAAGCAAGAAATTGAAAAGGGGGGAAAGCAAATTATCGCCTCACGAGCTGATTCAAATGTCAGAACTCCATCTCGCAAGATCGAGGAATAATTCATAGCTCTCCCTAGGTCTCACGATCGCCAGAGATAGGGTGACACAGGTGACCTCTCACAGTTCCAACTGGCCAAACTGGGATAGCATACCTCAGCTCAAAGAAGACTATCCAGCACCACAAATATAGTATAGGGGATGCAAACAACCTTTGGGGCGTGATTTGTAGTAGTCTAATTGCCTATGTTGGCGAGAAGGACAAGATGATGAATGTAGGGGAGGAATAGAGCAAAACATGAGGTATCTTGTGGTATTGATGTGATGGCAATGAAACCCTAGCATATATAGGGTCCATGTAATTGGAAATGAATAAGGAATCGTTTGGAGGAAAAATCGAGAATAACAAATCAGTGGAGAGAGAGATATCGAGGAGAGAAAATCAGAGTTACTATTCACAAAGAACTTGGTCTCCTACCCAAGGTATGTGTAACATACTGGATTTTGGGTACTAAATTTAATTTTGAGCTATTTCCCTCCATCTTGAGCTTATTTAAAATCTTATCCTTCATTCCAAAGACTAGTCAATATTTTGACTAAATTGTCATGGTCTTTGATTCAAATTAAATTGAATTTCTCTTGTATAAATATAGGTATTCGCTTCATTTGAGATATATATTTGCAAACTAGTCCCTTAATATGGCTTCATGAATCATGTTGATTTCAATTTGAATCATTAAGTCGTAGATATCTCAATTTAGCCTCATACTCATGGGATACCCTCATTTGTTCATATGGCTTGGAATATTGGAAAAATAGTAGTTATATTAAAAGTTACACATTATTCATCATGTCGAGATGATAACCCAAGTAGCCAAATAAGTATAGGCATTGATGTCTATGGGTTGCTGAAAACTTAATACATGGTCAAATTTGCAATACAATTGTTTTGGAATAAAATGTTTTCAAATAACTAGTAGATAGTAGTTTTATCATTAAGTGTTATATTCAATACGTTAATCTCTTAACAAGAGTCCCCTGGTCTCTATCCTCTATAATGCCACATTAACCCTGACGGGAGCGTTTCCGTCGACAATCTGTAACGGCTGATTGGGAGAGTCCACATGATCTTAAACCCTAGCCGCTATCACGACCCTTCCCTCGCCAGGAAACGGCAACACAATGGCCATTATTAAGGTCGGACGCCTCCAGCCTCCTCTGATGAACCCAGTCATTTCAGACCCTACGTCCCCGCTATTCTTCACCATAGATACTGATTGCCTTGGAACCACATCCACTGCCCTCTCACCTGCTTGCCACATCCATGGCGGCAAGCACTAGTCACCTCTCGACTCTCCTCTCAATCGGCTTGCACCCGCCACCACCATTACCAATGCTCCCCATTGCTACGCCTCTACCACCATCAGTGGCAACCCTAGCGAAGAGACTCAACCTGCAGACTTCACCATGGCCGCCTGAAGTGCTGCTGCGATCAGCTCTGCCGCCCACCAGCCTTACTAATCACCTGCTTGGCAATGGTAAAGACGGATCTACAAGCAACTATGATGGAGGCATATCTTCCCTCTACTGCACCTTCGTTCCCTCAATCTGTCGAGATCAATCATAGCACCTCTAGTCCCCATCGTCTCCTCCTTGTCAACAGAGCCCAGCCACGACAGTGCCCTACAGAGCCTCAGTATTTCTCTACCTCCTCCGTCCTTCGGCCTTGTCGCGCCTCCAGGCCAGTACAGGGTCAGGCCAACAATACCAGGATCCCTCGAGGTTGCTAGCAAACTCCATAACTTGCCTAGACTGCCACCTGCAGTGAAGACCACTGCTGCCATCACCGCATGGGAACCACCATCGACATATGACGTCCTCTAGTCGGCCAATTGACTTAACTATCCACTCTCATCCCTGCCTCCTCTCCCCTTCCAACTTGCTGCGCAGCCGGCCTGTACCGGCTGCAATCAACAGCCGCAAGCAACAACCGTCAACCACCGCCCCCGACTCTGGCTCCCAGCATAATCCACCACCGGCGGCCTGCCACCACCACGGTGCCTCGCCAGCAAACAGACTGCTGATGGCCGCCGATCCACTACGAAAATGACTGACTCCTTCAAGCATCACAGCACCATCAACATGGCGTAGGATCACGACATCCACCTGACATGAAGCCTACCGTAACGTAGCCAGTACAGACTCCCATCCTCCTCCGGCCATCGACGCAGCTCTACCTGGTCGCCTTCCTTTCCTTCACCAACCTCCCTAGAACCCAGATGATCGTGGCTGATCATACGAGATCTTAGCAAGGCTGACGACCACCTAGCGCCGCCCCCACAGCCACCACCACCACCAGCACAATTGACCTACAATCGTGGCCACCACAGATCTATAGAGCTGGTGTTTTGTGATTGATAAACCTTGAGTCGGTTGTTACTCCTTTTCCCATTCACCCGGCCTGCAGAACTCTCTGACCTACAGGGTCGTGTTGTAACTGGCATAGGTCACCTGACCATCACCGAGCGACGGTGACAGATCTGAGGCCTCTACTGCCTTCCGATTACCAAAGGCGGAGCAACCAGCAACCGACCCAAACTCAGAATAGTTCGTCCATCCCCCTGGATGAGAGGTAATCCCGACTCCTCCGCTTCCCAGTTTGATTAGTTACCTATTCGATCAACCACAACCGTAGTATGAGGCTTAATCAGTAAAACTAAAATGCAGATCGTGACCTTCCTAAATCACTAGACTAATTAATACCTAAGATATGCATATGGATGACCTTAAGTAAATATAAATAGAAGATGCACATCAAAGATCTATACAGGTCTCAACTAATGAACATGTGTATATGCCAGATCCTAGGATCGATATAACATAAACTATAATCGTATATGCATATTATGACTTAGGTGTATCTTGGTCTTATTTGACACACATGTACATATATGTAGAGAGGAAGTAATACATCATTAGAAGTTAAAGAAAATCAACAAAAGACCAAATTAATAGAACCCATGGTTTTTTTGATGCGAAATAGAACCCATGGTTTTAAAGTATAGTTAGCCTCACATTAATTATTCCAAATGATGACACATTAATGGTTATTTTCCACCTCATTAAGGGATAATTAAATAAATTAAGAATACAAATGGGTGAATGAGAAAATGAATTTGGTATTTCTATGTTTGTTGTTACCAATAAAGATTAGTAATTTATACCTCAATAAATGTGTAACGCTTTCATAAAACTAGCATGTACATTATATATATGCATTTGGTTTGTACTAGTGTATTACTAAATGGGTACTATATAACATATGAGTATATGAATCATATAAATATTGGATAAGAATGATGATATATGTGACTACAGGTAAAACAATGACAACTACATCAATGAACCTAGCGATCTCTGGATAATACATTATAACCACTTAGTGTGAATATGAGATATTATAATAAGGGGCACAATAGTAATATCACATAATTAGAAATTGAGAAGTGTGTCTAAGAAAAGAACTGTATAATGACTCAAAATATTTCTCATTTCTAGATTTTGCAACTTTGTGGCTCTGTGGATCTTGATTATGAAAATGTTGGACTCTTGTTTATATAAGGTACTAAATTCTCTATTCTTTTATTGAACTATTTGCCTCCCTCTTGAGTTTCATATATAAAAGTTTTTGCAAACTGGTGAACAAATATTTGTGTTAGCCTTTCCCTTTTTGTTGAAGTTCACCACGACTAGATTTTGAATATTGAACATTATTGAGAAATTGAAGTATTATTAGATTTTGATATTGGCACAAAAACTCGAAATATTGGCTAAGAGCTATGGCTCACTAGTTTCGGTGGGTTACGACCCCAACCCTGCGCAGTGGATAATGGACAATTAGAGGTCCCCCAGTACTAGTTACCCCCACAGGCGAAGTGTCATTCTCTCATAGAGGGGAGAACACTAGGCACCTAGCCACTGGCGAAGACAAAATATTAGATTGATTGTGCTAATAGATAAATCCTTGCATTTTGAATTATTGGATATCTTGATACTGGTTTAATGAAAAATTGTTCCATTTTAATCTTGATATTGGTATCTCTTTATCATTTTATAGTTGCCTCTTTGAATTATTGTATCTTTTTGTAATTAGCATGGTAACTAGACTATTCTTGTGTTACCTCCATAATCCACCAAGCAATCTTACCTAAAGCTAATACCATAACTCTTTATTTTAAAAATAGCTCAATAATGGATTTAGTACCAGCCTAGCTGACCTTTATTTTTTCCCTTCAATGGGGTCCATGTGTGGTTTTGTTCCTTTTGGGAACTCATGGACATGTGATACAAAGGAGAAATAGATGAGACGTGCAGGAGCTGTCCTCTGTTGAAGATTAGATGGAATCAGTTCTTATTTTCAATCTTGTAATATTATGTTTGTAAACTTCCGCAACTCTGATGTACAAGCATGATTGTAATAAAGATTGTTTATATTTTGATACATTTTGTAAATATTTGATCGTAAAGATCGGGTCTTTACAACATGGTATCAAAGCCATAAACAGTCGACACTCATGCATGTCACATGGAAGTTAGGATTAAAAACTAGCATACTTAGAACTTAGTCCATTAGTTTAGAACCAACCCTAGTCTTGTTAACCTTATCTAATTATATAGAAATAGTAACTCAGGAGGAGCTAATTTTTCACAATGTCATATGACTTACCAATTAGTGAATATAAAACACCACCATATTAGTAGAGATTAGTCAGGGTGTCAGAAAATGTGAACAACCTAGTAAGTGGATGGTAAATAGTAAAACTAGAAGTATAAGTTTGAATTTGTGTACAACATTCGTATTCCCTATACAATAAGTGAATTATTGAGTTAAATAGTTAGTATGGAGAATGTTGGAAAAAAAGGTGATTGTGACTTACTCATCGCATTGATTTTGGCCAATTTCAGTTTTGCATCGAATGTTTTTCACAAGAATTTTTTTTTATAATACTATATGTACAAAGAAATATGATTCTATGAGATTTTATCGAAAATTTCTTGAGCTAAGTCACAATCATGGGATGAGAAAAACATTAGAGAGTCACATGGAATCATTAAAACCCATAGTTGGGGGTTAAGAGAGTGAAGTTAGATTGTGGTTGACATGCTATATAGACCCATACTTGAACCCTTACGAGTAATGGAGAGTAATACTTGACATAGACCGTGGTCGTGCCGATTTTGGGACGAAATCCCCTTTTAGGGGAGATGAGTTGTAACATACTGGATTTTGGGTACTAAATTTAATTTTGAGCTATTTCCCTCCATCTTGAGCTTATTTAAAATCTTGTCCTTCATTCCAAAGACTAGTCAATATTTTGACTAAATTGTCATGGTCTTTGATTCAAATTAAATTGAATTTCTCTTGTATAAATATAGGTATTCGCCTCATTTGAGATATATTTGCAAACTAGTCCCTTAATATGGCTTCATGAATCATGTTGATTTCAATTTGAATCATTAAGTCGTAGATATCTCAATTTAGCCTCACACTCATGGGATACCCTCATTTGTTCATATGGCTTGGAATATTGGAAAAATAGTAGTTATATTAAAAGTTACACATTATTCATCATGTCGATATGATAACTCAAGTAGCCAAATAAGTATAGGCATTGATGTCTATGGGTTGCTGAAAACTTAATACATGGTCAAATTTGCAATACAATTGATTGTATTGTTTTGGAATAAAATGTTTTGAAATAACTAGTAGATAGTAGTTTTATCATTAAGTGTTATATTCAATACGTTAATCTCTTAACAAGAGTCCCCTGGTCTCTATCCTCTATAACGCCACATTAACCCTGACGGGAGCGTTTCTGTCGACAATCTGTAATGGCTGATTGGGAGAGTCCACATGATCTTAAACCCTAGCTGCGATCACGACCCTTCCCTCGCCAGGAAACAGCAACACAATGGCCATTATTAAGGTCGGACGCCTCCAGCCTCCTTCGATGAACCCAGTCGTTTCAGACCCTACGTCCCCGCTATTCTTCACCACAGATACTGATAGCCTTGCAACCACAACTGTTGCCCTCTCACCTGCTTGCCACATCCATGGCGGCAAGCACTAGTCGCCTCCCGACTCTCTTCTCAATCGGCTTGCACCCGCCACCACCATTACCAACGCTCCCCATTGCTACACCTCTACCACCATCAGCGGCAACCCTGGCGAAGAGACTCAACCTGCAGACTTCACCATGGCCACCTGAAGTGCTGCTGCGATCAGCTCTGCCGCTCACCAGCCTTACTGATCACCTGCTCGGCAATGGTAAAGACGGAGCTACAAGCAACTATGATGGAGGCATATCTTCTCGCTACTGCACCTTCGTTCCCTCAATCTGTCGAGATCGATCATAGAACCTCTAGTCCCCATTGTCTCCTCCTTGTCAACAGAGCCCAGTCGCGACAGTGCCATACAGAGCCTCAGTATTTCTCTACCTCCTCCTTCCTTCGGCCTTGTCGTTCCTCCAGGCCAGTACAGGGTCAGGCCAACAATACAAGATCCCTCGAGGTTGCTAGCAAACTCCAGAACTTGCCTAGACTGCCACCTGCAGTGAAGACCACTGCTGCCATCACCGCATGGGAACCACCATCGACATATGACGTCCTCTAGCCGGACAATTGACTTCAGTATCCACTCTCATCCCTGCCTCCTCTCCCCTTCCAACTTGCTGTGCAGCTGGCCTGTACCGGCTGCAATCAACAACCGCAAGCCACAACCGTCAACCACCACCCCCGACTCTGGCTCCCAGCAGAATCCACCATCGGTGGCCTGCCACCACCACGGTGCCTCGCCAGCAAACAGACTGCTGATGGCCGCCAATCCACTACGAAAACGATTGACTCCTTCAAGGATCAGCAGCACTGTCAACATGGCGCAAGATCACGACATCCACCTGACATGAAGCCTGTAGTAACGTAGCCACTACAGACTCCCATCCTCCTCCGGCCATCGACGCAGCTCTACCTGGTCGCCTTCCTTTCCTTCACCAACGTCCCTAGAACCCAGATGATCATGGCTGATCATACGAGATCTTAGCAAGGCTGACGACCACCTAGCGCCGCCCCCACAGCCACCACCACCACCAGCACAGCCGACCTACAATCGTGGCAACCACAGATCTGTAGAGTTGGTGTCTTGTGATTGATCAACCTTGAGTCGGCTGTTACTCCTTTTCCCATTCACCCGGCCTACAGAACTCTCCGACCTGCAAGGTCGTGTTGTAACCGGCATAGGTCACCTGACCATCACCCAGCGACAGTGACAGATCTGAGGCCTCTACCGCCTTCTGATCACCAAAGGCAGAGCAACCAGCAACCGACCCAAACTCAAAATAGTTTGTCCATCCCCCTGGATGAGAGGTAATCCCGACTCCTCTTCTTCCCAGTTCGATTAGTTACCTATTCGATCAACCACAACGATAGTATCAGGCTTAATCAGTAAAACTAAAATGCAGATCGTGACCTTCCTAAATCACTAGACTAATTAATACCTAAGATATGCATATGAACGACCTTAAGTAAATATAAATAGAAGATGCACATCGAAGATCTATATAGGTCTCAACTAATGAACATGTGTATATGCCAGATCCTAGGATCGATATAACATAAACTATAATCGTATATGCATATTATGACTTAGGTGTATCTTGGTCTTATTTGACACACATGTACATATATGTAGAGAGGAAGTAATACATCATTAGAAGTTAAAGAAAATCAACAAAAGACCAAATTAATAGAACCCAGTGTTTTAAAGTATAGTTAGCCTCAAATTAATTATTCCAAATGATGACACATTAATGGTTATTTTCCACCTCATTAAGGGATAATTAAATAAATTAAGAATACAAATGGGTGAACGAGAAAATGAATTTGGTATTTCTATGTTTGTTGTTACCAATAAAGATTAGTAACTTATACCTCAATAAATGTATAAAGATTTCATAAAACTAGCATGTACATTATATATATGCAATTGGTCTGTACTAGTGTATTACTAAATGAGTACTATATAACATATGAGTATATGAATCATATAAATATTGGATAAGAATGATGATATATGTGACTACATGTAAAACAATGACAACTACATCAATGAACCTAGCGATCTCTCGATAATACATTATAACCACTTAGTGTGAATATGAGATATTATAATAAGGGGCACAATAGTAATATCACATAATTAGAAATTGAGAAGTGTGTCTAAGCAAAGAACTGTATAATGACTCAAAATATTTCTCATTTCTATATTTTGCAACTTTGTGGCTCTGTGGATCTTGATTATGAAAATGTTGGACTCTTGTTGATATAAGGTACTAAATTCTCTATTCTTTTATTGAACTATTTGCCTCCCTCTTGAGTTTCATATATAAAAGTTTTTGCAAACTGGTGAACAAATATTGTTGTTAGCCTTTCTCTTTTTGTTGAAGTTCACCACGACTAGATTTTGAATATTGAACATTTTTGAGAAATTGAAGTATTATTAGATTTTGATATTGGCACAAAAACTCGAAATATTGGCTAAGAGCTTTGGCTCACTAGTTTTGGTAGGTTACGACCCCCAACCCTGCACAGTGGATAATGGACAATTAGAGGTCCCCCAGTACTAGTTACCCCCACAGGCGAAGTGTCATTCTCTCATAGAGGGGAGAACACTAGGCACCTAGCCACTGGCGAAGACAAAATATTAGATTGATTGTGCCAATAGATAAATCCTTGCATTTTGAATTATTAGATATCTTGATACTGGTTTAATGAAAAATTGTTCCATTTTACTCTTGATATTGGTATCTCTTTATCATTTTCTAGTTTCCTCTTTGAATTATTGTATCTTTTTGTAATTAGCAAGGTAACTAGACTTTTCTTATGTTACCTCCATAATCCACCAAGTAATCTTACCTAAAGTTAATACCATAACTCTTTATTTTAAAAATAGCTCAATAATGGATTTAGTACCAGCCTAGCTGACCTTTATTTTTTTCCCTTCAATGGGGTCCGTGTGTGGCTTTGTTCCTTTTGGGAACTCATGGGCAGGTGATACAAAGGAGAAATAGATGAGACGTGCAGAATCTATCCTCTGTTGAAGATTAGATGGGAACCAATTCTTATTTTCAATCTTGTAATATTATGTTTGTAAACTTTCGCAACTCTGATGTACAAGCATGATTGTAATAAAGATTGTTTATATTTTGATACATTTTGTAAATATTTGATTGTAAAGATTGAGTCTTTACAGTACGAGGCAACCTATTGGCCCTCAGATCATGGATCAGATTGTCCATGTTAAATCTAAAATCTTAGATGGCGTGTGACAATAAATATGATACCAAATCTAATTCGACTAAAGTGTGAAATAAATTATTTCATATTTTCTCTCTCCTCTTTTTAGGGTGCAAACAAGCCCCAAATTTAATGATAATTGACACACAACCTATTTTGGATATGAGGAATCTTAATATGTAATTAGTTTTGCCTTTTGAGAACTTTTGATGAGTTAAATAAACCAAATCCTATTTTCTCTTTCCTCATTCATTAATGATTTTAAAATTCTCAAAATTTTATGAAACTTCACCCACAAGTCACATTAAATGTGTTGATTATGAGTTTGCTATAAATTTTACATGTTGGAGTTATTTGTTCATTTATTTAATATTTTGAAGGTTCTACACACTATCTCTCCTAATTTCATCGTTTAACCAAACATCTTCCAAATTAGATGAAAATTCACCCAAAGGTTATATTTATTATGTAGATTAAGATTATTTTCCTCTTTTGGAGTCATTTAATATTTTATATGATATTTTGGGGAAATCACAGATCTTCATATCCAAAATAAATTAAATTAATTATTATTATGTGATTAAAGTGAAACTTGACTCCCAATGTAATTGGGCCCCAAGGAACATGATTCTTAACTTAGATTCCACTTTTGGGATTTTTTTAATGTGTTATGTCAGAATTAATATTGATGGCTATTATTATCACATTATTTCATTATTATTACTCTTTCTCATTCAATTATGTTCCATATCTTAATATTATCACCAAAAGAATTATGTGTGATTATTAGCACGAATTTTATATTACTTCATGTGACATATTTTATGTGTACATTATTGGCCTAAGGCTAATGTGAGAACATTAGATTACATTAGGGTGATTTATACATGCATTACCTTGTTAGGGTTATACTAAACATTATTTAGGTCTAACCTCAACCTTGTTTGGCTAAGTCGAAAAGGTCAAACTTCTAGGGTCGGGTTCGAAATCCAGTATGTTATAAGTTTTTTCCCGAAAAACTATGATCTAGATGGGAAGGACCTTATCTAATAAAAAAGGTATATCCATCTGGGACTGTGTTTATTTGTGAGAAAGAAGGAGCGAAAGAATTTACTGTGAATGGTCAAAGGTTGAAATCAGTTGTTGAAGTTGGGCCAGATAGAGCAAACCAAGGTTTTTGATATTGTGATGCTAGTTGAGGAACACCAGCTTGATGAAGAGATGTACTTGAATGCACATGAGATGGATATCTACTTCAAAGATTCTTTAAAAATTCTATGAGGATGATCAACTTTAAGAATCAATAAGCCTGAATGAAGGCGTAAAATCTAGATCTAGTGGGAGGCAACCCACCTAGGTTTGGGGACTTTTTCACCCAACCTTCACTTTTTGATAATTTTACATTGTTTTTACAAGATTCCAAGAACACACACACTCACACTTGTGCTTGATAGTTTTGTTTTAGTTTTGATGATTTGACAGGAAAGACATGTGAAAGTTGAGAACGAAATGTTTTTCAGTGAAAGATGATTGATACAACATCAAGTGGGTCGACAAAAATGATTGGAGTAAGAATGATGGAATGATTTTATGATTTTGGAATATTTTTGAACTTGGAGTACCCAGCACGGCTGTGCTGGCATATTGCATTTAATAGGGAAAACTCGAGTTTTGGGCATGGGTAGCATGACCGTGCTGGCCACCATGACCATTCTGGCATTTTACCAAAATGGTCGTGCTGGCTAGAATGGCCATGTTGTCCCGGGCCTAATACTTAAGTAACTCAATTTTGCCAGAGCTAGCATGACCAAAACATCATTTGATCGACCCAGAATGGCTATTCCACGCGGAGAAGTGATTAGGGCAATCTCCATTCACCCCCAAATCACCTCGTCTTGCTCCCAAACTCCATATTTGAGTTCCCTTTGGCCCCCAATCACCTTCCTCAACCTCAAGCTCAATTTTCCACTCTCCATTACCATCTATTTCTCCATCTCCAAGGAGATTCCACCCCTACAACCCGGAAGCACATTTGTTGTTGTTCTTGCTCATTTTCCGCCAAAGAACTTTGCAAAGATGAAGAGCATGGACAAAGAAATCAAGAAGGGGGTAGAGAAGACAATGAACACCCTCACCGAAGGCAAATTCCGCACCAAGTGGGCCTCTAATGTGTCGCAACAGTCCCACAACACATCATCATTGTCTAATTTGATTGTGCAATCCCTTCAATGGTCGGTATCGATGAGTGCATCATGACACTGATCCTCCTCAAGTGGTCACACATCGTACCCAAGCTACAACAACCCCAGCGAGGAGGAGGAAAAGAAGAGATGGAGAACATCGTCAATTTGGTGGACATTGATGCACCGGCTAGAGAGAGGACGACCAAGAAGGCTATTGCTGTGTTGGCTTCAAAATGACCTCCACGCCTGACTCTAGCGAGACGCTCTACTTCATCGACACAACCACACACCACTCAATAGCCCATTAGGCGCCAGTTGGTGATCGAGGAAGAAGACGAAGATGCACTCGTTCAGATGGTGTCCTTAAAGTTGGACACAAGTTTGGTGTCACACACATAGGAAGAGAAGGAGGTAGATGACACTGAGAGTGATGATATGGAAGATGAGCTAGTGGACTTCATGTCCAAGATGGAGGACGATAGGATGGTGTGTCGGGAAGCAGCCCGAGGAACTTGCTTATGGGAGAGGCACAATAAGGAAATTGTTCGCAAGACCCCTCCACCCTGAGTGCTTAACAAGGAGGGTGATGCCTACTAGATATGCATGTATGGCTACAATACAAGCTTTAGGGATCAACTATGTGTATCAGGATCAAATGCAATGATGTGGGCTCTACATGATCTTGAATGAGGTTACATAAACCTACTTGGATTTGATTCATGAATTCTTTGCAAACATTGGAAAAGGTATAGTACCAAGGTGAAGATGCCATCAGGTTCAAGCTAAATAACTCAAAACATGTGCTTAAAGTTTCCCAAATCAATGCTATATTTGCCCCTGATTCAGAAATGGCAAAGAATTTCAATGAGGGAAGACTTGACAAGAATGGGAAAGAAAATTACTCCAAGATGTGGAAGGCTATTACTGGTCAAGCAACTTTTTTTGTAGGAAAATCCAAGACCAGCAAGATTTACAATCCCTTCATGAGATATCTATAGAAGGTCCTAGAAAACACCTTGTTTGGCCGTTATGACAATCAAGGTTTTTGTTTGTAAAAAGATTTGTATGGGATGGCCACTGTAGTAAGTAAGGGATTTGTAAACATTGGAGATATGGTGATTGACCACTTGAAGACAATCCCCTCTAAGAGTAAAAATCCATTCATCATGGGGGGGAATTATCACCACAATGGCAAAGGAAGTGGGATGCAATCTAGATGGGCTTACCAAGGTAGAAGAAAGAAAATATTTTGATCTAAACTATCTTGTTAGGTCCCAAATCAGCTTCCTTAAAGATAAAAAAATCTTTTATATTCTGAACTCCGGGTACCCTGGAATCACCTTGGAACTTCCATACCACGCCACCCCCTGCTCATGGATGTGGGACCACCAAATAACTTTTTGGGTTTGATATCACAATATGAGGAGGAGCATCCAAGAGAGGGGTTTAGAACACCAAACATGGACTTACCTGAAGAAGGAGGAGAGACAAATGTGCCAAAGCAGCATCACATACTTGAGCATCCATGCCGCACACGACAGAGAATTGAGGATTTTGATGTGCAACCACCTCCAAAAAATGCATACGACATGTCACCCATTCATGCACAGTTGGAGGAAATTCAATAGACACAATAGGCCATGTGGTTAGATCAGCAACAAATGCATCATCAGATCAACCACATGTACCAGTATCAGCATGCGTAAGTACAGAGGAACCCTGAATGGGGGGAAGATTTTTGGGGAGGACTATCTGGTTACTAGGAGACATACCCGCCTCCATAGGCAGACTAATGGGGCCACTATTACCTGCATCCACCCCCACAGGCCGGTCCATCACATGATCCCACACCGCCAGAGCAGTGACATCTACCCTACCATTCCTAAGCTTTAGTTTCATGTTGAGGACATCATGATTCAAAAGTTTGGGTTGGTAGGGAGGTATGCCCTCTTTCTTAGCTTATTTTGTCGATGTATGTCTCATCTGATCTCTGTTTAGTTATTGATTTCTTTTTTTGTATATATTTCCTTTTTCTTGCATCCATGCATACATGCAGTTCAATTTCATGCATTTTTGCGTAACTTTTCAAAAAAATTGCTCTTTTAGCTCTTTCATGTGATGCATTGCATTATGATGTAGATTTTGATAATTTTTGTGTGTTTTTAATTAGGATTTGCTACTTTATGTTTTAATTTCCCTAAAAGTTAGGTTTAGATGTGTTTAAATGCAAATTGGCACCATTTTGGCCAATGTTGCCCAAACTTGATTGTTCTTGCCTAAAAGCATGTTTTAACTTAATCTTTATGTTTTAACTCCACTGTTTGAAATTAAAATGTTGGTCTATGAAAAATGCATGCCATTTTCTTAGAGTTTATTTCTATATGGTCTTGATTGTTGACTTTTTATATGTTCATCACCTCTCTCGAGTTTGTGAATGTTTTGGTTGAATTGTGATTTGAGCAAGCTATGAATGCTTAGAGTCAATGGAGTCACATGATATAAATATGAATCTCATGTTGTTCAATCATGTGGTATGATATCATTTGATGAAATGTTGGATTAGTTTTCATGTAGGAAATATTATGTTGCGGACTACACTAATGACCCCTCTTTGATCTGACTCTTATCTCACCATCTTCATACCTCTCCACCTCATGAAAGGATGTCTTAGAGCACATATTTTGCCTTGGCCACTTCAAAAAGTTTGGGGTGGCCATATCTACATCTCCCCGCTTCACTCTTTCCACCATATGCCCTACCTACATCAAGGGAAAAGAAAAGAAAACAAAAAAAGAAAAAAAAGAAAACGATGCTCATGTTTAAGAGCATCTAAATAAATAAAAGATGAGTGTGTAAAAGCACTCCAAAATCTTACCACAATACTTTCTTCTATTTTCATACCCATTGAGCTAGAAAACATCAAACCTAGCTCACTTTATCATTTCTACAGTCATGTGGGTCATTTGGGGTGGTTTGAGGCATAAGATTGAATGCATGAAAGTGAAACAACACTCCCAATCATCATTGATTAACACCAACATGAAACGGTACACCCAGAACAACATGAAGGACATATGGAAAGCTTGTCTATTCTATGCTCTATGTTTGAAGCTTGTATGCTCAGTGCTCATTTCATGATTAGTTTATGAAAATGGACAGGAGATAGGTGGAACACATGTACTCAGTCACTTTTAAGATCATTTTATCAATAATCATCTTTTGCAATGCATGCTTCATTCTCATTTATTGAAATAAAACTGAAGAGAGAGATTAACTTGGAGCATACTTGAGGACAAGTATGTTTTAAGTTTGGTGTGGTGATGCAACCCTATTTTAGAGCTTCATATTGTGTCTTTTTGTATCTCAATCACATCTAAACATAGTAGAATGCAAGTTAAATTTCCCAATATGCATATTATTGTCAAATGCACTTATGGACGTTCTTTGCATACTTTTTACGTACTTGGACCATTCTTTGGATGGATGAGAGAGAAGGAAGGAGTTCTAGGAGTCCTCCACTCATGGAGGTGTCCAAAGAAGTCTCCAAATCTCCCTCAACCTACCCCTAATGGCCAAGGGTCGACATGAAGTAAAGAAGTCCATGGATGATGAAGATTCAAGTTGATTTTGCTACTAAAGATCCCTTCAAGGTCATGGTGCCAAGGAATGGCCGTGCTGGCCAATGTCAAAGTTACAGAGAAAAACTCAAAAATTGCAAGATACAACAACATCGCCACCATGGTCATGCTACCCAACACGACCGTTCTATGAAGCCCCCAAAATGGATGTGCTTCCCAACACGGCTGTTACAACCCCAATTTTGTGTATGTTTTCATAATTGAAATGTAAAGATTTTATAAATTGGACTTAATTAAAAAGGTTGTATGTTTTTCTTCAAACAATGGATTACTTTGCAAATATCCCTTTTGTTAGGAATTTCGTGATTCCTATTATTAGATTAATGCATTAATGGATATAAAAAAAGAAGTCTATTAAGAAAGAAATTTGAATTAATGAGGAAATTATAAGAATTATGTAGAAATCATATGGTGGTGCCTTTCGTGGCCTTTTGTAATAAAAGAAAAGGGTTTATATAAAGTAGTATTTCTTTTCTTTCCTCATTGGTGTTAAGATTATATAATCTTGGAAATTGATTTGGCGGATAGTTGTAATACTCCTTGCCACTTTTGGATTAAGAAGTAAGATACAAGGAGGACTCTTTCTATATATGTAATTATGTATGGAAACCCAAGATAATTAAATAAGGGAACAATCTAGAATAGGTGTTTCACCTTTGATGGGTTGCTAACCAAGTGCTTTAATCGAGAAGTTGGCAATTTATCCAATAAGGAAAGTGGGATGGAAACCTCTAATATCCTTACCTTGTTTAACGATGGCACTGCCAAGTTATATATAAACACCTAAGGAAACTAGAACCATGCAGACTCACGAACCCTAAGTGCTACGAACTATATATATAGGGATAGACCCCATCCCTTCACATAGAGGGAACCTCACCTCTCTTTTCCCTGTCATCTGCTCCTAGTCTAGGCAGTGTTCTTCTATGAAGCTGTTGGAATCCTGGTCAGCCAACCATTGTTACCTCTTGGTGAGGCACTGGCAGCCATGATAAAGGAAGACAGGGAGCAATGGGAGAAGGGCGAGGGGGTGTCGAGGACGGACCAAGGTTGAACTTTGCAACCGTGTCACGTACCCCCAACTTGTACAGTTGTCACTGTAGTAGGTTAGGTCGGGGCATCTTGCAGAGATGAAGAGGACCTTAGGCTACTGTCGAGGACACCCTACCACAATCTGACTTTCTGGCAAGTCAAGCGAGGTGGGTGCCCAACCTTGGTGGGCGCTGAAAATGCGACGGTGCGTCACAGAGTAGGTTGCAGACGTCAAGTGTGCGGGAGGCCAGGAGAATCTGGGGGAACATCACCCTTAGCCTTAGGGATGCTCGGCATGCTGAGATCGCCTCTGTGACACCACGAGGAAGGGGCGGCAGAGCTTGTGCAGGATGTGGAGTCGGTGACCTGTCTGTGGAGCCGACAGCGGGCGCATGGCTTCACGTCGTTGTAGGCGTCACGTGAAGGAAGGAGAAGATAGAGCCAAAAGACTCATCTGCCCAAGCATGCATGTTCAACAACCAAGGGCATGGGGGTCCTTTCACACCTAATCAAGAGACAGACTAGATTAATACAAGGTAATCTTTTTTCTACTAATGTGGCAACACATGATTGGTCCAGATAATGATAACTTCAAATAATTCTAGAAATAAAATGGTAATTCAGAATTAGGCAAGTTATATATGAATTTTGCTCAGAAAAATGTGAGGAATCCACTAAAAATAGTTTTGAAGCTTAATTCTGATTGCAATTCAAAAAGTATGTAAAGATGCTATCTTTAATGGTTTAATTAATGCAAAACCCAAATCTTTGGTGATTAATGATTTGGGAAAGGTTAAATGGATGTTTAAAGAAGGTATTATCCTATTAATTATAAAAAGGTACATTAAGAACAAAAAGGATGAACTTTGCACATAACTAGTTTAATTTAGAGTTTCATGCGTATAATTATGCTTTGATGGGCCTTGAAACCGTAATATTAGTAAATGTGACTCTTAATGGTTTCAATTATGCAAAATCATGAATATATCCAATATATGATGATTCTAAGCTATTTTGGGTATAAAGGTTTCTAATTGTGAATAGATACCCTTAATATGGTAATTAGGGTTTTCTAATGGATAAAATGTGGAATTAGTAATAAATGGAGTTCATAGGTGAATTGGACCACAATAAACTATGAATTGATGATAAATGAGCATAATGATCTTGTCATGGATTAAAAGGATAAAAATGGTAGCTTTAATCTAAAAGAGGGTTAATGGACTTAATTGATGGATAATTATGCTTTTTCTGATATCAGGGTTATATGTTGTTAAAAGATCACCTAAGTATCTTTCATGAAGAATAGATGAGATAATTAGGGTTTAAAATAGTAAGAGATGAAAGGAAACCCTAAAAGTGGACTAGAAACCCTAGGAAGAGAGCAAGGTTTAATAGATCTTGATGGCATGATCGATAATAGGAAATTGTATGATTATTTCAAGATCTCATTGTATGTGCTTGGTTGCTTGGATTTCTTACTTGCATGGAATATTTCTGTCTCAGATCAGCCTAACAGATATTTGGTTACGCTTATGAATATCTTGCATTAGTTTTTTGAGGTTTTCTGAAGTTTTCCTCGATGACTTGAATTAAACTATTGGATGAATTTAATTCATGCAAACTATAATGTGGATATGACTATCACTTAAGATATGTGCCTACTAGCTCATATCCTAGTCCCCTCTGTGGCTTAATGGTTTGACCTAGTACATTGCTACCTATGGGGTAGGTCCATCAGGTCATTGGATGACTTAGTACATGGCTACCAATGGGGTAGGTCCATCAAGTCACCTTGAGTCAGGTATTGGGCTACCTTTAGGTAAGGCCATGCGACTCTATAACCCTAAGTATTGGCTACCTGTGAGGTAGGGCCATGGGGGTAAGGATCTACCATATGAGAGAGGTAGTATCTGAGTCCACTGCAGGGACAGAATAGAGATAAGGGGATAGGTATGGATTGAGTAGTATTGCTTAAGACGTAATCTTGGCTGTTAAATGATAATTGGTTTATTACATTGTTATCTTAATTGCATGATTATTGTTTCTCCCACATACCAGCTTTATGATGACCGACGTTTTGTTGTCGGCATTTTAGGTACAAGTGAAAAGAACAAACAGTAAAGTGGCATATGTGGAATTAAATATAAATTAAAGTACGAAGGAGGATTAGTTAGAATACACTCCATATGTGGATAGAAATAGTTAACCAAGTTTTTGAAAAAGGTATGCAAAGTTAATTTTTTTACAACCTTTCAGTTTAGTTGGTAGAATTTGATCATTATTATAGATTATTTGTCGAACCTTTGATCTGGAAATTAGGATAACGGCTCTGACCTCTTGGTCTCCCTTAATTGGAGGTTACTGGGAGGTGGGGTCGTTACAACGGCCATTCCACCAAAAGTCAAAACGGGCATGCTTAAGGGAATGACATCACCTCCAACTCACTCACCACGGTCATGCTACCCAACACAGTCGTTCTACCAAGCCTCCACCATGGTCGTGCTGCCCAGCATGAACATGCTGCCAACTTCCATTTTACCATCTCAACCTGTGATTTTTCCACTTTCATAGAACGACCGTTCCACACCACCATGGTCGTTCCTACCCCTACCCACCACGGTCGTGCTACTACCTAAACCCTAGCATTTTCTACACTATTTTTCCAACAATGCCCCTACTTACCCTATTGCTCCACCACCACCTCTATATATATATATATATATATATATATATATATATATATATATATATATATATATATATATATATATATATATGGGTAGAGGACACAATACTAGGTTATCTACCATTACTCCCCTTGCATTTATGCTCCCCATCCACCATTTCCACCTAATTTCTACCGTAGAAACCTAGTTTTCTAGGTTTTCTACCATAATCCCCTTCATTTCCATGCCCATCATCCACCTTAGAGGAGGGAAGTCACCCTACAACATCTATGAGGTGAAGGAGAAGGATCTACTTCTATCTCCATGGAGTCCTATTCCCTTCTTCTCTTTTCTTTTATCTTTTCTTTGAGCATGTCTAGCTAAGCCCCTAGTGGTGGGCTGTTTGGGGTTAAAATATGACTTTGATACCATGTTGGGGGAAAATAACTTGTAATGAACATAATTTCATTCTATGATGATTGCCACTTGTTTCTATCTCATTTCACATTATCTTGCATGTGGTTTGTACTTTTAAGCATAAATTGCTTATTTTGTGATGCTTGATGACGCTTAGCTTATATGGGAAATTGAAATGTATGTGGCAATCTTAGGAATGGCTCTTAGGTCTAATTAGTGGATCCCTATCTAGCCCCCTTTGTTTGTACATACATCTTCCTTCTTCTACAAGTGAGTGTGAGATCTAAGTATCTTGTGTAAGAGTGATTAGTGCAATTGCCTAGAGCTTCCTAAAGGCTAGATGGCAAGTAACATAAGGTGAAATACCCTGATCTCTACTCCCATTCCTACCCTTGGCTCTTAATTTCCCTAATACAACTTACCCTAGAAACCTAGACTTGACAAGTCCTACTAGAAATACACCTAATTGTAGTTCTCCAACAAGTAGTATAGGGTATATTCTAATAGAACTTGCCTTGTTGTTTGGTTTGGTAATATAGATTGAAATGTGAGATGTGCATGCTATGTTGACCTTCTTCCAACTAATATCAAATCACATTCCCAAACGGCCCACCTATCCAATCAAATTGCTTAAAACATAACTTGTCATCTTAGCTTGTTAATGCTAGTTTACCTTAATTGCCTTTATTGCCTATAGTTATTGCTTAGTCTTGTTATTTAGGGTTAACCTACACTACTAAAGAAATAGCATTCAGTGTCGCTTTTCTGGGCGTCGGTTATTAAGGAAAACCGACGCCTAACATATAAGGCGTCGGTTGTTTACTAAAACTGACGTCTATATTCGAAGACTAGCCAGACAGGTACCGCTTTGTATTAAGCGTCGGTTGTTTATAAAAAACCGACGCTTAAAGTCGCCCGCGAAATCCATTTTTCGATAAAAAAAATAGTGTCATTTTCAGCGTCGGTTATATACCTAGAAAACCGACGCCTATTTGCGATGAAAATTTGCGCGGACAATGTCACTTTCAGCGTCGGTTATCCTTGTCCAACCGACGCTGAAGGTGGTTCCCGCCAAAAATTTCCATGAAAATATCGTCCAATTGGACGTCGGTTGTTTCAACCAACCGACGCTAAAGATGTTTAGGCGTCGGTTGTTGTAAACAACCGACGCTATTTGGGAACTCATAAACCCCCCCCCCCCCCGCGATCGCCCGACTCTTCCCCTTTCTTCTGTTTCATTGCTACCCTATTGCGGCGATTTTCCCTGTTGCGGCGACTTTCCGGCGCTTCTCTGCTGTTGCTGCTCTCCGGCGCTTCTCTCCGGCGCCCCATCTCCGGCGTCCTTCTTCTCCGGCGCCCTTCTTCTCCGTCGCCCCTGCTGCTGCTGCTGTCCGCTCGTCGCCGCTGGTCATTGCCCACCGCCCCTGCTCTCCTCTAGTCGTCGCCGCCAGTAGAAGCAGCTACGGTGCTGTCGTCGTCACCTCCGCCCCCGCCGGTAGAAGCAGCTTTACTCGTGCTGTCCTCGTGCAAGGTAACCCACAAACCTTCACCACCTTTTTTGTCCTCTGCCTTGCTTTTCTCTATCGCCGCCGACCTAGAACTCACCCAGGCAGCGCCTAAGTAGGTGCCAGGGCACGCCTAGGGTCCCAATTTTTTGGTAAACATGAAGGAGCCTATGGGCAGGTTAGGATAATAGAAATGTTGTAGGATAGGTGTGATGCAATTTGGGTTTCTTGGATAAGGAATTGTGGTGGAAATTGGTAAAATGGTAGAATGTGTTGCAACTAGAGGTTATGCTCCTACATTTTTCCAACAACAACATTCTACATAGGTGGTCCTCAGTAGAACATACATCAATTGGATATCCACCATGGATGATAGCCTTCCAACTGTGAGAAATTGTTAGTTTAGTTTATGAGTAATACATATTATTGTAAATACTAGGACCTTTTCTCAATGAACTCATAAGGTCAAAACTATAGCATAAAAAATAACTTACACATGGGAGGTTAGTTTTGAAATTATCAAGAGATTTGGAGATATTAAAATACTACCTACTTCATAGATCATGCATCCATATATGACTCACCACAATCATCATGCTCCAATAAATGGAGAAGCAAGTATCTAGAGGAGGAATATATCACACAACTTCATACACATACTTTCCTAAAGATACTAAGACTTGTAGAGTTTGGATGACAATATCACATTCCAACACCTTCCAATCATCCATGATATATTCCCACTCATGGATGCACGTCTAGGCTGCACGTCTAGTGGATTTTTTTTAAAAGTTATTTACTGATTGTGTTTATTTAATAATGTACTGATACATATGTGATATACCAATCTGATAGTCCATGATAGAACAAAACATAATGATGTTGACTGCAACTTTGTGTGTCATGCTATTCTTAATTAAGTGTATATTTACTTCATAATTGAATGTTTAAGTAAGTTATAGATATCTTGATGATGAACTGTAATGCACACATGTGACATGTTTGGAATGTAAATGATGAACTGTAATGCACACATGTTTAACTTATTTTATTGTTGAGTATATTGAGAATCCTAATCACCCTTCTTGCTTAATGATGAACTGTAATGCACACATGTGAATGCTTGGAATTTAAATGATGAACTTTTCCCTAAATTGCCAATCATGCTTTTAAAGACATCAATAATCACCCTAATTTGAAGAACTAGGATTTTAGGTATAAGAATGACAACACATTATTTGTTGGCCTAGAAACCCGTCCAGATTTACTCATTAGGAGTAAATCTTGGATAGTCCCCAGTTTGGGACTGTTCTTGAACACCTAATCTCACTTAGGATGTAAGTGTATAATGTGTATTGAGTTTTCGAGAAAATTTTGGTAGCATAGGAAAAAACCTACAGATAGGTTCTACTATCCATGTAGGCATTGCGGTAACAACTTGAAAGTCAACACTGGTGAGGAAATCAAAAGTCATGTCATGTGCAACGGGATTGTACAAGGCTATACAGAATGGCACTGGCATGGAGAGATTTCAAAATCGAAACCAGTAGATGTCGATAGCAGTGCTTGGGTGGAAGAAGAAATTGCCTCCGATGACGTAAATGTGAACGAACCAGTTCCAGCAGACATCGTTGATGCGATACTGGATAGTTGTAGGGTAGAGCACACCGATCCACCTCCTATCTTTACAAACATTGTGCATGATGCTGAGATACCGTTATACACAGGCTCTGCTAAGTTTACGAAGCTTAGCGCTGTGTTGAGATTGTATAAGTTGAAAGCTAACAATAGATGGAGCGACAAAAGCTTCACTTCATTGTTGACTTTGTTGAAAGAAATGCTTCCTGAAGGAAACGAGCTTCCAATCTCAACATACCAGGTAAAGAAAATGTTGTGCCCAATGGGAATGGAGGCCAAGAAGATACACGCATGCCCGAATGATTGTGTATTATTTCAAAAGGACTTTGTAGATTTGAAAGATTGTCCAAAATGTGGTGCGTCACGGTATAAATTGACGACTTCGGGAGAGTCCAAAACTGGTTCTCCTGCCAAGGTGTTGTGGTATCTACCTATAATATCACGGTTTCAACGCTTGTTTGCAAATCCGAAAGATGCGAAGAATTTGAGGTGGCATGCAGATGTTAAGAAAAATAATGATGGGATCCTACGACATGCGTCTGATTCCCCACAGTGGAAGAAGATTGATCTATTGTACCATAAATTTGGTGAAGAAGATAGGAATCTAAGACTTGGGCTTTGTACAGATGGGATGAATCCGTACGGGACATTGAACAGCCGACATAGCACTTGGCCAGTCATGCTTGTTATATACAATCTTCCTCCCTGGATGTGTATGAAAAATAAGTACGTTATGTTGTCATTGTTGATATCAGGCCCTAAACAACCCGGAAATGATATCGATGTTTATCTTGAACCTTTGATTGATGACTTAAAGAAACTTTGGGCTGAAGGTGTGATGACCTATGATGCTTCAGTAAGAGAGACATTTCGTTTGCACGCTATGTTGTTTTGCACTATTAATGACTTTCCAGCATATGGGAATTTGTCTGGATATAGTGTCAAAGGAGCTAAAGCGTGTCCTATATGTGAAGAAAACACTAATTCAATAAAACTAAAACATGGCGGCAAGACTGTATATCTTGGTCATCGAAGGTTTCTTTCAAAATTCCATCCGTATCGTAGGAAGCGCAAAGCATTCAATGGATGGAATGATGAACGGAGTGCACCTAAACCTATACCAGGGGATGTTGTTTATGAAAGAGTAAAAGATATTGTCAATGAATTTGGTAAGAAATCACAATGTAGTATGGCCACACGGAGTGACAATTCTTCATTCAAGAAGAAGTCAATATTTTGGGATCTTCCTTATTGGAGTTCTTTGACAGTCAGGCATTGTATCGATGTAATGCACGTTGAGAAAAAATGTCTGTGATAGCATCATTGGTACTCTATTAAATATACCAGGTAAGACTAAAGATGGGATAAAATCCAGACTGGACCTACGTGAAATGGGAATAAGGTCAGAATTAACAGAATTACGTGAAATGGGTAATAAAAGAACATACTTACCTCCCGCTTGTTACACGTTGTCTAGAAAGGAGAAGAAAACTTTTTGTGAATGCTTGGTAAATGTTAAGGTGCCACATGGTTACTCATCCAACATCCGTAGATTGGTATCAATGAAAGATCTGAAGTTGATAGGTCTTAAATCTCATGATTGTCACACTCTAATGCAACAAATATTGCCCGTGGCAATTCGATCTATATTGCCGAAGCATGTAAGGTTTGCAATTACCAGACTTTGTTTCTTTTTCAACACTCTATGCAGCAAAGTTATTGACCCTGATACTCTCGATAATTTGCAAAGAGAAGTGGTTGTTACCCTATGTCAGCTTGAGATGTATTTCCCTCCTTCGTTCTTTGATATCATGGTACATCTTGTTGTCCACTTGACTAGGGAAGTGAAAATGTTGGGACCCGTTTTCTTGCATTGGATGTATCCCTTTGAACGATACATGAGCGTTTTTAAAGGTGATGTTCGAAACCGTTATCGGCCTGAAGGGAGTATTATTGAAGGTTATGTGGCGAGAGAGGTTATGGATTTTTGCAATGACTTTCTCAGTGGTAATGACACTCCTAATAATGACAAGAATATTGAGGAGGGCAAAGGAATTTTGGGATCACGGGTGAAAGTAATCAGCCGTGAGCAGTTGGAACAAGCTCACTTGTATATTTTACACAATATGGACGAAGTGAGTGTTTATATCGAGGAACATACCAATTTCATAAAGAGACAACATCCTCGAGCAAGTTCAATGTGGCTTGCTAGAGAGCATAATAAGACTTTTACTAAGTGGTTTGAAGATAAAGTCTTACATCAACTATCTCAAACACCAAATGATATTACAGAAACCATCAAATGCCTCGCCTTTAAACCAAAACCGAATGTTATGTCTTATGAAGGGTTTGACATTAATGGATTCACATATTACACAAAGCGCCAAGATGATAAGAGTGTCGTCCAAAATAGTGGGGTCACTCTTCAAGCGTCAACTATGTACTTTGCAAGTGCAAAGGATAAGAGTCCACGTGAAGCTAAAATGTCATATTACGGTGTCATTGAGGACATTTGGGAGTTTGACTACATAGATTTCAAAATTCCGCTCTTTAAATGTAATTGGGTTGATAACACCAAAGGAGTTATAGTGGATGAATTGGGTTTCACTTTGGTGAACTTTGAAAAGATTGGCGAGAAGGGTGAACCATTCATATTGGCATCACAGGCGAAACAAATATTCTATATCGATGATCCTGCAAATGATAAATGGTCGGTTGTTCTTCATGGTAAAAGACAGTTCATTGAAGATCCTATAGATGAAGAAGAGTACTATGATAAGTATGATGAATCCAGTCCATTCTCAGTTGGGTTGCCAACTCCACAAAATATTGAAGCTAATGATGACTTATATGTGCGCGGAGATCACAATGAAGGATTGTTAATTGATAAAAGATCACAATTTTAGAGACATGTATGTTTATACAAATGCTAAATGTTTTCCTTTTTCTAGTTAATACAAATGCTAAATGTTTGCCTTTTTCTAGTTAATACAAATGCTAAATGTTTGCCTTTTTCTAGTTAATACAAATGCTAAATGTTTGCCTTTTTAATGACATTTTCAGATGGCTGACCATGATGAGCATGATGTCCATGATGAGCATGAAGTCCATGATGAGCATGCTGTCCATGATGAGCATGGCGAGGATACTAATGTAAGTTCTAAAAACATATCCTGTATTTCTATAAAATTCATTATCTTCTAGTTATGTCATATATCCTATATTTCTATATTGGGCTAATTTAGTGTGTTTTATTTTTGTCAAATTTTAGGTTGATGCACCTGTACCCACTGAAGAACTGGAGCAACTTGATGCGCAACACCAAACACTTAACAAGAAAAGGGGCATCACTCTGTTGAAGAAGTTATTAGCGCTAAGTGGTAGTGGATCCAAATTGGTGGTGGAGTTTGATAATGGAGGAAATCCAATTGGAGTGAACCGCAATAATTTTGTGAACTATCTTGGGTGTACCACTCGGAGCCATTGTGGTGTTAAGTATGACAATTGGCATAAAGTTCCTCAAGGGAAAAAAGACTTGATATGGAAGGATTGATGTGTGAGTTATTATTATTTGCAATTCTATTTTGTAGATTACAAATTCTATTATTTGCAATTCTATTTTGGATACTAGTTAATAACATTTCTATTTTACAGAATCTGTTTGCATTGGATGAGAAGTTGCATCGTAAAAATGTGATGCAACGCGTTGGAAAGATGCTTAGGAATTATAGGACAAATCTGAACAGAGAATACATAAAAGAGGGTGATAAGAATAAGAAGTCAGCCCTTGAACAATGGAACTTCTTGGACAAAGAAGATTGGGACAATTTCGTTGCTTCAAGAAAATCTGAAGAATTCAAGGTATTAGGCGTCACTCCCAATTTAATTAATATACATTGTATTCACCTATTCAAGATTAGCATTTAGTGCTACTAACCAAATCATTAATGTGCATACTAACTAGGCCCTCAGTGACGCACAAAAAGCAAGGCGTGCACTGAATGTGCATGACCACACTATGGGTCCAAAAGGCTATGCAAGCGTTCGCCAAAGACTACAGGCGGAGTCTGCGGTTACTCAGGAGTCTGCTCCTACTCAGGAGTCTGCCACACCCATGCCTCGCCATGATATCTGGATAGCTGGCAGGCAAAACAAGAAGGGTGAAATAAAGAAGCCTGTAACTGCTGAGGCGGCTGCAAAAATGGTAAAATAACACTCTTAGAGAAATCATTTGAATATTGATTATTTGTGGTGTTAACTTACCAATTTCTGTTTATGGTGATTAGCGGGAGCTGCATGAGCAGAGGAAACAAGGCACGTTCATCCCTCAAGGCATAAGGGATGAATTGACAGTTGCTCTGGGTAACCCAGAGCATCCTGGATGTGTTAGAGGTGCCGGCGCTGGTGTTGGCATCAAAGCATTCTTTGGGCCATCCCAGCGCAAACCCAGAGCGGGACTTTCTCAAGAAGAGGTAACCTATTCTTTTTTTAGAATGTTACTGCAAAACGAAATTCATTAATAAGAAGCTAATGTTTCTTTTATCCATGTATAGGAGAATAAGAGAGTTGAGGATTTAGTTGCTAAGAAGGTCAACGATGTAGTTGCTGAGAAGGTCAAGGAAGAATTGCTGCGGTGGCAGGCATCTCAGGCTTCCAATCAGCTTATGGTGACCCACTCTTCTCCTGATGCACAGACTGCGAGTAATCCTGGAGACCCATCGCCTAGCACGTCTGCTGTAAGTATTGTTTATGACATTGTAGCTAGTCTTTTCAAGATGATATGTTTTCAAGATTATATGTATATATGTATAACATTCTTTACGTAAATTTGTAGGCATTGAAGCCATGTCGCTTAAGAATAGAAGACTATGTTGTTGCAGAGGCGCAAGCTTACCCGTCCCTTCCTGGGGAAAGGTTTCACGGGACTCCAATGCCACAGGGCTATGTTCGTGTGGGCCCATTACGTGTGTTACCCGATTGGAGGGAAGTTGTGTTGCCATATGCCCACCCAGATATTGATACACTTGGTGAGGCAGAAGGCGGGGTCATATTGTGGCCCAAAGCAGATGTCGTCTACACGACTGAAATTGTAAGATAAATTTACATTGATTTAGACTGTTGATGTGTATATATGATGTCAACTGATCTGAAATTATATATACAGGTTAAAAAGAAGACACCAGGAGCACCTAGGCCTCCACCTCCACTTCCCGCATTACCAACTTGGGTTCCAACTGACCTAACATACCCGTTAGGTCCTGCTTGTAGGGGAATGGCATGTTGGCTACGGGCACATAATATACATTGCCCTATAATAGTTTCTTTAGATGTAGATTATGCAGGTCGATCATACGATAGATCTTTATTTATACAAGATATTATTGAGCTGTTTATGTATGATTGGCTGAATACATCAATGATAGAGACATGGATAAGGTGAGATCTTGTTTATACATCCATATACCTTGTGTAAGATCCGGTGATCTGGTTTCTTATATATTAATGCATACGCCTATATGTTTTGCAGCTACTTAGTCGAAGATCATTGCAAACAATTTGCATTTGATCATGTGGGATTTTTGATTCCATCATTGATTAGTTTGGTAGCTAAAGACCCTGATAATGTTCAACAATACTGTATAGATGCTTTTACAATTTTTGGTCAGCAAAAGAAGACGATAATAATAGCTCCATTCAATGTCAAGTAAGTTTACTTTATTTATAATTTGGACTTAAGAAAATTCCATTTTTATTTTGCATTTTGAGTTATTAATTGTTAACTTCTTACTTCTAGCGGTAGACATTGGGAGTTACTAGTTATTGTCCCCGGGACATTCACTGTTTATTATCTAGATCCTGCGGGGAGTACATTGAACACTAAAATTGGACACGTAATGAGAATGCCATTATTCTGGTGAGAAATATTTCATTTTTATATCCGTTAACATCTTTTATTACATTACTATTTACTTATGCAATTTATTGTGTTATATTAACATGTAGGGGTTTAGATGCATTCAAAAAGGCTGGAGGAACGGTCCCAAGGAAAAAGAACCAGCCAATAAATTGGCAGAACGTACAAGTAAGTTCCCGACTCGAATATATATATTATTGATGTGAATTGTGCTTAGTTGTATTATTTTGTATGTTTCAATTTATAGTGTGCTACACAAGACAATGGCTGGGCATGCACATACTATGTGATGCGATTTATGCAGATGATTATCAAATATGCCGCATTGGACATCGATACCATACATGAGGTATTATATATAGTATCATTAGTTAGTATGAAATATATCAATCTTATCTTATTTTTATATTATTACTTATATATATACATCATTCTCTTTGCAGGTGTTTAAAACTGACAACACTACAGGTAAACGCTTAAAAAATATACATGCTCCATATACGATGGAAGCATTAAATGAAGTAAGAGAAGAATGGGCAAAAGCCATACAAGCAGTGGCAACTGTAAGATATAATTGGGATGTTGATAGCGATAATGAATGATACTATGTAAATGAATATTTCTGAATGTTAATACATGTATTTGAATGTTTCTATATGTGTGAATGTGAGAATTGAATTGATGTCTGAATGTATGTACTTGTGTAGAATTTTTCTTGTGACTTTTGCAGGTTTGCGGCCTATTTGTAGGCTGATATCAATGGATGCCGTAAACCTGCAGTTCCGTTTTCTGAACTGCAGGTTCTCATCCTGCTGACCAGCCACAGCAGGCCTGCAAACTGATATGAAAAAAAATAATAATAAATAGGCGTCGGTTATTTATAGAAAACCGTCAGCAAAGACGTACAGCGTCGGTTATGTGATAAAACCGCCGCCTAATAGTACAAACAACCCGACCGTGCAGGATAGCACGGCCGTGGTGTGAATGGCGTCGGTTATTCATATAAAACCGACTCCTATAGTACTAACACGGCCGTGCAGGGAAGCACGGCCGTGTCGTCTTGAAGTACAGGCGTCGGTGGTTTAGTATATAACCGACGCCAAAAGTGTTCGCGCCACGGAAAATGGCGTCATCTAGGGCACTTTATGTGTCGGTTATCTACTAAAACACCGACGCTATATTTTATATAGGCGTCGGTTGTGTAGTAAATAACCGACGCACAAAGTGCCCTAGATGACGCCATTTTCTGTGGCGGGAACACTTTTGGCGGCGGTTATTTACTAAACAACCGACGCCTATAGGACAAATAGGCGTCGGTTAAAAAACCGACGCCGAAGTGTTCGACCTTTAGCGGCGCCCACATAGGCGTCGGTCGGAAACTGACGCCAAATGGGGTTAAACGACCGACGCCAAAGGCCGTTTCTGTAGTAGTGCTAGATTCCTACTTGCTCTAGTGTTTAGCTTAGTTCTTAGTTTCTATATTCCTTGCTAGAGTAGTGTAGATCATCTTTCTCTTGTTTAGTTGATTGCTTAATCTAGTCTCTTAGACCTAACTTGCTTAGGATAATCTAGGATTTTTGGTAATCAAGCTTTCATATTGCCTTTACTTGCCTGCTTGTTTAGTGTAATCAAACCAAACCCAATCTTTAACCCTTCAACCGTAATCTCTACTTTAGGAACATAGCCAACACAAACCTAGCTCTAGTGCCCCTCTATCCACGTGGATCTTCCCCTATACTTGCCTCTTGTCTTTACTACAATAGTACCCCGTGCGCTTGCGGGTGACCTGTTTAGTATTGTGACTGAGTCATTTTAGGGTTTTTACAAATATCGAAAGATGCCAAGTGTGTTTGATTTCTATGGGGCACATCTAATCAAACTTAATTGGTTAGTGTGTGCACCTCTGGCTTGACGCACCAAGGTACCAAACACATAATAGCTATGACATCTATTTCTTTCGAGACCTTGATATGGAAACAAGACATGAAATAATTTCAAGTAGAGAATGTAGACAATTACATTTTTTGATTTTAGAAAATTAGGGCTGCTTGGTCATGAAAGGTGGTAAGGATACAAGTAGTAATATGTAAGGGAGATTTGGCTATTCTGATACTTCTATGTTGCTCGAGGACCAGCATCATTCAAGTTTAGGATAACTAGATGAATGTAAATTCATCTACTTCTATTACATGTTATAGAACTATCCTTAGAAACATTTTGTTGTTATTCCCTAGTTTTAGGATTTCATTGCTTTATTTTTGCTTTTCTCTCCTAAATTAGAGTTTTTATTATATTTTCTCATTTATTGCAGGAAAATAGCTCAGTAGTACCCATTCATTCCAAATATCAAGAACACCAAAAAGTATTCCTATGACAAGAAATTTACTCAATTGTCTTTCCAGTCGCCCAACTCGCCTGTAGATATTCTCGTAGTGCTTGATATATCCCACACTAAAATAACCATATCTTTTACATCTAAAATCAATATTTAATATTTGAATATGATTTATTAAGAAAAGTTCATTATATAGAAGAAATATATATTTTGTATTTTCCAATCGATCGACTGGTCTATAGATCTTCCAACATTGCCTAGTATATATATCTTGCACTAAATGGCCGTATCTTTCACATACAAACTAAGATTTTGATGTTTAAATATGACCTGGAAAGGAACTTTTATTATTTAGAGGAAAGATATTTTTCTGACCACTTTGGGACTTGTGATAGGTCCAAAATTCACTCAAATTCTTTCAATAGATATATGTATAAAAGGGAGTCAAAGAAGTTAATGAGTGGTCAAAATAATTAAAGGAATGCAATGCAATAGTTTATCATTTACCTACTAGGGAAAGAAACTAAAATTGTCAAAGAGTACTCGCTTGACTAGGAACAAAGACAAGTAATCATTGAGTTTCCTTTATGGTCAAAAAGTTGTGCAAGCAATGAAAAGGTAAGTGATATCAGTTGGGTAATAAAAGCAACAAGCCATGACATGCCCTTTTGTATACATGACATATGTTATTAAAATCATTTACTGACCATAGTTGAGAGGGTATGACACCTCTATTTCTCCATACACTCATGATCTTAAAGTCAAGCACATGATATTAATTACAGTCATGAATTATGATAATCGAGATAAAAAACAACAATCCTTCACTCTCCATAATCATTTTTTCATTCAAATTCTTAAATATTATATGTGTGATTGAATCTCCATGGAAATAAAATGGTTGGTGTTGATCAGTATTATGAAGTGACTGTTATTTATAAATATCTCTCTACATTGACAACTAATAAACTTAAATGTACCTATCTTTCACTATATATAGAGGCCAACCACCACTTCTAATGTAGATCATACTCTATCATACTCGGTCATCTCAAAACCTCCCTTGGATGCACAAAATAAGGAAAAGAGAGAAGGAGTCACCGTCTTCCACAAAGGGACTTTCCAAGTGATGCTAGGTTTTGATGACATGACTTATTCCACCTTTATTTGTTCATATGTTTCTAATATGACAGAGTAAAACCTTATACTATGGCATGGGGTGTATCCTCATAGCATTATCCTGCCTTAATTATTTTTTACTCTAAGATCTCTATTGATTAGATGTGTTTTCATTCGATCTTAATACTTGACTTATGAATTAATTTGTCATTTTTCTTGTCTATTAGAATATGTGGTGATGAGATCTCAAATCCTAGATTTGGAACACTAGATGAAATTCATAGAACTTCGGAAGAGACCATAGATAGAGCTCTATAGGACAATCGAACAATGATCCACAAACACCAAGAACCCGAATTTGTGGAAAGTTCGATCTTGTGTGAGATTTCTGTTATGCAAGGAGACACATCTGCATGGTCATGATCTAACTAAATAAATTTAGGAGTTGAATCAATTAAAGAAAATACGCAGTCGATGATGGCAAACCCCAAACTCTCAATATTTTTTATTAATTGAATTAAATCTTAGACTTGATTAGTTTTTCGTATGTAACCTTTAATTCTAGTTTAAGTTATTATCACTCTAAATAACCAGATTTTAAATATTACCCTTGTTAATAGGTTTAAACAAAATTCTTAATCATGTTGTCTCATGGGTTCAACCCCTTTTTGTACTATAATTAACTTGCTCACTTACAGATGAGTTGATTGCCACTTTTAAGACTAAACTCTAGGTAGTAATATTCCACGATGAATTTGTTGTACAAATGAAACACATCATTCAACCCTATGGCTCTTTGGGTGTGTGTTATATGTCATACTGACACCTTGTGAGGACACCAAGATGACAAATCAGTCGGTAGAGTGTGTTTTCTTGGTTGTAGTGCCAATCATAAGGGGTGTTTTGTTGGGATCATGTTGGCTGACTGATAAACATTTCTTGATATATGACTTTTGATGAGTCTTGTCCTTTCTACTCTAGTTCTTAATCCAACTCTACTTCAACTTCTCTTGTTGAGCCACTATCTTTCCTAATTTTTCCTAAAATCCTATCTTCACTATGCACCTTCTATCACTGTGTCCACATCTTGCACCACTGATGCCACCATCACTGCCTCCGCCTCTCGCACTGCATCCACCAACATCGACTTCTCTGACACCATCTTCATTCCTCTAGTTCTACGGATACCACTTACCTCTAAAGGTCCATATTCTTATGGTGAACCATCTTCTTTTATGCCTCCTCATTATAATCTTCATGATCTACGATCCCTAAAGCCTCCTGCTTGTTATGTTCTTATTTTTGTAGATTTTTCATAACCCACTTCTTATCATGACATGATCATACATCAGACACTAGTATAGAAATGACGTTTAACATCACGTTTGATGTCGTCGGTTGTTGCAGAAAAATTGACACCAATAGTCTATGACGTCAACTTATAAACTCAACTAACACCTATATGTGAAGACCGACTGATTTACAAAAGACATGGGTATCACTTTTCTTAAACGTCCATTGTTAATAAACCAAATCGATGTCCAAAATTAACCGCGAAATACAATTTTTCAGCAAAAAAAATTTGGCTCAAAAATTTTTAAATTCGGCGTCGGTTGTGCAAAATCCGACGATACATGTTCCACGCCAAGCCCCATGAAATTTTTTATCCCCTCATATGTCGTCAGTTTTTGCTATAGAAATGACAACTAAATATATTTCGCGAGGCAAAAATTTATTTCCCTATTTATCATCGGTTTTAGAAGAATAAACGATTATGATAGTTAACTTATGAGCACCACGTGAGCCAAACTCTTCCCCTTCGTTGTTTAGTTCCCAATCTTCTCCCCCCATAGCTAGGTCTGGCGATTTTTCTGCCGCCTCCCTTCTCTAATCACCACCTCTGCGTGCCGCCATGACGAGCTTGAAGCTGCTCGCCGCCTCTGCGTGCCACCCCAACGAGCTCAAAGTTGGTCACACCGGAGCTACTACTGCTGTCCCGTCACTGACCTTCACTACCAGCTGCTCCTGTCATTTCCACCACCCCGTCACCTCCATCACCTGCTCCAGGCGGAGCGCGGAGCCTTCTTCTAGCCGCCTTCATCTGCTCGAGTCACCACTACCAACCACTGTCTGCACCTCCATCGCCGACCACCTTCACCTCCAGCTCGATCGACCATCTCCACCTCCGGGCACCGCCACCACAACCTGCAGTTCAATCCACCAGTGCGGTGAGTGGTTTAATCATTACTATATTTGAACTTAGGGTTAATAATGCCTCCATTGTGTAGTTGATTAATATTAGATTAGGGTTTGAATAAATACAAAATGGAAGAATGAATAGAATTAATTGATGAGGTTGATGATGAGGATGAGGCTGATGATGAGGGATGATGAAGATGTTGTTGGTATATATGCCCATAGAGCCATACCAAGCGATTACATGGAGTCGGATATTAATTAATCAATTAATGCGATTATTTGGTTAATTAATGAATTCTAGAATATTCTAATTAATCTACGAGAATTTTAATTAATGTAGCATTTCTATTTACTGATGGGTTTAGGAAACCCTACTTCCCTTTGTATCCTATTTAAAGGAGGTTTACATCCGATATCTATATAAGATATCGAGAGATGCTTTTTAGTTTACGCTCATGTACGTAAACCCTAGTCGTCGCCGTCCTTAGGAGAGAAAGGAGAGCAACGCGCCGCTAGCATGCCACCGCACAGACACGACTCCTTCCTGCCAGCTTAGGAAGCATGACGTGGAGTTCTAGTCCATCCATGTGGATGAAGTAGTGATGCAGACGCTGAGACGCATGTGTTCGGAGGACATCAACGGCCATCTGTGCACGTTACGAGCAGCGTACATCATCGCACTAAAGGAGTGCCGCCGGATCTTCCTGTGACAGTGAACGGGAGAGAAGTTTCGTCCGTGTAGACAAGCATTGTTGCACACCTTTGTGCAGTGGGACATCGCAGGACTTGCTTCGCGATAAGGTATATCCCGTAAACACTCCTTCTGAATATGTTGTTGTCGATGAGATCCTGTTTCGGGTTGCATGGATTTTGTTGCTTCCGCCACGCATGTTTTCTCCATAAAACCCTACAGTGGTATCAGAGCAACGTCGATCTACGGCGTATTTGGATTTGTTTCGATATGATCGAATCACTGCATATTGTTTTTATGTTGCATACGATGTGAATTAAAACTGCTAATGTGCAAATCTAAACCAAATTCCACATACGTCACAGGCTTCTGTTTTTGACATTTTGGACGGGGTCGACTATGGAAAATATTGATTTTCCTAAGTGCACGGAAGTAAAATTCCGTAGACCCTGTGTACCCTGCATAGTCTGTGTGGGAGTCAAAAATTTATTTAATGCAGAATGTCCCACATTAAAAGTACTGCAATTTTAATATGTATATACATATATGTAGATATACCTATGATAGCATACATGTCGCCTTTAAAATATGTTTTATGTGGTGAATGCATGCACGGTTATGGCCTACTATCCCCTTTTGTGTATGTTGTGAATTAATGTGGATATCGATCTTGTGGATATGTTTGTTTGTGAATACTATGGATGTATAATGGTTGCATATGGATCCTTTGTATAAAGTATTCAGCTTGCATGCTGAGCCTCATCTCTTATTTCAAAGTGTAAATAATTCTTTCCCTTTATATTTGTACTCATATGATGTAATAGAGATAGCATTAGTTTTAGTCTTTGTAAACTTGATGTAAGGAGGCCACTTGAAGATCTAACTCCAAGGAGTGTCCATGGAGAAGCACCATGAAGATCTAATTCCAAGAAGCAACCTGAAGATCCAACTCCAAGGAGTGTCCATGGAGAAGAAACAAGAAGATCCAATTCCAAGAAGCAACTTGAAGTTCCAACCTCACGAAGCATCCAAGAAGTTGTTCACTGTAATGATGATCATTACATGCTTACAGGTTGATTCACAGGTGTTGCATGAGATGCATAAGACCATAGGTGGACCGTAATCCTTTGTTGCTCCAAAGGATTACAATAGTATGGACATAACCGATGTATTTGTGTTTGTGATTGTATGTCTATCGTTTTTGGTTGTGGATATAGTAGTATATGATACGTATTATAAGTATGTGGTGTTTGGATATGTATATGTATTAATAAAACCCCTCAATTAATAATATTAAGTTTTATTTGCCTTCCATAAAGAAACACACATGAAAAGCTTGATAGACTATGTGTGGGAACGCCTCCGCGTGGTACACTATCTATCTCATGGAAGTGTGATGGTGGGTGTGTGGGTCTGCCTCCGTAGGGTGCACACTCATCATGTTGGCTTATGGGTTGCACTTAACTAGGGAACCTTGATAGGATCAAGTACCTAGAGGCACACAAATGCATCATGACAAGGAGTTGTGCATGATCATCTATCCAAGAGTTGCATATGATGCAATTGGCAAAAGTTACCTACCTTAGTATATGGACTTTGACGCCAGCGTTGGCTGGGCATTGATCCAATTATTTTGGATCTTGGCTCACTAGAAGGTTGTGCGTTGCAATCTTCTGAGTTGATAGTGAGGTCTATCAATTTGAATAAAATAGTGGGAGAATAATTAATTAAAGGCCTAATTAATCTCATTTATCAAATCTTTAGAAGTCAAAATGTTTTGGACTAAATGCAAATTTTTCTTTTGTAGCAATCAAATGGCAAACAACACTCACACTTTCTCGTTGCGATCGGTCCTTGAGAAGGACAAGCTTACCGGAACTAACTTTCAAAACTGGTTTAGGATGCTGAGAATTGTTCTCACATGAGTGTAAGCTCTATGTCCTTTAAACACCAGAGCCAGTGGAACCTGCCATAAATGCACCCAAGGCTGAAAAGGATGCTTACAAGAAGCACCTTGATGATGATGTGGATGTCAAGTGACTGATGTTGTGCTAAATGAACTATGAGTTGCAAGAGCAACATGAGAACATGAATGTCATAGAGATGGTAACACATCTCAAGAACATGTATCAATATCAAGCAAGACATGAGAGATATGATGTCTCAAAGGCTTTGTTCAAAAGCAAGATGAAAGAGGGAGACTCAGTTGGCACTCATATACTCACTTTGATTGGGTACGTGGAAAGCCTATCCAAGCTGGGATTTCCCCTAGGTCAAGAGTTGGCCACTGATGTGATTCTAAAATCGTTGCCTGAATCATATAATCATTTTGTCATGAACTACAACATGAACAATTTTGACAAGCCGTTGTCAAAATTGTTGGGCATGTTGAGGACAGTTGAAGCACAGATGAAGAAAGACAAGCCCAAGTCTGTGATAATGATCAACAAGACAAAGGGAAAGTCAAAAGGAAAAGGCAAGGATAAGAAAAGTTCTAAAGCTGGGTAGAAGCCAAAGTCATCCGTGCTCAAAGCTAAAGGTGGGATTTCTAAAGAAGGAAGTTGTCACCATTGTCACCAGCCTAAACATTGGAAAAGAAACTTTCCTCTCTACCTGGAGGAACTGAGGAAGAAGAAGTAGGGGATAGATTTATCCACTTCATGTATATACGTTATTGAGATAAACTTAAATACTTCTTCATCATGGGTACTGGATACCGGATGTGGATCTCACATATGTTCTAATATGCATGATCTAATAAGAAGTAAGCCTTTACGAAAGGGCCAAGTCAAGCTGCGGGTTGCTAATGGAGCAAGAATTGTTGCCACCGTAGTTGGAGTTATTAGTTTATCTTTGCCTATGGGCCTTGTAATAGAATTACATAATTGCTATTATGTACCTGCCATTAATAGAAATATTATTTCTGTATCTTGTATGGACAAGAGTGGATTTGAATTTCACATTAAGAATGGAATTATTTCTATTTCTAAAGATGAGATCTTTTATGGCAATGCCCCTATGTCTTATGGTATCTACTTGTTAGAACTTGAGACTAGCATATACAACGTAAATACTAAAAGGTTAAAACTTGACAACTCAAACAAAACATTCTTATGGCATTGTCGTCTTGGGCACATAAATGAGAAGCACATATCTAGACTCCATAAGGGTGGTTATCTAGACTCTTTTGATTTTGAATCATTGGAGACATGTGAGGCATGTTTATTAGGGAAGATGACCAAGACTCCTTTCACTGGACACAGTGAGAGAGCTAGTGATTTGCTAGGGCTCTTACATATTGATGTATGTGGACCTTTTAGATCAAATGCTAGAGGAGGCTATCAATACTTCATTACCTTCACTGATGACCTCAGTAGGTATGGCTATGTATATCTTATGAAACACAAGTCAGAAACTCTTGAAATGGTCAAGACTTTCATGAATGAAGTAGAGAAGCAACTTGGTAAAAGTATTAAAGCACTTCGTTGATATCGAGGTGGCGAATACTTAAGCCAAGAGTTTGAGGACCTTCTGAGCGACTGTGGTATTATATCACAATGGACTCCACCTGGTACACCACAACATAATGGTGTGTCAGAAAGAAGGAATTGTACATTATTAGACATGGTATGATCAATGATGAGTTCAGCCGAACTTCCAATATCGTTTTGTGGATATGCTCTTGAAACTGCAGCATTTACACTTAACCATGTACCTTCCAAATTGGTTCAAAAGAAACCATATGCGATATGGAATGGGAATCGTCCCAATTTGTCTATTTTAAAGATTTGGGGATGTGAAGCTTATGTTAGGAAACAATTTCCTAAAAAGCTTGGACCTAAATTGGAAAAATGCTATTTTGTTGGATACCCCAAGGAAACTTAGGGATACTATTTCTACACACCAACTGATAATAAAGTGTTTGTTGCTAGGACTGTTGTATTTCTTGAAAAGGAATTTATCTCCAAAGGAATAAGTGGGAGGAATGTGGAGCTCGAAGAAGTTAGAGACCAACAAGAAAGTAGAGAACCTGAGGAGGTACATAAGGAACATGAAGACTCACAAATTGTTGTGGAATTTCAAGTTCTAAATGTAACACGGGAACCTCATAGGTCTAGTAGGACATGACTTGAGCCTGAGAGATTTGGATTTCTCATGACTCAAGACAGTGATGAATTGGGCATAGCAGATGAGCCAACTTCCTATCTAGAAGCTACTAAGAGACCAAAATCTGAGAAATGGCTCGAAGCCATGAGATCTGAGATGGAATCCATGTACACCAACAAGGTATGGACCTTGGTGGATCCACCCGAAGGGGTAAAACCCATAGGGTTCAAGTGGGTCTTCAAGAAGAAGACTGACATGGATGGAAATGTTCAAACCTATAATGGTAGATTGGTTGTGAAAGGATTCCATCAAATTCAAGGTGTTGATTATGACGAGTCCTTCTCACCAGTTGACATGGTTAAATCCATCAGGATCATGCTTGCCATTGCAGCTTATCATGACTATGAGATTTTGCAGATGGATGTTAAAACAACATTCCTTAATGGGAATTTACTTGAGGATGTGTACATGACACAACCTGAGGGTTTTATCGATCCAAAGGAAGCCAATAAAATTTGTAAGCTACAAAGGTCAATCTATAGATTGAAGCAAGCATCTCGGAGTTGGAATCTACGTTTTGATGAAGTATTCAAAAAGTTTGGCTTTAGTCAAAATGAAGATGAACCTTGTGTTTACAAAAGGGTTAGTGGGAGCACAATCGTATTTCTCATATTGTATGTGGATGACATACTAATGATGGGAAATGACATCCCTACTCTTCAGACAGTAAAAGGTTGGCTAGGGAAGACCTTCTCTATGAAGGATTTAGGCGAAGCATCCTATATACTAGGGATCAAGATCTATAGAGATAGATCTAGAAGGATTCTAGGCCTAAGCCAGAGTACATACATTGACAAGGTACTAAAGAGGTTTAGCATGGAAGGTTCTAAGAGAGGTAACTTGCCCATGTCCCATGGGGTTACAATCTCTAAAGTCTAGTGTCCTAGTTCATGTGATGAATGGGCACACATGAGTAAGATCCCATATGCATCAGCAATTGGATCTATCATGTACGCAATGTTATGTAATCATCTTGATG